>CM033476.1:4185618-4248360 GCA_019447015.1 Hymenochirus boettgeri | reverse complement strand
GCTAATGCTGTTATTGCCCTGCTAATGCTGTTATTGCCCTGCTAATGTTCTTATTGCACTGCTAATGTTCTTATTGCACTTCTAATGCTGTTATTAGTATAGTATAGTATAGTATTTGAGGTTGAATAAAGACATACGTCCATCCAGTCCAACCCATCTAGCAATATCCTCATTTCCTGCCTAACTGTTGATCCAGAGGAAGGCAAAAACCCCCCACCAAATTTATGAAGGGGGAAAAAATTCCTTCCTGACTCCAAGTGGCAATCGGAAATTTCCCTGGATCAACTCTACTTTATGTATCAATACCAGTAACTTGCAACATTCCTTGTTTGCAGAAACTCATCCAGCTTTTTTTTGAAACTGACCAATGAACCTGCCATTACAACGTCCACTGGAAGACAGTTCCATAGCCTTACCGTTCTCACAGTGAAAAACCCTTTCCGAGCTTGAAGCCTAAACCTTTTTTCTTCAAGTCTTAAGGGATGTCCTCGTGTCCTTTGACATGTTCTCTTGGTGAACAATGCCCCAGATAGTTTATTGTATGGCCCGTTAATGTATTTATACACAGTAATCATATCCCCACGCAAGCGCCTTTTCTCCAGCGTACATAATTGTAACTTTTCCAGTCTCTCTTCATATTCAAGCTCCCCCAATCCCCTTATTAATTTAGTTGCCCTTCTCTGAACCCTTTCCATTTCAAAGATGTCCTTTTTGTACACAGGATTCCAAAATTGCACTGCATATTCCAAATGAGGCCTTACCAATGCTTTGTAAAGAGGGAGAATTACATTTTCCTCCCTTGAATCCATACCTCGCTTTATACAAGACAATACCATGCTGGCTCTGGCTGTTGCCGCCTGGCACTGCTTACTACCTTTAAGTTTGTTATCCACCAAAACTCCAAGATCCCTTTCCAACAGGGATTCACTTAACACAGAGCCATTTATAGTATAAGTAGCACAAGTATTTTTAAGTCCAAAATGCATCACCTTACATTTATCAACATTGAATTTCATCTGCCACTTAGCAGCCCAATGTGATAATCTATCTAGATCCCCTTGCAACGATTGCACATCCTCTGAAGTTTTTAATGGTCGACAAAGTTTTGTGTCGTCAGCAAACACAGAAACCTTGCTGACAATACCCACTTCCAAATCATTAATAAATAGATTAAATAGAAGCGGCCCCAACACAGAACCCTGTGGCACCCCACTTAGCACTTTAGTCCATAATGATGAAGCCCCATTAACAACTACTCTCTGCATCCTATTCTTTAACCAATTTTCTATCCATGTACAAATGTGACTCCCCAGACCAACAGACCTTAGCTTATTCATTAGTCGCCTATGGGGGACTGTATCAAAAGCCTTTGCAAAATCCAAGTAAACTACATCTACTGCTATACCAGAGTCTAAATTTCTACTTACTTCCTCATAAAAGCCAAGCAAGTTAGTTTGACAAGATCTATTCCTCCTAAATCCATGCTGGTTACTACTTATAATGTCAGTCCTTGAAACATACTCTAGAACATGATCCCTTATTAAACTTTCCAGGATCTTCCCCACCACTGAAGTTAAACTTACAGGCCTGTAATTACCCGGCTGTGAACGACTACCCTTTTTGAATATTGGAATAACATCAGCCTTTTTCCAATCCAGAGGCACACCACCGGACATGAGGGAATCAGCAAAAATTAGAAACAATGGCCTAGATAAAACTGAACTTAGCTCCCTAAGTACCCTAGGATGTATTTTATCCGGTCCAGGAGATTTACTAATATTAACCTTATTTAGTTCTTTCTGTACCATATCCTCGGTTAACCAAAGTGAACTTGAATCTTGTATACCTTTATTGCTATTATACTCTATGATATCTGTACTTGGATCTTCTATAGTGTATACAGAGGAAAAAAAATTATTCAAGACATTTGCTTTATCGCCATCCTCCGTAACTAACTTATCCCCATTAATTAATGGTGCCACATTCTCAGTCCTCATCTTCTTACTATTAATATACTTAAAAAAATGTTTAGGCTTAGTGATGCTTTCTTCAGCTATCCTAACTTCATTATTAATTTTAGCTAGTTTGATTGCTTTCTTACACTCCTTGTTACAGTTTTTATACTCCCTAAAGGCCCTTTCCGTTCCCTCGGCCTTAAAGGTTTTAAATGCCTTTTTCTTCCTTACCATTTGCCTCTTTACATCAGAATTCAGCCACATGGGCGCGGATTTATTTTTTTTACATTTATTTCCCAAGGGTATAAATTTAGATGTGAACTGGCTTAAAATCCCCTTGAACACAGTCCACTTCTGTTCAGTACCTTTACCTGATAATACATTATCCCAGTTGACATTCTGAAGAGCTGCTTTTAACCTGGGAAAATTTGCTTTCCTGAAATTAAATGTCTTTGTTAACCCAGCACACTTTTCCTTTCGATAACAAAGTCCAAATGCCACTATTTCATGGTCACTATTCCCTAAGCCTCCAGTTACCTTTATATCTATAATGCGCTCCACAATGTTAGATATTACCAGATCCAACAGAGCTCCTTTTCTAGTAGGAACCTCAACCACCTGTGAGAGAAAATTATCCTGCAGCAAATTCAGGAACTCATCGCCTTTTTCTGTGATGGCAGTTCCACCACACCAATCAATGTCAGGGTAATTGAAGTCCCCCATAATGAGCACACTCCCCAAACTTGCAGCCCTTGCCAACTGCATATGAAGTTCACTCACCTCCTCTCTGCTAGCATTTGGCGGCTTATAGCAGACACCAACAATGACATTACCCCCTTTCCTGTTGCCTAATTCCACCCATATTGCCTCCACTTTATCATCCATATCACCAGTTATCTCTTCTTTTAAATTTGGCTTCAATTCTTTTTTAACATATACACATACTCCTCCCCCTTTCCTTTTTTTTCTGTCCTGCCTAAACAAGGCATATCCTTCTATATTTACAGCCCAGTCGTGAGAACTGTTCAACCACGTTTCTGCTATACCTATTACATCATATTTTTCATTCAATGCCATCATTTCCAATTCACCCATTTTGTCAGCCAGGCTTCTCGCATTTGCAAACATACATTTTAGATTATGATCCTGTAATTTATTCGTACACTTTGATACACATTCCTCCCTATCCCCTATGCTAGCCCCACCCCCCTTTCCACCCACCACTGGCCTATCTACACCCTGCTTTCCTCCTGGACAATCTATCCCAGTGAGACTGCTAATACCCTCCCCCCCCAAACCTAGTTTAAAATCTCCTCCAACCCTCTAGCCATCTTCTCCCCTAAAACAGCTGCACCACCATCAGTGAGGTGCAACCCATCCCTACTAAAGAGCCTGTAGCCGACAGCAAAGTCTGCCCAGTTCTCAATAAACCCAAACCCTTCTTCCTTACACCACTCTCTTAGCCACGCATTAATGCTCCTAAGCTCCCGCTGTCTCCCTGGCTTAGCACGTGGCTGCGGTAGTATTTCTGAAAACACTACCCTGGAGGTCCTTGCTTTTATCTTGGCCCCTAGTTCTCGGAAATCATGTTTAAGGACCTCACCTCCACCTCTAACTTTGTCATTGGCACCAATGTGAACCAAGACCGCCGGGTCACACCCGGCCCCACCCAATAATCTGTCTACACGATCCACCACATGCCGAACCCTAGCACCAGGCAGGCAACACACAGTTCGGCATGTAGGGTCTTGGCGGCAGATTACCCTATCTACCTTCCTTATAATGGAGTCCCCTACCACTACCACCTGCCTTGCATTCCTGACCCTTCGTTCCTCCTCCCTTGTATCAGAGATGGCAGTCCCCTGGGTGCTCAAGGGACTAGCCCCCTCCATACATGCTAATTCCGAGGTGTCCTCCTCCACTTCATTACCTAAGGCGGCAAATCTGTTGGGATGGACAATCTGGGAAGAAGCCCCCCTACTCTTCCGTCCCCCACTTCCCCTAGTAACCCTAACAAAACTACCTCCTTCCTCATCCTTTCTTGTCCCTCTTCCACCCACCTCTATACTGGCCCCAGCCAGTGCCTGCTGACCCCCCAGTTCTGCCAATCCCCGCAATGCTGCAAGCTGCCCCCTTAGACTCTCCACCTCAGCTTCCAAACGGGCAACCCACTCACACCTGACACAAACATAGGTTCCCCGGAACGTCTGCTCCAGGTTCCTATACATGTGGCACGATGCACATTGCATGGTACTGACAAAACTGTCCCTTCTAATACACAACACCAACACAGTGACGCACAAACCTTGTTTAATTGCCCTTCTTGTTTCAATGTCCTTCTTTTTTTATGTCCTTGAGATCAAGGTCCTTAAGAGAAAGGGCCACTCACAAGTTCGTT
The DNA here is from genome assembly GCA_019447015.1 of Hymenochirus boettgeri. Taxonomy (NCBI): domain Eukaryota; kingdom Metazoa; phylum Chordata; class Amphibia; order Anura; family Pipidae; genus Hymenochirus; species Hymenochirus boettgeri. Next base: position 4,244,007 of record CM033476.1, on the reverse strand, counting down.
ACACTCACAGGAAACTTCCTTTTGTTAGGTCCAAACCACAGGCCCAACACTGTGAATCCTATTTAACTAATAGGCCCCAACCCCCACACCAATTAGTGCAAGAGCCAGAAAGAGAGGGAAAAAAAAAAAAAAAACCAAACACTTATTAACCCTTTTACAGCCTGTTTGTGATTACAACAGGTACAATACTAGAATATAGAAGTCCAGCACACCCCTTTAACTGGAAGAAGAAAGATTAGTCTGCTTACTGCACACTCAATCCTGCACACAGTTTTTAACAGCACAAACAATCCTTATTTTCAAACTGTCAAACAATCCTTATTTTCAAACTTTCACACACACCATACAACCATCAAATGATTAAGTGTCCTTCTTTTTTTATGTCCTTGAGATCAAGGTCCTTAAGAGAAAGGGCCACTCACAAGTTCGTTACACTCACAGGAAACTTCCTTTTGTTAGGTCCAAACCACAGGCCCAACACTGTGAATCCTATTTAACTAATAGGCCCCAACCCCCACACCAATTAGTGCAATTAGTGCAATTAGTGCCCTGCTAATGCTGTTATTGCCCTGCTAATGCTGTTATTGCCCTGCTAATGTTGTTATTGCCCTGCTAATGTTGTTATTGCCCTGCTAATGCTGTTATTGCCCTGCTAATGCTGTTATTGCCCTGCTAATGCTGTTATTGCCCTGCTAATGCTGTTATTGCACTGCTAATGTTGTTATTGCACTGCTAATGCTGTTATTGCCCTGCAAATGCTGTTATTGCCCTGCTAATGTTGTTATTGCACTGCTAATGCTGTTATTGCCCTGCTAATGCTGTTATTGCCCTGCTAAGAGCTGTTCTTGCCCTGCACTAATGCTGTTATTGCCCTGCTAATGCTGTTATTGCGGGGGCCCAGCTAAGTTTATTGCACGCTAATGTTGTTATATTGCACGCTAATGCTCTTATTGCACACTGCTAATTTCTATTGCACTGCTAATGCTGTTATTGCCCAGTAATGTTGTTGTTGCAGCTAATGCTGTCTATGTGCACTGCTAATGTTCTTATTGTCAGCATGCTAATCTGTTATTGCCCTGCTAGCTGTTTTTGCCCTGCTAATTGTATTGCCTGCTAATGTGTATTGCCCATTTGTTATTGCCCTGCTAATGCTGTATTGCACGCTATGTTGTATTGCCCTGCTAATGTGTTTTTTTTTTGTTATTCCTCTAATTGGCCCTGCTAATGCTGTTATTGCCCTGCTAATGTGTTATTCGGCACTGCTATGCTGTTATTGCCCTGCTAATTGTTGTTATTGCCCTGCTAATGCTGTTTATTGCCTGCAGGCTGCTAATGCTGTTATTTGCCCGCTAATGTTGTTATTGCCCTGCTAATGCTGTTATTGCCCTGCTAATGCTGTTAATGTGGCACTGCTAATGCTTGTATTGGCACTGCTAATGCTGTTATTGCCTGCTAATGTGGTTATTGCCCTGCTACATGCTGTTATTGCCTGCTAATGTGTTATTGCCCTGCTAATGCTGTTATTGGCCCTGCTAATGTTTGTTAGTTGCCTGCTATCTGTATTGCCCTCTAATGCTGTTATTTTGCCTGCTAATGTTGTTATTGCCCGCTAATGCTGTATTGCCCTGCTAATGCTGTTAATTGCCCTGCTAATGCGTGTTATTGCCCCTGCTATGTTGTTTTGCCCTGCTAATGCTGTTATTGCCTGCTAATGCTGTATGCACTGCTAATGCTGTTATTGCACTGCTAATGCTGTTATTGCACTGCTAAGCCGTCGCGTGTCTCCTATTTATAGAATCCCTGCTTGTCAAACAGATGTGAGAATGGGAATCGTGTTTTGAACGATTTAATCAGATTGATCAAATAATCTGATAAACATTGTATGTACACCCATACATGGCTTGCTAACATTGTATGTACACCCATACATGGCTTGCTAACACGGTTAATATACATGTATATTACACAGTACATAATGACATGCATTAAGGCCTAGCAGGGCGCGTATACGTGTTACACCCGCATGGTTCAGGCCCTTTATTTCTTTGTTGACTGTGTGAGAGGAAGTTACACCCCAGGGCTGTGTGTGTGGCCCCATTTCCTTTGTAGTCTCAGCCAATGAGAGTGTCAATTCTATCTGGGATCAGGAAGTCGGACGTGTATTATAGAGTGGGCGATGGGAACCAGAAAATCCAGATCTCATTAGAGTCTCAGCCTGATGTTACAGAAGGTAAGCACAGAATGGGACTGATCAGGCCCCACTAGCAGGGATGCCGGAACATGCTCCTGTGTTATTGGGCTGGGAATTCCCGGGATCGTGGGTTTCTATGTGCGGGACAAAGTCCTACCATGGTGTGCCAGCCTAATATATCCTACTGTCCCCGACTTCTACCTACCCATGAGCCTCTACTGTCACCGACTTTATACCTACCCTGAGCCTCTACTGTCCCCGACTTTATACCTACCCATGAGCCTCTACTGTCCCCAGACTTCTACCTACCCATGAGCCTCTACTGTCCCCGACTTCTACCTACCCATGAGCCTCTACTGTCCCCGACTTCTACCTACCCATGAGCCTCTACTGTCCCGACTTTATACCTACCCATGAGCCTCTACTGTCCCCGACTTTATACCTACCCATGAGCCTCTACTGTCACCGACTTTATACCTACCCATGAGCCTCTACTATCCCGGACTTTATACCTACCCATGAGCCTCTACTGTCCCCGACTTTATACCTACCCATGAGCCTCTACTGTCACCGACTTTATACCTACCCATGAGCCTCTACTATCCCCGGACTTTTATACCTACCATGATACCTCTACTGTCCCCAACTTCTACCTACCCCTGGGCTCTACTGTCCCCAACTTCTACCTACCCATGAGCCTCTACTGTCCCCAACTTCTACCTACCCATGAGCCTCTACTTTCCCCACTTCTACCTACCCATGAGCCTCTACTGTCCCCAACTTCTACCTACCCATGAGCCTCTACTGTCCCCAACTTCCTACCTACCACACACAGGTATAAATTCAATACTTACTGTCAGTTTTCAAAGTCTGTTTCCTACAGTAAGTACGCACATTCTGTGAGTTAAGGAGAGAGACCAGCACATTCTGTGAGTTAAGGAAAGAGACGGCACATTCTGTGAGTTAAGGAGAGAGACAGCACATTCTGTGAGTTAAGGAGAGAGACAGCACATTCTGTGAGTTAAGGAGAGAGACAGCACATTCTGTGAGTTAAGGAGAAGACGGCACATTCTGTGAGTTAAGGAAAGAGATGGCACATTCTGTGAGTTAAGGAGAGAGACGGCACATTCTGTGAGTTAGGAAAGAGACGACACATTCTGTGATTTAGAGAGAGACGGCACTTCTGTGAGTTAAGGAGAGAGACAGACATTCTGTAGTTAAGGAGAGAGACGCACATCTGTGAGTTAAGGGAGAGACAGCACATTCTGTGATTTAGGAGAGAGACGGCACATTCTGTGAGTTAAGGAAAGAGACGACACATTCTGTGAGTTAAGGAGAGAGACGGCACATTCTGTGAGTTAAGGAGAGAGACAGCACATTCCTGTGAGTTAAGGAGAGAGACAGCACATTCCTGTGAGTTAAGGAGAGAGACGGCACATTCTGTGAGTTAAGGAAAGAGACGGCACATTCTGTGAGTTAAGAAAGAGACGGCACATTCTGTGAGTTAGGAAGAACGCACATTCTGTAGTTAGGAAGAGACGGCCATTCTGTGAGTTAAGGAGAGAGACGGCACATTCTGTGAGTTAAGGAGAGAGACGACATCTAGTTAGGAAAGAGATGGCACATTCTGTGAGTTAGGAGAGAGATGGCACATTCCTGTGAGTTAAGGAGAGAGACAGCACATTCTGTGATGTAAGGAGAGAGACAGCACATTCCTGTGAGTTAAGGAAGAAGACGGCACATTCTGTGAGTTAGAAGAGATGGCACATTCTGTGAGTTAGGAGAGAGACTGCACATTCTGTGATTAAGGAAAGAGACGGCATTCTGTGAGTTAAGGAAAGAGATGGCACATTCTGTGAGTTAGGAAGAGCTGCACATTCCTGTGAGTTAAGGAGAGCAGAGCGGCACATTCTGTGAGATAGAAAGAGACGGCACATTCTTTGAGTTAAGGAGAGAGACGGCACATTCTGTGAGTTAGGAAAGAGACGGCACATTCTGTGATTTAAGGAAAGAGACGGCATTCTGTGAGTTAGGAGAGAGACGCACATTCTGTGAGTTAAGGAAAGAGACGGCACTGCTGTGAGTTAAGGAAAGAGACGGACATTCTTGAGTTAAGGAAAGAGCGGCACATTCTGTGAGTTAAGAGAGAGACTGCACATTCGTGTAGTTAGGAGAGAGACGCACATTCTGTGAGTTAAGGAAGAACTGCACATTCTGTGAGTTTAAGGAAAGCGACGGCACATTCTGTGAGTTAAGGAGAGAGACGCACTGCTTAGTTAAGAAAGAGCGCACATTCTGTGAGTTAGGAAAGAGACGGCACATTCTGTGATTAAGAAAGGGCACATTCTGTGAGTTAAAGGAGAGAGACGGCACATTCTGTGAGTTAAGTAAAGAGACGCACATTTCGTGAATTAGGAGAAGACGCACATTTGTGAGTTAAGGAGAGAGACGCACATCTGTGAGTTAAGGAAGAGACGCACATTCTGTGAGTTAGGAGAGAGACGGCACATTCCTGTGAGTTAAGGAGAGAGACGGCACATTCTGTGAGTTAAGGAGAGAGACGGCACATTCTGTGAGTTAAGGAGAGAGACTGCACATTCTGTGAGTTAAGGAGAGACGACTGGCACATTCTGTGAGTAAGGAGAGGACGGCAATTCTGTGAGTTAAGAGAGAGACGGCACTTCTGTGAGTTAAGGAGAGACGGCACTTCTTGAGTAAGAGAGAGACGGCACATTCCTTTGAGTTAAGGAGAGAGACGGCACATTCTGTGAGTTAAGGAGAGAGACGGCAGCATTCGTGAGTTAAGGAAGAGACTGCAATCTGTGGTTAAGGAGAGAGACAGCACATTCCTGTGAGTTAAGGAAGAGACGGCACATTCTGTGAGTTAAGGAGAGAGACACACATTCCTGTGAGTTAAGGAAAGAGACGGCACATTCGTAGTTAAGGAAAGAGATGGCACATTCTGTGATTAGGAAGAGTGACTGCACATTCTGTGAGTTAAGGAGAGAGACGCACATTCTGTGAGTTAGGAGAGAGACAGCACATTCTTGAGTTAAGGAGAAGACTGCACCTTTCTGTGAGTTAAGGAGGAGACTGCACATTCTGTGAGTTAAGGAGGAGACGGCACATTCTGTGAGTTAGGAGAGAGACTGCACATTCTGTGAGTTAAGAGAGAGACGCACATTCTGTGAGTTAAGGAGAGAGACGGCACATTCTGTGAGTTAAGGAGAGAGACTGCACATTCTGTGAGTTAAGGAAAGAGACGGCACATTCTGTGAGTTAAGGAAAGAGACGGCACATTCTGTGAGTTAAGGAGAGAGACTGCACATCTGTGGTTAAAGGAGAGACGCACATTCTGTGATTAAGCGAGAGAGGCACATTCTGTGAGTTAAGAGAGGACGATGTAGCGACAGAGACTGCATTGAGTGGAAAGAGACGGCACATTCTGTGAGTTAAGGAGAGAGACTGCACATTCTTGGTTAAGGAGAGACAGCACATCCTGTGAGTAGCCAGGAGAGAGCAGCACAATCCTGTGAGTAACAGGAGAGAGACAGCACATCCCTGTGAGTAACAGGAGAGAGACAGCACATCCCTGTGAGTAACAGGAGAGAGAAGCACATCCCTGTGAGTACAGAGAGAGACAGCACATCCTGTGAGTACAGGAGAGAGACGCACATCCCTGTGAGTAACGGAGAGAGACAGCACATCCCTGTGAGTAAGGAGAGTGACAGCACATCCCTGTGAGTAAGAGGGAGAGACAGCAACATCCTGTGAGTACAGGAGAGAGACAGCACATTCCTGTGAGTAACAGGAGAGAGACAGCACATCCTGTGAGTAAGAGAGAGACAGCACATCCCTGTGAGTAAGAGGAGAGAGACAGCACATCCCTGTGAGTAAGAGGAGGAGACAGCACATCCCTGTGAGTAACAGGAAGAGACAGCACATCCCTGAGTAACAGGAGAGAGACAGCACATCCCTGTGAGTAACAGGAGAGAGACAGCACATCCCTGTGAGTAACAGGAGAGAGATATAATATCCTTATATTACACTGTAAAGCCTGGTACACACCTTTAGATTTTTGTCCTGACCAACCGTTCTGCACTTCTGATTGGTCGGCCAGGCCCAAGGAATGTCTGTTGCTGCAAAAGTAGCTGTGGCCAACAGTCTTCTCACTACCGTGGGCCCTGCTCCATCTTACCTACCCGTGGGCCCTGCTCCATCTTCTACCTACCCGTGGGCCTCTGCTCATCTTCTACTACCCGTGGGCCTCTGCTCCATCTTCTAACCCGTGGGCCCTGCTCCATCTTCTATCCTACCGTGGGCCTCTGCTCCATCTTCTACCTACCCTGCCTCTGCTCCTACACCCGTGGGCCTCTGCTCCATCTTCTACCTACCCGCTCGCTCTCTACCTACCCGTGGGCCTCTGCTCCATCTTCTACCTACCCGTGGCCTGCTCCATCTTCTACCTACCCGTGGGCCTCTGCTCCATCTTCTACCTACCCTGGTGGCCTCTGCTCATTCTACCTACCGGGGCTCTGCTCCATCTTCTACCTACCCGTGGGCCTCTGCTCCTCTTCTACCTACCCGTGGGCCTCTGCCCATCTTCCTACCCGTGGCCTTCTTGCTCTCCCCCACTGCCTCCATCCTTCTCTGCACTCTACTACCGTGGGCTCTCCACTTCTACCTACCCGTGGGTCTGCTCCATCTTCTACCTACCCGGTGGGCCTCTGCTGCTCCACTTCTACCTACCCGTGGCCTCTGCTCCACTTCTACCTACCCGTGGGCATCTGCTCCATCTTCTACCTACCGTGGGCCTCTGCTCCATCTTCTACCTACCGTGGCCTCTGCTCCATCTTCTACCTACCCGGCCCTCTGCTCCATCTTCTACCTACCCGTGGGCCTCTGCATCCATCTTCTACCTACCCCGTGGCCTCTGCTCCATCTTCTACCTACCCTTGGGCCTCGGCTCCTCTTCTACCTACCCGGGGCTCTGCTCCATCTTCTACCTACCCGTGGGCCTCTGCTCCATCTTCTACCAACCGGGGCCTCTGCTCCATCTTCTACCTACCCTGGCTCTGCTCCATCTTCTACCTCACCTACCGTGGGCCTCTGCTCCATCTTCTACCTACCCGTGGGCCTCTCTGCTCCACTTCTACCTACCCGTGGGCCTTCTCTGCCTCTTCTACCTACCCGTGGGCCTCTGCTCCATCTTCTACCTACCCGTGGGCCTCTGCTCCATCTTCTACCTACCCGTGGGCCTCTGCTCCATCTTCTACCTACCTGTGGGCCTCTGCTCCAGCTTCTACCTACCCGTGGGCTTCTGCTCCATCTTCTACCTACCCGTGGGCCTCTGCTCCATCTTCTACCTACCCTGTGGCCCTGGCTCCCTTCTACTACCGTGGGCTCTGCTCCATCTCTACTACCTGTGGGCCTCTGCTCCATCTCTACTACCTACCGTGGGCCTGCTCCAGCTTCTACCTACCGTGGGCTTCTGCTCCATCTTCTACCTACCTACCCTGGGCATCTGCTCCATCTTCTACCACTACCCGTGGGCCCTGCTCCACTCTTCTACCTACCCGTGGGCTTCTGCTCCAGCTTCTACCTACCCGTGGGCATCTGCTCCTCTTCTACCTACCCGTGGGCCACTGCTCCATCTTCTACCTACCCGTGGGCCTCTGCTCCATCTTCTACCATACCCGTGGGCCTCTGCTCCATCTTCTACCTACCCGTGGGCCTCTGCTCCATCTTCTACCTACCCGTGGGCCTCTGCTCCAGCTTCTACCTACCCGTGGGCTTCTGCTCCATCTTCTACCTACCCGTGGGCCTCTGCTCCATCTTCTACCTACCCGTGGGCATCTGCTCCATCTTCTACACCTACCCGTGGCCCTGCTCATCTTCTACCTACCCTGGGCTCTGCTCCTCTCTCTACCTACCCGTGGCCTCTGCTCCATCTTCTACCTACCCTGTGCCTCTGCTCCATCTTCTACCTACCCGTGGGCCTCTGCTCCATCTTCTACCTACCCTGGGCCTCTGCTCCAGCTTCTACCTACCCGTGGGCCTCTGCTCCAGCTTCTACCTACCCGTGGGCCTCTGCTCCAGCTTCTACCTACCCGTGGGCATCTGCTCCAGCTTCTACCTACCTGTGGGCATTTGCTCCAGCTTCTACCTACCCGTGGGCTTCTGCTCCAGCTTCTACCTACCCGTGGGCTTCTGCTCCATCTTCTACCTACCCGTGGGCCACTGCTCCATCTTCTACCTACCCTACGCTGGGCCTCTCTCCATCTTCTACCTACCCGTGGGCCTCTGCTCCAGCTTTATACCTACCCGTGGGCCTCTGCTCCCATCTTCTCCTACCCGTGGGCCTCTGCTCCAGCTTCTACCTACCCGTGGCTCTCTGCTCAGCTTCTACCTACCGTGGGCCTCTGCTCCAGCTTCTACCTACCCGTGGGCCTCTGCTCCATCTTCTACCTACCCGTGAGCTTCTGCTCCAGCTTCTACCTACCCGTGGGCATCTGCTCCATCTTCTACCTACCCGTGGGCATCTGCTCCAGCTTCTACCTACCCGTGGGCATCTGCTCCAGCTTCTACCGGGTACCCTGCCTCTGCTCCATCTTCTACCTACCCGTGGGCATCTGCTCCAGCTTCTACCTACCCGTGGGCTTCTGCTCCAGCTTCTACCTACCCGTGGGCTTCTGCTCCAGCTTCTACCTACCCGTGGGCCTCTGCTCCACTTCTACCTACCCGTGGGCATCTGCTCCATCTTCTACCTACCCGTGGGCATCTGCTCCAGCTTCTACCTACCCGTGGGCCTCTGCTCCATCTTCTACCTACCCGTGGGCTTCTGCTCCAGCTTCTACCTACCCGTGGGCCTCTGCTCCAGCTTCTACCTACCCGTGGGCCTCTGCTCCATCTTCTACCTACCCGTGGGCATCTGCTCCAGCTTCTTCCTACCCGTGGGCTTCTGCTCCAGCTTCTACCTACCCGTGGCGCCTCTGCTCTCATGCTCCAGCTTCTACCATACCCGTGGGCATCTGCTCCAGCTTCTACCTACCCGTGGCATCTGCTCCAGCTTCTACCTACCCGTGGGCCTCTGCTCCAGCTTCTACCTACCCGTGGGCTTCTGCTCCATCTTCTACCTACCCGTGGGCATCTGCTCCAGCTTCTACCTACCCGTGGGCTTCTGCTCCAGCTTCTACCTACCCTGGGCATCTGCTCCATCTTCTACCTACCCGTGGGCATCTGCTCCAGACCTACCTACCCGTGGGCATCTGCTCCATCTTCTACCTACCCGTGGCCATGCTGCTCTGCTCCATCTCTTCTACCTACCCGTGGGCATCTGCTCCAGCTTCTACCTACCCTGGGGCTTCTGCTCCAGCTGCTTCACCTACCCGTGGGCCTCGCTCCACGCTTCTACCTACCCGTGGCACTCTGCTCCAGCTTCTACCTACCCGTGGCATCTGCTCCAGCTTCTACTACCTACCCGTGGGCTCTGCTCCAGCTTCTACCTACCCGTGGGCCTCTGCTCCAGCTTCTACCTACCCGTGGCTTCTGCTCCAGCTTCTACCTACCCAGTGGCTTCTGCTCCAGCTTCTACTACCTACCGTGGGCTTCTGCTCCAGCTTCTACCTACCTAGGGGCTTCTGCTCCAGCTTCTACCTACTAGTGGGCTTCTGTCTCCACTTCTACCTACCGTGGGGCTTCTGCTCCAGCTCTACCTACCCGTGGCTCTGCTCCATCTTCTACCACCTACCCGTGGGCCTCTGCTCCAGCTTCTACCTACCTCGTGGGCATCTGCTCCAGCTTCTACCTACCCGTGGGCATCTGCTCCAGCTTCTTCTACCTACCCGTTGGGCCTCTGCTCCAGCTTCTACCTACACGTGGCTTCTGCTCCAGCTTCTTCTACCTACCCGTGGGCTTTCTGCTCCAGCTTCTACCTACCCGTGGGCTTCTGCTCCAGCTTCTACCTACCCGTGGGCTTCTGCTCCAGCTTCTACCTACTAGTGGGCTTCTGCTCCAGCTTCTACCTACCCGTGGGCTTCTGCTCCAGCTTCTACCTACCCGTGGGTAGTGAACTGGAGGGTTAACTCACATGGTAATGAACTGGAGGGCTGACTAACAGTATAATAAACAACTGGAGGGCCGACTTTGACACTGTCTCTAAGGCTGACTAACTAATCATCTCTGCACTGACAACACTGGGTGGAGGGCTGACTAACACTTGGTAATGAACTGAAGGGCTGACTTTAACATAGGCTGGAGGGCTGACTAACTGGGAAATAAACTGGAGGGCTGACTAGCTTTTGGTAATGAACTGGAGGGCTGACTGGGAAATAAAGAGGCTGACTCTCAGAGACAACACACAACTGGCAGCTTCCACCCCCCTCCACACACACATTATCCAGCCAAGGCAGCAAAAAGTTAAATCTGTCAGTGTCTCCTAAACATTTACTGACCTGCAATACACTCCTGTCCCTCCTTCTGTCCGCTGCTACCTGCGCTTTGGAAAGTGAAAGTAACTCAGCAGAAAAAAAGGAGGAGTTTCTGCCCTGAGCTGTGAACCAAGGAAAGTCCATGCTTTTCACTTATTCCTACCTGCAGGCAGGTATTAGTAGCCCCCACTGATGTCACCGTTCACGGATGTGCTGTGACGTCACCTTGCGTGACTGCCTTCAAGCCCGTGTGTGACTGGAAGCATCGTCCCAAAGTTTTCATTTGGAGACCAGCCTGGGGGGCATTTTGCCCCTCAGCCTACCGAGCCAGTCCACTATCTGTGATAGATCATTGTGGCCAGAAGGATTTACACAGACCAATGACGTCACATGTCAGACATGTGCTCTGGTCTCATGCATAGGTGCAGGTGCAGATAGAAGTTTATTACTTTGTTCCATGGGAGATTGTTACTTTACTGGCTCTGCCCTCTACTAGTAACACCAAGGTCAGAACTTTAACCCCTGCCTTTCCAGTCACTCCAGCATTAACTAATTTATTACCCAGCGATCTCTGTAATACCTACCCGGGCACTACAAGAGTTAAAGTTGTACATAGCTGTCTGTATTCCTACCCACAATGCCATCCTGTATAACGTTCAACACATACCCATCCGCGATCATCTGAACACCTACCCGGGCACTACAAGAGTTAAAGTTGTTACATAGCCGTCTGATTCCTACCCACAATGCAATCCTGTATAACGTTCTAACTACATTACCCGCGATCTCTGTAATACCTACCCGGGCACTACAAGAGTTAAAGTTGTACATAGCCGTCTGTATTCCTACCCACAATGCCATCCTGTATAACATTCTAACACATTACCCAGTGATCTCTGTAAACCTACCCAGCGCTACAAGAGTTAAAGTTGTACATAGCCGTCTGTATTCCTACCCACAATGCCATCCTGTAAAACGTTCTAACTACATTACCCGTGATCGTGTATACCCACAATGCCTCCTGTATCATTCTAACTACATTACCCAGCGATCTCTGTAATACCTACCCGGCGCTACAAGAGTTAAAGTTGTACATAGCTGTCTGTATTCCTACCCACAATGCCATCCTGTATAACATTCTAACTACATTACCCGTGATCTCTGTAACACCTACCCAGGCACTACAAGAGTTAAAGTTGTACATAGCTGTCTGTATTCCTACCCACATGCCATCCTGTATCACATTCTAACTACATTACCAGTGATCTCTGTAATACCTACCCGGGCACTACAAGAGTTAAAGTTGTACTAGCCGTCTGTATTCCTACCCACAATGCCATCCTGTATAACGTTCTAACTACATTACCCAGTGATCTCTGTAACACCTACCCGGCACCTACAAGAGTTAAAGTTGTACATAGCCGTCTGTATCCTACCCACAATGCCATCCTGTATAACTTCTAACTACATTACCCAGCGATCTCTGTAATACCTACCCGGGCACTACAAGAGTTAAAGTTGTACATAGCTGTCTGTATTCCTACCCACATGCCATCCTGTATAATTCTAACTACATTACCCAGTGATCTCTGTAATACCCACAATGCCATCCTGTATAACATTCTAACTACATTACCCAGCGATCTCTGTAATACCTACCCAGGCGCTACAGAGTTAAAGTTGTACATAGCCATCTGTATTCCTACCCACAACGCCATCCTGTATAACATTCTAAGTACATTACCAGCGATCTCTGTAATACCCCACAATGCCATCCGGTATAACATTCTAACTACATTACCCAGCGATCTCTGTAATACCTACCCTGGCACTACAAGAGTTAAAGTTGTAACATAGCCGTGTGTATTCCTACCCACATGCCATCCTTTATAACATTCTAACTACATTACCCAGCGATCTCTGTAATACCTACCCGGGCACTACAAGATTTTAAAGTTGTACATAGCTGTCTGTATTCCTACCCACAATGCCATCCGATAACATTCTAACTACATTACCCAGCGATCTCTGTAATAACTACCCGGCACTACAAGAGTTAAAGTTGTACATAGCCGTCTGTATTCCTACCCACAATGCCATCCTGTATAACATTCTAACTACATTACCCAGCGATCTCTGTAATAACTACCCGGCACTACAAGAGTTAAAGTTGTACATAGTGTGTATTCCTACCCACAATGCCATCCTGTATAACATTCTAACTACATTACCCAGCGATCTCTGTAATACCTACCCGGGCACTACAAGAGTTAAAGTTGTACATAGCTGTCGTGTATTCCTACCCACAATGCCATCCTGTATAACATTCTAACTACATTACCCAGTGATCTCTGTAATACCTACCCGGGCACTACAAAGTTAAAGTTTACATAGCCGTCTGTATTCCTACCCACATGCCATCCTGTATAACATTGTACTACATTACCCAGCGATCTCTGTAATACCTACCCGGCACTACAAGAGTTAAAGTTGTACATAGCTGTGGTTATTCCTACCCACAATGCCATCCTGTATAACATTCTAACTACATACCCCGATCTCTGTAACACCTACCCAGGCACTACAAGAGTTAAAGTTGTACATAGCTGTCTGTATTCCTACCCACAATGCCATCCTGTATAACATTCTAACTACATTACCCAGCGATCTCTGTAATACCACCTGGGTACCTGACCCGCAGTTCTCTCTCCCCGAACCTGACCTTTGGCTTTGTATTTAGATTTAGCAGTTTTTTTTCTCTGTTTCTTGGTGAATGGGGCTGTGGGTCCCCCTGTACCTCTGTGGGCCGTCCCACACTGGTTTGATATATTGGTGTAGACACTAACGTTCTCTGTATATTCTTTTTCAGTAGAGTACTCCCCTGCAGGATGCCATACATCCACAAGTTTTAGAAAGTGAGTGGAAGGAGCTATCAGTTTAATGTAGACTTCACCGGTGAAAACATAGGAAAAGTTTCAAGCAAGATGAGGATTCGGTTGCCCCTGCGGACATTGTTGATGGGTGAAGTAGCTGATCTCATGGGAAATAAGACAAATTCCAGGACTGATGTAAATCGAGAGCAACAAGAGCTGGAATGGTAGTCACTGTGCCCGAGTGTTCCGAAAACACCCAACCCACTACTAAAGCCAAAACACCAAGAGACTGTAACGTTAGTCCGGGCACAATAGTCCTCAGTGTCAGAAATTGTTTTTATCAGAAGCCGAACTTATCAACATCACAAAAAGTCACCCGAAAAAAGATTGGGTTTGTACTGAATGCCCCAAACAATTCCCTAGTAAATCAAAGCTTTCCAAACACCGAAACTCACAGAGGAGGAAACCCTTTAAATGCTCCGGATGCACGAAACGTTTCATTCGAAAGTCAAAACTTGAAATTCACCAGAAGGTCCACGAGAAAAAATATTCATGTTCCGAATGCGGAAATCTTTTAATATCAAGTCGAACTTCACCAGACACGCTTTAATCCACAGAGAGAGAAACCATTTGTGTGCTCAGAATCGGGAAAGGCTTCTCCCAAAATACGCATTTCCTTAAGCATCAGAGGCGTCTGGAAAAGGCGACCCCTTTCCGTGCTCTGAATGCGGGAAGTCTTTTTTTGACAAATACACCTTAGATTGCATCAAAGATTCATACTGGAGAGAAACATTTGCCGTGTTCTAGGCGGGAAATGCTTCATTCACAATTCACATCTGGTATTGCATTTGCGCATTCACACTGGCGAGAAACCTTATTTTTTGTGCAGAGTGTGGGAAAAGATTTTGACAACAAGTCACATAAAACATTCAAGAACTCATACTGGAGAGAAACCATATTTGTGTTCTGAATGCGGCAGGCGTTTCTGCCAAAAATCATATCTTCTTCTACATAAGAAACTCATGCCGGGGATAAATCAATTTTTTGTTCTGAGTGTGGAAAACTTTCACCGAAAATGCAAGTCTTCTTAGACATCAAAAGCTTCACTCTGGGGAGAAACTTTTTTCTTGCCCTGTAGCAGAAAAGGTTTACACAAAAATCATGTCTTTCCAAACATCGGAATTCACACAGGAGAGAAACCATTTGCCTGCTCTATCTGTAGAAATGTTTTACTGAAAAATCCCAACTTGTTAATCACCAGAGAATTCACACAGGAGAAAGGCGATTTTCATGTTCTGAATGTGGAAAGCAATTTATTCAAAATTCCAATCTTATAACACCAAAGGATTCATACAGGTGAGACCCCGTTTTCATGTGGGGAATGCGGAAAGTCTTTTCCTATAAATCAAACCTTGCCGCACATAATAAAACACACCACGGGATATAAACCGTTTTCGTGTCCTGAATGTGGAAAATGCTTTATCCAAAGTTCACACCTTGTTACACACCAAGAGTTCATTCAGGAGAGAAGCCATTTTCCTGTTCTGAAGTGGGGAAATATTTCAGATAAATCAAGTCTTAGTAAACATAAACGGATTCACACCGGAAGAAACCATTCATGCTCTGAATGTGGGAAAGTGTTTGGGCAGAATTCTCATCTCCTTACGCACCAGCGCATTCACACAGGAGAAACCATTTCTGTTCCGATGCGCAAAAATTTTGGCGACAACTCAAGTCTTGTTAAACACCGGAGGCTTCACTCGGGAGAGAAACCGTTTTCTTGCTCCGAATGTGGCAAATTTTTCAGTCAAACTTCCTATCTATTTGCACACAGATCGGTTCACATAGGGAAAACATCTGTTATATGTTCTGAGTGTGGGAAAAAATTTAGCAATAAATCAATCTTGTAAAACATCAGAATAAAATTCACCCTAAAGTTAATGTCTCAACTCTGCCCCCGATAGTTTGGGCTCCCCCTAATGCCACTGACACACCCAGTTGGTGGTTAAGTTTGTGCCCACACTGGTACCCTTCAAACCATAACAGTCGCAGGATGGTTGTGACGATGGTTAGCTGTGTGAGCTTCCCGTTTTCAAAAGTAAATAAAGCACCATTAGAATGTTTGAATTAAGTGTCCTTGTGCTGATTTACAGATTATAGAGAGAATTGTACCGCCAGTTAGTGGTACCCAGTTAGTGGTACCCAGTTAGTGGTACCCAGTTAGTTGTACCCGTTAGTTAGTGGTACCCAGTTAGTTGTACCCAGTTGTTGTACCAGTTAGCCATTGATGGAACAACGACATCTTGGATATAAAGTAATCATTTTATTGGTTACTAAAGGATTGAAATTGCGAACTTTTCACACTTCCTAGAACAAAGACTAAAGATGCCCAACACCTTACGATACCTGACAGATCTCTTTGGATCTGGCGGAGGAAACTACTGCCATGGTCACGCTGTCGGTCATTTCAGACAGAAAATTCCATTGGTCAGTGTCCACTACAAAGTGGGAGCCAATACGCTTGGCCCTGTTTGTGGATATACAGCCGACCAATATTCTTTCCACGTATGGTGATTGGTCTCCTTGTATGTGGTTAACCCTGCATGTGTACCGACAAGTTCTAATGGAATCTGGCAGTACACATGCGATCGTCACATTAGTTATTACTGCAATACTATTTGTTTGGCTACGCCAAGAACTTTGCATCCTTACACACTTTACCCAGAATTTCACAGGACGACTACAATTTATACTGCCACATTATCGGCCGATGTAGTATGGGAAAACGCGATATTACCTGACCGCGAATCCTCCCCCCCCCCCCTGTATTCCTACCCACAATGCCATCCTGTATAACATTCTAACTACATTACCCAGCGATCTCTGTAATACCTACCTGGGTACCTGACCCGCAGTTCTCTCTCCCCGAACCTGACCTTTGGCTTTGTATTTAGATTTTAGCAGTTTTCTCTGTTTTCTTGGGTGAATGGGGCTGTGGGTCCCCCTGTACCTCTGTGGGCCAGTCCCACACTGGTTTGATATATTGGTGTAGACACTAACGTTCTCTGTATATTTTCTTTTCAGTAGAGTACTCCCCTGCAGGATGCCATACATCCACAAGTTTAGAAGAGTGAGTGGAAGGAGCTATCAGTTTAATGTAGACTTCACCGGTGAAAAACATAGGGAAAAAGTTTCAAGCCAAGATGAGGATTCGGTTGCCCCTGCGGACATTGTTGATGGGTGTGAAGTAGCTGATCTCATGGGAAATAAGACAAATTCCAGGACTGATGTAAATCGAGAGCAACAAGAGCATGGAATGGTAGTCACTGTGCCCGAGTGTTCCGAAAACACCCAACCCACTACTAAAGCCAAAACACCAAGAGACTGTAACGTTAGTCCAGGGCACAATAGTCCTCAGTGTCAGAAATTGTTTTTATCAGAAGCCGAACTTATCAAACATCAAAAAAGTCACCCGAAAAAAGATTGGGTTTGTACTGAATGCCCCAAACAATTCCCTAGTAAATCAAAGCTTTCCAAACACCGGAAAACTCACAGAGGAGGGAAACCCTTTAAATGCTCCGGATGCACGAAACGTTTCATTCGAAAGTCAAAACTTGAAATTCACCAGAAGGTCCACGAGAAAAAATATTCATGTTCCGAATGCGGAAAATCTTTTAATATCAAGTCGAACTTCACCAGACACGCTTTAATCCACAGAGAAGAGAAACCATTTGTGTGCTCAGAATGCGGGAAAGGCTTCTCCCAAAATACGCATTTCCTTAAGCATCAGAGGCGTCATGGAAAAGGCGACCCCTTTCCGTGCTCTGAATGCGGGAAGTCTTTTTTTGACAAATACAGCCTTAGAGTGCATCATAAGATTCATACTGGAGAGAAACCATTTGCGTGTTCTGAGTGCGGGAAATGCTTCATTCACAATTCACATCTGGTATTGCATTTGCGCATTCACACTGGCGAGAAACCTTATTTTTGTGCAGAGTGTGGGAAAAGATTTAGTGACAAATCAAGTCACATAAAACATTCAAGAACTCATACTGGAGAGAAACCATATTTGTGTTCTGAATGCGGCAGGCGTTTCTGCCAAAAATCATATCTTCTTCTACATAAGAAAACTCATGCCGGGGATAAATCAATTTTTTGTTCTGAGTGTGGAAAAGCTTTCACCGAAAATGCAAGTCTTCTTAGACATCAAAAGCTTCACTCTGGGGAGAAACTTTTTTCTTGCCCTGTATGCAGAAAAGGTTTTACACAAAAATCATGTCTTTCCAAACATCGGAGAATTCACACAGGAGAGAAACCATTTGCCTGCTCTATCTGTAAGAAATGTTTTACTGAAAAATCCCAACTTGTTAATCACCAGAGAATTCACACAGGAGAAAGGCGATTTTCATGTTCTGAATGTGGAAAGCAATTTATTCAAAATTCACATCTTATTAAACACCAAAGGATTCATACAGGTGAGACCCCGTTTTCATGTGGGGAATGCGGAAAGTCTTTTCCTGATAAATCAAACCTTGCCGCACATAATAAAACACACACGGGATATAAACCGTTTTCGTGTCCTGAATGTGGAAAATGCTTTATCCAAAGTTCACACCTTGTTACACACCAGAGAGTTCATTCAGGAGAGAAGCCATTTTCCTGTTCTGAATGTGGGAAATATTTCAGAGATAAATCAAGTCTTAGTAAACATAAACGGATTCACACCGGAGAGAAACCATTTACATGCTCTGAATGTGGGAAATGTTTTGGGCAGAATTCTCATCTCCTTACGCACCAGCGCATTCACACAGGAGAAAAACCTTATTTCTGTTCCGAATGCGGCAAAAATTTTGGCGACAACTCAAGTCTTGTTAAACACCGGAGGCTTCACTCGGGAGAGAAACCGTTTTCTTGCTCCGAATGTGGCAAATGTTTCAGTCAAACTTCCTATCTAATTGCACACAGATCGGTTCACATAGGGAAAACATCTGTTATATGTTCTGAGTGTGGGAAAAAATTTAGCAATAAATCGAATCTTGTAAAACATCAGAATAAAATTCACCCTAAAAGTTAATGTCTCAACTCTGCCCCCGATAGTTATGGGCATCCCCCTAATGCCACTGACACACCCAGTTGGTGGTTAAGTTGTGGCCCACACTGGTACCCTTCAAACCATAACAGTCGCGAGGATGGTTGTGAACGATGGTTAAGCTGTGTGAGCTTCCCGTTTTCAAAAGTAAATAAAGCACCATTAGAATGTTTGAATTAAAGTGTCCTTGTGCTGATTTACAGATATATAGAGAGAATTGTACCCAGCCAGTTAGTGGTACCCAGTTAGTGGTACCCAGTTAGTGGTACCCAGTTAGTTGTACCCAGTTAGTTAGTGGTACCCAGTTAGTTGTACCCAGTTAGTTGTACCCAGTTAGCCATTGATGGAAGCAACGACATCTTGGATATAAAGTAATCATTTTATTGGTTAGCTAAAAGGATTGAAATTGCGAACTTTTCACACTTCCTAGAACAAAGACTAAAGATGCCCAACACCTTACAGATACCTGACAGATCTCTTTGGATCTGGCGGAGGAACTACTGCCATGGTCAACGCTGTCGGTCATTTCAGACAGAAAATTTCCATTGGTCAGTGTCCACTACAAGAAGTGGGAGCCAATACGCTTGGCCCTGTTTGTGGATATACAGCCGACCAATATTCTTTCCACGTATGGTGATTGGTCTCCTTGTATGTGGTTAACCCTGCATGTGTACCGACAAGTTCTAATGGAATCTGGCAGTACACATGCGATCGTCACATTAGTTATTACTGCAATACTATTTGTTTGGCTACGCCAAGGAACTTTGCATCCTTACACACTTTACCCAGAATTTCACAGGACGACTACAAATTTATACTGCCACATTATCGGGCCGATGTAGTATGGGAAAACGCGATATTTACCTGACCGCGAATCCGCAATGCTGTGGACTCCTTTTCAAGACTTATTGCGGAATCCTGGTCAGGTATGGCGTGCACTTTACACCTCCATAGGAAAGGCGTTAAGATTTGCCAAAAATGGTTACGCAAACCTTAGCGCTGATTACCTGTCTCTTAATTACATTCTCCTGTGATTAGATCTAATCGGCGCTGATTACCTGTCTTAATTACATTCACCTGTGATTAGACCTAATCGGCGCTGATTACCTCTCTTAATTACATTCACCTGTGATTAGACCTAATCGGCGCTGATTACCTCTCTTAATTTCATTCACCTGTGTTTAGACCTAATCGGCGCTGATTAACTGTCTCTTAATTACATTCACCTGTGTTTAGACCTATTCGGCGCTGATTACCTGGCTCTTAATTACATTTACCTATAATTAGACCTAATCGGTGCTGATTACCTGTCTCTTAATTACATTCACCTGTAATTGGACCTAATCAGTGCTGATTACCTGACTCTTAATTACATTCACCTGTGATTAGACCTAATCAGCTCTGATTACCTGGCTCTTACATTCACCTGTAATTAGACTTAATCAGCGCTGATTACCTGTCTCTCTTAATTACATTCACCTGTATTTAGACCTAATCAGCGCTGATTACCTTTCTCAATTACAATTACCTGTGATTAGACCTAATTAGCACTGATTACCTGTGTTTTAATTTCGTTCACCTTTGTTTAGACCTAATCAATGCTGATTACCTTTCTCAATTACTATTACCTGTGATTAGACCTAATCAGCACTGATTTTGTGATGCATCATGTCAAATAAACTATTATCTAAATAACTGATGATTCTGGTTTAAATAAAGATTTCAGCAGTCTTTTATGGATGATCTTCTCAAACCCTGAATTTGCAATAGTTAGAAATCTGAGAGATGTAAGACTGACCTGAAATGCTACATCATGTTGTGTTCTCTCTTTCTGCTTTCTAGTTTCTCCAGTTAGCAGCTGTCAGCCATGGATGTAACAGTTGATATCACAGCCAATGACTGGATGTTATTCCCCTAGCTGCCTCCTCTGGGCATGTAAACGCTTGTAAAAAAAACTTTGGAAAACTTTGAAAAGTGCATAGCCACAAATAACTCTGCCCCCAATGCCACTGACACTGGTATCAGTAAAGGTCAGTATCAGTAATGGGGTCGGTATCAATAACAGGGCCAGTATCCGTAACGGGGTCAGTATCAGTAATGGGGTCAGTATTAGTAAAGGGGTCAGTATTATTAATGGGATCAGTATACGTAATGGAGTAAGTATTAGTAAAGGTCAGTATTCGTAAAGGGGTAGGTATTCATAATGGGGTCGGTATCAATAACAGGGCCAGTATCAGTAATGGGGTCAGTATCAATAACGGCCAGAATCAGTAAAGGGGTCAGTATTAGTAATGGGGTAGGTATCAGTAATGGGATCAGTATCCGTAATGGGGTCGTTATCAATAACAGGGCCAGTATCAGAAATGGGGTTAGTATTATTAAAGGGGTAGGTATCAGTAATGGGGTTAGTATCCGTAACGGGGGTTGGTATCCGTAACGGAGTCGGTATCCGTAACGGGGTCGGTATCCGTAACGGGGTCGGTATCCGTAACGGGGTCGGTATCAGTAGAGGGGTCAGTATCAGTAACAGGTTTAGTACAAACCTCCAGAAAAGTGAAACACAGGATAACCTAGAACTTTGTTGCTGTTGTAGCAGAGGGAGAATTTGAACGCAGCTCTCGGTTATTATTGCTCTAGGCCCAAGTCTATCTGGTTTGTTTAGCAATGGAAACTTCACGTTATTATTTTGTATTTTGCCGAATGTGACCCTGTGTTACCTTTCATCCCTATGGAACAAATGGGTGTTTGTGATTATTTTAATGTTGAATCTTGTGACTTTGATTGCGTGTCTGGGGAACAGATTAGGCTGTTTGGTACTAACTAGGATAAGCCGTAAAGGACATGAAGGATCTGCAAAGCGTGACAATGTCCTATTCATGGGTGTCGGGGATAAAACAAGCAGGTCAGGGAGTTTATTCCAAGTCACTGCACTGCAGTATTGCAGACAATATATTATCAGCTCCCTGTTGTAAAATATAAGTATATTAAAGGTTACCAAGGAGTTCCATGGTTAAATATAATTACAAGGCTGTCAGATGTGTTTTTGTATACGGGTCATTGAACTCTAAGGTGAATTTCAATATCCTTTTATTTTATATCGTAGATAGTTAAGCACCGATTATAACTGATGACATAGCTAAACACTGATTATAACTAATGACATAGCTAAACACTGATTATAACAGATGACATAGCTAAACACTGATTATAACTGATGACATAGCTAAACACTGATTATAACTGATGACATAGCTAAACACTGATTATAACTGATGACATAGCTAAACACTGATTATAACGGATGACATAGCTAAACACTGATTATAACTGATGACATAGCTAAACGCTGATTATAACTGATGACATAGCTAAACGCTGATTATAACTGATGACATAGCTAAACACTGATTATAACTGATGACATAGCTAAACACTGATTATAACTGATGACATAGCTAAATACTGATTATAACTGATGACATAGCTAAACACTGATTATAACTGATGACATAGCTAAACACTGATTATAACTGATGACATCGCAAAACAGTGATTATAGCTGATGACATAGCTAAACACTGATTATAACTGATGACATAGCTAAACACTGATTATAACTGATGATATCGCAAAACAGTGATTATAGCTGATGACATAGCTAAACACTGATTATAACTGATGATATAGCTAAACACTGATTATAACGGATGACACAGCTAAACACTGATTATAACTGATGACATAGCTAAACACTGATTATAGAATCACTGAATATAGAAAATATTCCTCTGTATTATTCACAGTGCATCTTGTTTCTAAAGGTTCGTACACACGCACGATGTGTACGAACGTTTGCTTCAGTCGATAATCGGCCCGTGTATGGGCACTTTATTGGCCGAAATGGACGGTCGTTCAGAGATCCCCCAGGCTGGTTGGGCAATAATCCCTGACTGAACGGCCATTTTGGCCGATAAGGTGCCCATACACGGCCCAATTATCATCCGAAGCGAACGTTCGTACACATCATGCGTTGCGGGTCTTGCCGGTGTAACGAACCTTAACTGAAGTTTACAGTATTGTTCTACTTTATCAGTAAGAAGTCTCTTTAAATCCCAAGTAAGTTCAAAGCTTTTAGGCCTGGGCCACACCAGCATGTTTTTCGTGCGTTTGCGCACACGTTTTTGTTCGCAATTGCGCCCGTGATTTTCACTAAATCGGAAAGAGATAATGCACGCTGGTTGAACGCAAAACGCGAACGGCCGCGCAATTGCATGCGTTACGGAAATCGCGGGGAATTTTCGCGTTCCAGCGATTTCTGTAACGCATGCAATTGCGTGGCCGTTCGCGCTTTGCGTTCAACCAGCGTGCATTTTCTCTTTGTAAATAGCGAACGCACAAAAATCGCGTGCAATAACGCTGGCGATTTTGTGCGTTGTACTGTGGCCTCGGCCTTAAAACGATCCTCTTGGTCTATAAATTGAACTTAACGGACAACCTGGTATAAAAAAATATCCGAAGGTTCCAGAACTGTTTGATCAAGGCCACGGAACGCGAGTCGGTTACATAAGAAAGCGCGAGAATTTAGACCACTTGGGATCTGGATTTTTTTGGTGACTACATTTCGATGTTTATTTTACCGGATCCACATGTATTTCGCTACCTGGGTTTTTGAGGTTTTTTTGAAGTTTTAAAAAAAAAAAAAAAAGCATTTGGCAAAGAAACGGAGGTTTTCCCCGATCTGATTAATGAGGTGGTGGAATGGTCTGTTCAGCCTGTAAAGCACTGGAAATCACGGTTATTATTATTTTTTTTTTCCTTCTTTAATACGTCTTGTAATCCGCTGCAGTTTAGACCAGACTGAGTAGCTCACCGAGAGGGTTTCAGTGGTAAGGAGAATTGGGAAGCCAGAGAAAAAGATTCTTTACAACATGTGGCGACTCTTGGTCCATTCTCGGATTATGGTGGTGTGCCGGGCGACCACTTTAATTCTTCTTCTTATTGCTCCTACACCGACGGAAGCCATGCCCCAGTTAAGATATTCTCATGCCGGAATTTGTCCCAATGATATGAACCCCAACCTATGGGTAGATGCCCAGAGCACTTGCCAGAGAGAATGTGAAGAGGATCAGGTGAGAGGAAAGTTGCATTTTATTGGTCTTATTCAATATGTGGCGCAGAATTTGCTGTTAATTTGCCTCATCCAATCAGGTGACACCTTTTAACCATTGGTCTACTACAGTTAGAAACCATTTGATTGGTTGATGTAGATTAAGAACACGGTAACATGGCACCTCTTATTGAATGAGGTCTATTAATAAATAGTAGTACTAGGCTTTAGATATTACAATACAATATGGCAGACAAGAAGAACCAAGCTTCCTTTAATGGGCCATATTTATAGAGTTAATTTACGATCGTATATTTACGACCGAACGTTCGTTAATTGCTACCGCAATGGTATTCTATGGGGATAACGAAATCGTAGATTTATAATCGGTATCGTAAATTTATAATCGGTATCGTAACTTTATAATCGGTACCGTATATTTATAATCGGTATCGTATATTTATAATCGGTATCGTAACTTTATAATCGGTATCGTAAATTTATAATCGGTATCGTAACTTTATAATCAGTATCGTAAATGTATAACCGGTATTGTAAATTTTCAATCGTTAATCTCCTATTGGTTTTTAAAGATCGTAAATTTACGATGCCAATCATTAAAGTCGCGGTATCGCTTAAAAGCTTTATAAATATGGCCCGATATGTCATTGCTCTTGATAATGCCATCATGGAGGAAAGTCCTCAACCAGAAGGCACAGAAACTCATTATTTATTTAGATATTAACCTGGGAAATGGTATTGGGTGTTGCTTCCCTTGGTTACGTGTGATGGAGAATCTAGTTTGGGGTGAGGTTGATCTTGATAAACATTGAGCTGTAAAATGTGTTTCTATTTCTCGTGATGATGTTAATGAGGGAATTGATGGAATGAGAGGCATCTGGAGGCAAAGTATGTATGTATGTATTGCATGTGCTATATATGTTCTAAATTATGAAAGATAGCATAAGTTTCTAAAACTAAAAAATATTGAGAATTACTGGTATTAATACCTATACTGTAGTTCTGGTTGGTATGGGGATACGATATAATATTGAGAATTACTGGTATTAATACATATACTGTAGTTCTGGTTGGTACAGGGATACTATATAATATTGAGAATTACTGGTATTAATACATATACTGTAGTTCTGGTTGGTACAGGGATAAAGTATAATATTGAGAAATTTATGGTATTAATACATATACTGTATTTGGTTGGTACGGGAGATACTAATAATATTGAGAATTACTGGTTATTATAACATATATGTAGTTCTGGTGGCAAGGGGGATACTATATAATATTGAGAATTACTGGAGTTCTGGTTGGTACGGGGATACTATATAATATTGAGAATTACTGGTATTAATACATATACTGTAGTTCTGGTTGGTACCAAGGGTATACTATAAAATATATTGAGAATTACTGGATTATACATATACTGTAGTTCGGGTTGTACGGGGATACTATAATATATAGAATTACTGGTATTAATACATATACTGTAGTTCTGGTTGTACCAGGGAATCTATATAATATTGAGAAATTACTGGATAATACATATACTTAGTTTCTGGTTGGTACGGGATGCTATATAATATTGAGATAACTGGTATTATACATAACTGTAGTTCTGGTTGTATGGGATACTATAAATATTGAGAATTACTGGTATTAATACATATACTGTAGTTCTGGTTGGTACGGGGATACTATATATATTGAGAATTACTGGTATTATACATATACTGTAGTTCTGGTGGTAAGGGATACTATAATATTGATATACTGGTATTAATACATATACGTAGTTCTGGTTGGTACGGGGATACTATATATATTGAGAATTACTGGTATTAATACATATACTGTAGTTCTGGTTGTACGGGGATACTATAAATATTGAGAATTACTGGTATTAATCATATACTGTAGTTCGGTTGGTAAGGGGATACTATATAATTTGAGACTTACTGGTATTAATACATATCGGTAGTTTGGTTGGTACGGGGATACCATATAATATTGAGATTATTTGTATAATCATATACTGTTTTCTGGTTGGTACGGATACTATTAATATTGAGAATTACTGGTATTAATACATATACTGTAGTTCTGGTTGGTACGGGATACATATATATTGAGACTTACTGTTATTAATACATATACTGTAGTTCTGGTTGGTACAGGTACTATATAATATTGAGACTTATTGGTATCAATACATTTATGTTAGTTCTGGTGATCCAGTGTTACTTTTCCAACGCTTTGGAGTGTGTGAAACATAGAGTGTATATTGTGTCCATTATGGCAATGTTTGATGCGGTACACATGACAACAACAGGTGTATTAATTGATGTCTGTACGGACACAATCGCTTCGTTAGCAAATAAGATGATAGAAAAACAGCAACACAATCGCAACTTACTTCATCCTCATTACCATTTGAGACTTTAACCCCAAAATATGCTTTGTGCTTTGTCATTTCCTCGCCTATGTAAAATACTATGCAGCAACAATGAAATTACCCGTATATGGTGATTGGGTGTTTCTAGCGGCACATTCTATTCTGCAACAATTTACAATCTTAAACAATCGTTATCTGCCTATAATGCCATATTGTGCACAGCAATGGCAAAATTTTATTTGTTTTGTATGTCCGATTGTCAAGGATTGGTTTCCCAATTTAAATCTGGTCGGTAGTTCATGACCAATTTCATTACATAAATAAAAACTACATATACGTAGTGTATCTGTGGTAATCTATATAAATACATATACGTAGTGTATCTGTGTAATCTATAAATAAATACATATACTGTGTGTTCTGTGGTAATCTATAAATAAATGACATATACGTAGTGTGTCTGTGGTAATCTATAAATAAGTACATATACGTAGTGTAGCTGTGGTAATCTAAAATAGTACATATAACGTAGTGTGTTGTGGTAATCTATAAATAAATACTATACGTAGTGTGTGTGTGGTAATCTATAAATAATACATTACGTAGTGTGTGTGTGGTAATCTATATAAATACATATACGTAGTGTGTGTGTGGGTAATCTATAAATAATACTATCTAGTGTGTCTGTGTAATCTATAAATAAGTACATATACGTAGTGTGCTGTGGTAATCTATAAATAATACATTACGTAGTGTGTGTGGTAATCTATCATAAATACATATACTTAGTGTGTGTGGTGGTTTACTATAAATAAATACATACTACGTGTGTGTGTGGTAATCTATAAATAAATACATATATCGTAGTGTATTTGGTAATCTATAAATAATTACTATACGTAGTGTATCTGTGGTAATCTTAAATAAGTACATATACGTAGTTGGTCTGTGGTATCTATAATAATCCATATACGATGTATCTGTGGTATCTATAAATAACGTACATATACGTAGTGTATCTGTGGTATACTATAAATACATAATACGTAGGGATCTTGGTAACTATAATAATACATATACGTAGTGTATCTGTGGTAACTATAAAATCATACATTACGTAGTGACTGGGGTAATCATAAATAACTACAAGTATTGTATCTGTGGTAATCTAATAATAAATACATATACGTAGTGTGTGTGTGGTAATCTATCAATAAATACATATACGTAGTTGTGTCTGTGGTAATCTATAAATAAGTACATATACGTAGTGTATCTGTGGTAATC
Source organism: Hymenochirus boettgeri (assembly GCA_019447015.1). Taxonomy (NCBI): domain Eukaryota; kingdom Metazoa; phylum Chordata; class Amphibia; order Anura; family Pipidae; genus Hymenochirus; species Hymenochirus boettgeri. Next base: position 4,216,615 of record CM033476.1, on the reverse strand, counting down.
TATAAATAAGTACATATACGTAGTGTGTCTGTGGTAATCTATAAATAAATACATATACTGTAGTGTGTGTGTGGTAATCTATAAATAAATACATATACGTAGTGTGTGTGTGGTAATCTATAAATAAATACATATACGTAGTGTGTGTGTGGTAATCTATAATAAATACATATAACTGTAGTGTATCTGTGGTAATCATAAATAAGACTATAGTCGTATGGTAATCTGTGTTGAATCTATAAATATACATATACGTAGTGTGTCTGTGGTAACTATAAATAAGTACATAGTCGTAGTGTGTCTGTGGTAATCTATAAATAAGTACATATACGTATTGAATCTGGGTAATCTATAATAAATACATATACTGTAGTGAATCTGTGGTAATCTATAAATAAATCCATATACGTAGTGTATCTGTGGTAATCTATAAATAAATACTAACGTAGTGTATCTGTGGTAATCTATAAATAAATCCATATACGTAGTGATCTGTGGGTAATCTATAAATAATACATATACGTATGTATCTGTCTGTGGTAATCTATAAATAAATACATATACGTAGTGTAATCTGTGGTAATCTATAAATAAATACATATACGTAGTGTATCTGTGGATCTATAATAATACATATACGTAGTGAATCTGTGGTAATCTATAAATAAATACATATACGTAGTGATCTGTGGTAATCTATAAATAAATACATATACGTAGTAATCTGTGTACATCTAAATAAATACATATACGTAGGGAATCTGTCTGTGGTAATCTAAATAAATCTACATATACGTAGTGAATCTGGTATCTTAAATAAATAACATATACGTAGTGAATCTGTGGTAATCTAAAATAATACATATACGTAGTGTATCTGTGGTAATCTATAAATAAAATACATATACTGTGAATCTGGTAATTATAAATACAACAAAACTAGTATCTGTGGTAATCATAAATAAATAATAGTGTATCTGTGGTAATCTATAATAAATACATTATAGAGTGTGTAACTGTGGTAATCTATAAATAATACTATCACGTGTGTATCTGTGGTCATCTATAAATAATACATATTATGTAGTGTATCTGTGGTATCTATAAATAAATACATATCGTGTAGTGTATCTGTGGTAATCTATAATAAATACATATACGTATGTATCTGTGGTAATCTATAAATAAATACATATACGTAGTGTATCTGTGGGATAATCTAATAAATAAATACCATATATGTAGTGTATTGTTGACTTGTGGTAATCTATAAATAATAATATAGTAGTGTATCTGTGGAATCTATAAATAAATACAGTATATGTAGTGTATCTGTGGTAATCATAAATAAATACATATAGTATGTGTCTGTGGCAATCTAAAATAAATACATTACGTAGTGTGTGCTGTGGTAATCTATAAATAAATACATATACGTATGTTGGTGGTAATCTATAAATAAATACATAATTGTAGTGTTCTGTGGTAATCTTAAATAAATACATATACGTAGTGTGTCTGTGGTAATCTATAATAAATACATAATACGTAGTGTGATCTGTGGTATCTATAAATAAATACATATACGGATTGTGTCTGTGGTAATCAAATAAATAATACATATACGTAGTGTAGTCTGTGGTAATTTAAATAAATACATATCGATTGTTCTGTGGTAATCTATAAATAAATACATATACGTTAGTGAATCATGCTGGTAATCTATAAATAAATACGATAACATAGCGTAGTATTAATACATATACTGTAGTTCTGGTTGGTACAGGGATACTATATAATATTGAGACTTATTGGTATTAATACAATATACTGTAGTTCTGGTTGGTAAGGGGATACTATATATATTGAGAATACTGGTATTAATACATATACTTAGTTCTGGTTGGTACGGGGATACTATATAATATGAGAATTACTGGTATTAAACATATACTGTAGTTTCTGGTTGGTACGGGGATACTATATAATATTGAATTACTGGTTTAATACATATACTGTAGTTCTGGTTGGTAAGGGGATACTATATAATATTGAGACTTACTGGTATTAATACATTACTGTTTTCTGGTTGGTACGGGATACCATATAATATTGAGAATTTTGGTTATACATACAACTGTAGTTCTGGTTGGTACGGGGATACTATATAATATTGAGAATTACTGGTATTAATACATATACTGTAGTTCTGGTTGTACGGGGATACTATAAATATTGAGACTTACTGGTATTATACATATACTGTAGTTCTGGTTGGTACAGGGATACTATATAATATTGAGACTTATTGGTATCAATACATTTACTGTAGTTCTGGTTGATCCAGTGTTACTTTTCAAATGCCCTTTGGAGTGTGTGAGACCATAGAGTGTATATTGTGTCCATGATGGCAATGTGTGATGCGGTACACATGACAACAACAGGTGTATTAATTGATGTACGGACACACATCGACATTCGTTAGCAAATAAAATATGAAAGAAAAAACAGCAAACACAATCGCAAATTACTTCATCCTTCATTACCATTTGAGACTTTAACCCCAAAATATGCTTTGTGCGTTTGTCATTTCCGCCATATTAAACTATCAGCAACAATGAAATCTACCCGTATATGGTGAATTGGTTGCTTTCTAGCGGCACATTCTATTCTGCAACAATTTACATCTTACACAATCGTATCTGCCTATTAATGCCAGATTGTGCACAGCAAATGGCAACAATTTTATTGTGTTTGTGTATGTCCGATTGTACAAGGATTGTTTCCAATTTAAATCTGGTCGGTAGTTCATAGACCAATTTCATTACATAAATAAATACATATACGTAGTGTATCTGTGGTAATCTATAAATAAATACATATACGTAGTGTATCTGTGGTAATCTATAAATAAATACATATATGTAGTGTATCTGTGGTAATCTATAAATAAATACATATACGTAGTGTGTCTGTGGTAATCTATAAATAAGTACATATACGTAGTGTATCTGTGGTAATCTATAAATAAGTACATATACGTAGTGTTTCTGTGGTAATCTATAATAATACTATACGTAGTGTGTGTGTGGTAATCTATAAATAATACATATACGTAGTGTGTGTGTGGTAATCTATAAATAAATACATAACGTAGTGTGTGTGTGGTAATCTAAATAAATACATATACGTAGTGTGTCTGTGGTAATCTATAATAGTACATATACGTAGTGTGTCTGTGGTAATCTATAAATAAGTACATATACGTAGTGTGTCTGTGGTAATCTATAAATAAATACATATACGTAGTGTGTGTGTGGTAATCTATAAATAAATACATATACGTAGTGTGTGTGTGTAATCTATAAATAAATCCATATATTAGTGTACTGTGGTAATCTAAAATAAGTACATATACGTAGTGTATCTGTGGTAATCTATAATAGTAAATATACGTAGTGTGTCTGTGGTAATCTATATAAAGTCTATACGTAGTGTATCTGTGTAATCTAATATACATATACTAGTGTATCTTGGTATCTATAATAAATACATATACGTAGTGTATCTGTGGTAATCTATAAATAAATACTATACGTAGTGTATCTGTGGTAATCTATAAATAAATACATATACTAGGTACTGTTGTATTATAATAAATACATATACGTGTGTATCTGTGGTAATCTATAAATAAATACATATACGTAGTGTGTGTTGGTAATCTATAAATAATACAATACGTAGTGTTCTGTGGTAATCTATAATAAGTACATATACTTATGTATCTGTGGTAATCTATAAATAAGTACATATACGTAGTGTGTCTGTGGTAATCTATAAATAATACATATACGTAGTGTGTGTGTGGTATCTATAAATAATACATATACGTAGTGTGTGTTGGTAATCTATAAATAAATACATATACGTTGTGTGTGTGGTAATCTATAAAAATACATATATGTAGTGTATCTGTGGTAATCTATAAATAAGTACATATACTGTGTATCTGTGGTATCTATAAATAAGTACATTACGTAGTGTTTCGTGGTAATCTATAAATAAGTACATATACGTAGTGTCTGTGGTAATCTATAAATAATTACATATACGTAGTGATCTGTGGTATCTATAAATAATACATATGTAGTGTATCGTGGTAATCTAAATATACATATACGTAGTGTCTGTGGTAATCTATAATAATACATTACGTAGTGTAATCTGTGGTAATCTATAAATAAATACATATACGTAGTGTATCTGTGGTAATCTATATAATAAATACATATACGTAGTGTATCTGTGGTAATCTATAATAAATCCATATACGTAGTGTTCTGTGGTAATCTAATAATAAATACATATACGTAGTGTATCTGTGGTAATCTATAAATAAATACATATCTAGTGAATCTGTGGTAATCTATAAATAATACATATACGTAGTGAATCTGTGGTAATCTATAAATAAATACATATACGTAGTGAATCTGTGGTAATCTATAAATAAATACATATACGTAGTGAATCTGTGGTAATCTATAAATAAATACATATACGTAGTGAATCTGGTAATCTTTAAATAAATACATATACGTAGTGAATCTGTGGTAATCTATAAATAAATACATATACGTAGTGTATCTGTGGTAATCTATAAATAAATACATATACGTAGTGAATCTGGTAATTATAAATAAATACATATACGTAGTGAATCTGTGGTAATCTATAAATAAATACATATACGTAGTGTATCTGTGGTAATCTATAAATAAATACATATACGTAGTGTATCTGTGGTAATCTATAAATAAATACATATACGTAGTGTATCTGTGGTAATCTATAAATAAATACATATATGTAGTGTATCTGTGGTAATCTATAAATAAATACATATACGTAGTGTATCTGTGGTAATCTATAAATAAATACATATACGTAGTGTTCTGTGGTAATCTTATAAATAAATACATATACGTAGTGTATCTGTGGTAATTTATAATAAATACATAATGTAGTGTATCTGTGGACTGTGATCTATAATAAATACATATATGTAGTGTATCTGTGGTAATCTATAAATAAATACATATATGTAGTGTATCTGTGGTAATCTATAAATAAATACATATATGTAGTGTGTCTGTGGCAATCTATAAATAAATACATATACGTAGTGTGTCTGTGGTAATCTATAAATAATACATATACGTAGTGTATCTGTGGTAATCTATAAATAAATACATATTGTAGTGTGTCTGTGGTATAAATAATACTAATATGTGTCTGGTAATCTTAAATAAATACATATACGTAGTGTATCTGTGGTAATCTATAAATAATCATATACGTATTGTGTCTGTGGTAATCTATAAATAATAATATACTAGTGTATCTGTGGTAATCTATAAATAAATACATATACGTAGTGTGTCTGTGGTAATCTATAAATAAATACATATACGTAGTGAATCTGTGGTAATCTATAAATAAATACATATACATAGCGTATCTGTGGTAATCTATAAATAAGTACATATATGTAGTGTGTGTGTGGTAATCTATAAATAAGTACATATACGTAGTGTGTCTGTGGTAATCTATAAATAAGTACATATACGTAGTAGTGTCTGTGGTAATCTATAAATAAGTACATATACGTAGTGTGTCTGTGGTAATCTATAAATAAATACATATACGTAGTGTATCTGTGGTAATCTATAAATAAATACATATATGTAGTGTATCTGGTAATCTATAAATAAATACATATTCGTAGTGTGTCTGTGGTAATCTATAAATAAATACATATACGTAGTGTATCTGTGGTAATCTATAAAGTGGTAATCTATAAATACATAATGAGTAGTGTATCTGTGGTAATCTATAAATAAATACATATACGTAGTGTGTGTGTGGTAATCTATAAATAAATACATATACGTAGTGTATCTGTGGTAATCTATAAATAAATACATATACGTAGTGTATCTGTGGTAATCTATAAATAAATACATATACGTAGTGTGTTGTGGTAATCTATAAATAGTACATATACGATTATCTGTGGTAATCTATAAATAAATCATATACGTAGTGTGTGTGGTAATCTATAATAATAACTACATATACGTAGTGAATCTGTGGTAATCTATAAATAATACTATACGTAGTGTATCTGTGGTAATCTATAAATAAATACATATACGTAGTGAATCTGTGGTAATCTATGAATAATACATATACGTAGTGTATCTGTGGTAATCTATAAATAAATAACATATACGTAGTGTATCTGTGGTAATCTATAATAATACATATACGTGGTGTGTGTGGTAATCTATAATAATAATCATATCGGGTGTGTTGTGGTAATCTATAAATAAATAATACATATACTGTTTGAATCTGTGGTAATCTATAAATAAATACATATACGTAGTGTATCTGTGGTAATCTATAAATAAATACATATACGTAGTGAATCTGTGGTAATCTATAATAAATACATATACGTAGTGTGTGTGTGTAATCTATAAATAAGTATATACGTAGTGTGTCTGTGGTAATCTATAAATAAATACATATACGTAGTGTATCTGTGGTATCTACTATACATAAATACATATACGTAGTGGGTATCTGTGGTAATCTAAGAAATAAATACATATACGTAGTGTATCTGTGGTAATCTATAAATAAATACATATACGTAGTGTATCTGTGGTAATCTATAAATAAATACATATACGTAGTGTATCTGTGGTAATCTATAAATAAATACATATACGTAGTGTGTCTGTGGTAATCTATAAATAAGTACATATACGTAGTGTATCTGTGGTAATATATAAATAAGTACATATACATAGCGTATCTGTGGTAATATATAAATAAGTACATATACATAGCGTATCTGTGGTACTCGGCTAGATCAGCTGTACTTAAAGTATAACTACAGTAAGGGCCCTATTTACAATTTCAAATTTACAATACCGCCAGTTATCGTAGAAGTACTGCCGTGACTACTCCTATGGTATTGTATGACAAACTATCTGTGAAGTTAAGCATGCTCAGTAATCACCAACTCAAGAATAGGTTAGCGAATGAGGGAGCGCACTTGGCGCCCATTGCGGTACCCCTCGTCTGTAGGTAATACGATCTATCAAATACTGCCTCATAGTGATTACTGAGCAAGCTTGATCTCACAGATAGTCCGAATTTGCAGATTAGCAAAAAGTATTGTTTTTAAGCAACTATCTCTAGGGGAAAATGGTGGAATATAAGTTTGTTCGGCATGACTTATAAGCTTGAAACAAGTCATTGTTGATTTTCTTGCAGCGATAAACAATATATTTGCAGTTTAAACCTGCATGATTGTGCTTCTCTAACTTGGTTATAAATTGGCATAACATATAACTGCTGGAACTGAGCATTTTAATTTATTTAAACTGTAAATACCCTGGAGGGATACTCAGTGTCAATGTATAACCTCACATACAAAGAATTCTCTACTTTCTGTGACATTCAATGACTTAACACGTGTTTCTTTTATTTTTGTTTGATTAGGAATGCGAAACATTCGAAAAGTGTTGCCCAAACGTATGTGGATCAAAGAGTTGTGTGGCTGCTAGGTACATGGATCTGAAAGGAAAGAAGGGTCCAATTGGAATGCCTAAAGAGGCCACATGTGACCGTTTCATGTGCACACAGCAAGGCTCCGAGTGTGACATTTGGGATGGACAACCAATATGTAAATGCAAAGACAGGTGTGAGAAGGAACCTAGTTTTACATGTGCATCAGACGGACTTACATATTACAATAGATGCTACATGGATGCAGAGGCTTGCACCAAAGGTATAATGTTGACTGTGGTCACGTGTAAATACCATCTGTCTTGGCCTAATACCAGTCCATCACCTTCCCAGACTACATCTAACCCGACCTTAACGTCTCTGGAGACAACATTAAAAAATGTCATCCCACCCATCTTAGTCAGCAACCCCACGGAGAAAGTGGTCAATGTAGGAGATACTGTGAGCTTTCATTGTGATGTAACCGGAAGACCTATCCCAGAGATCACCTGGGAAAAACAAGATGGCGGAAAGGAAAATATTATCATGCGACCAAACCATGTTGTGGCAAACATAGTGGTAACCAACATCGCTCAGCTAGTGATTTATAACACGCAACTGCAAGATGCTGGCATATATACGTGTGCTGCCAAGAATGCAGGTGGTGTGATAAAGGCCAACTTTCCCTTGTTTGTAATGGAGTCACCAGTTAAAGAAAAATATACGAACAAGACCATTTTTCCAACAGACGAGTGCCTGAAACCAGCAGACAGTGAGGATTGTGGGGAAGAGCAGACAAGGTGGTACTTTGATGCCAAGAAAAACAATTGCTTCATATTTATATATGGCAACTGTAACAGCAATTTGAATCATTTTGACACATACGAATCTTGCATGTTGACTTGCATGAATGGTCCGGTAAACATTTGCAATTTCCCTGCTCTACAAGGTCAATGTAAAGCCTACAAACCAAGGTGGGCCTACAACAAACAGCTCAATCAGTGCCAGTCCTTCATTTTTGGTGGATGTGGTGGGAACGAAAACAACTTTGAAACTAAAGAGATCTGTGAAAACATGTGCCCCTTCCCCAAAAATCAGAAGTGTAAGATTTGTAAGCCGAGGCAAAAACTGGTGACGAGCTTCTGCAAAAGTGACTTTACCATTCTGGGGCGTATTACCGAATTGACGGAAGAACTAGATACTGGTCACGCTCTTGTTTCTGTGGAAGAAATACTCAAAGATGAGAAAATGGGACTGAAATTTCTGGGCAAGGAACCACTTGAAATCACCCTGCTCAACATGGACTGGACTTGCCCGTGCCCTAACGTCACTCTCGTCAACAGTCAGCTGATCATTATGGGCGACGTACTCAATGGGATGGCTACATTACAGCCCCATAGTTTTGTAGGCATGTCTACTGCCAGACGAATAAGGAAGTTACGTGAAGTCATTCATAGCAAGACATGTGACCTTCTAAAAGAGATTTTAGGGCAACCATAACACTTTGTTAGAACATTTCCCATGGTCAACATGAATTCCACCCATCTGGCATTGTGTTTCAGAGAATGTCAATCGGAAGAACGAGTTCTGGAAAGTTTAAGAATTTTAAGTCTTACAAGAATCTCATCAGACTTCATTACGTATATATAACCAGATATAATTGCTAATATTCCTGAAAAGACAGTCAGGGAGATTCAATAAAAGTTCTTATCGTTAAAAATGGTGCTAATTTTGCCCCAACCAATCAGATCTTATTTAACATTTGAAAGTTAACATCTGATTGGTTGGGGCAAACTTAGCACCATTTTCAACAATAAGAATTACATCTCCCTGAATGTGTAGACGTTGGCAGGGAATGGAAAATAGGAAGTAACGGTAATGGGGGCTCGAACACTTCTTAGACGTTTCATGGATTATATGTTTGTTTATTGAATCAAAATGTCTAAAAAATAACCCTGGTGGTTTTACCTCCCAATGTTCTTGTGATGTTGTCTTTACTGGCCCATCCATTTAGCAGTCAAATGTCAACCACAGGAGATGAGTTGACCTTCCACTGCAATCTAGAGTAAAAAAACGAGGCTTCATGCATTCATTCACAATCCAGAAAGAGACGGTACCAATGGTTTCCATTGGATAATAGTTATTCAAACATTTCAAACATCCAGATGGACCATTGTGTGGTTACTCTCCTTGGACAGTTGTAGGTCTCAACTCTTCTCGCCAAAAAAGTGGCATTTTATGAAGGAAATTCAGCTGCAGCCTGACTGTATAATACTTTGCTAATGTGACTAGATGGTGTGTACATGGAAGTCTCTTGTTCCAGAATCAATGATAGATCTATTAGGTCAGACACTTACAGGGAGATTCAATAAAAGTTCTTATTGTTTAAAATGGTGCTAATTTTGCCCCAACCAATCAGATGTTACCTTTCAAATGTTAAATAAGATCTGATTGGGTGGAGCAAAATTAGCCCAATTTTAAACGATAAGAACTTTTATTGAATCTCCCTGATAGGGCATGTTTAGAGGTGCAAAAATTTGACTGTGCGGTAACCAATCAGATAAGCTAGGTATAGACCTGATATTGTGCATGCGTCATTAACGTTTCAACCCAGTGAATAAACAAAGACAACCAACTAAACACTCAAACGTGAACAAACTGTTGGCAATAACGTCCATTTGCCGCGTTCTCAGGCATCAAGTGTGCAATCACACGTATGTACATAGCATTAGAAAACATCTGATTAATTAAAAATAAGGGCAAAATATTAAATATATTTAAATATTAATATTTATTAAATAAGCCACCAAGTGCCTCTAAATATGATTTTGTCTGTCGGTCTATCTATATCCATCTATTTCCATCAATCCACCTCCATCCATCCATCTATCTCCATCCATCCATCTCCAGCCATCCATCTATCTTCATCCATCCATCCATCCATCTCCAGCCATCCATCTATCTCCATCCATCCATCCATCTCCAGCCATCCATCTATCTATCTCCATCCATCCATCTATCTCCATCCATCCATCCATCTCCAGCCATCCATCTATCTCCATCCATCCATCTCTAGCCATCCATCTATCTCCAGCCATCCATCCATCTCCATCCATCCATCCATCTCCAGCCATCCATCTATCTTCAATCTCGAACTATTTCATCTATCATATCCATCCATCACCATCTCCATCCCATCATCCTCCAGCCATCCTCCATCTCATCCTCCATCCATCTATCTTCATCCATCCATCCATCTCCATCCATCCAGCCATCCATCTATCTTCATCCATCCATCTCCTGCCATCCATTTATCTCCATCCTCCATCCATCCTCCATCTATCTCCAGCCATCCATCCATCTCCATCCATCCATCCATCGCCATCCATCCATCCATCGCCATCCCATCCATCCATCTCCAGCTATCCATCTATCTCCATCCATCCATCTTCATCCATCCATCCATCTCCAGCCATCCATCTATCTCTATCCATCCATCTCCAGCCATCCATCTATCTTCATCCATCCATCTCCAGCCATCCATCTATTTCCATCCATCTCCAGCCATCCATCTATCTCTCCATCCATCCATCTATCTCCATCCATCCATCAATCTCCAGCAATCCATCTATCTCCATCCATCCATCTCCAGCCATCCATCCATCTCCAGCCAGCCATCTATCTCCAGCAATTCATCCATCCATCAATCTCCAGCCATCCATCTCCATCCATCTATCTCCATCCATCTTCATCCATCCATCCTCTCCATCCTCCATCCATTTCTATCTATCATCTCTCTGTCTGTCTATATAGATGATATGTCTATATTTTTTATGTCTGCCGATCTATATAATCTTTCAGCATCTGTCTGTCTGTCTATACTATCTGTCTGTCTGTTTGTCTGTCTGTCTATATCTATCTATCTATCATTTCTCTGTCTGTCTATAAATGAATGTCTAGATTTATATGTCTGCCAATCTATATAATTTGTCTGTCTATCTGTTTGCCTGTCTGTCTGTCTGTCTATCACACATGCCTATAATTACCTTCCAGGCCACATGTGTTTTTTCAATGTGATTCTTTTTCAATATATGTTTATGTTCTATTTATGATCTAGCTGATCTGTGTACATGTTTGTGTTATATATTTTCAAATCTATTGATTTTTCTAGAATCTAATTTTAATACTAAACACAAAATCAAATTACACAGGCTCGTAAAAGAAATTGCATTAGGTCATTGAATTTTTATATATTCTATAGTTGAGGGGTCTAGTAGTAAACATTAGAGACCCTGCTAGTTAATAATCATTTCTAGATACAAGCAGGGAGATTCAATAAAAGTTCTTATGGTTTAAAATGTGCTAATTTTGCCCCAACCAATCAGATCTTATTTAACATTTGAAAGCTAACATCTGATTGGTTGGGGCAAAATTAGCACCATTTTTAATGATAAGAACAATGCTTCAACCTTTGTAAATCTCACCAGTCTGGCTATGTGATTTCATTGACTGGACGTTCCGTTATTAACACCATCTGGCAATCAGATAAATGACTTTATTTGTTATTATTACATTATTTTGTGCATTATCATGGGCATGTTTGTTTCAATTCTACGATCCGATTACAGTAATAAAATGGGTGATTTTTTACAAACTCTCTAGAAAGTTCGTTTCATCCTGAGATCTGATGTTTAAAAAAAGCATTGATAATATAGAATCAACGTTGAACTATTATTTATCTACTCAGGAGTCATGTGACACTGATGACATAACTAAGCATTGTTAATAACAATATAAATGTATAGATATTTGTTGCTCTTGTGTATTACTGATATAGAGTCTATATTTAGAATGTCATGTAAATCTAGTCAAGTGCATAAAACATGCAACATTGTCTGTGCCCACTACAAGGAAAATATATTAAATCTGCCAGACTTAGTTTTGTTTAAAGGCTATGTCCACCCACAAATAAAAAATAATATCATGCTCCCCCATGTCCCCCAGCCCCAACCGCTTCTTTAGTTTTTTAAAAAAGCCCCCCAAACTCTTACTTACCTCCCCTCGATCCTCCCCGCACTGCCGGCCCTCTGCTTGCGAGAATGCAAGCAGAGGGCGGGACCGGCATCCGCGTCTTGTGATTGGCTGACGGCAGCCAATCACGGACGCGGCTGCCGGTCAGTCAGTGCAGCGGAGGAAAGCGGAGAGTAAGTAAGAGTTTGGGGAGCTTTTTAAATAAAAAAAACATGCGTTTGGGGCTGGGGGACATGGGGAGCACAATATTAAGGGGGATTTTCGCTAGGGGGAGGGATAGTAAAGGGAGGGAAGGGAGGGGGAGGGAGGGGGAGAAGGGCTGCAGCACGCATGGCAGGAATCTCCGGGAGCAGGTAGCAGGCAGTGTCCTATTGGACTGCTAGCCTCCTGGTGGTCAGTTTTTGGAACTTTGGGGGGGGACTACAGGGAACCCTATGGAGCTGGATGTGAGGTAAGATAACTACACTACATGGTGGGGCCAGTATTTGGGGGGGATTATAGTTTTGGGGGTGGACATGCCCTTTAAAGATAATGTACAGGCAATTATCTGTGGGTATATATGGTAGGGAGACTTCTTCCTACCTCCCAAAATATGAACCCACAATGCACCAAGCACCGATGATGTTTATACTGATAGATAGCGGCTCCTCTCATCCTCCATATTAACACACCCCCAAATCTAAAAAATATCAACCCCAAATACCCCCCACAATAGAAATGTAGTTTTATATACTCCAAAGTGATTGGATTAAGTAACAGTCGGTGCCGCAACTTGAGTTTCCCCTTGAAATCTGCGGAGAGATGGGACTTGATATGAGTGCAGGAGCCTACATCCTGACCTCAGTCACATGATCACTTGCTCGTACTAATTGAAACAGGATTGGCTAGAGATGTCTAGTGGGTTGATCTTTTAATTAAATACAGGTATGTAGCCCTAACTCGGAGGTGTGTGTGTTGCTGCATGTCTCCAATCCATTACTTGTTTTTCTCGTCTCCCTCCTCCCTCCCTATCTAAACAACTTTCCTCTGACCTGACTTTTTTTAAACTGAGCACATGCTCATAAATCATATTATCCAGCACTGAGAGAGAAGCAGCATTAAGCATAATGGTTTTTAGGTTTTGGGGGGTTCGGTCATCCATCCATCTCCAGCCATCCATCTATCTCCATCCATCCATCCATCTCCAGCCATCCATCTATCTATCTCCATCCATCCATCTATCTCCATCCATCCATCCATCTCCATCCATCCATCTATCTCCATCCATCCATCTCTAGCCATCCATCTATCTCCAGCCATCCATCCATCTCCATCCATCCATCCATCTCCAGCCATCCATCTATCTTCATCCATCCATCTCTAACTATTCATCTATCTATATCCATCCATCCACCCATCTCCATCCATCTATCTCCAGCCATCCATCCATCTCCATCCATCCATCCATCTATCTTCATCCATCCATCCATCTCCATCCATCCAGCCATCCATCTATCTTCATCCATCCATCTCCTGCCATCCATTTATCTCCATCCATCCATCCATCCATCCATCTATCTCCAGCCATCCATCCATCTCCATCCATCCATCCATCGCCATCCATCCATCCATCGCCATCCATCCATCCATCTCCAGCTATCCATCTATCTCCATCCATCCATCTTCATCCATCCATCCATCTCCAGCCATCCATCTCCAGCCATCCATCTATCTCTATCCATCCATCTCCAGCCATCCATCTATCTTCATCCATCCATCTCCAGCCATCCATCTATTTCCATCCATCTCCAGCCATCCATCTATCTCCATCCATCCATCTATCTCCATCCATCCATCAATCTCCAGCAATCCATCTATCTCCATCCATCCATCTCCAGCCATCCATACATCTCCAGCCAGCCATCTATCTCCAGCAATTCATCCATCCATCAATCTCCAGCCATCCATCTCCATCCATCTATCTCCATCCATCTTCATCCATCCATCCATCTCCATCCATCCATCCATTTCTATCTATCATCTCTCTGTCTGTCTATATAGATGAATGTCTATATTTTTATGTCTGCCGATCTATATAATCTTTTCAGCATCTGTCTGTCTGTCTATATCTATCTGTCTGTCTGTTTGTCTGTCTGTCTATATCTATCTATCTATCATTTCTCTGTCTGTCTATAAATGAATGTCTAGATTTATATGTCTGCCAATCTATATAATTTGTCTGTCTATCTGTTTGCCTGTCTGTCTGTCTGTCTATCACACATGCCTATAATTACCTTCCAGGCCACATGTGTTTTCAATGTGATTCTTTTTCAATATATGTTATGTTCTATTTATTGATCTAGCTGATCTGTGTACATGTTTGTGTTTATATATTTTCAAATCAGTATTGATTTTTCTAGAATCTAATTTTAATACTAAACACAAAATCAAATTTACACAGGCTCGTAAAAAGAAATTGCATTAGGTCATTGAATTTTTATATATCTATAGTTGAGGGGTCTAGTAGTAAACATTAGAGACCCTGCTAGTTAATAATCATTTCTAGATACAAGCAGGGAGATTCAATAAAAGTTCTTATGGTTTAAAATGGTGCTAATTTTGCCCCAACCAATCAGATCTTATTTAACATTTGAAAGCTAACATCTGATTGGTTGGGGCAAAATTAGCACCATTTTTAATGATAAGAACAATGCTTCAACCTTTGTAAATCTCACCAGTCTGGCTATGTGATTTCATTGACTGGACGTTCCGTTATTAACACCATCTGGCAATCAGATAAAATGACTTTATTTGTTATTATTACATTATTTGTGCATTATCATGGGCATGTTTGTTTCAATTCTACGATCCGATTACAGTAATAAAAATGGTGATTTTTACAAACTCTCTAGAAAGTTCGTTTCATCCTGAGATCTGATGTTTAAAAAGCATTGATAATATATAGAATCAACGTTGAACTATTATTTTATCTACTCAGTGAGTCATGTGACACTGATGACATAACTAAGCATTGTTAATAACAATATAAATGTATAGGATATTTGTTGCTCTTGTGTATTACTGTATATAGAGTCTATATTTAGAATGTCATGTAAATCTAGTCAAGTGCATAAAACATGCAACATTGTCTGTGCCACACTACAAGGAAAATATATTAAATCTGCCAGACTTTAGTTGTTTAAAGGCTATGTCCACTCCACAAATAAAAATTAATATCATGCTCCCCCATGTCCCCCAGCCCCAACCGCTTCTTTAGTTTTTTTAAAAAGCCCCCAAACTCTTACTTACCTCCCCTCGATCCTCCGCCGCACTGCCGGCCCTCTGCTTGCGAGAATGCAAGCAGAGGCGGGACCGGCAGTCGCGTCTGTGATTGGCTGAGCGGCAGCCAATCACGGACGCGGCTGCCGGTCAGTCATGCAGCGGAGGAAAGCGGAGAGTAATTAAGAGTTGGGGAGCTTTTTAAATAAAAAAAACATGCGGTTGGGGCTGGGGGACATGGGGGAGCACAATATTAAGGGGGATTTTCGCTAGGGGGAGGGATAGTAGAAGGGAGGGAGAGGGGGGGGAGGGAGGGGGGAGGAAGGGCTGCAGCACGCATGGCAGGAATCTCCGGGAGGCCAGGTAGCAGGCAGTGTCCTATATGGACCTGCTAGCCTCCTGGTGGTCAGTTTTTGGAACTTTGGGGGGGGACTACAGGAGAACCCTATGGAGCTGGGATGTGAGGTAAGGATTAAACTACACTACATGGTGGGGCCAGTAGTTGGGGGGGATTATAGTTTTGGGGGTGGACATGCCCTTTAAAGATAATGTACAGGCAATTATCTGTGGGATATATATGGTAGGGAGACTTCTTCCTACCTCCCAAAATATGAACCCACAATGCACCAAGCACCGATGATGTTATATACTGATAGCGGCTCACTCATCCTCCATATTAACACACCCCCAAATCTAAAAATATCAACCCCAAAATACCCCCCAACAAATAGAATGTAGTTTTATATAACTCCAAAAGTGATTGGATTAAGTAACAGTCGGTGCCGCCATATTGAGTTTCCCCTTGAAATCTGCGGAGAGATGGGGACTTGATGATGAGTGCAGGAGCCATACATCCTGACCTCAGTCACATGATCACTTGCTCGTACTAATGTGAAACAGGATTGGCTAGAGATGTCTAGTGGGTTTGATCTTTTAATTAAATACAGGTATGTAGCCCTAACTCGGAGGTGTGTGTGTTGCTGCATGTCTCCAATCCAGTACTTGTTTTTCTCAGTCTCCCCCTCCCTATCTTAAACAACTTTCCTCTGACCTGACTTTTTTTAAACTGAGCATGCTCATAAATCAATATTATCCAGCACTGAGAGAGGAAGCAGCATTAAGCATAATGGTTTTTAGGTTTTGGGGGGTTCGGTCAGATTTTTGGGGTGGATTTACCCTTTAAAGACCAATTTGTGCATACCCATTAATAAAGGTACATTAACAACCACTGCAACTTGAGAGACACTGATGAAAAAAATGTAGGTCAAAGTGCTCCTTCTTCTGATTTATGTTTGTTTCGATTTTTTCCCTTTAATTTCCATAATTCCAGGAAAGTAGGAGAGAGCCCTGCTAACTTATTGGGCCCGAAGTTTTGAAGTTAGCTTGACATCTCTCATGCCAATGTGTTATCTGGAATCCCTGCCTGCAAGAGAGCTCTCGGCTGTTTCTGCAAGTTTCAGAGTGTTGGTCCAGCCCTTAGGCTAGATACACATTGGCAGATTTTTTGGGCACGATCGTCCAGACTGGTTATTGTCCCAGCCAAGCCCTAGTAGTGAACACTCAGTTGGGACAAAAAGTCCTTTCATGTGTACCCAGCCTTAAACTGTGTACCCAGCCTTCAACTGGGTACACACAGTAACCACAGTACACACAGTAATTTGTTCTTATGGAATAACAAATAATCCCACTTATCCCTTCCTAGCTACAGTAAACTTGCAATAGTGGAAGTTGATCAGTATTTAAAAATAATATTTGTGATTAAAGTCCATTCAATGAAAAGAAAAACTTTAAAAAATGGATATAATTTATTCCAGCAGCATTTTTTTTTGGTCAATAAACATTTTTTTTCTATAGCAATATATAAACATGTGATATTTCTAGATCTATTGTATTTTTCCTGTAAAATATAGTCGTAATTCCATTTTGGATCATTTACAAAATAGCATAGTCCTATAAATTTAGAACTGCAATAACAAATATAAAACAAAGTAAATGTAAAAAATAAACTTTTGCACAGACTGTATATACATCGTTGACTAGATAAATATGTCAATAAAAAAAAAACGACATTGTGTTCAGTTGGATCAATGAGATTAGGCTAATCCGGCATCTCTTGCCATCCTGTAGAATATTCCCTTAGCTGCGATAAGGTTCGATGGTGTGTCGAATTCTGCAATATTCCCTTTGTCTAATACCAGGACCCTGTGTACATTAAAGACAAAACTGATTAGAACATTGTCTGACAAACATTAACAACTCCTTCAATAGTGATTGTAAAATGAATTTGCCCGGTTTGGGGGGGTTTTAGCCATGAAAACTATATCACAATCTAACGAACTGCACAGATCTCTAGAATCTGATCTGCGACTATAGGTCTGCCCCAGGGTTAACCTTGCCCTGTCCTCAATCTATTTAAACTCTGCCCATAACAGCTTTACAATTACATGTATACATTCACATCAGGCCCTGTCCCGAAGAGCATACAATCTAAGCACATTTATTTGACACATACAACCTATCAGTATGTCTTTATGATTGTGGGGGAAACCGGAGTGCCCTGAGGAAACCCACGCAAGCACGGGGAGAACATACAAACTCCTTGCAGATGTGTCCAAAGGTGGAATCGAACTCAGGACTTCAGCGCTGCAAGGAATCAGTGCTAACCACTGAGCCACCATCCTGCCCATATTTCCTCTATGCATCTATGCACCGTGATGCCCAATCTAACAGAGCTAATACATATTATAATCCACCTATTATAAGCACTGATCAAACATGCGTTGGACACCCCTGTCCTAGAACACTAATAAACGGTTGTAGTTATTTTATTGGAGGGTCTTGGTTGAAAGTTCATACTCATGTTACCTGGTATAATCCATGATGGTGTTTAGCCGATGGGCAATGGTTAGCACCGTACAGTCTTCAAACTGGGTCCTGATAGTTCCCTGTATCAGATCGTCTGTCTCTAAGTCAATAGCTGCTGTGGCTTCATCCAGGATGAGAATCCTGGTTTTGCGTAGAAGGGCTCTGGCCAAACAAACTAGTTGTCTCTGTCCAACACTGGAAAATATAATATGAAGAGATGGACCCACATTAATAAAAGATCACCAGGAAAGATCATCAGGGCTCCTATAGTATTCTACAAAAGGGCATGTCCATACCCTTTACTTTACTAATCTCTCTCCATGATGTTCCAGGAGGAAAATCATCTTATTGCTCTCCAGCTCTCAGGTTCAAACCGCCAGTGCATCTGCACAGATGTGGGGGAGGAATGCAATAAGAGAGGTTATCAGTGATGATTAAACCCACGACCCAGCTGAATACAATAAGAGAGGTAATCAGTGTTGATTAAACCCACGACCCAGCCGAATACAATAAGAGAGGTAATCAGTGTTGATTAAACCCACGACCCAGCTGAATACCATAAGAGAGGTAATCAGTGTTGATTAAACCCACGACCCAGCTGAATACAATAAGAGAGGTAATCAGTGTTGATTAAACCCACGACCCAGTGAATACAATAAGAGAGGTAATCAGTGTTGTTAAACCCCGACCCAGCGAATACAATAAGAGAGGTAATCAGTGTTGATTAAACCCACGACCCAGCCGAATACAATAAGAGAGGTAATCAGTGTTGATTAAACCCACGACCAGCTGAATACAATACGAGAGGTAATCAGTGTTGATTAAACCCACGACCCAGCTGAATAAATAGAGAGAGGTAATCAGTGTGATTAAAACCACGACCCAGCTGAATACAAGAGAGGTAATCAGTGTTGATTAAACCCACGACCCAGCTGAATACAATAAGAGAGGTAATCAGTGTTGATTAAACCCACGACCCAGTGAATCCAATAAGAGAGGTAATCAGTGTGGATTTAAACCCACGACCCAGCTGAATACAATAAGAGAGGTAATCAGTGTTGATTAAACCCACGACCCAGCCGAATACAATAAGAGAGGTAATCAGTGTTGATTAAACCCACGACCCCCGCTGAATACAATAAGAGAGTAATCAGTGTTGATTAAACCCACGACCCAGCTGAATACCATAAGAGAGGAATCAGTGTTGATTAAACCCACGACCCAGCTGAATACAATAAAGAAGTTAATCAGTGTTGATTAAACCCACGACCCAGCTGAATACAATAAGAGAGGTAATCAGTGTTGATTAAACCCATGACCCAGCTGAATACAATAAGAGAGGTAATCAGTGTTGATTAAACCCACGACCCAGCTGAATACAATACGAGAGGTAATCAGTGTTGATTAAACCCATGACCCAGCTGAATACAATAAGAGAGGTAATCAGTGTTGATTAAACCCCACGACCCTCTGAATACCAATAAGAGAGGTAATCAGTGTTGATTAAACCCACGACCCAGCCGAATACAATAGAGAGGTAATCAGTGTTGATTAACACCCACGACCCAGCTGAATACAATAAGAGAGTAATCAGTGTTGATTAAACCCACGACCCAGCTGAATACATAAGAGAGGGTATCAGTGTTGATTAAACCCACGACCCAGCCTGAATACAATAAGAGAGGTAATCAGTGTTGATTAAACCCACGACCCAGCTGAATACAATAAAGAGGTAATCAGTGTTGATTAAACCCACGACCCAGCTGAATACAATAGAGAGGTAATCAGTGTTGATTAAACCCACGACCCAGCTGAATACAATAAGAAGGTAATCAGTGTTGATTAAACCCACGACCCAGCTGAATACAATAAAGAGAGTAATCAGTGTTGATTAAACCCACGACCCAGCTGAATACAATAAGAGAGGTAATCATGTTGATTAAACCCACGACCCAGCTGAATACAATAAGAGGTAATCATGTGTTGATTAACCCCACGACCCAGCTGAATACAATAAGAGAGGTAATCAGTGTTTGATTAAACCCACGACCCAGCTGAATACAATAAGAGAGGTAATCAGTGTTGATTAAACCCACGACCCGCTGAATACATAAGAGAGGTAATCAGTGTTGATTAAACCCACGACCCAGCTGATACACATAAAGAGGTAATCAGTGTTGATTAAACCCACGACCCAGCTGAATACAATAAAAGAGGTATCAGTGTTGATTAAACCCACGACCCAGCTGAATACAATAAGAGAGGTAATCAGTGTGATTAAACCCACGACCCGCTGAATACAATAAAGAGGTAATCAGTGTTGATTAAACCCACGACCCAGCTGATACATAAGAGAGGTAATCAGTGTTGATTAAACCCACGACCCAGCTGAATACAATAAGAAGGTAATCAGTGTTGATTAACCCACGACCAGCTGAATACATAAGAGAGGTAATCAGTGTGATTAAACCACGACCCGCTGAATACAATAAGAGAGGTAATCAGTGTTGATTAAACCCACGACCCAGCTGAATACAATAAGAGAGGTATCAGTGTTGATTAAACCCACGACCCAGCTGAATACAATAGGAGAGGTAAATTCAGTGTTGATTAAACCCACGACCCAGCTGAATACATAAGAGAGGTAATCAGGTTTGATTAAACCCACGACCCAGCTGAATACAATAAGAGAGGTAATCATGTGTTGATTAAACCCACGACCCAGCTGAATACAAAAGAGAGGTATCAGTGTTGATTAAACCCACGACCCCAGCTGAATACAATAGAGAGGTAATCAGTTGTTGAATTAAACCCACGACCCAGCTGATACTCATAAGAAGGTAATCAGTGTTGATTAAACCCACGACCCAGCTGAATCAATAAGAGAGGTAATCAGTGTTGATTAAACCCAAACCCGCTGAATACAATAAAGAGGGTAATCAGTGTTGATTAACCCACGACCCAGCTGAATACAATAAGAAGGTATCAGTGTTGATTAAACCCCGACCCAGCTGAATACATAGAGAGAGGTATCAGTGTTGATTAAACCCACGACCCAGCTGAATACAATAAGAGATATATCAGTGTTGATTAACCCACGACCCAGCTGAATACAATAAGAGAGGTAATCATGTTGATTAAACCCACGACCCAGCTGAATACAATAAGAGAGGTAATCAGTGTTGATTAACCCCACGACCCAGCTGAATACATAGAGAGGTAATCAGTTGATTAAACCCGACCCAGCTGAATAACATAAGAGAAGGTAACATTTTGATTAACCCACGACCCAGCTGAATCAATAAGAGGGTAATCATGTTGATTAACCCACGACCCCGCCGAATACATAGAGAGGTAATCAGTGTTGATTAAACCCATGAACCCAGCTGAATACATTAAGAGGTAATCAGTGTTGATTAAACCCAGACCCAGTCTGATTACAATAAGAGAGGTAATCAGTGTTGGATAAACCCACGACCCAGCTGAATACAATAAAGAGGTAATCAGTGTTGATTTAAACCCACGACCCGCCGATACACATAGAGAGGGTATCCGTGTGAATCAAACCCAGACCCAGCTGAATACAATAGAGAGGTAATCAGTGTTTTGATTAAACCACGACCCAGCTGATACAATAGAGAGGTAATCATGTGTGATTAAACCCAGACCCAGCTGATACAATAAGAGAGGTAAAATCATGTTGATTAAACCCACGACCCAGCTGAATACAATAAGAGAGGTAATCAGTGATGATTAAACCCACGACCCAGCTGAATACCATAAGAGAGGTAATCAGTGTTGATTAAACCCACGACCCAGCTGAATACAATAAGAGAGGTAATCAGTGTTGATTAAACCCACGACCCAGCTGAATACAATAAGAGAGGTAATCAGTGTTGATTAAACCCACGACCCAGCTGAATACCATACAGAGAAGGTAATCATGTTTGATTAAACCCACGACCCAGCTGAATACAATAAGAGAGGTATCAGTTGATTAAACCCACGACCCAGCTGAATACAATAAGAGAGGTAATCAGTGTTGATTAAACCCACGACCCAGCTGAATACAAAGAGAGGTAATCAGTGTTGATTAAACCCCCGACCCAGCTGAATACATAAGAGAGGTAATCAGTGTTGATTAAACCCACGACCCAGCTGAATACAATAAAGAGGTAACAGTGTTGATTAAACCACGACCCAGCTGAATACAATAAGAGAGGTAATCATTGTTGATTAAACCCACGACCCAGCTGAATACAATAGAGAGTAATCATTGTTGATTAAACCCACGACCCAGCTGAATACAATAAGAAGGTAATCAGTGTTGATTAAAACCCACGCCCCAGCTGAATACAATAAGAGAGGTAATCAGTGTTGATTAAACCCACGACCCAGCTGAATACAATAAGAGAGGTAATCAGTGTTGATTAACCCCACGACCCAGCTGAATACAATAGAGAGGTAATCAGTGTTGATTAAACCCAGACCCAGCTGAATACAATGAGAGGTAATCATTGTTTGATTAAACCCACGACCCAGCTGAATACAATAAGAGGTAATCAGTGTTGATTAAACCCACGACCCAGCTGAATACATAAGAGAGGTAATCAGTGTTGATTAAACCCACGACCCAGCTTGAATACAATAAGAGAGGTAATCAGTGTTTATTAAACCCCGACCCAGCTGAATACAATAGAGAGGTATCAGTGTTGATTAAACCACGACCCAGCTGAATACCATAGAGAGGTAATCAGTGTTGATAAACCCAGACCCAGCTGAATACAAGAGAGTAATCAGTGTTGATTAAACCCCGACCCCAGCTGAATACATAAGAGAGGTAATCAGTGTTGATTAAACCCACGACCCAGCTGATACCATAAGAGAGGTAATCAGTGTTGATTAAACCCACGCCCACCTGAATACATAAGAGAGGTAATCATGTTGATTAAACCCACGACCCAGCTGAATACAATAAGAGAGGTAATCAGTGTTGATTAAACCCATGACCCAGCTGAATACAATAAGAGAGGTAATCAGTGTTGATTAAACCCACGACCCAGCTGAATACAATAAGAGAGGTAATCAGTGTGATTAAACCCACGACCCAGCTGAATACATAAGAGAGGTATCAGTGTTGATTAAACCCACGACCCAGCTGAATACAATAAGAGAGTAACAGTGTTGATTAAACCCACACCCAGCTGAATACAAAAGAAGTAATCAGTGTTGATTAACCCACGACCCAGCTGAATCACATAAGAGAGTAATCATGGTTGATTTAAACCACGACCCAGCTGATTACAATAAGAGAGGTAATCAGTGTTGATTAAACCCATGACCCAGCTGATTACAATAAGAGGTAATAATCAGTGTTGATGACACAAGTAACCCATGTCCATTAATGTCTAGTTTATTTGCAGATAATGTAGAAACGCTTAGCTAGGTAATAACATACTCCTATGTGTCCTATCCTGAATTTTGTGTCTCTAGCTGGAAAACTGTGGGGGAGATACAGTCCAATTAATAGGAAGAATAAATAGAAAGAACGGGAAATTTGCTTTTTCAGCCCAATGAATGAAACTTTCCATTTCTAGTTACCAGTGTTCTACATATTTCTGCATTACAAACCTTAGATTCTCTCCTCCCTCTGAACATTCATATTCCAGCTGTGAAGATTGACCAGCTACAAATTTCTTCAGATTTGAGAGCTCCAGAGCCTTCCAGATTTCATCATCTGTGTACTTATCAAACGGGTCAAGGTTCATCCGTAACGTTCCAGAAAATAGAACCGGATCCTGAAACAAGGGATAGAGGAGACACTACACATCAGTCTCCATGTTTTCTTGGCTTTCCAGAGTAGACTCTTTCCTTCTAATTAGAGACACATTTAGGGGCCTCACAATCTAAAGATTTTAACAACACTGACCAAAAACACAACTGTTGTGTTGGCCCTTAATTATTGACCACAGTGACTGTTTACAAACACATCAGACAATTTTATTTCAAACCATCGGTGAAACCCATTCTAACTACAGATTTGTAGACCAACTTGGGACACATTTTAAGGAAACTCTTCATTTACATCACAGGGTGTACTTAGGGTGGAAAATAGTTTTTATTAAAGGGCAGGTCCACCCTTATAAGAAAATAGTGGTAATTGTCAGGTAATCTGCCCACAACCACAAACTGCTATTTTTACCAGTTTATTACATGCATTTGTAACCAGATATTTAATGATAAATTCTATCTGCTCTAAGAGCTTTTTATATGCTTGGGCATGTGCAGAAGCAGGGAACTCAGCTGTCAGTCATTGGCTGTGATGTCAATTTTCACAGTCTTGATTGACTGCATGGAGGAGGGGCCAGCTTACATTGACAAAATGGGGACAATAATTATCCTTAAATATCTGGTTAGTAATACAGGTAATAAAGTGCTGAATATATCAGCTTTTGTTTTCAGGGTGGACATGCCTTTTAAACATGATAATTCTCAACCTAAATATTTAAATGGAAACAAAAGCCACCAGACAACATTGTTCAAATAGACAGAGGACATTCACAAAAATACAAGCTGTGTCCCAGCTCTCCCTTTGCAGTGGCTACTGGGTAATTTAAGAAATTAATCTGTGGATACTAGGGGTCAGCTTCCATAATCCACCTATTTGTTTTAGTGCAAGTCCTGTCCAGGCTAGTGTACACTTAACAGGAAGGTGCAGCCCTTCCCCCTAGAAGCTGACAGCCAATCATGTTACAGCTCAGAGATCCTGCCTTTCTCTGACACAGACACATGCTTGATGCTCTTACCTGAGGTATTATGGTGAGCATGGATCGGAGATCATGGAGACCAATCTCGGATATATTAATGCCATCGATTTTTATTATTCCTTCAGCTGCCTCCAAAATCCTAAACAAGCAAAGTGTCATTGAAGATTTCCCAGCGCCTGTTCTACCAACAATACCAACCTAGCATGTGAAGGAAATATAAAAACACATTATATGGAGGCTGATACAATTATAAAATCTTTAAAGGAAGAAAGAAACCAAAAATATTTCCAAGTCTATAGGCTGAGATGTAGAGCTCCGGGTATATACAGTATTTACTGTAAATTCAGGTTCAGGGGTGGAGTTTGATCAGTTCAAGGAAGAGTCTCAGTAGTAATGGGGCAGAACTTAGCCAATCAGAGCCTGGGGTTTGGTTGGGCACCTGTTGGGTTGGGCAGGTTTTTAGTTACAATTTTATGAGAAGCCTTCCAACCACGTCAAGGTTACCCCAGTATGGAAGGTCCTAACAAAATTACCTTGGGTCATTTATCTGGGCTGCATTTTCTTGGGAAGGTTGTCCTACTGACCTTGCATTGGATTAGTATTACAGGCTATCACTTCCCCCCGTCTACTGGCCTTTAACATGGAGGAAGTCCTTGTGAGTAGAGATGTCCGAACTTCGCAAAATCCTTTCCGCTCGAGGATCCGCGAATTTTCGAGAAAATGCGAAAATTCGAAAATCCGCGAGCGGACCCATTAAAATGAAAAATATCCTCGAAATTACGAGATTTCTCGTAATTTCGAAAACACCGATTTTTGTCAATTTTCGAAAATACGAGTAATCCTCGTAATTTCTAAAATTTTTCAAAAATACGTATTTACGAAAATAAGAAAAATCCTCGTATTTTTGAAAATTTTCGAAATTACGAGATTTCTCGTATTTCGAAACTTCGTATTTTCGAAAATTTTCGAAAATACGAGGATTCCGCGGTTCGGAAGTTCGGAAGGCGGAAAATCTAGAAAATCCGCCGTTCGCGAACGGGATAAATCCGCGGAGGATCTGGGTTTCGGATCCGCGAACCGGCCATCCCTACTTGTGAGTCATTTTGTACCTTTTCTCCTCCCATTACTTTAAGATTAAGATTCTTCAGTACAAGATTGAGGCCGCTCCTGTATCTCACGGAATAATTGATCAACTCCACTTCTCCCTTGCTTGGCCAGTCTTCTGAAGGTTTCTTATCTTCTGTATACCAGGGGGCCTATGAAACGAATTGTATGAAATATCTACATCTACAGTATAAATACATGGAAATAACGGAATAGAAATGAGAGGGTTATTGGATTATTGGTTATTGGAAGCTTCATAACATTGCTGTGAGCTCATCAATAATTAACACCCGTTAGGAATTCCATCTTTTACACATTGGATTAATCCTTTCCTTGTGGCTTTTTAATACAGGTCGGAATGTTTAGATGGAACTTACCTCGGTCTCCGTTTCCGTGTACTCTTTTACCCTCTCTACGGCCACGATGTTGGTCTCCAAATCGGAAGTCATTCTCACCATCCAGTTTAGAGACATGGTCACCTAGATAGACATGAGGTAGGGAAGAAAGTCTCAGCCAGTGACAGAAACATTAAATGGAGACGTATAAAGATATTCACTGGATGTATTGCGTTTTCTGTGAAATTGACATTTTGCAGCAGCTTAAAGATAATTTCATTTATAACCTACCCCTGTAGTGGATTTCTATGGGAGCAACTGTAAGATTATAGCCTTATAACCTACCCCTGTAGTGGATTTCTATGGGAGAACGTTAAGATTATAGCCTTATAACCTACCCTGTAGTGGATTTCTATGGGAGGAACTGGTAAGATTATAGCCTTATAACCTACCCCTGTAGTGGATTTCTTGTGGGGAACTTGTAAGATTATAGCCTTATAACCTACCCCTGTAGTGGATTTCTATGGGAGGAACTGTAAGATTATAGCCTTATAACCTACCCCTGTAGTGGATTTCTATGGGAGGAACTGTAAGATTATAGCCTTATAACCTACGCCTGTAGTGGATTTCTATGGGAGGAACTGTAAGATTATAGCCTCATAACCTACCCCTGTAGTGGATTTCTATGGGAGAACTGTAAGATTATAGCCTTATAACCTACCCCTGTAGTGGATTTTCTATGGAGGAACTGTAAGATTATAGCCTTATAACCCCCCTGTAGTGGATTTCTATGGGAGAACTGTAAGATTATAGCCTCATAACCTACCCCTGTAGTGGATTCTATGGGAGGAACTGTAAGATTATAGCCTCAAACCTAACCTACCCCTGTATGGGATTTCCTATGGAGGAACTGTAGAATTATAGCCTCATAACCTACCCCTGTAGTGGATTTCTATGGGAGCACTGTAAGATTATAGCCTTATAACTACCCCTGTAGTGGATTTCTATGGAGGAACGTAAATTATAGCCTTATAACCTACCCCTGTAGTGGGATTTCTATGGAGGAACTGTAAGATTATAGCCTATAACCTACCCCTGTAGTGGATTTCTATGGGAGCAACTGTAAGATTATAGCCTTATAACCTACCCCTGTAGTGGATTTCTATGGGAGCCTGTAAGATTATAGCCTTATAACCTACCCCTGTGTGATTTCTATGGAGGAACTGTAAGATTATATCCTTATAACCTACCCCTGTAGTGGATTTTCTATGGGAGGAACTGTAAGATTATAGCCTATAACCTACCCCTGTATGGATTTCTATGGGAGGAACTGTAAGATTATAGCCTTATAACCACCCCTGTAGTGGATTTCTATGGAGAAACTGTAAGATTATAGCCTTATAACCTCCCATTGTAGTGGATTTCTATGGGAGGAACTGTGAGATTATAGCCTTATAACCTACCCCTGTAGTGGATTTCTCTATGGGAGAAACTGTAAGATTTATATCCTTAAACCTACCCCTGTAGTGGATTTCTATGGAGGAACTGTAAGATTATAGCCTTATAACCTTCCCCTGTAGTGGATTCTATGGAGGAACTGTGATTATAGCTTATAATCTACCCCTGTAGTGGATTTCTATGGGAGGAACTGTAAAGATTATAGCCTTATACCTACCCCTGAGTGGATTTCTATGGGAGGAACTGTAAGATTATAGCCTTATAACCTACCCCTGTAGTGATTTCTATGGGAGGAACTAAGATTATATCCTTATAACCTACCCCTGTAGTGGATTTCTATGGGAGAACTGTAAGATTATAGCCTTATAACCTACCCCTGTAGTGGATTTCTATGGGAGCAACTGTAAGATTATAGCCTTATAACCTACCCCTGTAGTGGATTTCTATGGGAGCAACTGTAAGATTATAGCCTTATAACCTACCCCTGTAGTGGATTTCTATGGAAGAAACTGTAAGATTAGCCTTATAACCTACCCCTGTAGTGGATTTCTATGGGAGGAACTGTAAGATTATAGCCTTATAATCTACCCCTGTAGTGATTTTCTATGGGAAGAACTGTAAGATTATAGCCTTATAACCTACCCCTGTAGTGGATTTCTATGGGAGGAACTGTAGATTATATCCTAATAACTTACCCCTGTAGGGGTTTCTATGGGAGGACTGTAAGATTATATCCTTATAATCACCCCGTAGTGGATTCTATGGGAGGAACTGTAGATTATAGCCTTAAACCTACCCCTGTAGTGGATTTCTTATGGGGGAACTGTAAGATTATAGCCTTATAACCTACCCCTGTAGTGGATTTCTATTGGAGGAACTGTAAGATTATAGCCTTATAACCTACCCCTGTAAGTGGATTTTCTATGGGAGGAACTGTAAGATTATAGCCTTATAACCTACCCTGTAGTGGATTTCTATGGGAGGAGTAATGTAAGATTATAGCCTATAACCTACCCCGTGTAGTGGATTTCTATGGAGGAACTGTAAGATTATAGCCTTATAACCTACCCCTGTAGTGGATTTCTATGGGAGAACTGTAAGATTATAGCCTTATAACCTACCCCTGTAGTGGATTTCTCTATGGGAGGAACTGTAAGATTATAGCCTTATAACCTACCCTGTAGTGGATTTCTATGGGAGGAAATGTAAGATTATAGCCTCATAACCTACCCCTGTAGTGGATTTCTATGGGAGGAACTGTAGATTTATAGCCTATACCTACCCCTGTAGTGGATTTCTATGGGAGAACTGTAAGAATTATTGCCTATAACTACCCCTGTAGTGGATTTCATGGGAGGAACTGTAAGATTATAGCCTTATAACCTACCCCTGTAGTGGATTTCTATGGGAACTGTAAGATTATAGCTTATAACCTACCCCTGTATGGATTTCTATGGGAGCAACTGTAAGATTATAGCCTTATAACCTACCCCTGTAGTGGATTTCTATGGGAGAACTGTAGAATTATAGCCTATAACCTACCCCTGTAGGGATTTCTATGGGAGGAACGTAAGATTATACCTTATAACCTACCCCTGTAGTGGATTTCTATGGGGACACGAGATATTATAGCCTTATAACCTACCCCTGTAGTGGATTTCTATGGGAGGAACTGTAAGATTATAGCCTTATAACCTACCCCTGTAGTGGATTTCTATGGGAGAAACTGTAAGATTATAGCCTTATAACCTACCTGTAGTGGATTTCTATGGGAGGAACTGTAGATTATAGCTTATAATACCCCGTAGTGGATTTCTATGGGAGAACTGTAAGATTTATATCCTTTAACCTACCCCTGTAGTGGATTTCTATGGGAGGAACTGTAAGATTATAGCCTTATAACCTCCCCATGTAGTGGATTTCTATTGGAGGAACTGTAAGATATAGCCTTATAACTACCCCTGTAGGATTTCTATGGGAGGAACTGTAAGATTATAGCCTTATAACCTACCCCTGTAGTGGATTTCTATGGGGGAACTGTAGATTATAGCCTTATAACCTACCCCTGTAGTGGATTTCTATGGGAGGAACTGTAGATTATATCCTTATAACCTACCCCTGTAGTAGTGGATTTCTATGGGAGGAACGTTAAGATTATAGCATTATAACCTACCCCTTGTAGTGGATTTCTATGGGAGAACTGTAAAGATTATAGCCTTATAACCTACCCCTGTAGTGGTTTCTATGGGAGAACTGTAAGATTATAGCCTATTAACTACTACCCCTGTAGGGATTTATGGAGAACTGTAAGATTATTATAGCCTTAAACCTACCCCTCCTTAGTGGATTTTCTATGGGAGGAACTGTAAGATTATAGCCTTATAACTACCCCTGTAGTGGATTTCTATGGGAAGAACTGTAAGATTATAGCCTTATAACCTACCCCTGTAGTGGATTTCTATGGGAGGAACTGTAAGATTAATCCTTATAACTTCCCCCGTAGGGGATTTCTATGGGAGGAACTGTAAGATTATAGCCTTATAATCTACCCCTGTAGTGGATTTCTATGGGAAGAACTGTAAGATTATAGCC
>CM033476.1:4114732-4185497 GCA_019447015.1 Hymenochirus boettgeri | reverse complement strand
TCTAAGCCTTATAACCTACCCCTGTGTGGATTTCTATGGGAGGAACTGTAAGATTATATCCTTATAACCTACCCCTGTAGTGGATTTCTATGGAGGAACTGTAAGTTATAGCCTTATAACCTACCCCTGTAGTGGATTTCTTAGGGAGAACTGTAAGATTATAGCCTTTAACCTACCCCTGTAGTGGATTTCTATGGAGAACTGTAAGATTATAGCCTTATAACCTACCCCTGTAGTGGATTTCTATGGGAAAACTGTAAGATTATAGCCTTATACCACCCCCTGTAGTGGATTTCTATGGGGGAACTGTAAGATTATAGCCTTATAACTACCCTGTATGGATTTCTATGGGAGGAACTGTAAATTAAGCCTTATAACCTACCCTGTAGTGGATTTCATGGGAGGGAACTGTAGATATTACCTTATAACTTACCCCCTGTAGGGGATTTCTATGGAGGACTGTAGAAGATTATATCCTTATAACTACCCCTGTAGTGGATTTCTATGGGAGGAACTGTAAGATTATAGCCTTATAACCTACCCCTGTAGTGGATTTCTATGGGAGGAACTGTAAGATTATAGCTTATAACCTACCCCTGTAGTGGATTTCTATGGGAGGAACTGTAAGATTATAGCCTTATAACCTACCCCTGTAGTGGAGTGTCTATTGGAGAACTGTAGATTATAGCCTTATAACCTACCCCTGTAGTGGATTTCTATGGGAGGAAGTGTAAGATTATATCCTTATAACCTACCCCTGTAGTGGATTTCTATGGGAGAAACTGTAAGATTATAGCCTTATACATACCCCTGTGTGGATTTCTATGGGAGGAACTGTAAGATTATAGCTCATAACCTACCCCTGTAGTGGATTCTAGGGAGGAACTGTAAGATTATAGCTCATAACCTACCCCTGTAGTGGATTTCTATGGGAGGAACTGTAGATTATAGCCTCATAAACCTACCCTGTAGTGGATTTCTATGGGAGCAACTGTAAAATTATAGCCTTATAACCTACCCCTGTAGTGGATTTCTATGGGAGGAACTGTAAGATTATAGCCTATAACCTACCCCTGTAGTGGATTTCTATGAGGAACTGTAAGATTATAGCCTTATAACTACCCCTGTGTGGATTTCTATGGGAGAACTGTAAGATTATAGCCTTATAACCTACCCCTGTAGTGGATTTCTATGGGAGAACTGTAAGATTATGCTTATAACCTACCCCTGTAGTGGATTTCTAGGGAGGAACTGTAAGATTATCCTATAACCTACCCCTGTAGTGGATTTCTATGGGAGGACTGTAAGATTATAGCCTTATAACCTACCCCTGTAGTGGATTCTATGGGAGGAACTGTAAGATTATAGCCTTATAACCTACCCCTGTAGTGATTTCTATGGGAGAACTGTAAGATTATAGCCTTATAACCTACCTGTAGTGGATTTCTATGGAGGAACTGTGAGATTATAGCCTTATAACCTACCCCTGTAGTGGATTTCTATGGGAGAACTGTAAGATTATACCTTATAACCACCCCCTGTAGGGATTTCTATGGGAGGAACTGTAAGATTAAGCCTATAACCTCCCCTGTAGTGGATTTCTATTGGAGGAACTGTAAGATTATAGCCTTATAACCTACCCTAGTGGATTTCTATGGGAGGAACTGTAAGATTATAGCCTTATAACCTACCCCTGTAGTGGATTTCTAGGGAGGAACTGTAAGATTATAGCCTTATAACCTACCCCTGTAGTGGATTTCTATGGGAGAAACTGTAAGATTATATCCTTATAACCTACCCCTGTAGTGGATTTCTATGGAGGAACTGTAAGATTATAGCCTTATAACCTACCCCTGTAGTGGATTTCTATGGGAGCAACTGTAAGATATAGTTATAACCTACCCTCTGTGGATTTCTATGGGAGAACTGTAAGATTATAGCCTTATAACCTACCCCTGTAGTGGATTTCTATGGGAAGAACTGTAAGATTATAGCCTTATAACCTCCCTGTAGGGATTTCTATGGGAGGAACTGTAAGATTATAGCCTTATAATCTACCCCTGTAGTGGATTTCTATGGGAAGAACTGTTAAGATTATAGCCTTATAAACCTACCCCTGTAGTGGATTTCTATGGGAGGAACTGTAAGATTATATCCTTATAAACTACCCTGTAGGGGATTTCTATGGGAGGAACTGTAAGATTATATCCTTATAACTAACCCTGTAGTGGATTTCTATGGGAGGAACTGTAAGTTATAGCCTTATAACCTACCCCTGTATGGATTTCTATGGGAGGAACTGTAAGATTATACTTATAACCTCCCCTGTAGTGGATTCTATGGGAGAAATGTTAAGATTATAGCCTTATAACCTACCCTGTAGTGGATTTCTATGGGAGGAACTGTAAGATTATAGCCTTAAACCACCCCTGTGAGGGATTTATTGGAGGAACTGTAAGATTATAGCCTTATAACCTACCCCTGTAGTGGATTTCTATGGGAGGAGACTGTAAGATATATCCTTATAACCTACCCCTAGTGGATTTCTATGGGAGAAACTGTAAGATTAAGCCTTAAACCTACCCCTGTGGGGATTTCTATGGGAGGAACTGTAAGATTATAGCCTTATAATATTACAGTTCCAGGAGGAGAAGGAAACCAGAAGCCACAAAGGGGTAGGTTATAATAAATAATGCACCCTGAACTGTAAATTATAAGGATATAATCCACCCCTTAATGTTCTCCAATAAGACCAAACTGTCCAATCAGACCTTAGAATCAGTGCGCTACAGTGCAGTAACGTACCAATCATAAACTCTAGAGTAAAGCTCCTTCCTATGGTCCCTGCAGTCCCAACTCTAAAGCTGTGCACACACATTACCGGTAAAGGGTCAATCTAATTGGTACTAAGCGGATCAGTCTTTTATCCATAATGTGTGAATGTGCAAAACTAATATTTCCAGAAATGGTCGTCACAACCAGAAAATTTCCCTCGGCCGCAGTCGGCTCACTGTATTAAAGTATGGGGGGTTGGCCAAGATCGTAGGGATTATGTCAGTTACAATAATCTCCCTATACTGTATATACCGTATATCGGAGTATAAACCGAGATTTTCAGGCTAAAAAAATAGCCTGAAAATTGAGACTCTGTTTATACTCGAGTCAAAGACTTACCTGCTCCGTCGGCTGCATGCTCTTCATTCCCCGCTGGCTAACATTATTATTCGGCGCCAGGTAGTGAAGACAGCCAGCAGAGGAATGCGGAGCACGTGGCCACAGGAACAGAGAAGAGGATGCAGAGCAGGGGAACCGGAGCAGGTAGGAGAAGGCAACGGGGGGGGGGGAGGGGAAATACACTAATTCCTGCAGTGGCAATTCCTTGCCACTGCAGATGTTTGGAAACTACAACTCCCAGCAACTAGGGCATGCTGGGAGTTGTAGTTTCCAAACATCTGGGGTGCCAAGGAATGAGGCTTTAGTTGCCTTTTAAATGCACAGAAGAATTCCCATATAGTAATAGCCAAATCCAGTATGTCTATTACTGTATGGGACTTCTGATGTTCATTTAAAGGGCAACCAAAGCCTCAAAACAATAGAGAATAAGAAGGCAGTTGTGGTCATAATTTCTACCCTCGGTTTATACTCGAGTCAATCACTTTTACTCCTTTTTGAAGGTTAAAAGTAGGTGCCTCAGGTTTTTACTCGGTTGGTTTATACTCGTGTCGGTTTATACTCGGGTCGGTTTATACTTGAGTATATATGGTATACTTTATATAGGTAGAATGCTTGGGACTGTGTGTAGCCACAACTTTTTTAGAGGTCAGACAGAATCTCATAGACCGGTACTGTGTGTACTTAAGACGGTTAACTTAAGACGGTCCATTTTTCCTGGAAGGTGGCATCACACCCACTGAAATCTATGGGCATCCCGGAGCTATTGGCCCAGATGTCCCACAGTCCATCATTACTTTGTGGTTTAGGTATAAAGATGGTTTTTATATTTGTAAACAGATTGGATTAGGTCCAAACGAGGTGATTATGTTTTTTTCTTCTCTCTCAGTAACTAAGACCCCCTATTTCCCCCTATTTCCCACCAACACCTTATTTT
This sequence comes from Hymenochirus boettgeri, assembly GCA_019447015.1. Taxonomy (NCBI): domain Eukaryota; kingdom Metazoa; phylum Chordata; class Amphibia; order Anura; family Pipidae; genus Hymenochirus; species Hymenochirus boettgeri. The sequence continues at coordinate 4,181,389 of CM033476.1, read as the reverse complement.
CTATTGCTCCAAATGAAGGATTTATTAGAAGCCACTAAAACATCCATTGAATAGCGAGTTCTACAGTCATCGAGCGGGAAACGGTCCCCCGACCCCTTCACCGCACCGTATTGGGAACTTATCCCAATAAATAAAATATTAATAAGTTTTACTGTTGATTTATTGTGGGACAAACGTTTACAGTTATCATTTTAAAGGAATTAACCACAGGTTATTCTTTCATCTCTCAGATTTCATTAAATCTTCTTCATACCTGTAAGGCATAGGACACCGAGAGACCCACCAGCCCAGGGCTAAGATGTTCTCTGCCGATAACAGCAAATAAAGCAGCAAACAGAACCATGCAGTTCCCCACAAACTCTATCCGCACACCCAGCCACCTGCAGGGACAGAAGGAAACATCTAATTTTACACAATCTCTTCTTACTTTCTTTAGTTTGGATTCCCAAAAAGGGTTAAAAAGGGCTGAAAAAATGACAAACGCTCTCGATATCTCGACTTTCTGTTTGTACAGAATTATTTGTCTCTTACAAGTGAAGAAACAGATTTTGAGCGTCTCAACACTATTTAAAGGGAATGTCTACCCCTTTAAACAAAATACTGGTAAATTGTCAGTTAACTGCACAGAAAACCCATTCCTTGTTTTACCTCTCCATGGGATTTATCCATAAGTACTCTCCCTGCAGGAATAAAGTAGTACTGGTACTACGGGGCAATCGTTCCTAGATGCCCCATTGTCCTTCAAGGCCTTGGAGACACGTGCTGTCACTTTTCATGAATGTAAGGAGGAGAAGTGACGTACAGGACTTTTCTTATGAACTTTTTCTATCCCTGCAGGGAGATCAGTTGGTGATGGACCCATGAGAAGGGAAGGACGTGTAAAAAATGTATCCGAACCGATTATTGAACCTCAGACCCAAGGTCTATCAGAACGTCTGAAATTGCCCCTATTGGAAAATTTTGGGGAAAGTATTTTTATACCCTTAGGTATGCTATTGCTGTGGTCAGTAATGTGCTGTCATTTCAAATTCTTTAATAACTCTTCTTCTTCCCAGTATGCACCACTTCCTTTGAATGTTTCTACTCATTGGCTGTTGGATGGGTCACACATGCTCAGATCTTTACCGAGTAACTGAATCAACCCAGGGAGTCGGGACTGAGACCATAACGGACACTATTAGGGGTCCTGGAAACAGGATTTCAGTACTTTGGAAGTGTTTATGTATTTGTGCCGATTGTCCCCTTTAAGGAGATGATTATCACACTATCTGTATTATTCTTCACAAATACAGCAAAATAATAAGAAATTATTAGAAAAAAAACATTTCTGTAACAAGAATCATAAAAATAACAGAACAAAGTCAAGAAAAACGAGGGTGAAAAAGGAGGAAAGGCAGAATAAAGTGTGTGTGTGGACAGGCGAATGGTGGAATTTCATTATCGAGATCCGTATGATCGAGTGGTAGATTTATATAGTGACGCAGTAACAACGCAGATATATCGGTTTATTACAGTTGATTGGGTCCATTGTAACAGAATTTGGTTATAATTAATGAAGTGTAAAGACACAATATTATGTTAAAAACATTTATTTTAGGGAGATGGAATATAGATGTGAAATGATCACAATATAAAGGCACAACTGTCAATATACAGTCAGGGAGATTCAATAAAAGTTCTTATTTAAAATGGTGCTAATTTTGCCCCAACCAATCAGATGTTAGCTTTCAAATGTTAAATAAGATCTGATTGGTTGGGGCAAAATTAGCACCATTTTAAACGATAAGAACTTTTATTGAATCTCCCGAGTGTGTCCTGGCACAGATATTGTGAAAACCTGTAGCAGATTCTTATTGTGCTATGAAATGTTTGACATCACTTTTACCTTAATATGAAATGTTATTTGCAGTCATTGATTTCTGTAAGATTTACAACAGATTTGATTGGCTATCCTGTCGACCAATGGAAAGAGAGAATATTTTCATGCCTCCTTAAAAATTTACATCAACATTGCTCCAATTTTTGCCTTAATACTCAATGCCTGCTAGAGACCTAATCTTATTGCTTATCAATAAAACCCAGGGGTGTCTCTCTAATGAGGCAATATGAGCAAAATGCTCAGGACAGCACCCATGCTAAATACCAGAGAGGCGGCAGACAGAGCTCACTTTACATTTTTTTTCTTTAGAAAAGGGGCAGGCAGAGCAGAAGGAAAATAAACATAACCTAGTAGTACATAGGGGCAGCATTCAAAAGTTTTGCTCAGGTGGCAAAAACCCTCGAGACACCTCTGATAAAACCCTATAAAATATCGTCCTCAAAGCCTTTGGTGAATGTGTTTTTCATAGCAAAGACTTCATAACTGACGCAGGACTACCAGGTAATTCTATTTCTGTATTTTCCTCACCTGTTTGATACAATTCCAGGGTAATAACTTTTTTGATTTTCGTCGACTTTTCTGTCGCTCAGCAGAATGAAGCTTTTTTGTCTCCCGTAAGCTCGGATGACGCTGGATCCTGTGATGGTTTCCGAGAAATGAGAATAAATTGGAGATCGGCTGACGGATTCAAGACGCTTTAATTGTCGAGATGTTGCAACGTAAAATCTCTAACAGAAAGGGAGTTAAGATTATGGTTAATTTAATATGTACGTTTCCTCTACAATCAAGACTAGATAAAAGTTAGATTCCCCACTAGCTTCCCCCTCCACTAATCACTAATGACTCATGAGAAACCCCTTTTATTTACACTGAGCATGTCTGTAACCACTGGTGAAGGGAAGGGGAGGGGAAGGAAGAGGAGTCAGGAAGTAACCTGAAGCCTTTGTTGTAAAAATGTTTACCAAATGGATCTTCAGTTAGAAATGACTTAGAATGGCAAGTGATACACCATTTTAATCATCAATTTCTGGGCTTTAATTTAATTTAAAAAAATACAGTTTGGCTTCCAAACCAGAAATGTACTTAATAATATCATACCTGTACAAAGAAATACACAATAGCAAGCGGCACAATCACTACCGCAAACAGAGGGGTGCTGGATACAATCACAATCATTGTGGATAGAGAAGTAAAAAACGTTGCCAGGAACATTAATATGGTTGGGGGAATGACTTCATCAATCACATAGATATCTTTGGAAAATCGATTGATGATTCGGCCGATTGGAGTGGTGTCGTAGAAAGATTGGGGCGTGTGCATCTTATTGTCCAATAGAGCAGAATGCAGCGTTCGTGCTGCACCGATACCAGCGATCCAGAGCGTGAATGATGATGTCATAACAAAAAGGCCTGAAAAGAAAACAAGTCAATGTAGCGGCACGGCCCCTTAAAGGACAAGCTTCCTTGTAACGAAAACCTAGGACCATCAAACTTGTCATTACCAGAAATACTTTACCCTAGACACAGCCCAAGCGTAACAGATTAAATCTTAAACTGGGTCCTGTGGAGTTATACAGACAGAAGGTTTTACAGACAACGTGTGTATCCAGCTTTACGTACACGTCTATAACAGCCAATGAAATGAAAAGGATGCCAACCAATAAAATCCTAAAGGCTTCTGGGAATTCTCTCTTAACAATGACACTTATGACAAGCTTACACGAGGCGAATCCGCCATGTTCTCACCTTGTAGTAGGCCGAGAGCAGCGTAGACCCCTAAACGCATTTGGGTGTTCTCTTGGGTTCCGTTGATAACCGGTTCATTGGTCCAGGCGCTGAGCCACACGTTTGCCCCGATGGCCAACGCATTTTGACAGCAGTATAATAAACAAATAATGACAGACACCACTAATCCGACGGCCCTCATATACTGCCAGAACACCGTTATTTTTACCTGCAAAAAGAAAAGGGGCATACGATAACGATACGCATTTCGTTCAGTTGGAATAGACAAGAAGCCAAACGCTATGTTACTATACGCACTATTAACAGGAGACGGGATTGTATCACAGACCGCTAGAGTTGTTTTAGGGGAGATTGTAATGAACAATGTTGTTACACACAAGACTAAACTAAAGATTATCTCCACTGGTAAAAAAAATGTCCATTTAGTTTTATTGAAGAACAGGAGGTAGGGGAGCTGTGTCTTACCTCCCGTTCTTCAATAAAACCTGCAGGAGCCGTGAGAGAAGGTAAGGTACTTACCCAATCGCTCACAAGTGCAATGCGCATGCGCGTAGAATACAGTGACCATCGGGACCTGTCGGACTTCACGGCGGGGGAGCAAGCGATTACTTTCTCTCCCGGCTCCTGCAGGTTTTATTGAGGAACAGGAGGTAAGACACAGCTCCCCTACCTCCTGTTCTTCAATAAAACTAAATGCCCAATTTTTTTTTTACCAGTGGAGATTCCCTTTAACTGAGAGATTAAGGAACCTTTAACTGTTAGACACCGTCGTATGGATATTATTGTTGGGCACGGACATTAGAATTTAATGGACTTACCCGTCCGGTCTCTGCTGTCTCTGTCTGAATGAGCTTATCAACAGGTGGTGTTTTTTTTGCTGTTACCGACTCAGGCGCTTTCCTTTCGCACAATTTCCTCTTTACTGAGACTGGGAAGGACGGTTCGCTGTCCGATGACAAGACACTAATCTGCCTAGAAATAAACACGTTTCCTTTATTTCCTCCTTTCCATCCCTAGACAAGCTAAACACACTGCAGACTAATTACAGACGTGTTAGAAACATAATTTTAATATTTCTGTTTCATTTTAACCCTTTCCGAACGCAGCCCACGCTCATTCTTTATCCAGTACAAAAAATAGCTACATTGCACCATCTTGGCCCAAGATTTGGTACTGCAGGGTTTACATGTTTGTTTAAGGAACAAAGACTTCTGGGACATTTCCATGGTAGCCCTTTAGGAAATGCTATACCTTCTAAGAATGCTATACCTTCTAAGAACAGCATTTTATGAGCTAAATGTAAAACATGGAGCCAGTTACAGACCAGTTCTGTCTCTATTAAACCATCATCAGTGTAACGCAGGTTTTGCATGGAGCGTCCATCATTAAAAAGTTCATTAAATAGATTAAAAAGTGGCCTGAAGAAGTTTCTAAAGCTAAAAAACAAGACACTAATCTGCCTAGAAATAAACACGTTTCCTTTATTTCCTCCATCACTTTACCTTAATATGAAATGTTATTTGCATCATTGATTTCTGTAAGATTTACAACAGATTTGATTGGCTATCCTGTCGACCAATGGAAAGAGAGAATATTTTCATGCCTCCTTAAAAATTTACATCAACATTGCTCCAATTTTTGCCTTAATACTCAATGCCTGCTAGAGACCTAATCTTATTGCTTATCAATAAAACCCAGGGGTGTCTCTCTAATGAGGCAATATGAGCAAAATGCTCAGGACAGCACCCATCTAAATACCAAGAGGCGGCAGAAAGAGCTCACTTTACATTTTTTTTCTTTAGAAAAGGGGCAGGCAGAGCAGAAGGAAAATAAACATAACCTAGTAGTACATGGGGCAGCATTCAAAATTTTTGCTCAGGTGGCAAAAACCCTCGAGACACCTCTGATAAAACCCTATAAAATATCGTCCTCAAAGCCTTTGGTGAATGTGTTTTTCATAGCAAAGACTTCATACTGACGCAGGACTACCAGGTATCTATTTCTGTATTTTCCTCACCTGTTTGATACATTCCAGGGTAATAACTTTTTGATTTTCGTCGACTTTTCTGTCGCTCAGCAGAATGAGCTTTTTTTGTCTCCGTAAGCTCGGATGACGCTGGATCCTGTGATGGTTTCCGAGAAATGAGAATAAATTGGAGATCGGCTGACGATTCAAGACCTTTAATTGTCGATTGTTGCAACGTAAAATCTCTAACAGAAAGGGAGTTAAGATTATGGTTAATTTAATATGTACGTTTCCTCTACAATCAGACTAATAAAGTTAGATTCCCCACTAGCTTCCCCCTCCACTAATCACTAATGACTCATGAGAAACCCCTTTTTATTTACACTGAGCATGTCTGTAACCACTGGTTGAAGGGAAGGGAGGGGAAGGAAGAGGATCAGGAAGTAACCTGAAGCCTTTTGTTGTAAAAATGTTTACCAAATGGATCTTCAGTTAAAATGACTTAAATGGCAAGTGATACACCATTTTAATCATCAATTTCTGGGCTTTAATATTTAAAAAAATACAGTTTGGCTTCCAAACCAGAAATGTACTTAATAATATCATACCTGTACAAAGAAATACCCAATAGCAAGCGGCACAATCACTACCGCAAACAGAGGGGGTGCTGGATACAATCACAATCATTGTGGATAGAGAAGTAAAAACGTTGCCGGAACATTAATATGGTTGGGGGAATGACTTCATCAATCACATAGATATCTTTGGAAAATCGTTGATGATTCGGCCGATTGGAGTGGGTCGTAGAAAGATTGGGGCGTGTGCATCTTATTGTCCAATAGAGCAGAATGCAGCGTTCGTGCTGCACCGATACCCGATCCAGAGCGTGAATGATGATGTCATAACAAAAAGGCCTGAAAAGAAAACAAGTCATGTAGCGCACGGCCCCCTTAAAGGACAAGCTTCCTTGTAACGAAAACCTAGGACCATCAAACTTGTCATTACCAGAATACTTTACCCTAGACACACCCAAGCGTAACAGATTAAATCTTAAACTGGGTCCTGTGGGTTATACAGACAGAAGGTTTTACAACAACGTGTGTATCCACTTTACGTACACTGTCTATAACAGCCAATGAAATGAAAAGGATGCCAACCAATAAAATCCTAAAGGCTTCTGGGAATTCTCTCTTAACAATGACACTTATGACAAGCTTACACGAGGCGAATCCGCCATGTTCTCACCTTGTATAGGCCAGAGCACCGTAGACCCCTAAACGCATTTGGGTGTTCTCTTGGGTTCCGTTGATAACCGGTTCATTGGTCCAGGCGCTGAGCCACACGTTTGCCCCGATGGCCAACGCATTTTGACAGCAGTATAATAAACAAATAATGACAGACACCACTAATCCGACGGCCCTCATTAACTGCCAGAACACCGTTATTTTTTACCTGCAAAAAGAAAAGGGGCATACGATAACGATACGCATTTCGTTCAGTTGGAATAGACAGAAGCCAAACGCTTGTTACTATACGCACTATTAACAGGAGACGGGATGTATCACAGACCGCTAGAGTTGTTTTAGGGGAGATTGTAATGAACATGTTGTTACACACACAAACTAAACTAAAGATTATCTCCACTGGTAAAAAAAATTCCATTTAGTTTTATTGAAACAGGAGGTAGGGGAGCTGTGTCTTACCTCCCGTTCTTCATAAAACCTGCAGGAGCCTGAGAGAAGGTAAGGTACTTACCCAATCGCTCACAAGTGCAATCGCATGCGCGTAGAATACAGTGACCATCGGCCTGTCGACTTCACGGCGGGGGAGCAGCGATTACTTTCTCTCCCGGCTCCTGCAGGTTTATGAGGACAGGGTAAGACACAGCTCCCCTACCTCCTGTTCTTCAATAAAACTAAATGCCCAATTTTTTTTTTACCAGTGGAGATTCCCTTTAACTGAGAGATTAAGGAACCTTTAACTGTTAGACACCGTCGTATGGATTATTTGTTGGGCACGGACATTAGAATTTAATGGACTTACCCGTCCGGTCTCTGCTGTCTCTGTCTGAATGAGCTTTCAACAGGTGTTTTTTTTGCTGTTACCGACTCAGGCGCTTTCCTTTCGCACAATTTCCTCTTTACTGAGACTGGGAAGGACGGTTCGCTGTCCGATGACAAGACACTAATCTGCCTAGAATAAACACGTTTCCTTTATTTCCTCCTTTCCATCCCTAGACAAGCTAAACACACTGCAGACTAATTACAGACGTGTTAGAAACATATTTTAATATTTTCTGTTTCATTTTAACCCTTTCCGAACGCAGCCCCGCTCATTCTTTATCCAGTACAAAAATAGCTACATTGCACCTCTTGGCCCAAGATTTGGTACTGCAGGGTTTACATGTTTGTTTAAGGAACAAAGACTTCTGGGACATTTCCATGGTAGCCCTTTAGGAATGCTATCCTTCTAAGAATGCTATACCTTCTAAGAACAGCATTTTATGAGCTAAATGTAAAACATGGAGCCAGTTACAGACCAGTTCTGTCTCTATTAAACCATCATCAGTGTAACGCAGGTTTTGCATGGAGCGTCCATCATTAAAAAGTTCATTAAATAGATTAAAAAGTGGCCTGAAGAAGTTTCTAAAGCTAAAAAACAAGACACTAATCTGCCTAGAAATAAACACGTTTCCTTTATTTCCTCCTTTCCATCCCTAGACAAGCTAAACACACTGCAGACTAATTACAGACGTGTTAGAAACATAATTCGGAAATTTTAATATTTCTGTTTCATTTTAACCCGTTCCGAACGCAGCCCATGCTCATTCTTTATCCAGTACAAAAAATAGCTACATTGCACCATCTTGGCCCAAGATTTGGTACTGCAGGGTTTACATGTTTGTTTAAGGAACAAAGACTTCTGGGACATTTCCATGGTAGCCCTTTAGGAAATGCTATACCTTCTAAGAATGCTATACCTTCTAAGAACAGCATTTTATAGCTAAATGTAAACATGGAGCCAGTTACAGACCAGTTCTGTCTCTATTAAACCATCATCAGTGTAACGCAGGTTTTGCATGGAGCGTCCATCATTAAAAAGTTCATTAAATAGATTAAAAAGTGGCCTGAAGAAGTTTCTAAAGCTAAAAAACAATGACCTGTTGTCACGAACGCCAGTTCGCTGGGCACGTGATCTGACCAATCAATCGGTATTCGCTGCCACCACTTTAAGTTATGGCCTTAAATACGCTCCAAAAAACACTCTTGGCTCTCACTGACTATGCACACCCCTGTCCTGGCAGCTAAATGGTTAACACTAGACCATTCACTCCAGCAACTAACTGGTTAATTAGCATCAGTCCTTCACAAGCAGTCACAGAGTTAATTAGCATTTACACTGCAAAACACTCCATTCAAACACATATAAACTTATCAGAGGCTAACTGAGTTCTTTTAGAGCATCAAAGACAAAACTTATTACATTTTAGATTTAATATTCCAAAAGGTGGACAGTGCGTATAATACAAAAATAAAATAAAATGGTGTTATAATAAAATGACACACAATAGGTACAACAGTTATAGAAAATAAAAAGGATAAAAATATTCACAGACCCTACTCACTAGAAGAAGTCCTGTATCCCGGGGTGGGAAGAAACATTGGGTCCATTTACACATGGTTATTAGCATGTCCCCTCAGTATGAACAAAGTTATAGGGGCTACAAGGATTTTAAAACCCCTTGATGAACCACCCCCCTCCTGGCTATGCATGAGGTGGGAGTGTCTAGGAATGTCCAGATTTACGACTAGCCAAAAGCATTCATTCCCCCTCAGTTAGGCAGATTCCATATAAATGTAGGTATGTACATTGTATTGGGATATTGACCACATATTCCTTTCCAGTATTAATTATCAATTCCTCCAATACCAAACATGACCTGTGTGTAATCCATATTTCCCAAGATATTAATAACTCGCCTTGGCAAGGGAATAAGGGCTCCATGTTGGGTATCATTTTAATGGGCCTACCTTCCCATTGACAAATATAATATTGGTTTCTGTCTTACATATTCCAATACCGAAATACACTTATCTTCCATGTATGGTTGTCCTTAAAATGACCTCTTAGTACCCACCAGACCCCTAGCTGAAGAGAATTCCAGATACACGGTTCGGCCCCACTTTGTCTGGAAAAGAAGATCTGGTTCCAAGCTTCACTAATCGTAATATAAACAATAGGACTGTTCCAGGGTGGAATGGTATTTTTATTGGTCAGTTGGTTAGTTAACCCATTCTTGCCAAGTCACTACACACTTTCCTGACACCTGTATTAATTCATATACTGTAGTTCTGGTTGATCAAGCGATACTTTCATTTGGGTTCGGGAAAGAAGCTGGCCCCTCCCTCCATGCAGTCATCGACTGACTTCTGTTTTCCCTGCTGCCTCTGCACATGCTTAAGCATATAAAAAGCTCATTGAGCAGATATTTTGCCAGATAGGAAGAGAACTTTCCATTAAATATCTGGTTACAAATGCACATAATAAACTGGTAAAAATAGCATTTTTTTTTTTTACCAGGGTGGCCATGCTCTTTAACCGATTGTTTGGTGAAGTGGCCTTTTCCTTACACATTGTGCGTCGCAGGTTGGCCTCGCGATCGCACGGGGGAGGAGCCTTAATATTCTTCCTACCTCATACTTTAGTGATGTCACAATTTCTGAACTGCTGTTAGATTTTGTGAGTTTAGAGGCTTTTCGGTCAATTCCAGGTCATATTACAGTATATATATTATTTACATCTCAGAAAATAAACAAGGCCCTGTATTGTTATCAAAAGTGATGGCCCAGAACTGCGTTTTCGAAAATTTTCTAAATTACGAGGATTTTCGAAGAACCCTCGTATTTTCGAAGAATCCTCGTATTTCGAAAATGCGGGAAAATACGTTCGGGTCCGTATTTTCAAAGAATCCTCGTATTTTCGAGGATTTTTTCATTTTAATAGGTTTTAATGGGTCCGCTCGCGGATTTTCGAATTTTCGAATTTTTTCGAAAATTTGCAGATCCTAGAGCGGACCGGATTTTGTGAAGTTCGGACGTCTCTAGTTATCAATTGTGCTTATTTATAAATATGTCCTTAGTATTAATCAATAAGCAATACCTCACATTAAGCTCGGTAATAAACTAGATTTGACTCTATTTCACTGGTAAAAGCTTTTATAATGGATAAATAATAATAAATGACTCTCCTTACCGGATAAATTTCTTGCGAGCTTGATTAGCAACGGGCTCGTTATCTACCAGATCTGTGAGATTACTCAGCGTTTCTTCTGCCAATAAAAATTCTTCTTCATCGGGAGCTTGAACAGAAAGTGAACAAAGTAGTAAGAAAAGTTTGAATTAAATACAGATAAAATATCAATGGTAACTTACTGTAAATGGCCCTGGCACCAGGGAAATGGTCTGGGGAACATGTACATATCACCAAAACTCGTTTAAACACAAACTTTATTCACGGGCAACTGTCGGGTTTCCGTATGCTAGGGTTATCGAATGTTATGTTCGGTTACAGAACAATACCTTCGAGGGTTACCGAAATAGAAGGCTACATTCGAGGGTTACCGAACGATACATTTGAGGGTTACCGAAATAGAAGGCTACATTCGAGGGTTACTGAAATCAACTGCTACATTCAAGGGTTACTGAAATCGAAGGCTACATTTGAGGGTTACTGAAATCAACTGCTACATTCAAGGGTTACCAAAATCGAAGGCTACATTTAAGGGTTACCAAACGATACATTCAAGGGTTACCGAAATCGAAGGCTACATTTGAGGGTTACCGAAATCAACCGATAAATTCAAGGGTTACCAAAATCGAAGGCTACATTTAAGGGTTACCGAACGATACATTCAAGGGTTTCCGAAATCGAAGGCTACATTTGAGGGTTACTGAAATCAACTGATACATTCAAGGGTCACCGAAATCGAAGGCTACATTTGAGTGTTACCGAAATCAAATGATACATTCAAGGGTTACCGAAATCGAAGGCTACATTTAAGGGTTACCAAACGATACATTCAAGGGTTTCCGAAATCGAAGGCTACATTTAAGGGTTACCAAACGATACATTCAAGGGTTTCCGAAATCGAAGGCTACATTTGAGTGTTACCGAAATCAACTGATACATTCAAGGGTTACCGAAATCGAAGGCTACATTTGAGGGTTACTGAAATCAACTGATACATTCAAGGGTCACCGAAATCGAAGGCTACATTTTGAGTGTTACCGAAATCAACTGATACATTCAAGGGTTACCGAAATCGAAGGCTACATTTGAGGGTTACTGAAATCAACTGATACATTCAAGGGTCCCGAAATCGGGCTACATTTAAGGGTTACCAAACATACATTCAAGGGTTTCCGAAATCGAGGCTACATTTGAGTTTTACCAGAAATCACTGATACATTCAAGGGTTACCGAAATCGAAGGCTACATTGAGTTACTGAAATCACTATACATTCAAGGGTCACCGAAATCGAAGGCTACATTGAGGTTACCGAAACGGGGGGGTAACCCGAAATCACTGATCATTCATAGGTTACCGAAATCGAAGGCTACATTTGAGGGTTACTGAAATCAACTGATACATTCAAGGGTTACCGAAATCAAAGGCTACATTTGAGGGTTACCGAAATCAACTGATACATTCAAGGGTTTCCGAAATCGAAGGCTACATTTGAGGGTTACCAAACGATACATTCAAGGGTTACCGAAATCGAAGGCTACATTTGAGGGTTACCGAAATCGAAGGCTACATTTGAGGGTTACCGAAATCGAAGGCTACATTTGAGGGTTACCGAAATCGAAGGCTACATTTGAGGGTTACTGAACGATACATTTGAGGGTTACTCATAAAGTTCAGCCCGAACTCGGGTCCATCACTAATCACAATGAAGTTTAATTCTGGCACATTGTTACAGTGATGATGTTAGAAATATAAATAAAATATTCTGAAATATGATTAATCAAGTTAATTTGACCTTTATATTTATAATATTTATTTAGTATATACATATTAATTGAAGCCTTTCAATTAAGTTTTTGTATTTAGACAACTACTAACTTGTTACTTCTTCCTCCTCCACATCATCCTCAAACGCGTAGTTGCGCAGAAAATCAGAAAAAGCTCCGTTTTGCTTTAAAAGTTCCTGGTAAGAGCCAACTTCAGAGATTCTACCGTTTACAATGACGATGATGTGATCGACTTGGGGGAGGAAGCTGATCCCATGGGTGACTAAAATCCTCGTCTGTAATAAGATAAATTCAGTCAGTGTGAAGTTAAATTGCAATATCTGCAGCCCAAAGTCAGCTACACAGGAAACCACAAGAAATAGAAACACAGGACAAGGAGACGAGTTAAGTATTACCCTAGGGTTATATTGACTTGTTATCTCTATAACTAATCATCTCCATAACTAATCATCTCCATGTCTAATCATCTCCATGTCTAATCATCTCCATAACTAATCATCTCCATGTCTAATCATCTCCATGTCTAATCATCTCCATGTCCTAATCACTCCATGTCTATCATCATCTCCATGTATCATCTCCATGTCTAATCATCTCCATAACTATCATCTTCATCTCCATAAATACTTCTCTTCTCCATAACTAATCATCTCCATAACTAATCATCTCCATGTCTAATCATCTCCATAACTAATCATCTCCATTGTCTAATCATCTCCATGTCTAATCATCTCCATCTCCATTCTCTAATCATCTCCATGTCTAATCATCTCCATGTCTAATCATCTCCATAACTAATCATCTCCATGTCTAATCATCTCCATGTCTAATCATCTCCATGTCTAATCATTATCTCCATGGTCTAATTCATCTCCATGTCTAATCATCTCCATGTCTAATCATCTCCATAACTAATCATCTCCATAACTACTCACTCCATGTCTAAATCATCTCCATGTCTAATCATCTCCATAACTAATCATCCTCCATGTCCTAATCATCTCCATGTCTAATCATCTCCATGTCTAATCATCTCCATGTCTAATCATATCATCTCCATAAGCTAATCATCTCCATAACTAATCATCTCCATAACTAATCATCTCTCCATGTCCTAATCATCTCCATGTCTAATCACTCCATGTCTAAATCATCTCCATGTCTAATCATCTCCATGTCTAATCATCTCCATGTCTAATCATCTCCATGTCTAATCATCTCCATCTCCATAACTAATCAACTCCATGTCTAATCATCTCCATGTCTATCAATCATCTCCATGTCTAATCATCTCCATGTCTAATCATCTCCATGTCTAATCATCTCCATGTCTAATCATCTCCATAACTAATCATCCTCCATACTAATCATCTCCAACTAATCCTCTCCTCCATGTCTATCATCTCCATGTCTAATCATCCCTCCATGTCTTAATCATCTCCAGTCTAATCATCTCCATGTCTAATCATCCTCCATTTCTAATCATCTCCATGTCTAATCATCTCCATGTCTAATCATCTCCATAACTAATCATCTCCATAACTAACTAATCATTTCATCCTCCATACGAATCATCTCCATGTCTAATCATCTCCATAACTAATCATCTCCATAACTAATCATCTCCATAACTAATCACTCCATAATAATCATCTCCATAACTAATCATCTCCATCTAATCATCTCCATAACTAATCATCTCCATTCTAAAATCATCTCCATAACTAATCATCTCCATGTCTAATCATCTCCATGTCTAATCATCTCCATGTCTAATCATCTCCATGTCTAATCATCTCCATGTCTAATCATCTCCATAACTAATCATCTTCATCTCCATAAATCATTCTATTCTCCATAACTAATCCTCTCCATACTAATCATCTCCATAACTAATCATCCTCCATGTCTAATCATCTCCATAACTAATCATCTCCATGTCTAATCATCTCCATGTCTAATCATCTCCATCTAAATCATCTCCATGTCTATCATCATCCATGTCTAATCATCTCCATAACTAATCATCTCCATCATCTCCATAAATACTTCTCCATAACTAATCATCTCCATAACTAATCATCTCCCATCCTAAATCATCTCCATGTCTAATCATCTCCCTGTCTAATCATCTCCATGTCTAATCATCTCCATGTCTAATCATCTCCCTGTCTAAGTCAATCTCCATGTCTAAATCATCTCCATGTCTAATCATCTCCATAACTAATCATCTCCATAACTAACAATCTCCATAAATACTTCTCCATAACTAATCATCTCCATGAACTAATCATCTCCATGTCTAATCACTCATCTTCATCTCCATACTCATCATCTCCATCTATCACTCCATAATTCTCCATAACTAATCATCTCCATTCATATAATCATCTCCATAACTAATCTCTCCATAAATCTTCTCCTAACTAATCATCTCCATAACTAATCATCTCCATAACTAATCATTTCCATAACTAATCATCTCCATGTCTAATCATCTCCATACTAATCATCTCCATACCTAATCATCTCCATAACTAATCATTTTCATCTCCATACTAATCATCTCCATTCAATCATCTCCATAACTAATCATCTCCAATGTCTAATCATCTCCTAACTAATCATCTCCATAACTAATCATCTCCATAACTAATCATCTCCATAACTAATCATCCTCCATGTCTAATCATCTCCATGCTCCATCATCTCCATAACTAATCATCTCCATAAATACTTCTCCATAACTAATCATCTCCATCTCCATAACTAATCATCTCCATAACTAATCATCTCCATAACTAATCATCTCCATTCAATCATCTCCATGTCAATCATCTCATAACTAATCAATCTCCAGCTAATCATCTCCATAGCTAATCATCTCCATCTAATCATCTCCATAACTAATCATCATCTCCATAACAATCATTTCCATCCTCCATAACTAATCATCTCTCATGTTAAAATCATCTCCATACTAATCATCTCCATGTCTAATACATCTCCATAACTAATCATCTCATGTCTATATCATCTCCATGTCTAAATCATCTCCATGTCTAATCATCTCCATAACTAATCATTTTCATCTCCATACTAATCATCTCCAAATCTAATCATCTCCATAACTAATCATCTCCATAACTAATCATCTTCATCTCCATAACTAATCATCTCCATTTTCTCATCTCCATCTCTCCTAACTAATCATCTCCATAACTAATCATCTCCATAGCTAATCATCTCCATAACTAATCATCTCCATAAATACTTCTCCATAACTAATCATCTCCATGTGCTAATCATCTCCATTCTAATCATCTCCATGTCTAATCATCTCCATGTCTAATCATCTCCATGTCTAATCATCTCCATAAATAATCATCTCCATAATAACATCTCCATGCTAATCATCTCCATAAATAATCATCTCCATGTCTAATCTATCTCCATGTCTAATCATCTCCATGTCTAATCATCTCCATCATCTATCATCTCCATAACAATCATCTCCATAACTATCATCTCCATAACTCATCATCTCCATAACTAATCATCTCCATCTAATCATCTCCATGTCTAATCATCTCCATGTCTAATCATCTCCATAACTAATCATCTCCATGTCTAATATCTTCATCTCCATACTAATCATCTCTTCATCTCATAACTAATCATCTCCATAATACTTCTCCATAACTAATCATCTCCATAACTAATCATCTCCATGTCTAATCATCTCCATGTCTAATCCTCTCCATGTCTAAATCATCTCCATGTCTAATCATCCTCCATGTCTAATCATCTCCATAACTAATCTCTCCATAACTAATCATCTCCATGTCTAATCATCTCCATAACTAATCATCTCCATGTCTAAATCATCTCCATAACTAATCATCTCCATGTTCTAATCATCTCCATAATAATCATCTCCATAATAATCATCTCCATAACTAATCCATCTCCATAACTAATCATCTCCATAACTAATCATCTTCATCTCCATAACTAATCATCTCCATAACTAATCATCTCCATAACTAAAACTCATCTCCATAACTAATCATCTCCATAACTAATCTTCTCCATAACTACTCATCTCCATAACTAATCTCTTCATCTCCATACCTAATCATCTCCATAAATAACCTCTCCATACATACTTATCTCCATAACTAATCATCTCCATAACTAATCACTCCATAACTAATCATTCTCCATAACTAATCATCTCCATAACTAATCATCTCCATAACTAATCATTTTCATCTCCATAACTAATCATCTCCATAATAATCATCTCCATAAATAATCATCTCCATAACTAATCATCTCCATAACTAATCATCTCCATAACTAATCACTTCCATAATCTATTCAATCTCCATATAATCATCTCCATAACTAATCACTCTCCATAACTAATCCTCTCCTACTAATCATCTCCATAACTAATCATCTCCATGTCTAATCATCTCCATAACTAATCATCTCCATGTCTAATCATCTCCATAACTAATCATCTCCATGTCTAATCATCTCCTGTCTAATCATCTCCATGTCTAATCATCTCCATAATAATCATCTCCATACTAATCATCTCCATGTCTAATCATCTCCATAAATAATCATCTCCATGTCTAATCATCTCCATGTCTAATCATCTCCATGTAATAATCATCTCCATAACTAATCATCTCCTAACTAATCATCTCCATCTAATCATCTCAACTAATCCATCTAATCATCTCCATAACTAATCATCTTCCATCACTAAATCATCTCCATGTCTAATCATCTCCATAACTAATCATCCCATAACTAATCATCTCCATAACTAATCATCTCCATAACTAATCATCTCCATGTCTAATCATCTCCATGTCTAATTCATCTCCATGTCTAACTCATCTCCTAACTAATCATCTCCATAACTAATCATCTTCATCTCCATAACTAATCATCTCCATAACTAATCATCTCCATAACTAATCATTTTCATCTCATAACTAATCATCTCCATAAATACTTCTCCATACTAATCATCTCCATAACTAATCATCTCCATGTCCTATCATCTCCATGTCTAATCATCTTCCATTCTCTAATCATCTCCATTTCTAATCATCTCCATGTCTAATCATCTCCATAACTAATCATCTCCATGTCTAATCATCTCCATGTCTAATCATCTCATCTCATGTCTAATCATCTCCATGTCTAATTCATCTCATAACTACATCTCCATGTCTAATCATCTCCATAAATAATCATCTCCATAAATAATCATCTCCATAACTAATCATCTCCATAACTAATCATCTCCATAAATAATACTTCTCCATAACTAATCACTATCTTCATCTCCATAACTATCATCTCCATAACTAATCATCTCCATAACTACCTCATCTCCATAACTAATCATCTCCATAAACTAATCATCTCCATACTAAATCTCATCTAATCATCTCCATAACTAATCATCTCCCTAACTAAATCATCTCCATACTAATCATCTCCATAAATCATCTACATCATAATCATCTCATCTCCATAACTATCATCCTCCATAACTAACCATCATCCATAAATCTTATCTATCCATAACTCATCCAATCATCTCATAACTAATCATCTCCATAACTAATCATCCTCCATACAATCATCTCTCCTAACTAATCATCTCCATCTAATCATCTCTCCATAATAATCATCTCCATAAAAATCATCTCCATAACTAATCATCTCCATAACTAATCAATCTCATAACTAATCATCTCCATTCATCTCATACTAATCATCTCCATAACTAATCATCTCCATAACTAATCATCTCCATAACTAATCATCTCCATAACTAATCATCTCCATAACTAATCATCTCCATAACTAATCATCTCCTTAACTAATCATCTCCATGTCTTATCATCTCCATGTCTTATCATCTCCATGACTACTAATCTCAATAACTAATAATCTCACTAACTAATCATCTCCATGACTTCTCATCTTCATCATCTCCATAGATATGGGATTAAACACTACATTGCAGGATAATGTACACCTACTAACACCTGCTAATGAGAAGTTCAAATTGAACACTTACTTTCCCGCGAAGTAAACCGTCTGGTCCGATAACGTTGTCAAAAATGTGTTTCCCAACGTGAGCATCTACAGCAGAGAGAGGGTCATCCAATAAATACACATCAGCGTTGCTGTATACGGCCCGTGCCAGGCTCACTCTCTGCTTCTGTCCCCCGGAGAGATTAATGCCCTAAAGTACAAAAGGAAACACTGAATTGGTCTGCGCGCACCAGGAACCACGTGACTCGGAATGGTCCTTATGGTTGCCATTAACATTTCCAAATAAAAATATAGTGGGTTATAGTGAGTTGTAATTTACCGAAGAATCCCCTGAACCTTAATTATAAGATATTTTTCGATAAAAACCTTTTCTCCTATTTCAGTTTGATCTCCGCCAGATAGAACTTCCAGATCGGTCACTAACGCACAACCTTCCAAAACTTTCTTATAATTCTTTTCATTGGTGGAACGGCCAAACAAGATATTGTCTTTCAGGGTGGAATTCTGTATCCAGGCTTGTTGAGGAACGTAGGCCACAGAGCCCTTTAAAAGACCAAGGAACGTGTGTTGGCTTAATGTGAAACAATGAGGTTAGTATGAACTATATGTCATATATATGATGAGTATAAATACCTTCACGGACACCTCCCCTTCTATCTTTTCCATTTCACCAAGAAGAGCCGACACCAGTGAGGACTTTCCACATCCAACTTGTCCTACGATGGCCACCAACGAACCAGTCGGTATCAATAGGTTGATACTAGGATTGAAACAAGCTGGGGTTTAGCTGATTTGCAAAACACAATGGATTATGGGACCTGATCTTCAGTCTTGGGCAGTATATCAGGAAACTAAAGAGTTGGTTGGTAGACAATTTGAGTTGGTTCTACACTATAAACCAGTTTTAGCCCAGTAATATATTGGAGATTTTGTTGTCTTTCCCTTTTATTATTGTGATCGTTCGTGTTTCCACATGCTGCTAGTGGGGCCCCGGCCTAAGCGTTTAATTTACATAATATAATTTACTTAGAGATCCCCCAATGAAGACGTGGCCAGTGTACTTAGGTTGTACATTGTACACGCTAAGGTTGTATATTGTACACGCTAAGGTTGTATATTGTACACGCTAAGGTTGTATATTGTACACGCTAAAAAAAAGTTCCCTTTTTATGCTTTTTGGACTAAAGGGGGATTCTTACTTTTGTAGCACAGCATCATTACTTTTCGACCAACTGAACGTCCCATTCCTTACCATGATGGAGTTACCTAATAATTAAACAAGAGAAAACACTTGATTGAGATTGTTACATTTCTGTTGCCTGTTAGATTAATTGAAGAACAGGGGGTAAGGCAATAGCTCCTTCACTTCCTGTTCTTCAATGAATGCATTAAAGGAATCGTTCACTGTCTCGGTGAATTATCCCTTTAATTTTCAGGGTTTAATTTTAACCATTAAATAAAGCTTGGACTCTCAGCTGTCTGTTAGTGGGTATGTAATGGAGCCTTGACAGCAGTACAGAACGTGGTGCCTTATACTGTGGCGTCTTCATGATAAACAAATACATTTGGAATTTACAATGATTTTGTCTCATGTTGTCTCTGATCCTGTGTATATTTCCTTTTTCTAGACATAGTGAAATATAAATTGCCTTTCTTCCTTACCAGGCATGACTGTGTCTTTAGTGACTGCGTTAGTGTCTAACTCATCATTACCCAGAAAGTCCTGGATCCTCTTTATAGAAACGCTGGCCTGAAAAAAACACAGCAATAGATTATGAGCATTGGGAATAAAGGGGAAATAAAGGTCAAGTGAGCTAATATACAAGTCATTTGTACTAGAGAAGAGGATCATTTGTTGTGAATGTCTTTGTGACTATGCAAAAAAGGATTAAGCGCAAATGCAACAAGATTCTACACCTAAAGGATACTGGGAGTTGTAATTTTAAAACACAATGTGTGAAAAATAAAACTCTCAGCATCCAAAGATTTGAATAGCCCCAGGATGGACCATCCCTGGTCTAGAAAATTAAATTCCAGATTTACCTGTCCAGGTAATATCTAATCAAAGTTACACCTGTGTTACGTCCATTAAATCTGCAGTTATTTTTACCCGCCATGTGACAGCTGCGGTAAGAACAGTTTTTTTAAGGCCAGGCTGGCACCCTCAGTGGGAATGGTGCTGTGGTGCCACACAGATCTCACACATCCTTTATTCTGGAATAGGCAGGGGTGTCTCTCTAATGAGGCAATATGAGCAAAATGCTCAGGGCAGCACCCCTGCTAAATATCAGAGAGGTGGCAGGCAGAGCTCACTTTAATTTTTTTTAGGAAAGTGGCAGGCAGAGGAAAATAAACACAGTGCTAGTAGTACACAGGGGCGGCATTCAAAAGTTTGGCTCAGGCGGCAAAAACCCTAGAGACACCCCTGGGAATAGGTGTTAGAAAGAGACGCTGGCTAAGGACTGGACAGTCATTGGATCATCTAATGATCCAATCAACTGACTGGAACTTGGTATTTTCCTTCCTGCAGGAATTCTACGTAGCAGAAAAGGATGAAAAAAGCTACAGTCGTTCATAGACTTCCAACCCTTTGTAGGAACGTGTCCACACAATACCGCATTTCCTATGTTACTTGGTTAATTGACTTACCTGCACCATACTGCTGATGACCTGGGGTAGCATGTTTAATGGGAATCTCAGGATATTGAACAATGAGAGAGACACAAAGGCTTTCTCAGCATCCAGGATGTTTTTATCATCGACGCTCACGTAAACCGCGAACGTGGTCAGGGCCACCTGCAGGGAAAGTCAATAAAGTGTTAGCAGTGCGGTTTGATCCATCGTTCAGACACCGGAACATGCGGATTGCTGCTTCCCACTTTACCGTATATTCTCAAAACCAAACTCACCATAAAAGGGGCACTAGTCCAGGCAAAAGTCGACACAGCACCGAGATACGCCGCCTTCTTCAGGACGTGCAGCTCCTTGTTCCGTATTTCCAGGACCTTTTGGGCAAATGACGGCTCCCAGGCGTAAAGTTTCAAGACTTTGATTCCATTTAAAATTTCATTCATCAGCTTGATTCTGGAGTCTTTAAACTTCATCTGCTCTACCTCGGGGAATAAGAGAAGATTCCGGTCACAGACAGTTCTATTTACTGCTACGGGATTATAGGACTCAAAACAATATGATGCAAGCTTAAAGGACAACTGTATGCTTGTTGCTCCACCCCCTTTTGGCCCAGGGCTTAACCAATAGGAAGACACTTTCTGCAAGAAGTGATTTTTTTCCTATCCGATAGATCCCAGACTTAGATGGGGCAGAGCTTAGACAAAACAATTGTCCTTTAAGAATAAAAGTTCCCAGCATTCTCAGCCAACCCTAAACTTAGCTGATACGCAATATTTTATATATAGAACCATTTACATAATGAAACCATACACAATATGAATTTTTACCTTTTATAATATTTATATTTTTATTAAAGGGCAAATAAAGATAAATCCAAAGGAAAGGGATGAGCATTGTGGGTAGGTGACGGTCCCTTGTGTAAGGTGTACTTACTTGAAATGCTCTTGTTTTCATGGCTATGAAGGCGTTGATCGGGATTAACAAAACCATAACAGCTACACCGGCCAGTACCGATGGCCCCAAAGTCTGAAATAAAAAGTCCTATTATTATAATGTCATTTATTATAACTTATTACTATAAGTGGGATCTGGGGTTTGTTTTCATCCAATTAACCAATCATTCTAGCGAGTATGAATGGACAGAAAAATACATTGAAAAAAACACCCTAAAAATGTGAAATTTAAAGGTAAAACAAAGTAAAGCAAAGCGGTACATATAAAAAGAATATGTACGGAAATACAGGAAGTTATTTCATGTACCATTGAATAATGTTAATAATAAAATGTCAATAATAATTCCATGATGCTGGAGATTATTACGGTTTATTATGATAATATCAGATAGTGGGATGTTTGGGGGGGGGGGGTTGTTGTTATTTTAAACTTGTTTTTAAACAATCCTTAAAGGACAACTATACTGTAAAAATGACGTTTTTAAAAATGGAAAGTGCCTGGGACGGGAAGGCAGGATTGATCATTCCTACCTCCCAATATTGTTTCATTGAGAAGCTACAGCACAGTTTTCTTCTGCCAGGTTAGTGCCCTGGGCCTTCCTGTATTAAAGATAGGGCTGAAGCATTTACGCAGAGGCAGTTTTCTTTGTGCTGCAATTCCTCATAGAAATGATATTAGGAGGTAGAAAGTACTGATCTTACCTCCCTGTTCCAGGTACTTTTAATTGAACTGTTTTTTGAAAGAACTTTATACGCACTATAGTTCTACATTAACATTCTGACCAAACTATTCAATTCGGCAATAGTGTGTCAAGTACAAGATGGCTCCCGACTCAATGACCAGGATGTGATGTTGCGATAGTTTCATAATTGCCTTGGGTATTTTATATCAATGTCATTTCTATGGAATCGACCATTTCGTGTGTGATCTTTAGGAATATAAACGGATATTACCAGCCAAAGAAAATAGAGCGCCAGGCAGATTTGTAACGGCGCAGACCACACCATGTTGAGGAACGTTGTCAAATCCTGAAAACGTTGAGCGTCCACCGACATCAAGTTCACAACCTCCCCCACGGTGGAGGAACGTTTCGCAGAGTTTGTGATCACCAAAGACTGGGGGGGGAAACACGGCAATGTTTATATCCACTAATTAGTCATAATTCCAATCAACTTAAACAGTATTAGCTGGATTAACTGGCACCTCTGATTTCTACATTTCTGGACTGTAAAGCTGGGTACACACCATCCAAAAATCTGGCCCGACCAAACAACATTTCAGTGTTTCAGTCAGTCGGGCCAAATTACTCGATGGTTTCCACCTTCGCCTGCGACCAACCACCGACCATTCGTTCGGATGTGTCTGAAAACCACAGCCGATTGGTCGTTCCTCCATGGACCGCACGCTCAGTCACTATTGCTGCGACTGTCAGTCCTTCCTCCTGGCTGACCAGTTGGAAGTGCCGAACAGCCGGTCGGGAGGAAAACTCTCAAGGAGAGTTTATAGCTTAAGTCAGCGTGGTGGCCGATTGGTTAGTCATTGAACGCTATTGGCCAGACTGTACAAGACTTTGACTATGGCTTTACCTTTCTATATATGATGCCAGTGATTGCGCTCCGGAGCCTCATTCCGGTAACAAAGCAGTATTGGAAATGCTGATGGAGAATTAACGTCTGGGCCAGAGAAGAGACAAACATCAAAGCTGCAATGCAAAACCCCCACCAGGACGGAGCATTCGGGTCCTTTACAAATGTAATAAGAACGCTAAAAGATAAATAAGGAATTGACATTAAAAAAAAAATAATAATAAAAAGATGCAAATTCTTACTACATGCTGTTAACTGCTAATTAAAGTGATTTATCACTTGTCTATGTAATTCCCAAACAGATAAACCTGCGTGAAATCAAGTCCAACAGTCACTCCTAGCCCCTCCCCCAAGTCAGTGGCTCAGACATGCTCAATGCGCTTCACGCAGAGAAGAGCTGTCCAATGTGAACGTGCTTGTTGAGTCAGTAATATAATAATACAAAATGTCAATAGCAACGTTTACCTCAACAGCTGAGGGTTCACAAAGGAAAGGAGGTCCTGGAAGAGTTTGTACAGGGAACCAATGAGAAAATAGGGACCAACAGTTTTCAGTAAAACCTTAAGGAAAGATGGCTCCTTTTGCTTCGTATTGTTAACTATTAAAACTTCCGATTCATTGGCTTTCTCTTCCTTGTGGTTCAGGAAAGTTTCTGGGTTCTTGGTGAACTGGACATCCTGCTGCCTGGAATATACAGGAAATGGTTGGTAGGAGCTGCCATAGTGTTTCCCTTAATAAGAAAAATTACTGTAATTTCCGTGTTAATTCGTATCTGTGAGGGATGCCATATAAAAGCCAATCGTGTGCACACAATATTCCTTTTAGATACACTTGTAATTATTATTAAGGATAGAAGCTGCCATATGGTTTACTGCATGCACAGAATATCCATTTTGCTTATTTCTGCATGTGCTCCTTGAGGCAGCACCCCTAGTGGACACAAAGATATTGCTTTTGCAAATTCCATCCTCTCATTCCCTGGTTAAAACCAGTCAGTAACTTACATTAAACTGTTTCTCTCCTTCTCCCATTCATCAATTAACCTGGACACCACCACCTGTGATGTGTCTTGTTCATTCAGGGCCCAGAGATCTTTATCTTCTAGGGGGCGTTTGTAGCCCAATATAGCCAAGCTGCAGGACAAAACATAATAATAATATAATGCATCAAACCCAATGTGGCGGAATAGATGAGGATCGTGTGATATGTGGGTATGTATCAGAGTTTATGTAATACATGGGAAATGGATGGACCATTAGAGATGTCCGAACTTCGCAAAATCCAGTCCGCTCGAGGATCGACAAATTTTCGAAAAAATTTGAAAATTCGAAAATCCGCGAGCGGACCCATTAAAACACATTAAAATGAAAAAATCCTCGAAAATACAAGAAATCCACGTAATTTCGAAAAATTTTCAAAAACGCGGTTCGGAAAAGTTCGGAAGGCAGAAAAAACGGAAAATCTGCGATATCCGCCGTTCGCGAACAAGGTAAATCCGCTGCGGATCCTAACTCGGCCATCACTATGGACCATCAGTGACCCCATCCCTAAAACAGAATTCTGGGAGAATACAATAAAAACAGCTGGGCCACTTCTCCCTTAAAGGACAACTAAACCTTTAGAATAACACTGAATCAGACGACCTTGACATAAAAGCAGTAATCTGTGTCTCTCTTCTCATTTTGATGTGGTTGCTGGGAAAATGTACCTTTATTTTATTATTATTGTATTTTATTTCCCAGCATTCCAGTATCACCCAGTGTGGTCACTGACCATCATGTTGATTACACATGCTCAGTCCTAAGCAGGAACGTGTGACAACGCCCACTATTAGTCTCTAGTCAATCCCTTTACAGATGAGGCATGGTGATGTCACTATATAAAAATGTGGTTTTCATTTTCCTTTAAATCTGCTGGGTTATATATTAGAGATGTCCGAACTTCGCAAAATCCGGTCCGCGAAAATCTGTGAAATTTTGAATTTAATAGGATTTTCGAAAACGCGAACTTCCACTCCAGAATTGATTTAGAATTTTTTATTAAAATTGCTCCTTATCCAATATTGAACCGGGAATCACCAAAGGCAATTTAACATATGGAATCAACCGGAGTTCACTCACTCTGTAAACCACCAGAATGTCAACCGGGATAGGAAACTGGCGTCAGATTCAGGACAAGGGTTCTGCAGAGAAGAAGGGAAAAAAAACAATGATTCAACCCAACAGAGAAAGGACGAGCAGCCATTGTTACAATCTATTTCTATTTATAGCGCTGGTATATATTTATATTTATTATGGTATATTTAGAACACTTAAAACATCTGATGAAGAATTCTCCCTGACCATGTTGAACCAGACTGAGCGTGTCTGAGTTCACTGAACTAGGGAAGGGGCAGTGACTGCAGACCTCTGTTCTGCAAGATTTTACATTGTATCTTATGATTAGGGATTGCGTAGAAATACAAATTAAACATTGTGTTATGGGGTGGAATTCTCCTTTAAACGGAGGCTTGTCTAAAATTCAAGGTCTGAAAAGTTATCAAAAAGTGTAATCTAGGGTTTATTTTAAAGGGTCACTATACTCGCTCTAACAACTTTACATTTTCTGAAACTACAATTTGAGAGAAGTAAAATGGTACTCACATATTTATCTGTGCTTGACTTGACATTAAATTATTAATGTTTAGTGAGTTCTCCCAATTGCCCCCAACCTCCCTTTCTCACTGCCTCCTTGTAGTGTCTGCGACACTTATAAGTTCTGCACAGCCTCACCATGGACCCTGCTCTACTTACACATCTCCCCGTCCCTCCCCCTTCTTTCTTTTCTCTGCTGAATCTCTTAAATGTTGCAGAAAGTGTGCTGGCAGGCAGCCAAAGATCCTAGTAAGAGGTCAGGGATGGGACATATAATTTCTGCTTCTGGAGTGACAGGTCTTTCCCTGTAAATGCTGTGATTTCAAATGATGATTTCTCAGAATCTGCAGCTCAGATTTAAAATCCGAAAAAAGTTTTGGAGCAGTGGGATCTTGTATAAGTGATTGAAATTCTTTTTTTTTTCCGAGTAAGGATACCCTTAAGGGTATAAAGGTACTCTATACTTGTTTGGAGACCACAGTTGCCCTTTAAACTTCTATATAAAATAATTTTCCAAACAGTCATATACAAAATAAATACGGAACACTACTTACCCTTTCAGCACTGACCGGAGAGAAGAATGGACGGGATTCTTTGAAACAGGAAAGGAGAAGTTCTGTGACAAGCAGCGAAAAGTAAAGAAAAAATGTTGTGAGCCTGAATCGATCGCTAACATAGCCCTAAAGGAAGAAAAACAGAGAAGATGCTTAGATCATTATTGTGGGTTTTTCACTTATCTATAGGTTTGATCGTATTACCATAACGATGCTGTAGGGGGCGCCAAATACCAGAACTCCATTGATGAAAAGTTCTACATTATGAAATCGAATATTCATTTTTTTTTCCGACCCCTTGATCTATGGCTGAATAAAACAGGCATTTCTCTTTATTTTTGGATCAATATGGTAATTACCTCTCTCCGCGATGCCATGATTTTAGACCGGAATGGGATGATGGCACACAGTGTAGCCAGGAACCAGAAAATGATAAGAACGCCAGATGATTGGACCCCTCTTAGCCGCTCATACTGTGCAAGAACTGTGGCAGTGATCTGGGCACATATGGGGAAAGAAGGAATGAAAACCTTTATGAGGGTTGTGGCTGTGAACATTAACCCTGTGTACTGTATAAATAAATCTGATTAAAAAGAGGAATTCTGGGATCTCATCTACTAGGAATGTATTTAATTCCCCCAGTGGGTGATACGTACCATTGTGATTCCAAGTATTAATGGCGTTACGAAGTAGACAGGTGGAGGGGTCTCTTTCTGGACGAGCCCATGAAATGAATAAAAAAGATCTGCCCAACAGACAAACCAAAGCAGCACCCCGAATATCTGGAACACAGAGAAATATTACTCTAGTTACAGTCCTGATATGGAGGCAGCTCCACGTATGGGGAGATATGGGCCCAGTCATGGACAACCAGCTCTGTGTACTGTATGAAGGACTCAGTTACAGTCCTGATATGGAGGCAGCTCCAAGTATGGGGAGATATGGGCCCAGTCATGGACAACCAGCTACGTGTACTGTATGAAGGACTCAGTTACAGTCCTGATATGGAGGCAGCTCCACGTATGGGGAGATATGGGCCCAGTCATGGACAACCAGATCTGTGTACTGTATGAAGGACTCAGTTACAGTCCTGATATGGAGGCAGCTCCACATATGGGGAGATATGGGCCCAGTCATGGACAACCAGCTCCGTGTACTGGGGGATGAGGGATAAGGGAGGTCTGTCATAGACATAGTATGGACCAGGACGGGGATGAGGGTTAAGGGAGGTCTGTCATAGACATGAGATCATTAACATTAGCTCTATGAAATATGTAAATAGTTTGTCCCCAACACTGACCCCCTTACAGTCTAGTGATAGGAAACTGACCAATGGAAATCTCTTTCTGTTATTAATGCGATTTCCTGTGTTTCTCATGGTACAGGCAGTACAGGGGACGGAAAGATAAAATTATATCTCTTGGTTGGTTGTATTTTCTCCACTTGACACGTCAGGTGATCACTAGGCAGCGATTATAACGATATATACGGTGGTCATTTATTTCTGTGTGTATCATAGTATAGAAAATATGCCGAGATCACATAAGAAGATTTTTTGGCCTAACCAAACAATATTTCCTTGTATTGTATCGGGCCAGAAAACTGCGGTGATTTTGCCGTCAGCCGACATGTTAGTAAATCACTGCTGATCGTATGGTCTCCTATGGAACACACAGCCGGTGGCAGCAAACTGTCAGTCGCAGTGACAGAGATTCGTCCCAACCAACTGCTCGCTAGGGTCGGCCGGGACAAATAATCCCGCCATGTAACTTTATTGCATTGGGTATTTCCAGGAAGTCTCAGAATTATCATTCCAATGGACGACTCATTAACCTAGGGTGTAGCTACTTTGTGAATATTAAACAAAACACATTGGCCAGTGCAGTCCCAGAATGTGTAAAGCTGGACACTCAACATTGGATCCGACTGACTGGTCGCCACTTGTGACTGGGTGAAGGATGGTCACGGGAATAGTAGCTGTTATTGTAACTTAATAAACACGCCCCATGGTTATTGAGATCTCCCATTACCGGGTCTATCTGGGAATCTGTTTTATATTAAAGGAACAATAGCCCCATTCACCGACTACACGGAAAGTCAATAGTCTTCCCCCGCTAATGGCATGTTTACACCAGCGCTAATGGGGAAAGCTATTAACCTTCCATCAGATCGGGATTACACGGCGACGTTTCAGAATCGCATTTGGTGGGATTGATTTTTTGGCTTCGAAACCAAATGTTCTCATTTTCCCTAAAAAATAAAAAAAATTGTAGATTTTATGCTGTTTGTCAGTTAAAGGACAAATAAGACAATTTTACACATTTCCCCGGTAAAGCTAATTACATACTGTACAGAAGTTTAAAAAAGACAAAATCTTTCAAAGATGTGACAACTCACAGTCCTATATAAAGTATAGAGAGATGGTTCATTACTGCCCCACACCTAACAATCATGGTGACCTAATCCTGCCGGTACCAATGGGATTGGCCCTTATCTGTAATGTGTGTACCCAGCTTAAGTGTTGGTGCTGTGTGGATTACGTTATCTTTTACCAGACACAAAAAACGAGTCTGCCGCTCGGTTTGCAGAAATAAGATGAACATTGATTGCCCAGTTCTTTAGAACACAAGGTCCACACACAACAATAGCGAAATTCATTTCATACACGAGGAAATGATTGATCTGTAGAACACGAGAGCTTAGTATAGCCCCACTGCAATGCAACAGAAACGCGTTGTCCTTAATCAATCAAATGGCGATTGCATGCATTGTAAAAGCGGTCTGCACATGTTCAGGCTAACAAAAAGCTCATTGAGCAGATGGAGAAGGCAGATACCATTGGAATGGAATAGAACTTATCATTATTTATCTGGTTACAAATCCATGTAATAAACTGGTAAAAATAGCAGTTGGGGTTGTGGACAGATAACTGACAAGTCACCATTGTTTTGTTTAAAGGGTAGGTGTGCGCTTTAAGGACCTGCAGTGTTATTTACTAAGTGGTAACGTTATTTAACACTATAAAGACGGCCCTATGTGGGTTTTTATTTGGGGGGGGACATACCCTAAGTTACATTGAATGTGGATAAACCCATGTACAGTGAAACAAGGCCAAGCTAACACGTATCTGCACACAAATGGGAAATAAGGGCTACTGCTTACATTCTTCTTATCCAATCACTTTTAAACTGATTATATGAAAAGGTTTTGGGGAATGAATGTTTTTTAGGATAATAATGAGATTTTTTGGTGGTGAAGAAATTGTTATTGATTGTATTATGTGTTTTGTGTTACCATCCCCACTGTCTGGACCATCTCTGTGCCCGTCTACTGCCACCAGTTTATAACTATTATACCCATATAAAATGTCAGTACTCCTGCCCCCTGCAGGGTAGATGTGGAATTTACATGATGCCAGTTCCCTTCTGTGCCTGTTAAAGTGGTTCAATACAATCAGAGCAAAATCCCTACTTTATAATAATAATAAATAAATCCAGTTTGGGAGACTAGTTCCAGATCTAACATCAGGACAGGACTGAGACCTTTTGGAATAGGAAAAAACAAAACCAAGTGGCCCTTTTACCGTTACGGTTGACTGTTCCTTTCTTGCAATTAGTAACGGAGCGGTGATTGTATAAGATTGAATCTCTTCTAACCCACCTGCCAACCACGTCTTTGTTACAAGAGTACACTTCCCACCAAAAAGGTGACCATAGGCATACAGAGGGATTCTATGGAGGGAAGCCTGGCACCATGTTTGTATAACACCATGTTTGTATAACACCATGTTTGAATGGCACCATGTTTGTATAACACCATGTTTGAATGGAACCATGTTTTATAACACCATGTTTGAATGGAACCATGTTTTATAACACCATGTTTGAAGCACCATGTTTGTATAATACCATGTTTGAATGGAACCATGTTTTATAACACCATGTTTGAATGGCACCATGTTTGAATGGCACCATGTTTTATAACACCATGTTTGAATGGCACCATGTTTGTAAATAACCATGTTTGAAGCACCATGTTTGTATAATACCATGTTTGAATGGAACCATGTTTTTATAACACCATGTTTTATAATACCAATGTTTGAATGGAACCATGTTTTATAACACCATGTTTGAATGGCACCATTTTTGAATGGAACCATGTTTATAACACCATGTTTTATAATACCATGTTTGAATGAACCATGTTTTATACACCATGTTTGTATAACACCATGTTTTATAACACCATGTTTAATGGAACCATGTTTGTAGAACCATGTTTGAATGGCACCATGTTTTATAACACCATGTTTGAATGGCACCATGTTTGAATGGAACCATGTTTTATAACACCATGTTTATAATACCATGTTTGATGGAACATGTTTATAACACCATGTTTGTATAACACCATGTTTTTATAACACCATGTTTTGAATGGAAACATGTTTTATAACACCATGTTTGTAATAAACCATGTTTGAATGGCACCATGTTTTATAACACCATGTTTGAATGGCACAGTTTGAATGGAACCATGTTTTTATAACACCATGTTTTATAATACCATGTTTGAATGGAACCATGTTTTATAACACCATGTTTGTATAACACCATGTTTGTATAACACCATGTTTGAATGGCACCATGTTTGTATAACACCATGTTTTATAACACCATGTTTGAATGGCACCATGTTTGTATAACACACTGAGATCACACACCCCTTTTGGTCCCATTGGAAATAATTCCTCTGTCTATCTGACCGGTCTTTCCCCATCGTCTGTGTAATCTGTGTTTATAAGTCGTTAATTGTAACATTAATTATATTTTATCACATTATTTTTATAGGATTCCAACCTCACGTTATACACCGATAATCCAGATTTAACTGCGTGTTTCCAAAATACCGTCCTAGCATGGATTCCCTGTATCTACCTTTGGGGAGCGTTGCCATTTTATTTAGTGTATTTAAAGTACAACAGAAGAGGTTATATTGTTCTGTCTATGTTAAGCAAGGCCAAGACGGTAAGACTTATACATGTATGGAAAAAAATTGGTCTAAATGTATTTGCCTTGTTAATGGACAATATTTTTGCTTTCAATTATACTCCCTTCTTAGCACAGGCAGATACAAGAAATCTAACTGGAGAATTCCCCCCTCTCTCTGGCTAATCCATTCTGAGCATGTCTGAACTCACTGAGCTAGGAGGAGGGGCAATTACTGCAAGATTTTAATGATTGCATCTTAATAATTGCTTAGAAAGACAAACCTTACATTGTTTATAAAGTCAGGGAAAACATAGGCTTTGTACACATGGACTGATCCTGGAACTATTCTGTTTCCCATGTTGCTAATCTTTTTAAGGATTATTAAATCGATTGGGAGTTAAAAAAAAAAAACAGGTCAGCATATTAATTTCTTTGGATCACCTGGTCTGGGGGATTGACTGGTCATAGAAATTGCCTGGTGTGTACCTGCCCTTAGGGTATAGAGAGGTTCCATAGCTTCCCATTTTCTCAGTATGGTGTGTGCTGGGTAAATTTGCTACTGTTTTGCCCTTGTTGTCAAGTCTTTGATGCCAAGACAAACCTTGTTAAATTCTTTACCTTTGTATGGATATGAAGTAATATTTTGCTGCTTACTGAGTCCTTCATACAGTACACGGAGCTGGTTGTCCATGACTGGGCCCATATCTCCCCATACGTAGAGCTGCCTCCATATCAGGACTGTAACTGAATCCTTCATACAGTACACGGAGCTGGTTGTCCATGACTGGGCCCATATTCTGAAGGATTCAGTTACAGTCCTGATATGGAGGCAGCTCTACGTATGGGGAGATATGGGCCCAGTCATGGACAACCAGCTCCGTGTACTGTATGAAGGACTCAGTAAGCAGCAAAATATTACTTCATATCCATACAAAGGTAAAGAATTTAACAAGGTTTGTCTTGGCATCAAAGACTTGACAACAAGGGCAAAACAGTAGCAAATTTACCAGCACACACCCATACTGAGAAAATGGGAAGCTATGGAACCTCTCTAACCCTAAGGGCAGGTACACACCAGGCATTTCTATGACCAGTCAACCCCCAGACCAGGTGATCCAAAGAAAATTAATATGCTGACCTGTTTTTTTTTTTTAACTCCCAATCGATTTAATAATCCTTAAAAAGATTAGCAACATGGGAAACAGAAAGTTCCAGGATCAGTCCATGTGTACAAAGCCTATGTTTTCCGACTTTATAAACAATGTAGGTTGTCTTTCTAAGCAATTATTAAGATGCAATCATTAAAATCTTGCAGTAATTGCCCCTCCTCCTAGCTCAGTGAGTTCAGACATGCTCAGAATGGATTAGCCAGAGAGAGGGGGGATTCTCCAGTTAGTTTCTTGATCTGCCTGTGCTAAGAAGGGAGTATAATTGAAAGCAAAAAATTTGTCCATTAACAAGGCAAATACATTTAGACCAATTTTTTTCCATACATGTATAAGTCTTACCGTCTTGGCCTTGCTTAACATAGACAGAACAATAACCTCTTCTGTTGTACTTTAAATACACTAATAAAATGGCAACGCTCCCCAAAGGTAGATACAGGGAATCCATGCTAGGACGGTATTTTGGAAACACGCAGTTAAATCTGGATTATCGGTGTATAACGTGAGGTTGGAATCCTATAAAAATAATGTGATAAAATATAATTAATGTTACAATTAACGACTTATAACACAGATTACACAGACGATGGGGAAAGACCGGTCAGATAGACAGAGGAATTATTCCAATGGACCAAAAGGGGTGTGTGATCTCAGTGTGTTATACAAACATGGTGCCATTCAAACATGGTGTTATAAAACATGGTGTTATACAAACATGGTGCCATTCAAACATGGTGTTATACAAACATGGTGTTATACAAACATGGTGTTATACAAACATGGTGTTATAAAACATGGTTCCATTCAAACATGGTGCCATTCAAACATGGTGCCATTCAAACATGGTGTTATACAAACATGGTGTTATAAAACATGGTTCCATTCAAACATGGTATTATAAAACATGGTGTTATAAAACATGGTTCCATTCAAACATGGTGCCATTCAAACATGGTGTTATAAAACATGGTGCCATTCAAACATGGTGTTATACAAACATGGTGTTATAAAACATGTTTCCATTCAAACATGGTGTTATAAAACATGGTGTTATACAAACATGGTGTTATAAAACATGGTTCCATTCAAACATGGTATTATAAAACATGGTGTTATAAAACATGGTTCCATTCAAACATGGTGCCATTCAAACATGGTGTTATAAAACATGGTGCCATTCAAACATGGTGTTCTACAAACATGGTTCCATTCAAACATGGTGTTATAAAACATGGTGTTATACAAACATGGTGTTATAAAACATGGTTCCATTCAAACATGGTATTTAAAACATGGTGTTATAAACATGGTTCCATTCAAAATGGTGCCATTCAAACATGGTGTTATAAAACATGGTTCCATTCAAACATGGTATTATAAAACATGGTGTTATAAAACATGGTTCCATTCAAACATGGTATTATACAAACATGGTGCTTCAAACATGGTATTCTACAAACATGGTGCCATTCAAACATGGTGTTATAAAACATGGTGCCATTCAAACATGGTGCCATTCAAACATGGTGTTATAAAACATGGTTCCATTCAAACATGGTATTATACAAACATGGTGCTTCAAACATGGTGTTATAAACATGGTTCCATTCAACATGGTGTTATCAAACAGGTGCCATCAAACTGGTGTTATACAAACATGTGCCATTCAAACATGGTTTATACAAACATGGTGCCATTCAACATGGTGTTATTACAAACATGGTGCCATTCAAACATGGTGTATTACAAATGGTGCCATTCAAACATGGTGTTATAACAAACATGGGTGTATACAAACATGGTGCCAGGCTTCCCTCCATAGAAATCCCTCTGTATGCCTATGGTCACCTTTTTGGTGGGAAGTGTACTCTTGTAACAAAGACGTGGTTGGCAGGTGGGTTAGAAGAGATTCAATCTTATACAATCACCCGCTCCGTTACTAATTGCAAGAAAGGAACAGTCAACCGTAACGGTAAAAGGGCCACTTGGTTTTGTTTTTTCCTATTCCAAAAGGTCTCAGTCCTGTCCTGATGTAGATCTGGAACTAGTCTCCCAACTGGATTTATTTATTTTATTATAAAGTAGGGATTTTGCTCTGATTGTATTGAACCACTTTAACAGGCACAGAAGGGAACTGGCATCATGTAAATTCCACATCTACCCTGCAGGGGGCAGGAGTACTGACATTTTATATGGGTATAATAGTTATAAACTGGTGGCAGTAGACGGGCACAGAGATGGTCCAGACAGTGGGGATGGTAACACAAAACACCTAATACAATCAATAACAATTTCTTCACCACAAAAAATCTCATTATTATCCTAAAAAACATTCATTCCCCAAAACCTTTTCATATAATCAGTTTAAAAGTGATTGGATAAGAAGAATGTAAGCAGTAGCCCTTATTTCCCATGTGTGCAGATACGTGTTAGCTTGGCCTTGTTTCACTGTACATGGGTTTATCCACATTCAATGTAACTTAGGGTATGTCCCCCCCCAAATAAAAACCCCATAGGGCCGTCTTTATAGTGTTAAATAACGTTACCACTTAGTAAATAACACTGCAGGTCCTTAAAGCGCACACCTACCCTTTAAACAAAACAATGGTGATTGTCAGTTATCTGTCCACAACCCCAACTGCTATTTTACCAGTTTATTACTGGATTTGTAACCAGATAAATAATGATAAGTTCTATTCCATTCCAATGGTATCTGCCTTCTCCTTGTGTTCTAAAGAACTGGGCAATGTCCATCTTATTTCTGCAAACCGAGCGGGCAGACTCGTTTTTTGTGTCTGGTAAAAGATAACGTAATCCACACAGAACCAACACTAAGCTGGTACACACATTACAGATAAGGGCCAATCCCATTGGTACCGGCAGGATTAGGTCACCTGATTGTTAGGTGTGGGGCAGTAATGAACGATCTCTCTATACTTTATATAGGACTGTGAGTTGTCACATCTTTGAAAGATTTTGTCTTTTTTAAACTTCTGTACAGTATGTAATTAGTTTACCGGGGAAATGTGTAAAATTGTCTTATTTGTCCTTTAACTGACAAACAGCATAAAATCTACAATTTTTTTATTTTTTTAGGGAAAATGAGAACATTTGGTTTCGAAGCCAAAAAATCAATCCCACCAAATGCGATTCTGAAACGTCGCCGTGTAATCCCGATCTGATGGAAGGTTAATAGCTTTCCCCATTAGCACTGGTGTAAACATGCCATTAGCGGGGGAAGACTATTGACTTTCCGTGTAGTCGGTGAATGGGGCTATTGTTCCTTTAATATAAAAACAGATTCCCAGATAGACGGTAATGGGAGATCTCAATAACCATGGGGCGTGTTATTAAGTTACAATAACAGCTACTATTCCCGTGACCGTCCTTCACCCAGTCACAAGTGGCGACCAGTCAGTCGGATCCAATGTTGAGTGTCCAGCTTTACACATTCTGGGACTGCACTGGCCATGTGTTTTTGTTTAATATTCACAAAGTAGCTACACCCTAGGTTAATGAGTCGTCATTGGAATGATAATTCTGAGACTTTTGGAAATACCCAAGCAATAAAGTTACATGGCGGGATTATTTGTCCGCGCCGAACCTAGCGAGCAGTTGGTTGGGACGAATCTCTGTCACTGCGACTGACAGTTTGTGCCACCGTCTGTGTTCCATAGGAGACCATACGATCAGCAGTGATTTACTAACATGTCGGTGACGGCAAAATCACCGCAGTTTTCTGGCCCGATACGATACAAGGAAATATTGTTTGGTTAGGCCAAAAAATCTTCTTATGTGATCTGGCATATTTTATACTATGATACACACAGAATAAATGACCACCGTATATCGTTATAATCGCTGCCTAGTGATCACCTGACGTGTCAGTGGAGAAAATACAACCAACCAAGAGATATAATTTTATCTTTCCGTCCCCTGTACTGCCTGTACCATGATAAACACAGGAAATCGCATTAATAACAGAAAGAGATTTCCATTGGTCAGTTTCCTATCACTAGACTGTAAGGGGGTCAGTGTTGGGGACAAACTATTTACATATTTCATAGAGCTAATGTTAATGATCTCATGTCTATGACAGACCTCACTTAACCCTCATCCCCGTCCTGGTCCATACTATGTCTATGACAGACCTCCCTTAGCCACGATCCCCGTCCTGGTCCATACTATGTCTATGACAGACCTCCCTTAGCCCTCATCCCCATCCTGGTCCATACTATGTCTATGACAGACCTCCCTTAACCTCATCCCCGTCCTGGTCCATACTATGTCTATGACAGACCTCCCTTATCCCTCATCCCCGTCCTGGTCCATACTATGTCTATGACAGACCTCCCTTAGCACTCATCCCCATCCTGGTCCATACTATGTCTATGACAGACCTCCCTTAGCCCTCATCCCCGTCCTGGTCCATACTATGTCTATGACAGACCTCCCTTAGCCCTCATCCCCATCCTGGTCCATACTATGTCTATGACAGAACTCCCTTATCCCTCATCCCCGTCCTGGCCATACTATGTCTATGACAGACCTCCTTACCCTCATCCCATCCTGGTCCATACTATGTCTATGACGACCTCCCTTACCCTCATCCCCGTCCTGGTCCATACTATGGCTATGACAGACCTCCTTTCCCTCATCCCGTCCTGGTCCATAACTATGTCTATGACAGACCTCCCTTAGCCCTCATCCCCATCTGGTCCATACTATGTCTATGACAGAACTCCTTATCCCTCATCCCCGTCCTGGTCCATACTATGTCTATGACAGACTCCTTATCCCTCATCCCCATACTGGTCCATACTATGTCTATGACAGACCTCCCTTAGCCCTCATCCCAATCCTGGTCCATACTATGTCTATGACAGACCTCCCTTATCCCTCATCCCGGTCCTGGTCCATACTATGTCTATGACAGACCTCCCTTATCCCTCATCCCCGTCCTGGTCCATACTATGTCTATGACAGACCTCCCTTAGCCCTCATCCCCGTCCTGGTCCATACTATGTCTATGACAGACCTCCCTTATCCCTCATCCCCGTCCTGGTCCATACTATGTCTATGACAGACCTCCCTTAGCCCTCATCCCCATCCTGGTCCATACTATGTCTATGACAGACCTCCCTTAGCCCTCATCCCCGTCCTGGTCCATACTATGTCTATGACAGACCTCCCTTAGCCCTCATCCCCATCCTGGTCCATACTATGTCTATGACAGACCTCCCTTATCCCTCATCCCCGTCCTGGTCCATACTATGTCTATGACAGACCTCCCTTAACCCTCATCCCCATCCTGGTCCATACTATGTCTATGACAAGACCTCCTTATCCATCATCCCCGTCCTGGTCCATACTATGGCTATGACAGACCCCCTTATCCCTCATCCCCGTCTGGTCCATACTATGTCTATGAAGACTCCCTTAGCCCTCATCCCCATCCTGGTCCATACTATGTCTATGACAGACTCCCTTATCCTCATCCCGTCCTGGTCCATACTATGTCTATGACAGACCTCCCTTATCCCTCATCCCCATACTGGTCCATACTATGTCTATGACAGACCTCCCTTAGCCCTCATCCCCATCCTGGTCCATACTATGTCTATGACAGACCTCCCTTATCCCTCATCCGTCCTGGTCCAACTATGTCTATGACGACCTCCCTTATCCATCCCCGTCCTGGTCCATACTATGTCTATGACAGACCTCCCTAGCCCTATCCCCATCCTGGTTCCCATACTATGTCTATGACAGCACCTCCCTATCCCTCATCCCCATCTGGCCATACTATGTCTATGACAGACCTCCTTACCTCATCCCCTCCTCGTCCATACTATGTCTATACAGACCTCCTTATCCCTCATCCCCGTCCTGGTCCATACTATGTCTAGACAGACCTCCCTTATCCCTCATCCCCGTCCTGGTCCATACTATTCTCTGACAGACCTCCCTTATCCCTCATCCCCATACTGGTCCATACTATGTTATGACAGACTCCCTTAGCCCTCATCCCCATCCTGGTCCATACTATGTCTATGACAGACCTCCCTTATCCCTCATCCCCATCCTGGTCCATACTATGTCTATGACAGACCTCCCTTATCCCTCATCCCCGTCCTGGTCCATACTATGTCTATGACAG
Organism: Hymenochirus boettgeri; assembly: GCA_019447015.1. Classification (NCBI taxonomy): domain Eukaryota; kingdom Metazoa; phylum Chordata; class Amphibia; order Anura; family Pipidae; genus Hymenochirus; species Hymenochirus boettgeri. The sequence goes on along the minus strand of CM033476.1, from coordinate 4,141,993 downwards.
ACCTCCCTTAGCCCTCATCCCCGTCCTGGTCCATACTATGTCTATGACAGACCTCCCTATCCCTCATCCCCGTCCGGTCCATATATGTCTATGACAGACCTCCCTTAGCCCTCATTCCCCATCGTGGTCCATACTATGTCTATGAACAGACCTCCTTAGCCCTCATCCCCGTCCTGGTCCATACTATGTCTATGACAGACCTCCCTTAGCCCTCATCCCTCTGGTCCATACTATGTCTATGACAGACCTCCCTTATCCCTCATCCCCGTCCTGGTCCATACTATGTCTATGACAGACCTCCCTTAACCCTCATCCCCATCCTGGTCCATACTATGTCTATGACAGACCTCCCTTATCCCTCATCCCCGTCCTGGTCCATACTATGGCTATGACAGACCTCCCTTATCCCTCATCCCCGTCCTGGTCCATACTATGTCTATGACAGACCTCCCTTAGCCCTCATCCCCATCCTGGTCCATACTATGTCTATGACAGACCTCCCTTATCCTCTCTCCCGTCCTGGTCCATACTATGTCTATGACAGACCTCCCTTATCCCTCATCCCCGTCCTGGTCCATACTATGTCTATGACAGACCTCCCTTAGCCCTCATCCCCATACTGGTCCATACTATGTCTATGACAGACCTCCCTTAGCCTCATCCCATCCTGGTCCATAACTATGTCTATGACAGACCTCCCTTATCCCTCCTCCCGGTCCTGGTCCATACTATGTCTATGACAGACCTCCCTTATCCTCATCCCCGTCCGGGTCATACTATGTCTGACAGACCTCCTTAGCCCTCATTCCCCGTTGGTCCATACTATGTCTATGACAGACCTCCCTTATCCCTCATCCCCATCCTGGTCCATACTATGTCTATGACAGACCTCCCTTATCCCTCATCCCCATCCTGGTCCATACTATGTCTATGACAGACCTCCCTTATCCCTCATCCCCGTCCTGGTCCATACTATGTCTATGACAGACCTCCCTTAACCACATCACCCGTCCTGGTCCATACTATGTCTATGACAGACCTCCTTATCCTCATCCCCGTCCTGGTCCATACTAGTTCTATGAGAACCTCCCTTAGCCACGATCCCGGTCCTGGTCCATACTATGTCTATGACAGACCTCCCTTAGCCACGATCCCGGGTCCTGGTCCATACTATGTCTATGACAGACCTCCCTTAGCCACGATCCCGGTCTGGTCCATACTATGTCTATGACAGACCTCCCTTAGCCACGATCCCGGTCCTGGTCCATACTATGTCTATGACAGACCTCCCTTAGCCACGATCCGGTCCTGGTCCATACATCATGGGCCATACACATCCGGTCTTCCATACTAGTCTATGACAGACTCCTTACACGATCCGCCTGTTCCAACATGTTATGAGACCCTCTAATGATTCCATTGCAATCTGTCATCTGCTACAACAATTCATATCCACTATATACACTAGCCCAGTGTTCCTCAACCTTTTCATCTGTGGGGACCCCATGAAACTATTTTCATGTCTCAGGGAACCCCTACATAAAATAATGATTATATAGTTTCCTTTCTCGGACATCAAAATACATAATTATACAAATATAAATGATGGATCTATAAATATTAACTCAATGGGTCTGTACCAGGGTCTGATCAACCTTTTTTTCCTTACGGAACCTTGAAGAAATATTAATATCTCAGGAAACCATTATTACTATTTTCATTTATCTCTGACACCAATACACAACACATAATTCATACAAATACAGAACATTGATGAATATATCTCCATTCATCACAACGGTGGATCCATACGGGTTTTGTCAACCTCTCAGGGACCCCTGGTTGAGAAATGCTGCCACTATACTCTATACAGGGTGTTTGGTATTGGTTGTACGTTGGCAGTGGGATTGGGCTGATTTTTAATACAAACATGGAGGGTTTCCCAGCTTACTATCCCTTTCATTGCACTAACACAAGCGTGGGAATTTCTATATTGGTCCTATATTGGTCCATATTGGTTCTATATTGGTTCTATATTGGTTCTATATTGGTTCTATATTGGTCCTATATTGGTTCTATATTGGTTCTATATTGGTCCTATATTGGTTCTATATTGGTTATTCACTGTAGTGAATGAATCAGGTTACGATTGAAAATGTAATAAATATCAAACGTGATCTGTCATCATGCAGATATATGAACGGCCCCCACCCTCCCCATGTAAACACAGTCATAGACGCACATTTACAGAAAGGTCTGCTTGGGGCTACGTTACACAGCTGCCTCTCTGGATAAACACTACACACAGTAAAAAATATATCAATGGGCTCACAGGGCTTTCCGGCCTTTGTTCCTAACTCTATGAAACGCAGGACAGTTATCTAAACTATACAGTAACGGATACACTTTGTAACCTCTACCCTTAAAATGAATGAACTGAATGGAAAATGTTATACGGTAAATCAAAAGACTTCTGTGACCACATAAAGGTATTCAGACCAGAGAACTGATCCATGTATTATAAGGATAATGTATCCCCTACTGTACATTATAAGGATATTAGAAGTCACTGAGGAGTTCTGTGTCTATATAAAAGGTACAAGGACACAGACTGAGTTATACAGGGAACTCTGGGTACCACTTATGTATTATAAGGGATAATGTATCCCCTACTGTAAATTATAAGGATATTAGAAGTCACTGAGGAGTTCGTGTCTATTATAAAGGTACAAGGACACAGACTGAGTTATACAGGGAACTCTGGGTACCACTCATGTATTATAAGGGATAATGTATCCCCTACTGTAAATTATAAGGATATTAGAAGTCACTGAGGGGTTCTGTCCATATAAGGTACAAGGACACAGACGAGTTATACAGGGAACTCTGGGTACCAATCATGTATTATAAGGGATAATGTATCCCCTACTGTAAATTATAAGGATATTAGAATCACTGAGGAGTTCTGTGTCCAATAAAGGTACAAGGACACAGACTGAGTTATACAGGGACTCTGGGTACCACTCATGTATTATAAGGATAATGTATCCCCTACTGTAAATTATAAGGAGATTAGAAGTTCATGAGATAAACATTGTGTTTATATGGGGTGGAATTCTCCTTAAACGGAGGCTTGTCTAAAATTTCAAGGTCTGAAAAGTATAAAAAGGGTAATCTAGGGTTATTTGTAAAGGGTCACTATACTCGCTCTAACAACTTACATTTTTCTGAAACTACAATTTGAGAGAAGCTAAAATGGTACTCACATATTATCTGTGTGGACTTGACATTAAAGTATTTAGTTTAGTGAGTTCTCCATTGCCCCCAACCTCCCTTTCTCACGCCTCCGTGTAGTGTCTGCGACACTATAAGTTCTGCAACACCTCACCATGGACCGCTCTACTTACACATCTTCCCCGTCCCTCCCCCTTCTTTTTTTTCTCTGATGAATCTCTAAATGTTGCAGAAAGTGTGATGGCAGGAAGCCAAAAGATCTAGTAAGAGGTCAGGGATGGGACCATATAATTTGCTGCCTTGGGAGTGGACGGCTTTTCCTGTAAATGCGGTGATTTCGCAAATGATGATTCTCAGAAATTGCAGCTCAGATTTAAAATCCGAAAAAGTTTTGGAGCAGTGGGATCTTGTTAAAGTGATTGAAATTCTTTTTTCCGAGTAAGGATACCCTTTAAGGGTATAAAGGTACTTTACTTGTTTGGAACCAAAGTTGCGACCTTAAACTTCTATATAAAATAATTTTCCAAACGTCATATACAAAAATAAATACGACATACTTACCCGTTCAGCACTGACGGAGAGAAGAATGGACGGGATTATTTGAAACAGGAAAGGAGAAGTTCTGTGACAGCATGCGAGAAAAGTAAAGAAAAAAGGTGTTGTTGTGAGGCCTGAAGCGATCGCAACTAGCCCCTAAAGGAAGAAAAACAGAGAAGATGCTTAGCATTATATGGGGGTTTTCACTTATCTATAGGTTTGATCGTATTACATAACGATTGGTGTTTTTTTTTGTGTTTTTTTTTTTGGGCTGTAGGGGGCGCCAAATACCAGACAACTCCATTGATGAAAAAGTTCTACATAGAAATCGAATATTATTTTTTTTTCCGACCCCTGATCTATGGCTGAATAAAACAGGCATTTGCTCTTATTTGGATCATTGGTAATGACCTCGCTCCGCGATGCCATGATTTTAGAACGGAATGGGATGATGGCACACAAGTGTAGCCAGGAACCAGAAAATGATAAGAAAGCCAGATGATTGTTGGACCCCTCTTAGCAGATGATACTGTGCAAGAAACGTGGCAAGTGATCGGGACATATGGGAAAGGAAGGAATGAAAAACCTTTTTGAGGGTTGTGGCTGTGAACATTTAACCATGATGGACTGTATAAATAAATCTGTATTAAAAAGAGGATGGAATTTGGGATCTAACTAATAGGAATGTATTTCATTCCCCCAGTGGGTGATACGTACCATTGTGATTCAAGGATTAATGGCGTTACGAAGTAGAAGGGGAGGGTCTCTTTCGGACGAAGCCCCATGAAAATGAATAAAAAAAGATCGCCCAACAGGAAAAACCAAAGCAGCACCCCGAATATCTGGAACACAGGAAATATACTAGAGGTTACAGTCCTGGATATGGAGGAGCTCCACGAGGGGGCTATGGGACCCGTATGGACAACCAGCTCTGGGTTACTGAGAAGGGACTCAGTTACAGTCCTGATATGGAGGCAGCTCCAAGTAGGGGGAGATATGGGCCCAGTCATGGCAACAGCTCTGTGTACTGTATGAAGGGACTCAGTTACAGTTCCTGATATGGAGGCAGTCCACGTATGGGGAGATATGGGCCCAGTCATGGGAAAACCAGCTACGTGTACTGTATGAAGACTCAGTTACAGTGAACTGATGGAGGCAGGCTCACGTAGGGGGCGATATGGGCCGCAGTCATGGACAACCAGATCTGTGTACTGTAGAAGGACGTCAGTTTACAGTCCTGATCGAGGCAGCTCAAGTATGGGGAGATATGGGCCCAGTCAGGACAACAAGCTCCGTGTACTGTATGAAGGACCAGTTACAGTCTGATAGGAGGGGCAGCTCTACGTATGGGGAGATAGGGGCCCAGTCAGGGACAAAACCAGCTCCGGGTACTGTATGGAAGGACTCAGTTACAGTCATGATATGGAGCAGCTTCACGTATGGGGAGATATGGGCCCAGTCATGGACAACCAGATCTGCTGTACGTATGAGGATCAGTACAGTCCTGATCATGGAGGCAGCTTCCACGTGTGGAACACTTTGGGAGATATGGGCCCAGTTCATGGACAACCAGCTCTGTTTGTAATGTATGAAGGACTCAGTTACAGTCCTGATATGGAGGCAGCTCCACGTATTGGGACATATGGGCCCAGTCATGGACAACCAGCTCTGTGTACTGGATGAAGGACTCATTACCAGTCCTGATATGGAGGACGCTCAACGTATGGGGAGATATGGGCCCGTCATGCAACCAGCTCCGGTGTACTGTCATGAAGGACTCAGTTACAGTCCTGATATGAGAGGCAGCTCCACGTATGGGGAGATAGGGCCCAGTCTGGACAACCCAGTCCGTGACTGTATGAAGGACTCAGTTACAGTCCGGATATGAGGCGATATACGTATGGGGAAGGGGGGGGGGATATGGGCCCAGGCATGGACAACCAGTAGCTGTGTACTGTATGAAGGGGACTAGTTACAGTACTGATATGAGGCAGCTCCACAGATGCGGGGGATATGGCCCAGTCATGGACAAACCAGTTCTGTGTACTGGTTATGAAGGACTCAGTTACAGTCCTTGATATGGAGGCAGCTCACATAGGGGGGGATATGGGCCAGTAATGGACAACCAGTTCTGTGTACTGTATGAAGGGAGTCTCCAGTTACAGTCCTGAATGGAGGCAGGCTCCACATATGGGAGAGATATGGGACCCAGTCATGGACAACCAGCCGTGTACTGTATGAAGGATTCAGGTACAGTCCTGATATGGAGGCACTCTACGTATGGGGAAGATATGGGCCCAGTCGATGGAAAAACCAGCTCCGTGTACGGATGAAGGCTCAGTATAGCAGCAAAAAAATATACTTCATATCCATACAAAGGTAAAGAATTTAACAAGGTTGTCTTGGCATCAAAGACTTGAAAAAACAAGGGCAAAACAGTAGCAAAATTACCAGCCCACACCATACTGAGAAAATGGGAAGCTCTGGAACCCTTCTAACCCTCCTAAGGGCAGGTACAACCAGGCAATTTCTATGACAGTAATCCCCCAGACCAGGTTGATCCAAAAAATTAAATAGCTGACCTGTTTTTTTTTTTTTAACCCCCAATCGATTAATAATCCTTAAAAGATTAGCAACTGGAAACAGAATATTCCAGGATCAGTCCAGTTGTACAACAGCCTATGTTTCCCGACTTCTATAACAATGTAAGGTTTCGTCTTCTAAGCAATTATTAAGATGCAATCATTAAAATCTTGCGAGTAATTGCCCCTCCTCTCCGCTCAGTGAGTTCAACATGCCAGAATGGATTTACCCAGAGAGAGGGGGCAAGCCAGTATAGATTTCCTTGTATCTGGCCTGTTGCTAGAAGGAGATAACTGAAAGCAAGAAAACATTGTCCCTTAAACAAGGCAAGAGCTTGAACCATTTTAGGACACATTTTTCTCCATACCATGTATGAAGTCTCCGTTTTTGGCCTTTGCTTAACATGTACACAAACAATATACCCTTCTGTTGTACTTTAAATATACACTAAATAAAATGGCAAAGCTCCCCCAAAGGTAGATACAGGGAATCCATGCTAGGACCGGTTTTTGGAAACACGCAGTTTTAAATCCTGGATAATCGCGATTGTCATACAGCGTGAGGTTGGAATTCCTATAAAATAAGCGTGATAAATATAATATATGTTACACATTAGACATACTTTATGATCAAGACATCGAGAGATCAACAGACGATGGGAGGAGGAGAAAGATCGGTCAGAATATAGACAGGGATTATTATCAATGGACCAAAAGGGGTGGTGTGATCTTAAGTGTGTTATAAAACATAAGGTGGCGCATTCCATAATGGGTGTAAATCTAAAACACTGTTGTTTCTACAAACATGGTGCCATTCAACATGGTGTTTATAGCAAAATAAGGTGGTTATACAACATGGTGTTAAGTACAACATGGGTGTTATAAAACATGGTTCACATTCAACAGGTCCCATCAAAACATGTGTGTTATACAAAGCATAGGTGTTATGAAAACATGGTTCCATTCAAACATGTAGGGTATTGATAAAACATGGTTTGTTAGTAAACAGTTCTTCAAACATGGTGCCAACATGCTGGTGCAGTCAAACATGGTGTTATAAAACATGTGCCATTCAAAACATGGGTTATACAAACATGGTGTTATATAAACAAGGTTTCCATTCCAAAGCATGGTGTTTAATAAGAACAGTGTGGTTCATACAAACATGGTGTGTATAAAACAGGGGTGTCCATTCAAACATGGTATATAAAACCATGTGTGTTAATACAACATCTGGTTGCCATTCAAGACATGGTGCATGCAAACATGGTGTTATAAAACAAGTGGTGAGCCCATTCAAACATGGGTGGTGCTTAAAGCTGCCATTCAAACATGGGTTCTTTCAAAACATGGTGTTATCAAACAATTGGTGTTTACAACATGGTTGTAAACACATGTTCCATTCAAACATGTATTATAAAAGGGGTTATTATTAAACATGGTTCCATTCAAACAGGTGTTATAAAAACATGGTTCCATTCAAAACATCACAAAGGTATATACAAACATGGTGCTTCAAACATGGTGATTCTACAAACATGGTGCCATTCAAACATGGTGTTATAAAACATGGTTGCCATTCAAACATGGTGCCATTCAAACATGGTGTTATAAAAATGGTTCCATTCAAACATGGTATTATACAAACATGGTGCTTCAAACATGGTGTTATAAAACATGGTTCCATTCAAACATGGTGTTTATAAAACATGGTGTCCATGTCAAACATGGTGTTATACAAACATGGTGCCATTCAAACATGGTTTATACAAACATGGTGCCATTCAAAACTGGTGTATACAACATGGTGCCATTCAAACATGGTGTTATCAACATGTGCCATCAAACATGGTGTATATAAAAATACAAACATGGTGCCAGGCATTCAAACATGTTGTTATCTCAAACATCGTCCAGGATTCCTCCATAGAATCCCTCTGTATGCCTATGGTCACCTTTTGGTGGGAAGTGTACGCTTTGTAACAAGACGTGGTTGGCAGGTGGGTTAGAAGAGATTCAATCTATACATCACCGCTCCGTTACTAATGCAAGAAAGGAACAGTCAACCGTAACGGAAAAAGGGCCACTTGTTTTGTTTTTTCCTATTCCAAAAGGTCTCATTCCTGTCCTGATGTTTAGATCTGGAACTAGTCTCCCAAACGGATTTATTTATTATTATTATAAAGTAGGGATTTTGCTCTGAATTGTATGACCACTTTAAACAGGCACAGAAGGGAACTGGCATATGTTAAATTCCACACTACCCTGCAGGGGGCAGGAGTACTGACATTTTATATGGGTATAATATTTATAAACTGGTGGCAGTAGACGGGCACTGAGATGGTCCAGACAGTGGGATGGTAACACAAAACCATAATACACTAATACAATCAATAACAAGTTCTTCACCACCAAAAAATCTCATTATTATCCTAAAAAACATTCATCCCAAAACCTTTTCATATAATCAGTTTAAAAGTGATTGGATAAGAAGAAGGTAAGCAGTAGCCCTTATTCCCATTTGTGTGCAGATACGTGTTACTTGGCCTTGTTTCACTGTACATGGGTTTATCCACATTCAATGTAACTTAGGGTATGTCCCCCCCCCCGCCAATAAAAACCCACATAGGGCCGTCTTTTAGTGTTAAATACATTACCACTTAGTAAATAACACTGCAGGTCCTTAAACGCACACCTACCCTTTAACACAAACAATGGTGACTTGTCATTATCTGTCCACAAACCCCAACTGCTATTTTTACCGTTTATACATGGATTTGTAACCAATAATAATGATAAGTTCTATTCCTTCAATGGTATCTGCTTCTCCAGCTGCTCAATGAGGCTTATTGTTAGCCCTTGACATGTGCAGACGACGGCAGCCGCTTTTTACAATGCATGCTAAAAGATAACTGCATTTGATTGATTAAGGACAAACGCATAATTTCGTTGCATTGCAGTAGGGGGTATACTAAGCTATGTGTTCTACAGATCAATCATTTCCTCGTGTTGAAATGATTCGCTATTGTTGTGTGTGACCTTGTGTTCTAAGAAATGGCAATCAATGTTCATTTATTTTGCAAACCGAGCGGCAGACTTGTTTTTTGTGTCTGGTAAAAGTAACGTAATCCACAGCACACCAACCAAAGCTGGGTACAGCAAATTACAGAGTGAAGGGCCAAGTCCAAGACAAACGTAATAAGGTACAGACGACCGGATAGGTCTACCATGATGATAGTGGGCTTCGAATGAACCAGCTGCTGTATACTTTATATGAGGACTGTAAGAGTTTCAGATACTTTGAAGATATTTTGGTTTTTTTAAGAACAATCTGTACAGTATGTAATTAGCTTACGGAAATGTGTAAATTGTCTTATTGTCCTTTAACTGACAAACAGCACAAAAATCTTACATTGATCTTTTTTTATTTTAGGGAAAATGGAGACTGGGTGTTCGAAGCCAAAATCAATCCCACAAATGCGATTCTGAAATAGGTCGCGGTAACACGATCTGATGGAAGGTTAATAGCTTTCCCCATTAGCGACTGTGTAAACATCCATTAGCGGGGGAAGACTATTGACTTTCCGTGCTAGTCGGTGAATGGGGCTAGTTCCTTTAATATAAAAACAGATTCAGATAGAACCCGGTAATGGGAGATCTCAATAACCATGGGGCGTGTTTATTAAGCTTACAATAACAGCTACTGATTCCCGGACATCCTTCACCCGGTCACAGTGGCGACCAGTCAGTCGGATTCCAATGTTGAGTGTCCAGCTTTACACATTCTGGGACTGCACTGGCCAATGTGGTTTTGTTTAATATTCACAAAGTAGCTACACCCTAGGTTAATGAGTCGTCCATGGAATGATAATGTCTGAGACTTCCTGGAAATACCCAATGCAATAAAGTTACATGGCGGGATTATTTGTCCCGCCGACCCTAGCGAGAGGTTGGTTGGGACGATCTCTGTCACTCTACGACGCTGCCGCAGGTGTGCCAGAGAAACATGCACTGAGACCAACATTAGCGGCGCGGCGAGCCTGTGTGTTCGCCATAGGAGACCACCGATCACAGAAAAAGCCGAGGCAATAGGACCTCGAACATTCAGGAGAATAATAGTTGTTGTTTGTTAGGCCAAAAAATCTTCTTATGTGATCTCGGCATATTTCTATACTATGATACACACGAAATAAATGACCACCGTATATATCGTTATAATCGCTGCCAGTGATCACCTGACGTCCAAGTGGAGAAAATACAACCAACCAAGAGATATAATTTTATCTTTCTTCCCCTGTACGCCTACCACTGTACCATGAGAAACACAGGAATCGCATTAATAACAGAAAGAGATTTCCTTCTGTCAGTTTCCTATCACTGGACAGATGTAAGGGGGTCAGGTTGGGGACAAACTATTTACATCTTTTCATAGAGCTAATGTTAATGATCTCTATTCATGACAGACCTCACTACTAACCCTCATCCCCGTCCTGGTCCATTACTATGTCTATGACAGACCTCCTTATCCCATCCCCGTCCTGGTCCTCATGTCTATGACAGACCTCCCTTAGTATCCCTCATCCCCATCTGGTCCATAGCATGTCTATGACAGACCCTCCTTAACCCTCATCCCCGTCCTGGTCCATACTATGTCATATGACAGACCTCCCTTATCCCTCATCCCGTCCTGGTCCATACTATGTCTATGACAGACCACCTCCCTTAGCCTCATCCCCACGCCTGGTCCACTTACATAGTGCCTAATGACGACCTCCCTAGCCCTCATCCCCGTCCTGGTCCATACTATGTCTATGAACGACCTCCCTTAGCCCTCATCCCATTCCTGGTCCACTAGTCTATGCAGACATCCTCTCCTGGTCCATACTATGTCTATGACAGACCTCCCTTAACCTCATCCCCATCCTGGTCCATATCTATATCTATGACAGGTGACCTCCCTATCGCCTGTCAGATCCCCACGTCCTGGTCACATATTATGTCTAGCATGAGATCCTCCTTTCCATAATCCCCAGACAACCGCCATGTCCTGGTCCATACTAGTCATGACAGACCCCCTTACCCTCATCCGCCATACTGGTCCATACTATGTCTATGACAGACCTCCCTTAGCCCTCATCCCCTCCTGGTCCATACTAGTCTATGACAGACCTCCTTATCCATCATCCCTGGTCCGGTCCCATACTATGTCTATGACAGACCTCCTACCCTCATCCCCTCCTGGCCATACTATTCTATGACAGACCTCCCTTATCCCTCATCCGTCCTGGTCCATACTATGTCTATGACGCCTCCCTTATCCTCATCCCGTCTGGTCCATACTATGTCTATGACAGACCTCCCTTAGCCCTCATCCCCCATCTGGTCCCTCTATGTCTAGACAGACCTCCCTTTAGCCCTCATCCCCGTCCTGGTCCATATATGTGCTATGACAAGACCTCCCTAGCCTCATCCCCGATACTAGTTACTAAGGGTCCTATCAATTTACTAGTCTATGACGACCTCCCGTGCCTCATCCCAGTCCTGGTCCTATCTAGTCTATGACAGACCTCCCTTACCCTCATCCCTCCTGGTCCATATATGTCTATGACAGACCTCCTTATCCCCTCATCCCCGTCCTGGTCCATACTATGTCTATGACAGACCTCCTTAAGCCTCATCCCATCCTGGTCCATACTAGTTATGACAGACCTCCCTGACCCTCATCCCCGTCCTGGTCCATACTATGGCTATGGGACAGACCCCTTATCCCTCATCCCCCACTGGCTCCATACTATGTCTATGACAGACCTCCCTTAGCCCTACATCCCCATCCTGGTCCATACATGTCATGACAGACCCCCTTATCCCTCATCCTTCCTGGTCCATAATGTCTATGACAGACCTCCCTTATCCCTCATCCCCGTCGGTCCTACTATGTCTATGACAGACCTCCTTACGCCCTCATCCCCATCTGGTCCATACTAGTCTATGACAGACCTCCCTTATCCCCTCATCCGCCATCCTGGTCACTACTATGTCGTATGACAGAACTCCCTTACCCTCATCCCCGATCCTGGTCCATACTATGGTCTAGACAGACCTCCCTTACCCTCATCCCCGTCCTGGTCCAACATGTCTATGGCAGACCTCCCTTACCCTATCCCCGTCCTTGGTCCATACTATGTCTATGACAGACCTCCCTTATCCCTCATCCCCTCCTGGTCCATACTATGTCTATGACAGACCTCACTTATCCCTAATCCCGTCTCTGGTCCATATATGTCTATGACAGACCTCCTTAGACCCTCATCCCGTCCTGGTCCATACTATGTCTATGACAGACCTCCCTTAGCCCTCATCCCGTCCGGTCCATACTATGTCTATGACAGACCTCCCTTACCCGATTCCCGTCCTGGTCCATACTATGTCTATGACAGACCTCCCTTAGCACATCCCCGGTGGCCATATACTGATCGTGCTATGACGACCTCCAACAGCCCATCACCGTCTGGTCCATACTTGCTAGAACTGGGACAGACCTTCCTTAAGCACGCTCCAAGGTCCTGGTCCATACTATGTCGACTTCCTGGACCCAAGAACTACAAGAAGATAGGACCTCCACATTACCACGATTCGACGGTCCCTCTGGTCCATACTAGGTCTATGAACGACCTCCTTCGCCCGATCCCGGTCCTGGTCCCTATTCTAATGTTCCCTATGACAGATACCCTCCCTTAGCCACGATCCCGGTCCTGGTCCATACTATGTCTATGACAGACCTCCTTAGCCTAGACTGTTCCATTGCAATCTGTCATCTGCTACAACAATTCTCTCCACCTATATACCCCTAGCCAGTGATTCCTCCAAACCTTTTACTGACCTGTGTGGCGACCCCATGACCCCTATTCTGGTCTCAGGAACCCACTAAATACACTAGCAGTGTATGTAGTTTCCTTTCTCCGGACAGTCGCAAAATAAGTAAATTATCACAGATGATAAGCTGAGGGATCTACTACATATTAAGTCAATAGGGTCTGTACCAGGGTTAGATCAACCTTTAGCCTTAGGCCATGCGCATCTAGCTGGAACCTGCGCGATATACAGGACCCCAACCACACATCACTTCATCTTTCATTTATCTGACACCAATCATTCCCAACACACTAATGTCACACCACAAATAGAACATGTATGAATATATCTCCATTCATCACAACGGTGGAGCCATACGGTTTCTGTCAACCTCTCAGGGACCCCTGGTGGAAATGCTGAGGGCTATACTCTATACGAACGAGTGGGTTGGTATTGGTGTACGTTGGCAGTGGGATTGGCTGATTTTTACTACAAACATGGAGGGTTTCCAGCTAACTATCCCTTCATTTGCACTAACACAAGCGTAGGGAATTTCTTATTGGTTCTATATTGGTTCTATATTGGTTCTATATTGGTTCTATATTGGTTATTCACTGTAGTGAATGAATCAGGTTACGATTGAAAATGTAATAAATATCAAACGTGATCTGTCATCGTGCAGATATATGAACGGCCCCCACCCTCCCCATGTAAACACAGTCATAGACGCACATTTACAGAAAGGTCTGCTTGGGGCTACGTTACACAGCTGCCTCTCTGGATAAACATACACACAGTAAATAAATATATCAATGGGCTCACAGGGCTTTTCCGGGCCCTTTGTTCCTAACTCTAGAAACGCAGGACCGTTATCTAAACTATGCACAGTAAGGATACAGCTTTGTAAAACCTCTACACCCTTTTAAAAATAAAAGAAACTAGAATGTTGATTATTAGATTTTTATACGACTGTAAATCAAAAAAAGAACTCTGTGGGACCCACATAAAGGTATCAGACCAGAGAACTGATCCATGTAATATATACAGGGATTAAAGCTAGTATCCACCTACCCTGTACATTATAAGGTCTAATTCCTGAGGAGTTCCTGTGTCCATATAAAGTACAACGGACCCAGGGTGGATATAACAGGGACACTCTGGGTACCCACTTGCGTATGGTATAGTAAGGGATAATGGTATGCTCCTACGGTAAATTATATAGGAGTGTTAGTAAAGTCGGACGAGGACTTGGGGGAGTTGCTGGTGTCCATATAAAGGTACAAGACACAGAGGCTGAGTTATACAGAGAAACTCTGGGTTACGCACTTATGTATTAGGGTAAGGATAATGTATTGCCCCTACTTAAATTATAAGGATAGTTAGAAGTGGCAGCACTGAGGGCTGGGGTCGGGTGGTGGGTCCATATAAAGGTCAACAGGACACAGGCGGATGAGTTATACATGTGGGAACTGCTTGGGGGGGTTGGGGTACCGGACTCTGTAGTTGAATAAGGGAGTAATGTATCCTCTACTGTAAATTATACGGATGGGTGGTTAAAATCAGCTGAGGAGCGTCTGTGTCTTGTGTCCATTGACAGTACAGTATGAGGGTACTACTTATTGTGTGTACAGAACATTCCATCTAGTAATTTATACATATGGGTGGCGCTGCCATATGTTTCCCTTAGACAGTACTATGAGGGTATAGCTTTTGTAGTACACAGAACATCCTTTCTCTGTATATTTATATTAACATATGGGTGGGAGCTGCATATTGTTTCCCTTAGACAGTACGTATAGGGTATATTATTGTGTACAACATCCTCTCTCTGTACTTTATATTTAACATATGGGTGGGAGCTGCCATAGTGGTTCCCTTAGACAGTACAGTATGAGGTAATAGCTTTTTGTATGTACAGAACATTCCTCTCTTATATTTATACATATGGGTGGGAGCTGCCATATGGTTTCCCTTAGACAACGTCGTGAGGGTATAGCTTATTGTATGTACAGCAACTTCCTCTCTGTATAATTTATACATATGTGGGAGCTGCCATATTGTTTCCCTTAGATCAGTCACAGTAGAGGTATAGCTTATTGTTGGTACAGAACATTCCTTCTCTGTATTTTAACATTGGGTGGGAGCATGCCAAAAGTGTTTCCCTTAGACATCAGTATGAGGGATAGCTTATTGTGTGTACAGACATCTTCTCTGTATATTTATACATATGTGGGAGCTGCCATATTGTTTCCCTTAGACAGTACAGTATGAGGGTAATAGCTTATTGTATGTCACAAACATTCTCTCTGTATATTTATACATATGGGCGGGAGCTGCCATATTGTTTCCCTTAGACAGTACGTATGAGGGTATAGCTTTTTTGTGTACTTATTTGTTTTTTAAATGTGTTTGGAGCTGCCAAGTGTACCTTAGCCATAGGGTAAAAACATTCCATTTCTGTATTTGTACCATTTTTACTGCTTGTACAAGACGTTTCCATTTAAAAGGGTAAAAAGGTAAGCTATTTCCTGACAGATATTTCTAACATGTTTTTAAAACACAAACAAGTAATGTAATTTTGGGAGATGCTGATCTCTCCCCCTAGACGGATTACTGGGAAGCCATTGCCTGTTACGCTAAACATTAAACCAGTGAGCTCTACACAAGTGGTTTCTTGTCTAGTCACTCTTTAAGGTCACGTAACAAAAAAGCCATTATTTGTATATACATCATTCATTTTGATAAAATCTAGATGGTGACTGGATTTGCTCATTGTTACTCATCTTAGTTTGAGGCTCATTTTCTCCACAATTTTCTGTGCTGTAAGGTAAATGCTTGCCTTCCTTCTATAACCATTTTTTTGTGGGCCATGGGGAAAACTATTCTTGCCGCTTTTATGTTGCGATGGTCTATCTCAGCATTTATGTGGCGAACATTTCCTGTATACCATTGGGATCCAGTAATATGGATTTGGCAGGTATTAAGCCCGGTGTATGGGCACTTATCCGGGCCAAATTCGGGCACGTCGTTTGGGAGATCTCTGAGTGCGCGATAAACACCATACATTGGGCGGTTGTCGGCCAAAAATGGCCGTTGGTACACATCGTGCTTCTCTGGTTGGGCACCCGCGGTCGCACGTGTGTACAACCTTTAGGTACGGTTCCCTGGGTAAAACATTCCCGCTGTCAGTGATACCAAAGCACCTGGAATTTCGGAGTTTCAATGAAATGGAAAAAACACACCCTTCTTATCACATTATTAATGTTCCCTTTATTTTCTAGGAATTTAAGGTCCAGAGCCGTGTGCTATTTGGCATTCAATATTTGTAGATAGTGTTTACCTTACACAATAATTGCCCCACCCAAAGAGGTCAAGTTGCTTTAAAAATTATCATTGAAAAGAGCTTTTATTGTACCTTTCAAATAACCCTAGGACGATGTCTCTAGTGCTGTGAATTTAAAGTATAGCTGAAAATTAAATTAAGTTATAGGCCTTCAAGTTTCACTTCCTAGTTTACTCTTCTGCTATGACAGCAGGAAGCACCACCCTGGACCAAAGAATGACCCATTAGTGATTGTCCATTCAATAGGCTGCCCGCGGCATTAATGCTGATCAGAGCTGTTGAAATTTCCCCCCTATATTAGAGTTGGCCATGGCTGAGTAAAATCTATAGGGAGTTGGTCATGCTGAAAAATCTATAGGGAGTTTGGCCATGGCTGAGGGAAATCTATAGGGAGTTTGGCCATGGCTGAGGGAATCAGATGCCTTGTAGGGAAATCTATAGGGAGTTGGCCCGTGGCTGAATCTAGGGATTTGCGGCTGAAGGAAATCTATAGGGAGTTGGCCGTGGCTGAAGGAAATCTATAGGGAGTTGGCCGTGGCGAAGGAAATCTATAGGAGTGGCCGTGCTGAAGGAAATCTATAGGGAGTTGGGTGTGGCTGAAGGAAATCTATAGGGAGTGGACTGGCTTGAAGGAAATCTATAGGGATTGGGCGTGGCTGAAGGAATCTAAGGGAGTTGGCGTGGTGAGGGAATCTTAGGAGTTGTGGCGGCTGAAGGAAATCTATAGGGAGTTGCCGTGGCTGACGAAATCTATAGGGAGTTGGCCGTGGCTGAAGGAAATCTATAGGGAGTTGGCCGTGGGCTGAAGGAAATCTGTAGGGATTTGGCCGGGCTGAAGGAAATCTATAGGGAGTTGGACGTGGCTGAAGAAATCTATAGGGAGTTTGGACGTGGCTGAAGGAAATCTATAGGGTAGTTGGCCTGGCTGAGAAATCTATCGGGGATTCTTGGTGCGTGGCTGAAGGATCTATAGGAGTTGGCTGGGAGGAAATCTATAGGAGTTGGTGGGCGGGCTGAAAATCTATAGGGAGTTGGGCGGCTGAGGAAATCTATAGGGAGTTGGGCGTGGCTGAGGGAAATCTATAGGGAGTTGGGCGTGGCTGAGGGAAATCTCCTGCAATGCTGCAGTTGCAAGTGTACTGCATGTGGGAGAGCGGAAGGAAAGTTGTGCACTAATCAGTAGATACACACTTTATATTGCATGAGCGCGCTGTGCTGTTTGAAACGGTGCGGCAATGCCAAAGGCGTTTTCCCCTCACTAACTAGATGTGACCCACACCGGCTTTGCAATGTTATTATTATACAGGTAAATAAAAAACTTGTTGCTGTAGAAATCCGAACGGCAGCTGTTTGGTGATTTGGTACAAATGGGGGATAGAAATCGTTGACTTTGCCCTGTCCGGTTCGGCTGTAGCCATGAGACTTATTAGAGGGCTGTGGATTTCTCCGTCTTCCTTTAGTTCCCGTTGGGAAGTTTCCAGTATAATCCCCTCATAACTCAGTATCTGACAGTGAGTAACACGCACGGTTCTATCCTGTAACTGGTACAATCTGCCAGTCCTATCTAAACACTCACCCCCCTCCACTCGCCTCTCTCTCCACTTCCAATAATCTCTCATCTCATCAGTTCCTTTTGTTACTGTCTCAAAAGGTTCGTACACGAGTACGGTGTGTGCACGAGCCACGAACCCTGCACATGTGCATGTGTTCAGTCGGGGTGTGATTCTCGCGGAATGCGTTGTGGTTGGTTTCAAATTGTACGTGTGTCGGAACCTCTAGACGGGGTACACACCAGCAGCGCTTTGGTCCTACAGCAATCACTTCTAGCGAGTGGTCGGCTGGGACAAATAATGTAGGTTGTGGCATTATTGGTCTGCAAACGACAGTTGGCGTGACCAATCGTCCGCCCCGTAGGGAACTACACAATCACCTGTGATTTACTAATGTCCTGATCCGTATGAGACAAACCTGCAACCGACTCAGTCACGGATGGCGCCCCACACCATGCAATATTACTGGACGGCCGACAACTAACTGCTACACGTCAGTCGTGTATCTTATGGCGTGTACCCCAGCCTTACTATGTTCCATCTATCCTTCCATTTCATCTGTGTCGCTCCACATTATTCCCATCTTATCCACTTAAAGCTGGGTACAGCCAATAATTCAAAGATGACCGACAGAATCTTAACGGGCCCAACTAGGAGTATTGGATAAATGAGACTATGGTTTATAGTGAAATGTCTAACCTATCTAAGCCACCTGCCTAGCCTGATAAATCCTCACTGTCCAACGGTCGATCAGAAAACTAGTTTCGACATTGGGAGCGATCCGATCAAATGGGAAAATCTATCGGAATATTGGCGCTTGTATTGGAGGCTTTGACGTTAGACAGATCAATGTATTTTACAAGCAGAAAATCCCTTTTGGTCTAATCTAAAATCCCTGATGCCCGAGTTCCCCATCTGAAGGATGCTCCAATTTGCACCAAAAGGGAAAATTCCTTCCAGACACCAAATGGCGAATTCCTGAACAGAACACAGTATATGTATAATAGCAGCCCCCTCTTGTAACTACATGAACCTGTCAAATTCCTTTAATAAAGTTGGCCATACACACGCAGCTTGGATTCACAGGAACAAATACAAGGAGCAATTGTTTGCCCCAATCTACAGTAGTAAAGGTCGGTAACAATTCAATGGGAATTTTCCGTCTGGTCAGATATATCCCATATGACGCCGTTGTTTTTTTGGCTCTGGGAACTATCTATGCACATGTTAGTTAACCCTAGCTGTCTAAGATCTGCTGATTTATCAGCATAGTCAAGCTCCCCCCATTCCCCTTATTAATTTGTTGCCTGCGCTGAACCCTTTCCATTTCAAAGATGTCCTTTTTGTACACAGGATTCCAAAATTGCACTGCATATTCCAAATGAGCCTTACCAATTCTTGTAAAGAGGGAGAATTACATTTTCCTCCCTTGAATCCATACCTCCTTTATACAAGACAATACCATGCTGGCTCTGGCTGTTGCCACCTGGCACTGCTTGCTACAGATTAACCCCCCTGACTTCTTTTGTTTCCTTTCTCGCTCCACTCACTGTTTTAACGTTGTTCTCCTCTCTGCCCTATTCTGTTCCAGACGGGTACGATCATGTTTCCATTTTCAATCTTAGCCTTTCATTAGCCGTACAAGCTGTCTAATCTATTGTCAAACTATCATCCAACTCCAAAGCTGTTTAACCCCTCAACCACCAGCTGATGCTTAAAACATTCACTCTTAACACACACCGCGCCAATCGGTCAAAGGTGACAGATCTGCGAGATAGGGAGAACGTTGTGACTGCCACTATCCCTACGATCGTGCCAACTGTACCTTAGTATAGGGGGCCGACCGTGAACCGAATTTTCCGTTTGTAACAATCGCTGCCAACGTGAAATGTTATTCCGCCCTACACACTTTACCGATAACTGGCCAATCCTGTCAGCCGAGAAGCACCTTTCTCTTTTAGGTTTATTAGGGCTGGTACAGACGTGCGAATTTGGACTTGACGAGCGTTGATAACGATAATCGTATAGGTGCGTCTAAAACAAATTACCGTACAAATGGCTGTCCAGCGCGCCTGCCACTTGCAGAAACGTACTTCTGTACTTTAGAAAGCTTTTTTAGCCATGTGATGACAGTATCACTTTTAAAAATAAATAGAACGTTTAATCCGAGGTCAGATGAGATAGTCCACCTGCTATAACGGGGTCGGCCATCAGGCCAATCAGTGTCAGACAATCCTGGTGCCTGAGGCTTTTACTCTCATGGAAGGGCGATGCCCATTGGTCCTGCACCGAAACCAGCAAATGTGTCTGTTTATTTGAAATAAATTATAATTATAGCTCCTGGGCTGTGAAAGTCTATTGGGGGGAAGGGCAAGTCCAGATTTTGTACAATGATTGGAACGCTTTCCCGCCTATTGTGCATCCCACCAATATAATTATAGGCTCAATGCTCTGTAATAATGCATTGGGAATTCCAAGGAGGCGTACCAAACAGAACCAACATAGGTTCAGATGGAAAGAGCAGGTTACTGGGGAGGTTTGTTTTATATAAGAAGTTCAGCAGCTTCCACCATTTTAATTACAGCTTCGGTTTATAGTCGATAGAAAATCATTGAAATTCAGGTTAGCGGCCTTGATTTAAATTTGCAGGCAGATCAATAAAATGGACCTTTAAAGGGTCAGTAAACCCCATAGAGCCTTGACCTAACTCACCATTACACCTATAGAAAACATTGTGTTACCGTGTCACTGACTTCATATGGATTGGATTTTCTCCTCTAACCCAAGAACACTAAAAAACTCTATTAGTACAGGTGTCATGCCTTAACCTGCTCATTTAACCTTGAACACTATTGTCCCCATAGTTAATGGCCTACATAGTAACATAGTATTGGAGGTTGTAATAAACATACGTCCATCTAGTCCAACCTTATACCCTACCCATAATGTCTGTTAAACAGTTACATAGTAACAGTATTGGAGGTTGTATAAAGACTACGTCCATCTAGTCCAACCTTTATACCCTACCCATAATGTCTTATAACAGTTACATAGTAACATAGTATTGGAGGTTGTATAAGACATACGTCCATCTAGTCAACCTTTATACCCTACCCTAATGGCTGTCTAACAGTTACATAGTAACATAGTATTGGAGGTTGTATAAAGACATACGTCATCTAGTCCAACCTTTATACCCTACCCATAATGTCTGTATAACAGTTACATAGTAACATAGTATTGGAGGTTGTATAAAGACATACGTCCATCTTGTCCAACCTTATACCCTAACTACCCTATAATGTCTGTATAACAGTTACATAGTAACATGTATTTGAGGATGTATAAAGACATACGTCCATCTAGTCCACACCTTTATACCTACCCATAATGTCTGTATAACAGTTACATAGTAACATAGTTTGGAGGTTGTATAAAGACATACGTCCATCTATCCAACCTTTACCCTACCCATAATGTCTGTCTAACAGTTACATAGTACATAGTATGGGAGGTTGTATAAAACATACGTCCATCTAGTCCAACCTTTAACCCTACCCATAATGTCTGTATAACAGTTACATATTATATAGTATTGGAGGTTGTATAAGACATACGTCCATCTAGTCCAACCTTTATACCTACCCATAATGTCTGTATAACAGTTACATAGTAACACAGTATTGGAGGTTGATAAAGACATACGTCCATCTAGTCCAACCTTTTACCCTACCCATAATGTCTGTATAACAGTTACATAGTAACATAGTATTGAGGTTGGTATAAAGACATACGCCCATCTAGTCCACCTTTATACCTACCCATAATGTCTTGTAATCAAGTTACATTGTAACATAGTATTGGAGGTTGTATAAAGACATACGTCCATCTAGTCCAACCTTTATACCCTACCCATAATGCCTGTATAACAGTTCATAGTATATGTTTGGAGGTTTGTATAAAGACCTACGTCCATCTAGTCCAACCTTTATACCTCCCACTAATGTCTGTATACAGTTACATAGTAACATTATTGGAGGTTGTATAAAGACATACGTCCATCTAGTCCACCTATACCTACCCTATATGTCTGTTCAGTTACTATAACATAGTATTGAGGTTTTAAAAGACAATACATCATCTATCCAACCTTTATACCCTACCCATAATTCTGTATAACAGTTTACATAGTAACTATGTATTGGAGGTTGTATAAGACATACTCCTCCTAGTCCACCTTTATACCCTACCCATAATTCTGTCTAACAGTTTACATATTGCTGGAAGAGAGTTTCACAGTTCTCACTGTAAATAACCTTTGCTAATCTGAAGATGAAACTTTTTTTTCTGTACCTATTAGTGATCATACACCAGAGGTTATGGTATAGCCCATTAATATATGTGAGATATCCCCACGCAAACTCGCTTCTCTAAAGTTAACTCCCCTACTTGTCTAATCTGCCTGCATAGTCAAAGCCTCTCCATTCCCTTTATTATTTAGTTGCCTTCTCGACTCCTTTCATTTCAAGATGTCCCTTTTGTATAAGGGATTCCAAAACTGCACTGCAATTCCAAATGAGGCCTATATAATGTTTTCTCCTGTGAATATATTCCCCTCTTTTTACAATGCCTGCATTTTTGCTACAACTAATCTTTTCCATAGAGATTCACTTAACACAGTATTTTTATGGTGTAGGTGGCACCAGGATTGCTAAACCCAAATAAATCACCTTACATTTTCAACATGAATCTCATCTGCACAGACCTCCTCAGTTACTTCTAATATCCTTATATTTATAGTAGGGGGAAAAATTATCCCTTAATACATGAGTGTTACCCAGCGTTCCATGTACTGTATAACTCAGTCGTGTCCCTTGTACCTTTTATACACACACAACTCATCAGTGACTTCTAATTCCTTATAATTTTACAGTAGAGGAATCATTATCCCCTATAACATGAGTGGTACCCAGAGTTCCCTGTATAACCAGTCTGTGGTCCTTGTATCTTTATATAGACACAAGCTCCTCAGTGATTCTATATATCCTTATAATTTACAGTAAGGAACATATCCCTTATAATACATGAGTGGTACCCAGAGTTCCCTTTATAACTAGTCTGTGTCCTGTACCTTTATATGACACAGAAACTCCTCAGTGACTTCTAATATCCTTATAATTTACAGTAGGGGATACATATCCCTTATCATACATAAGTGGTAACCAGAATCTCGTGTATAACTCAGGCTGTTCCTTGTACCTTTATATGGACACAGAACTCTCATTGACTTCTAATATCCTTATATTTACAGTATGGAGATACATTATCCTCTATATATTACAGTGGTACCCAGAGTTCCCTGTATAACTCACCCTGTGTCCTTGTACTTTATAATGGACACGAACTCCTCATTGACTTTCTAATATCCTTATAGTACGTAGGGGATACATTATCCTTATAATACATGGATCAGTTCTCTGGTCTGATACCTTTATGTGGTCACAGAAGTTTCTTTGATTTAACCGTATAACATTCCATCAGTCTATTCATTTTTAAAGGTAGAGGTTACAAAGTGTATCCGTTCTGTATAGTTTAGATAACTGTCCTGCGTTTTCATAGAGTTAGGAAAAAGGCCGGAAAGCCCTGTGACCCATTGATATATTTATTTACTGTGTGTAGTTTATCCAGAGAGCAGCTGTGTAACGTACCCCAAGCAGATACCTTTTGTAAATGTGCGTCTATGCTGTGGTTTACATGGGGAGGGGGGGGCCGTTCATATCTACGGCACATGACAGATCACGTTGATATTTTACTTTTCAATCGTAACCTGATTCATTCACTACAGTGATACACCAATATAGAACCAATATAGAACCAATATAGAACCAATATAGAACCAATATAGAACTCCAACGTCGCTTGTGTTAGTGCAATGAAAGGATAGTTGCTGGGAACCCTCCATGTTTGTAGAAAAATCAGCCAATTCCCACTGCCACGTACAACCAATACCAACACCCTGTATAGAGTATAGTGCAGCATTTCTCACACCAGGGGTCCCTGAGAGGTTGACAGAAAACCGTATGGATCCACCGTTGTGATGAATGGAGATATATCATTCAATGTTCTGTAATTTGTATGAAATGTGTGGGTATGGTGTCAGAGATAAATAAAATAAGTATAGTTTCCTTAGATATTATATTTCTTCAAGGTTCTAAGGAAAAAAGGTTGATCAGACTGGTACAGACCCATGAGTTAAATAGTTATAGATCCATCATTTATATTTGTATAATTATGTATTTTGATGTCTAGAAAGGAAACTATATAATCATTTTTATGAGGGGTTCCCTGAACATGAAAATATTTCATGGGTCCCCACAGATGAAAAGGTTGAGGAACACTGGGCTAGTGTATATAGTGGATATGAATTGTTGTAGCAGATGACAGATTGCAATGGAATCATTACGGCTAAGGGAGGTCTGTCATAGACATAGTATGGACCAGGACCGGGATCGTGGCTAAGGGAGGTCTGTCATAGACATTATGGGACCAGGGACCGGGATCGTTGCTAGGGAGGTCTGTCATAGACATAGTATGGACCAGGACGGTGATCGTGCTAGGGAGTCTTCATAGACATAGTAGGGACCAGGACGGGATCGGGCTAAGGGAGGTCTGTCATAGACATAGTATGGACCAGGACGGGATCTGGGATAAGGGAGGTCTGTCATAGACATAGTAATGGACCGGGATCCGTGGCTAAGGAGGTCTGTCATAGACATAGTATGGACCAGGAACGTGATGTGCTAAGGGAGTCTGTCATAGACATAGTATGGACCAGGACGGGAAGGGATAAGGGAGGTCTGTCTAGACAGAGTATTGGACCAGGACGGGGATGAGGGTAGGGAGGTCTGTCATAGACAGTATGGACCAGGACGGGGATGAGGGATAAGGGAGGTCTGTCATAGACAATAGTATGGAGACCAGGATGGGATGAGGGATAAGGGAGGTCTGTCATGACATAGTATGAGCAGGATGGGATAGGGATAAGGGAGGTCTGTCATAGACATGTATGGACCAGGACGGGATAGTGCTAAGGGAGGTCTGTCATAGACATAGTATGGACCAGGACGGTGATGGGGATAAGGGAGGTCTGTCCATAGACATATTATGGACCAGGACCGGGATGAGGGATAAGGGAGGTCTGTCATAGACAGGTATGGACCAGGATGGGGATGAGGGTAAGAGGAGTCTGTCATAGACATAGTATGGACCAGGCTTAATGGGGATGAGGGATAAGGGAGGGTCTGTCATAGACATAGTATGGACCAGGACGGGATGAGTGGGATAAGGGAGGTCTGTCATAGACATAGTATGGCCAGGATGGGGATGAGGGTTAAGGAGGTCTGTCATAGAATAGTATGGACCAGGACGGGGATGAGGGTAAGGGAGGTTGTCATAGCATAGTATGGACCGGACGGGGATGAGGGATAAGGAGGTCTGTCATAGACATAGTATGGACCAGGAGGGGATGAGGGTAAGGGAGGTCTGTCTAGACATAGTATGGACCAGGACGGGGATGAGGGAAGGGAGGTCTGTCATAGACATAGTATGGACCAGGATGGGGATGAGGGCTAAGGGAGGTCTGTCATAGACATAGTATGGACCAGGACGTGATAGGGTAAGGAGGTCTGTCATAGACACTAGTATGGACCAGGAGGGGATGAGGGCTAGGAGGTCTGTCATAGACATAGTATGGACCAGGACGGGGATGAGGGTTAAGGAGGTCTGTCATAGACATAGTATGGACCAGGACGGTGATGAAGGGCTAATGGGGTCTGTTCATAGACATATTATGGACCGGAGGGATAGATAAGGAGGTCTGTCATAGACATAGTATTGACCCGGACGGATGAGGGAGAAGGGAGGTCTGCATAGACATAGTATGGACCAGGATGGGGATGAGGGCTAAGGAGGTCTGTCATAGACATAGTATGGACCAACGGGGATGAGGATAAGGGAGTCTGTCATAGACATAGTATGGACCAGGAGGGGATGAGGGATAAGGGAGGTCTGTCATAGACATAGTATGGACCAGGATGGGGATGAGGGATAAGGGAGGTCTGTCATAGACATAGTATGGACCAGGACGGGGATGAGGGATAAGGGAGGTCTGTCATAGACATAGTATGGACCAGGACGGGGATGAGGGATATAGGAGGTCTGTCATAGACATAGTATGGACCAGGACTGGGATGAGGTAAGGGAGGTTCTGTCATGACATAGTATGGACCAGGATGGGATGAGGGTAAGGGAGGTCTGTCATAGACATAGTAGGACCAGGGGGGATGAGGGTAAGGGGGTCTGTCATAGACATAGTATGGACCGGACGGGGATGAGGGTAAGGGAGGTCTGTCATAGACATAGTATTACCAGGATGGGGATGAGGCTAAGGGAGGTGCTGCATAGACATAGTATGGACCAGGACGGGGATGAGGGATAAGGGAGGTCTGTCATAGACATAGTATGGACCAGGACGGGGATGAGGGTTAAGGGAGGTTCTGTCATAGACTAGTACATTGACGTCAGGATTGGGATGAATGTTATACAGGGAACTCTGGGTACCACTCATGTATTATAAGGGATAATGTATCCCCTACTGTAAATTATAAGGATATTAGAAGTCACTGAGGACTTCTGTGTCCATATAAATGTACAAGGACACAGACTGAGTTATACAGGCTGGGTACCACTCATGTATTATAAGGGATAATGTATCCCCTACTGTAAATTATAAGGATATTAGAAGTCACTGAGGAGTTCTGTGTGTATATAAAGGTACAAGGACACAGACTGAGTTATACAGTACATGGAACGCTGGGTACCACTCATGTATTATAAGGGATAATTTATCCCCTACTGTAAATTATAAGGATATTAGAAGTCACTGAGGAGTTCTGTGTCTATATCAAGGTACAAGGACACAGACTGGGTTATACAGGGAACTCTGGGTACCACTCATGTATTATAAGGGATAATGTATCCTCTACTGTAAATTATAAGGATATTAGAAGTCACTGATGAGTTCTGTGTGTATATAAAGGTACAAGGACACAGACTGAGTTATACAGGGAACTCTGGGTACCACTCATGTATTATAAGGGATAAT
>CM033476.1:4073927-4114545 GCA_019447015.1 Hymenochirus boettgeri | reverse complement strand
GATAGTAGGTTTACATAGAGGTGGTAAGGACCTAGATGTGGTAATGAAAAATGACAGCGATCGAATAAGCGGGAGGGCACTTAAGGTCAATCAGCAAAGCACCAAAAAAAATGACCGTGTGTAATAGGGCGGTGTGGCAAAGAAAAGGAGGAGAAAGGGAGAAGTGCAGGACCGATCAGGCGGATGCTGGGAGAATTGAGAAGAGACAAACAGGCAGAATGACAGTGAATACAGACAAACACGTAGGACCGTCGGGTCCTGCTGAGGATACAGATACAGGATAAGCAACAGTTGGTGTGGAGAAACTGGCAGGACCGAAGCTGGAGGAGGGGAGAAAGAATAGGCAGGCCCTAATCTGATAGGGTATAAATGTGATATTTTCAGGACCGTAATCTGATGGGTTAAATGTATAGGTTTCATACCTAATCTGATAGTTGGGTAGGTATATTCATGTACCAAAATCTGAAGTTATAATGTATAGTTTTCATACCTAATCTGATAGGGTATAATGTAATAGTTCCATTACCTAAATCTGATAGGTATAAGGTATAGTTCAATACCTCAATCGGACGTGTATAACTGTATAGTTCCATTACCTAATCTGATAGGGTATCATTGAAAAGTTCATTACCTAATCTGAGAGGGTATCAATGTATAGTTTTCATTACCTATCTGATCGGGTATAAATGTATAGTTCATTCAAGGTACCTAATCTGATAGGGTATAAATGTATAGTTCATTACCTAATCTATAGGGTTATAAATGTAGAGTTCATTACTCTAATCTGATAGGGTATACATGTATAGTTTCAGTAACCTAATCTGATAGCGGTATAAAGTAAAGTTCATTACACCTATCTGATAGGTTATAATGTATGGATTACATTACCTAATCTGATGTGTTAATGTATAGTTCATTACTAATCTGTAGGGTATAAATGTATAGTTCAATACCTAATCTGACGGGTATAAATGTATAGTTCAATACCTAATATGATAGGGTATAAATGTATAGTTCAGTACCTAATCTGATAGGGTATAAATGTATAGTTCATTACCTAATCTGATAGGGTATAAATGTATAGTTCAGTACCTAATCTGATAGGGTATAATGTATAGTTCAATACCTAATCGACAGGGTATAATTTATAGTTCCTACCTAGATGATAGGGTATAAATGTATAGTTCCTTACTAATCTATTAGGTATACATGTATATTTCACTACCTAATCTTGATAGGGTATAATGTAATAGTTCATTACCTACTCTGATCGGGGTATAAATGTATAGTTTCACTACCTAATCTGATAGGGTATAAATGTATAGTTCATTACCAATCGATAGGGTATAAATGTATAGTTCATTACCTAATCTATAGTGTAGGGGTATAACTGTATAGTTCATTACCTAATCTGCTAGTATAAATGTAATAGTTTTTCAGTACCTAATCTGATAGGTATAAATGATAGTTTCAGTACCTAATCTGATAGGGTATAAAATGTATAGTTCATTACCTAATCTGTCGGTGTATAAAGGTTAGTTCATTACCTAATCTGATAGGGTATAACTTATAGTGTCATTACCTATCTGATAGGGTATAAATGTATAGTTCATTACCTAACTGATAGGGTATAAATGTATTTTCACCACCTAATCTGATAGGGGTCTAATGTCATAGTTCTTACCTAATCTGCTTAGAGTATAAATGTATAGGTGCAGTACTAATCTGATAGGGTATAAATGTATAGTTCTGGTAGTACCTAATCGATGATAGGGTATAAACATAATGTAAGTTCCCTACCTAATCTGATAGGGTAGAATGTTATTCATTACCTAATCTGATAGGGTATAAATTATAAGTTCACACCTAATCTGATATGGTGATAAATGTTAGTTCAGTACCTAATCTGCTATGGGTATAAATGTATAGGTTCAGTACCTAGATCGAGAGGGTAAAATGTATAGTTTTCATTACCTAAGCTGATAGGGTATAAATTAAAGTTTTGCATTACCTAATCTGATAGGGTTATAATGTAAGTTTCCGTAACCATAATCTGATAGGGTATAAATGTATAGTTCATTCCCAATGTATAGGGTATAAATGTATATTTCATTAACCTAATCGGATAGGGTATAATTTAATAGTTTTCATAACCGAAGTCTGCTAGGGTATAATGTATAGTTTCATTACCTAATCTGATAGGGTATAAATGTAGATTCAGTACCTAATCTGATAGGGTATAAATGTATAGTTCATTACCTAATCTGATGGGGTTATGAAATGTAAATTCATTACCTATCTGATAAGTATAAATGTATAGTTCAATACCTAATCGCTAGGGGAATAATGTATAGTTCATTACCTAATCGATAGGTTTAATGTAAGGTTCATTTCCTAATCTGATAGGGTATAAATGGGGGGGTATAGTGTCATTACCTAATCTGCCTAGGGTATAATGTAAGTCATTCCCTAATCTGATAGCGTATAAATGTATAGTTCATTCCTAATCTGATAGGGTATAATTACAGTCATTACCTAATCTGATCGGGTAAATAATGTATATTCATTACCTAATCTGATAGCGTATAAATGTATAGTTCAGTACCTAATCTGATAGGGTATAAATGTATAATTCATTACCTAATCTGCTAGGGTATAAATGTAAAGTTCATTACCTAATCTGATAGTGTATAACTGTAAAGTCATTACCTAATCTTATAAGGTTAAATTTATCGTTCATTTACCTAATCTGCTTAGGGTATAAAGTTATAAGTTCATCTCCCTAATCTGATAGGGTTATAAATTGGAATAGTTCAGTAACCTCATCTGAATAGGGTTAAATGTATAGTTCCTTACCTAAATACCTTCTGATCGGGTAGAAATGTATAGTTCAGTACCTAATCTGATCAGGGTATAAAATGTCTCGTTCATTCCACTAATCTGATAGGGTATAAATGTATAGTTTTTGTACCTAATTGATCGGGTATAAATGTTACGCTCATGACCTAATCTGCTAGGGTATAATGTATAGTTTCAATACCTACTCTGTATTTATCAATTCTAGTTCATTCCACCATAATCTGATATGGGTATATGTATAGTCATTACCTAATCTGATAGGTATAAATGTATAGTTCATACCTCGCTATAGGGTATAAAATGTACTACGTTCTTACCTAATCTGATATGTGGGTATAAATGTATAGTTCATACCTAATCTCATCGGTATAAATTATAGTGTCATTACCAAATAATTTTTTATAGGGTATAAATTGTATAGTTCTTCCTAATCTATAGGGTATAAATGTATAGTTCGATACCTAATTCTCTAGGTATAAATGTATAGTTCATCCTAATCTGATAGGGTAAAATTATAGTTCAGTACCTACTCTGATAGGGTATAATGGTATAGTTCTTACCTTCTGATAGTGTCATAATGTAAATTCATTACCTAATCTGAGAAGGGTTATAATGTATAGTTTCATTACCTAATCTGCTGGTATAAATTGTATAGGTCATTACCTAATCTGATAGGTTTTAAATGTATAGTTCATTTCTAATCTGAAGGGTATAATGTATATTCATTACCTAATCTGCTAGGTATAATGTAAAGTTCATTCCCTAATCTGATAGCGTAAAATGTATATTTCATTACCCTAATCTGAATAGGGTATAAATGTAAGTTCATTACCTAATCTGATAGGTAAAATGTAATAGTTCATTACCTCAGCTGATAGCGTATAAATGTATAGTTTCGTTCTAATCTGATGGGTATAAATGTAATAGTTTCATTACCTATCTCTAGGGTAAAATGTATAGTTCTTACCTAATCTGCTAGGGTATAATGTAAAGTTCATTACCTAATCTGATAAGGTATAAAAAGGTAGTAGTTCATTACCTAATCTAGCTAGGGTATTAATGTATAGTTTCATACCTAATCTGATAGGGTATAAATGTATAGTTCAGTACCTAATCTGATGGGTATAATGTATAGTTCAGTACCTAATCTGATAGGGTATAAATGTATAGTTCAGTACCTAGTCTGATAGGGTATACATGTATATTTCATTACCTAATCTGATAGGTATAAATTTATAGTTTAGTACCCCTAATCTGATAGGGTATAAAATGTAGAGCTCATTACCCTAATCTAGCTAGCCCGGTATAAATGTATAGTTCAATACTAATCTGATAGGGTATAAATGTATAGTTTCATTACCTATCTGATGGGTATAAATGTTAGTTCATGTACCTAAATCTGAAGGGTATAAATGTATAGTTTCAGTTACCTAATCTGATAGAGCTATCATGGAAAGTTTCATTACCTAATTGTAGCGTTAAATGTAATAGTTCAGTACCTAAATCCTGGTTAGGGATAAAGTGTATAGTTCATTACACTAATCTGCTAGGGTATAAATGTAAAGTTCATACCGAAAATCGATAGGGTATGAAATGTATAGTTTTCATTACCTACTCTGTAGGGTATAATTGATATTTCATTACCTAATCTGATAGGGTATAAATGTATATCATTACACTACTGATGGGTAGAAATGTATAGTTTCATACCTATCTGATAGGTATAAATGTATATTCATTAACCTATCTGATAGGGTATAACTGTATAATCGTTCATTACCTAATGCTGATAGGGTTAAAATTTAAGTTCATTACCTAATCTGATAAGGTATAAATGTAATTTCATTACCTATCTGCTAGGTATAAAATGTATAGTGCATGTACCTAATCTGATAGGTATAAATGTATAGTTCATTACCTAAGCTGATAGGTATAAATGTATAGGTTTCATACCTAATCTGCTAGGGTATAAATTAAAGTTCATTCATAAATCTGATACGTATAAATGTATAGTTCATTACCTAATCGGCTGGGTATAAAATGTAAAAAGTTCATTACCTAATCTGAGAGTCGTTATAAATGTAAGTTCAGTACCTACTCATAGGGTATAAATTATAGTTCATTACCTAAGCTGCTAGGGTATTAAATGTAAAGTCTTACGCTAATCTGAATAGGGGTATAAATGTTATAGTTTCAGATACCTAATCTGCTTAGGGTAGAAATTTATAGTTCATTCCTAATCTGATAGGGTCTAAATGTATAGTTTTCATACTACATCTGATAGGTATAAATGTATAGTTTCATTACCTATCTGCTAGGTATAAATTTATGTTCATTAGCTCAAGAATCTGATAGGTATAACTGTATAGTTTCATTAACATGTCTAGGGTATAAAGTATAGTTTCATGTACTAAATCTGCTATGGTAACATAAATTTATGTATAGTTCATTACCTAATCGATAGGGTATAAATGTAATGTTCATTACCTAATCTTGTAGGGTATAAGGTAAAGTTCATTACCTAATCTGATAGTCTATAATGTATAGGTTTCATTACCTAATCTGATAGGGTATAAATGTATAGTTCAGTACCCTCCTATCTGATAGGGTTAATAAATGATCGTTCATGTACCTATCTGATAGGTATAAATGTATCGTTCATTACCTATCTGATAGGGTAGAAATTTATAGTTCTTTACTAATCTGATAGGGTATAAATGTTAGAGTTCATTACCCTAACCTGCTATGGTATAATGTAAAGTTCATCTATTACCTAATCTGATAGGGTATAAATGTATAGTTCATTACCTAATCTGCTAGGGTATAAATGTATAGTTCATTACCTAATCTGATAGGGTATAAATGTATAGTTCATTACCTAATCTGATAGGGTATAAAATGAAGTTCATTACCTATCTGATAGGGTATAAATGTATAATTCCATTACCAATCTGATAGGGTAAAATGTATAGTTCATTACCTAATCTGATAGGGTATAAATGTAAATCAGTACCTAAATTCTGATAGGTTAAAGTATAGTTCAGTACCTAATCTTATAGGTATAAATGCTAGATCATTACCTAATCTGATAGTCTATAAATTATAGATTCATGACCTATCTGATAGGTTAGAAATGTAGAGTTCATTACCTAATCTGATAGTATAAAAAAAATGTAAAGTTCAGTACCTAATAATCTGCTAGGTAGAAATGTAAAGTTCATTACCTAATCTGATAGGGTATGACTGTATAGTTTCATTACCACTAATCTGATAGGGTATAAATGTATATTCATTACCTAATCTATAGCGATATAATGTATAGTTTTTCGTACCTAAAATCTGAGATGTTAAATTATAGTTCAATTGCCTAATCTGCTAGGGTAATAAATGTAAATTCTTACCCTATCTGTGGGGACAAACGATAATGTTCATTACCCTATCCTTATAGGGTAATCAATTTATATTCATTAGCCTAGTCTGCTAAAAGGGTATCATTAAAGTTCATTACCTAATCTGATAGGTATAAATTAAAGTTCATTACCTAATCTGATAGGTATACATGTATTAGTCATTACCTATCTGATAGGGTAGAAAATGTAAAGTTCCTTACCTAATCTGATAGGGTATAAATGTAAGTTCATTCCCTATCGGATAGTGTATAAATTGTAAGTTTCATTACCTAATCTGATAAGGTATAAAATTTAGTTCATTACCTAATTCTGATAGGGTATAATGAAAGTTCCATTCCTAATCTGATAGCGTAGAAATGTATTTTTCATTACCTAATCTGATAAGTATAAATGTAAAGTGCATTACCTTAATCTGATAGGGTATAAATGTATCTTTCATTACCTAATCTGCTAGGGTATAAATGTAAAGTTCATTACCTAATCTGATAGTCTCATGTAAAGATTCATTACCTATCTTGATAAGTACATGTATAAGTTCATTACCTAATCTGATAGTGAATAAATGTTAAAATTCATTAACCTACTCGATAGGGTAAAATTAAAGTTTCATTAACCTCATCTGATAGGGTAAAATGTAACTTCATTAACCTAATCGTGATAGGGTTAAATGTAAAGTCATTACCTAATCTGATAGGTATAAATGTATAGTTCATTACCTAATCTGAATAGGGTAGAAATGTAATAGTTTCATTACCTAATCTGATAGGGTATAAATGTAAAGTTCATTACCTATCTGATAGTTTATAAATGTAAAATTCATTACTACTCTGAAGGGTAATAATGTAAAGTTTCATTACCTAATCTGCTAGTATAAATGTACAGTTTCATTACCGTTCTTGCTAGGGTCTAATGTTATAGTTCATTACCGAATCTTGATGGGTATAAATGTAAAGTTCATTACCTAATCGAAAGGTTAAAGTAAATAGGTTCATTACCTAATCTGATAGGGTTATGAATGTTATAGTTCATTACCTCATCTGATAGGGTATAAATGTAAAAGGTTCTTACTACTTAATCGATAAGGTATAAATGTTTAAGTTTTTTGGTTCAATTTACCACACATACTATTACTGAATAAAAGTCTAAAAATGTCAATTAAAAGTGTTCCTCAGCTTGCAGTATAAGGTCCGAGTACAACAGAGAGGGTCTAATTCCCCATCATGGGGTCAAGTCCGGCTTGGTCAAAACTTGCAGAACCCCAATGTCTCCCTGCCGATACACCTCAGACAACTCTGGAAGGATGGTGCCTCTCCGCATCGTCCCACCTTTATCCAGGGTGATTAGTGTAGTGTGGAAAATCACAAATTACCAGTGTAAAAGGGCAGTAAAAAATACAAACAATGCTAAGTGTTCTCATGTAGTGTAATTTGGTACTTACTACCATATTCCACTAAATTAGAGAGTCCAGGTACCAAATCTCGTGGCTGGAATAAGTTCCCACTGTATGAAAGGATAACTAAAGCCCTTAGACACAGAATTCCTTAAATGGAGGAGAACCTTAATATAAAAACAATAATATCCGGTGTCTCACCTCTGATGGGTTGTTGAGAAATTTCCTTTCTAACATGGGGAATTGTGATTTATTTCCCAACATCCCAGTTCAACAGTGTGGTCACTGACCATTTATTCCTTTACCACATGCTCAGTCCTAAGATACTGCAGAAACTTGGTAAACCGTTGGTCACACATAACAGGGGACCCAGCGATTAGCCTCTAGCCAATCCTTTACAGGACAGATTAGGCAAAGGACATTTGACTGAGATAAGGGGTGTGCCAGTCAACTGTACATACACACATTTTTCATCCAGTTCTCAGGGGGTTATCTATTTCTGTGTGGAATTTGATCTTTATTGGTGTATTAGAGGGGATCTTTTCAGATTCTGGGGTGTAATATTTGGGTTTAGTTCTCCTTAACAACTTGTATCTTCTTATCCTAGGATACCACTTTTCACCATCCCCATTCAATCCTTTGGGATCACTGTTGCAAGTTTAAATATGTGTATTGTCTAATTGTAAAAATTATGTCTGGTCCTTCCCTCTGCTTTATTGCTGTTTGGCTCAGTTGATCTAGGAATTTATATCCTGGAATAGTTTTGAATCCTGTGTACAAAAAGGACCATCTTTGAATGGAAAGGGTTTCAGCGAAGGGCAAAACTAAATTAATAAGGGGATTGGGCAGCTTGAATATGAAGAGAGACCTGGAAAAGTTAGCAATTATGTACGCTGGAGAAAAGCTCTTGGCTGGATAATGATTAGTGTTTTAAATACATTAACGGCCATCCAATAACCTATCTGGCATTGTTCACCAATAGAAACTGTCAGAAGACACTAGACATCCCTTAAGACTTGTAAGATAAAAGGGTTTAGGCTTCAAGTTGGAAAGGGTTTTTCACGGTGCGAAACGGTAAAGCCTATGAACTGTCTTCCAGTGGACGTTGTTTATGGCATGTCATGGCAGTTTAATAAAAAGCTGGATGAGTTTCTACAAACAATGAATGTTACAATTACTGGGAATTGATACTAAAGTAGAGTTTTGTGAAGGTTTGTCAAAACTGTGGAGAACAGTAAAGCTGACTGTCTTCAGTGGACGTTGTTTGGCAGGTTCATTGGTCAGTTTTAATAAAAGCTGGATGGGTTTTCTACACAAGGAATTGTATCAAGTTACTGGTATTGATACCTAAAGTAGAGTGGGAAAGTGTTGTCACTGTTGAAACGGTAAAAGCTATGGAACTATCTTCCAGTGGACATTGTTTGGCAGGTTCCATTGGTCAGTTTAATAAAAACTGGATGGTTTGCTACAACAGATAATGTTTACAAGTTATCTGGATTGTACATAAAGTAAGTTGGGAAAGGGTTTTCACGGTGAGAACGTAAAGCTATGGAACTGTCTTCCATGGACGTTTGTTATGGCAGGTTCATTGTCGTTTAATAAATCTTGATGGGTTTCTAACAAAAACAAGGAATGTGACAAGTTACGGGTATTGATACCTACGTAGAGTTGGGAAAGGGTTTGTCACGGTGAGAACGGTAACCCCTATGGACTGTCTTCCAGTGGACATTGTTATGGCATGTTCTGTGTTCAGTTTAATAAAAAGCTGGATAGGGTTCTACAAACAAGGAATGGGTACAATTTTACTGTATTGATACATAAAGTAGAGTTGGAAAAGGTTTGTCACTGTGAGAACGGTAAAGCTTGGAACTGGTCTTCCGTGACCGTTGTGATGCAGTTCATTGGTTCAGTTTTATAACAGCTGGATTATTTCTCTACAACAAGGAATGTTCCAAGTTACTGGTATTGATACATAAAGTATAGTTGGGAACGGGTTTGGTCACTGGGAGAAGGTAAAGCTATGGCCCGTCTCCAGTGGACGTTGTTATGGCAGGTTTCATTGGGTCAGTTTAATACAAGCTGGATGAGTTTCCTTTTCCTACCAACAAGTACTGTACAAGTTTACTGTGGATTGATACATAAGTAGAGTTGGAAAGGTTTGTCACTGTGAAACGGTAAAGCTATGGAAGCTGTCTCCCGTGGGACTTTTATGGCATGTTTTCATTGGGTCAGTTTTTAATAAAAGAAGCTGGATTAGTTTCTACAAACAAGGATGTACAAAGTTTACTGGTATTGATATCATAAAGTAATTTGGGAAAGGTTTGTCATGTGAGAACGGTAAAGCTATGTGAACATCTTCCAGGTGGACGTTGTTATGGGCAGGTTCATTGGGTCAGTTTAATAAAAAGCCTGATGATTTTCTAGCAAACAAGCATGTTCAAGTTACTGGTATTGATACTAAAGTAAGTGGAAAAGGGTTTTGTCACTGGAGAACGGTAAAGCTATGGAACTTTCTTCCAGTGGACGTTTTTATGGCAGGTCATTGGTCATTTAATAAAATCGGGATGAGTTTCTACAAACAAGGAATGTATACAAGTTACTGGTAAATTGATATATAAAGTAGAGTTGGGAAAGGGTTTGTCCCTGTGAGAACGGTAACGCCTATGGACTTTCTCTTCCAGTGGACGTTGTTATGGCAGGTTCATTGGTCCGTTTAATATAGAGCTGGATGATTTCGGTTCCTACAAAAAGGAAATGTTACAAGTTACGGTATTGATACATAAGTAGAGTTGGAAAGGTTTGGTCACTGTGAGACGGTAAAGCTATGGACTGTCCTTCCAGTGGACGTTGTTATGGCAGTTCATTGGTCCAGTTTAATAAAAAGCGAGATGATTTTCTACAAACAAGGACTGTTACAAGTTTTACTGGGATTGATACATAAGTAAGAGTTGGGAAAGGTTTTGTCACGTGAGAACGGGTAAAAGCTAATGGGCACTTTCTTCCATGGACGTTGTGTATTGCAGTTCAATGGGTCAGTTTTATAAAAACTGGATGAGTTTCCCTAACAAACAAGGACTTAACAATTACTGGTATGATACATAAAGTGAGTTGATCCAGGGAAATTTTCCTCGATTCCACTTGAATCAGGAAGGAATTTTTTCCCCTTCATAAATTTTGGTGGGTTTTTTGCCTTCCTCTTGGATCAATCATTAAGCAGGAAAGAAGATAGTTTGCTAGATGGGCTTAAACTGATGGACTTATGTCTTAATTCAACCTCAAATACATAAGATACTAATACTGTACGATCTATATACTGTTCTTATATAGGCAATACTGTAATGTAATATTCCAGCCTATAATACTTGTTCTATAATGTACTATTCTATATGATTTCCCCCTTGTTTACCGAATCCATACTCCTTATACATTATATAGGAAATATTGGTTTTATAAATACATTGTTCTCTGGATGTTATTTTTATATACATGTTTGTGATCACTTTATTAGTGGTTTTTCTTTACAGTTTCCCTTCGTACGATTTCGCATTTCCAAGATCCATGGACGGCCAGATCAGGCTCTTTGTTGGTCGCGAGGCAAGTGGGTCCAACCCGAGCCAGTAGCAATAAAATGGCTCTTCTCGTGAAGACTTGTCCAGGTCCTAGAAAAGATAAAGAGGTACTTAAAAGGAGGTTTTATTATACGGACCAACCCAGAGAAAGACGCTAAACTGGAGAAACATCTCTTGGGAGGTCACATAGACGTTTTCTTTCCAGACTATTGTCCATACCTTTATCAGATGGCAAGCAGAAGAGGAAGATGTCAAGTTAAAAAGTCTTGTTCTTATGAAATGTTCCATAAACATCTATGTATAAGTCTAATAATGTTCAAAATGAAGAACAGTTTTATTACCATATTGCACTCCATTCTTCATAGGCTTCCTCTCAATCTCCTTCCCAGCTCATTATTATTAGTTTTTCATCACTTTACCATACCTTTCTCTTATCGTCCATGACTTTCTACCTTGGTGTCCAGCTATCGAGTAATTCATTATTCGTTATATTATGAGTTTCTATATTATTGGACTCAGGACATGGTTGGTAGTTCTTACTGTAGACCAGGAACTGGTGTCTAATCCCCCTAATGTAAGCTTTTCTAACATCATTATCCTATCCATAATAATACCCATATATAATACAAGTGATATACAGTGAGCATTACGCCAGCTGGAATATTACAGAGAATAACAGGTCGCACCATTGTGGCGCGGCAGTGTATTGCTGTATGAACACTTTAGATATTTATATTTACTTCCAGGAGAGTAGAACAGAATACTCTGCAATGAAGTCTCTTGCAGCCATTTTGTTTTGGGTCTCCACACTGATTGTACCGGCTGTGATTCCGTCTGGTGGACTGTGGATTCTCGTTTACGAGATGAATGTAAGCCACTAAGTATAAAACATCTCAATATACCGAACAACCGAGACAGAAATGGGCAACCCCTGGTAAAAAGCAGTATACAGTAATATGACCATAAACCTAAACCCCCCGTAGTGGATTTCTATAGCTTATAATCTTACAGTTCCAGAGGAGAGGAAACCAAGCTACAAAGGGGTAGGTTATATATAAATAATTGCACCCCCAACTTAATTATAAGGATATTAGAATCCCCTTGGAGTTCCGTTCCCTGTATGAAAAGTACTCTCGGTCTTATTATATGAACTCCTCGGTTACTTCTACAATATCCTTATCATTTACAGTAGGGGATACGTTATACAGGGAACTCTGGGTACCACTCATGTATTATAAGGGATAATGTATCCCCTACTGTAAATTATAAGGATATTAGAAGTCACTGAGGAGTTCTGTGTCTATATAAAGGTACAAGGACACAGACTGAGTATATAAAGGTACAAGGACACAGACTGAGTTATACAGGGAACTCTGGGTACCACTCATGTATTATAGGGGATAATGTATCCTCTACTGTAAATTATAAGGATATTAGAAGTCACTGATGAGTTGTGTGTGTATATAAAGGTACAAGGACACAGACTGAGTTATACAGTACATGGAACGCTGGGTACCACTCATGTATTATAAGGGATAATTTATCCCCCTACTATAAATTATAAGGATATTAGAAGTAACTGAGGAGGTCTGTGCAGATGAGATTCAATGTTGATAAATGTAAGGTGATTTATTTGGGGTTTAGCAATCCTGGTGCCACCTACACCATAAATAACTGTGTTAAGTGAATCTCTAATGGAAAAGATTAGTTGTAGCAAACAATGCCAGGCATTGTATAAAGAGGGGAATATATTCAAGGGAGAAAAATATTATATAAGGCCTCATTTGGAATTTGCAGTGCAGTTTTGGAATCCCTTATACAAAAGGGACATCTTGAAAATGAAAGGAGTTCAGAGAAGGGCAACTAAATTAATAAAGGGAATGGAGAGGCTTGACTATGCAGGCAGATTAGACAAGTTAGGGGAGTTAACTTTAGAGAAGCGAGTTTGCGTGGGGATATCATCACATATATTAATGGGCTATACCATAAACTCTCTGGTGTATTGATCACTAATAGGTCAGAAGAAAAAAAGTTTCATCTTCAGATTAGCAAAGGTTTATTTACAGTGAGAACTGTGAAACTCTCTTCCAGCAATATGTAACTGTTAGACAGACATTATGGGTAGGGTATAAAGGTTGGACTAGATGGACGTATGTCTTTATACAACCTCCAATACTATGTTACTATGTAACTGTTATACAGACATTATGGGTAGGGTATAAAGGTTGGACTAGATGGACGTATGTCTTTATACAACCTCCAATACTATGTTACTATGTAACTGTTATACAGACATTACTATGTAACTGTTAGACAGACATTATGGGTAGGGTATAAAGGTTGGACTAGATGGACGTATGTCTTTATACAACCTCCAATACTATGTTACTATGTAACTGTTATACAGACATTATGGGTAGGGTATAAAGGTTGGACTAGATGGACGTATGTCTTTATACAACCTCCAATACTATGTTACTATGTAGGCCATACTATGGGGACAAATAGTGTTCAAGGTTAAATGAGCAGTTTAAGGCCATGACACCTGTACTAATAGAGTTTTTTAGTGTTCTTGGGTAGAGGAGAAATCCAATCCATATGAATGTCAGTGACACAGGTAACACAATGTTTTCTATAGGTGTAATGGTGAGTTAGGTCAAGGCTCTCTGGGTTTACTGACCATTTAAAAGGTCCATTTTATTGATCTGCCTGCAAATTTAAATCAAGGCGCTAACCTGAATTTCAATGATTTTCTCATCGACTATAAACCAGAAGCTGTAATTAAAATGGGTGGAAGCTGCTGAACTTCATTCTATAAAACAAACCTCCCCAGTAACCTGCTCTTTCAGCTCTGACCTACTGTTGGTTCTGTTTGTGCTACGCCTCCTTGGAATTCCCAATGCATTTATTACAGAGCATTGAGCCTATAATTATATTGGTGGGATGCACAATAGCGGGATAAGCGTTCCAATCATTGTACAAAATCTGACTTGCCCTTTCCCCCCCACTAGACTTTTCACAGCCCAGGAGCTATAATTATAATTTATTCAAATAAACAAGACACATTTGCTGGTTTCGGTGCAGGACCAATGGGCATCGCCCGTTCCATGCAGAGTAAAAAGCCTCCAGGCACCAGGATTGTCTGACACTGATTGGCCTGATGGCCGACCCCGTTATAGCAGGTGACTATCCTCATCTGACCTCGGATTAAACGTTCTATTTATTTTTAAAGTGATACTGTCATCACATGGCTAAAAAAGCTTTCTAAAGTACAGACGTACGTTTCTGCAAGTGGCAGGCGCCTGGACAGCCATTCTGTACGGTAATTTCGCTTTTAGACGCACCTATACGATTATCGTTATCAACGCTCGTCAAGTCCAAATTCGCACGTCTGTACCAGCCCTAATAAACCTAAAAGAGAAAGTGCTTCATCGGCATTGACAGGATTGGCCATTTATCGGTAAAGTGTGTACGGGCGGAATAACATTTCACGTTGGCAGCGATTGTTACAAACGGAAAATTCCCTGGTTCACGGTCGGCCCCCTATACTAAGGTACAGTTGGCACGATCGTAGGGAATATGGGCAGTCACAAACGTTCTCCCTATCTCGCAGATTCTGTCACCTTTGACCGATTGGCGCGGTGTGTTAAGAGTGAATTTGTTTAAATGCATCAGCTGGTGGTTGAGGGGTTAAACAGCTTTGGAGTTGGATGATAGTTTGACAATAGGATTAGAACAGCTTGTACCAGGCTAATGAAAGGCTAAGATTGGAAAATGGAAACATGATCGTACCCGTCTGGAACAGAATAGGGCAGGAAGAGGAGAACAACGTTAAAACAGTGAGTGGAGCAGAAAGGAAACAAAAAGAAGTCAGCGGGGGTTAATCTGTAGCAAGCAGTGCCAGGCGGCAACAGCCAGAGCCAGCATGGTATTGTCTTGTATAAAGAGAGGTATGGATTCAAGGGAGGAAAATGTTATTCTCCCTCTTTACAAAGCATTGGTAAGGCCTCATTTGGAATATGCAGTGCAATTTTGGAATCCTGTGTACAAAAAGGACATCTTTGAAATGGAAAGGGTTCAGCGAAGGGCAACTAAATTAATAAGGGGAATGGGGGAGCTTGACTATGCTGATAAATCAGCTTAGATTTAACTAATAAGACAGCTTAGGGTTAACTAACATGTGCATAGATAGTTCCCAGAGCCAACAAACAAACGGCGTCATATTGGGATATATCTGACCAGACGGAAAATTCCCATTGAATTGTTACCGACTCTTTACTACTGTAGATTGGGGCCAATACAATTGCTCCTTGTATTGCTGTTCCTGTGAATCAAAGCTGCGTGTGTATGGCCAACTTTATTAAAGGCAATTTGACAGGTTCATTGATAGTTACAAGAGGGGGCTGCTATTAATACATATACTGTAGTTCTCGTTCCAGGAATTCGCCATTTGGTGTCTGGAAGGAATTTTCCCTTTTGGTGCAAATTGGAGCATCCTTCAGATTGGGGAACTCGGGCATCAGGGATTTCTAGATTAGACCAAAGGGGATTTTCTGCTTGTAAAATACATTGATCTGTCTAACGTCTAAAGCCTCCAATACAAGCGCTCAATATTCCGATAGATTTTCCCATTTTGATCGGATCGCTCCCAATGTCGAAACTAGTTTTCTGATCGACCGTTGGACAGTGAGGATTTTATCAGGCTAGGCAGGTCTTAGATAGTTTAGACATTTCACTATAAACCATAGTCTCATTTATCCAATATCTACCTAGTGTGTGGCCAGCTTAAGATTCTGTCGGTCATCTTTGAATTATTGGCTGTACCCAGCTTTATAGTGGATAAGATGGGAATAATGTGGAGCGACACAGATGAAATGGAAGGATAGATGGAACATAGTAAGGCTGGGTACACGCCATAAGATACACCGACTGACGTGTAGCAGTTAGTTAGTCGGCCGTCCAGTAATATTGCATGGTGTGGGGCGGCCATCCGTGACTGAGCTCGGTTGCATGTTTGTCTCATACGGATCAGGACCATTAGTAAATCACAGGTGATTGTGTAGTTCCCTACGGGGCGGCACGATTGGTCACGCCAACTGTCGTTTGCAGCCACTAATGCCACAACCTACATTCATTTGTCCCAGCCGACCACTCGCTAGAAGTGATTGCTGTCAGGACCAAAGCTCTGCTGGTGTGTACCCAGTCTAGAGGTTCCGACACACGTACAATTTGAAACCAACCACAACGCATTCCGCAGAGAATCACACCCCCGACTGAACACATGCACATGTGCAGGGTTCGTGGCTCGGTGCACACACCGTACCTGTGTACGAACCTTTTGAGACAGTAACAAAAGGACCTGATGAGATGAGAGATTATGTGGAAGTGGAGAGAGGGCGAGTGGAGGGGGGTGAGTGTTTACCGATAGGACTGGCAGATTGTACCAGTTACAGGATAGAACCGTGCGTGTTACTCACTGTCAGATACTGAGTTATGAGGGGATTATACTGGAAACTTCCCAACGGTAACTAAAGGAAGACGGAGAAATCCAC
The DNA here is from genome assembly GCA_019447015.1 of Hymenochirus boettgeri. Classification (NCBI taxonomy): domain Eukaryota; kingdom Metazoa; phylum Chordata; class Amphibia; order Anura; family Pipidae; genus Hymenochirus; species Hymenochirus boettgeri. Next base: position 4,097,765 of record CM033476.1, on the reverse strand, counting down.
AGCCCTCTAATAAGTCTCATGGCTACAGCCGAACCGGACAGGGCAAAGTCACGATTTCTATCCCCCATTTGTACCAAATCACCAACAGCTGCAGTTCGGATTTCTACAGCAACAAGTTTTTTATTTACTGTATAATAATAACATTGCAAAGCCGTGTGGGTCACATCTAGTTAGTGAGGGGTAACACGCCTTTGGCATTGCCCGCACCGTTTCCAAACAGCACAGCGCGCTCAATGCAATATAAAGTGTGTATCTACTGATTAGTGCACAACTTTCCTTCCGCTCTCCCACCATGCAGTACACATTGCAACTGCAGCATTGCAGGAGATTTCCCTCAGCCACGCCCAACTCCCTATAGATTTCCCTCAGCCACGCCCAACTCCCTATAGATTTCCTTCAGCCACGGCCAACTCCCTATAGATTTCCTTCAGCCACGGCCAACTCCCTATAGATTTCCCTCAGCCACGCCCAACTCCCTATAGATTTCCTTCAGCCACGCCCAACTCCCTATAGATTTCCTTCAGCCACGTCCAACTCCCTATAGATTTCCTTCAGCCACACCCAACTCCCTATAGATTTCCTTCAGCCACGGCCAACTCCCTATAGATTTCCTTCAGCCACGGCCAACTCCCTATAGATTTCCTTCGCCACGCCAACTCCCATAGATTTCCTTCAGCCACGGCCACTCCCTATAGATTTCCTTCAGCCACGGCCAACTCCCTATAGATTTCCTTAGCCACGCCACTCCCTATAGATTTTCCTTCAGCCACGCCCAACTCCCTTAGATTTCCTTCAGCCACTCAACTCCCTATGATTTCCTTCAGCCACACCAACTCCCTATAGTTTCCTTCAAGCCACGGCCAACCCTATAGATTTCCTCAGCCACGCCACACGGCCCTATAGATTTCCTTCAGCCACGGCCAACTCCCTATAGATTTCCCTCAGCAACGGCCAACTCCCTATAGATTTCCCTCAGCCATGGCCAACTCCCTATAGATTTCCCTCAGCCATGGCCAACTCCCTATAGATTTCCTTCAGCCATGACCAACTCCCTATAGATTTTCCTCAGCCATGGCCAACTCTATATATAGGGGGGAAATTTTCAACAGCTCTGATCAGCATTAATGCCGGGCAGCCTATTGAATGGACAATCACTCATGGGTCAGTTCTTTGGTCCAAGGGTGGTGCTTCCTGCCTGTCATAGCAGAAGAGTAAACTAGGAAGTGAAACGTTGAAGGCCTATAACTTTAATTTTCATGCCTATAACTTTAAATTCACAGCAGCTAGAGACATCGTCCTAGGGTTATTTGAAAGGTACAATAAAGCTCTTTTCAATGATAATTTTAAAGCAACTTGACCTCTTTGGGGTAGGGCAATTTATTGTAGTAAGGTAAACACTATCTACAAATATTGAATGCCAACTATGCACACGGCTCTGACCTTAACATTCCTAGAAAATAAAGGGAACATTAATAATGTTGATAAGAAGGGTGTGTTTTTTCCATTTCATTGAAACTCCGAAATTCCAGGTGCTTTGGTTATCACTGACAGCGGGAATGTTTACCCAGGGAACCGTACCTAAAGGTTCGTACACACGTGCGACCGCGGGTGCCAACCAGAGAAGCACGATGTGTACCAACGGCCATTTTGGCCGACAACCGCCCAATGTATGGGTGCTTTATCGCGCACTCAGAGATCTCCCAAACGAGTGCCCGATTTGCCCGATAAAGTGCCCATACACGGGCTTAATCCTGCAACATATTCTGGATCCCAGTTACAGGAATGTCCCCATATTGCTAGACCTCACAATAAGCCAAGAAAGTTTTCCCCATGGCCACAAAAAATGTTATAGCAAGCAAGCATTTACCTTCAGCACAGAAAATTGTGAAAATGAGCCTCCAACTAATATTGACGTAGCCATGAGCAAATCCATTCACTCATCTAGATTTTATCCAGAAATAATGATGTATATACAAATAATGGCTTTTTTTGTTTACGTGACCTTAAAGAGTGACTAGACAAAGAAACCATTGTGTATGAGCTCACCTTGTTTAATGTTAGCGTAACATGGCTGGCTTCCCAGAATCCTCTGGGGAGAGATCAGCATTCACCATTAACATATACTTGTTTGTGTTTTAGAACATGGTTAGAAATATCTGTCAGGAAATTTGAGTTTTTTTCCCCTTTTAAATGGAAACGTCTTGTAAACCGCAGTAAAAATGTGTACAAATCAGAAATGGAATGTTTTACCCAAGGAAAGTAATATGGCAGCTCCAACACACATTTAAAAACACAAATTTACAGTACACACAAAAAGCTATACCCTCATACTGTACTGTCTAAGGGAAACAATATGGCAGCTCCCGCCCATATGTATAAATATACAGAGAAGGAATGTTCTGTACATACAATAAGCTATACCCTCATAGTGTACTGTCTAAGGGAATCAATATGGCAGCTCCCACCATATGTATAAATATACAGAGAAGGAATGTTCTGTACACACAATAAGCTATACCCTCATACTGTATTGTCTAAGGGAAACACTATGGCAGCTCCCACCCATATGTATAAATATACAGAGAAGGAATGTTCTGTACACACAATAAGCTATACCCTCATACTGTACTATCTAAGGGAAACAATATGGCAGCTCCCACCATATGTATAAATATACAGAGAAGGAATGTTCTGTACATACAATAAGCTATACCCTCATACTGTACTGTCTAAGGGAAACACTATGGCAGCTCCCACCCATATGTATAAATATACAGAGAAGGAATGTTCTGTACATACAATAAGCTATACCCTCATACTGTACTGTCTAAGGGAAACACTATGGCAGCTCCTACCCATATGTATAAATATACAGAGATGGAATGTTCTGTACACACAATAAGCTATACCCTCATACTGTACTGTCTTATGTTTCCCTTAGACAGTACAGTAATGAGGGTAATAGCTTATTGTATGTACAGAACATTCCTTCTCTCTATATTTATACATATGGGTGGGAGCTGCCATAGTGTTTCCCTTAGACAGTACAGTATAGAGTATAGCTTATTGTAGTACAGAACATTCCATCTCTGTATATTTATACATATGGGTGGGGCTGCCAATGTTTCCCTTAGACGTACAGTATGAGGGTATAGCTTATTGTGTGTACAGAACATTCCTTCTCTGTATATTTATACATATGGGTGGGAGATGCCATATTGTTTCCATTAGACGTCAGTATGAGGGTATAGCTTTGTGTGTGTACAAACATTCCATCTCTGTATATTTATACATATGGGTAGGACTGCCATAGTGTTTCCCTTAGACAGTACAGTATGAGGGTATAGCTTATTGTATGTACAACATTCCTTCTCTGTATATTTATATTTTATACATATGGGTGGGAGCTGCCATATTGTTTCCCTTAGACAGTACATTATGAGGGTATAGCTTATTGTATGTACAGAACATTCCATCTCTGTATATTTATACATATGGGTAGGAGCTGCCATAGTGTTTCCCTTAGACAGTACAGTATGAGGGTATAGCTTATTGTATGTACAGAACATTCCTTCTCTGTAATTTTACATATGGGGTGGGAGCTCCATAGTGTTTCCTCTTAGACGTACAGTATGAGGTATAGCTTATTGTATGTACAGAACATTCCTTCTCTGTATTTATACATATGGTGGGAGCTGCCATATTGTTTCCCTTAGATAGTACAGTATGAGGGTATAGCTTATTGTGTGTACAGAACATTCCTTCTCTGTATATTTAACATATGGGTGGGAGCTGCCATAGTGTTTCCCTTAGACAATACAGTATGAGGGTATAGCTATTGTGTGTACAGAACATTCCTTCTCTGTATATTTTATACATATGGTGGGAGCTGCCATATTGATTTCCCTTAGACAGTACACTATGAGGGTATAGCTTATTGTATGTACAGAACATTCCTTCTCTGTATATTTATACATATGGGCGGGAGCTGCCATATGTTTCCCTTAGACAGTACAGTATAGGGTATACTTTTTGTGTGTACTGTAATTTGTGTTTTTAAATGTGTGTTGAGCTGCCATATTACTTTCCTTGGGTAAAACATTCCATTTTGATTTGTACACATTTTTACTACTGCGGTTTACAAGACTTTCCATTTAAAAGGGGAAAAAAACTCAAATTTCCTGACAGATATTTCTAACCATGTTCTAAAACACAAACAGTATATGTTAATGGTGAATGCTGATCTCTCCCCAGAGGATTCTGGAAGCCAGCCATGTTACGCTAACATTAAACAGGTGAGCTCATACACAATGGTTTCTTTGTCTAGTCACTCTTTAAGGTCACGTAAACAAAAAAAGCCATTTTTGTATATACATCATTATTTCTGGATAAAATCTAGATGAGTGAATGGATTTGCTATGGCTACGTCAATATTAGTTGGAGGCTATTTTCACAATTTCTGTGCTGAAGGTAAATGCTTGCTTGCTATAACATTTTTTGTGGCCATGGGGAAAACTTTCTTGGCTTATTGTGAGGTCTAGCAATATGGGGACATTCCTGTAACTGGGATCCAGAATATGTTGCAGATTAAGCCGTGTATGGGCACTTACGGGCAAATCGGGCACTCGTTTGGGAGATCTCTGAGTGCGCGATAAAGCACCCATACATTGGGCGGTGTCGGCCAAAATGCCGTTGTACACATCGTGCTTCTCTGGTTGGCACCCGCGGTCGCACGTGTGTACGAACCTTTAGGTACGGTTCCCTGGGTAAACATTCCCGCGTCAGTGATAACCAAAGCACCTGGAATTTCGGAGTTTCAATGAAATGGAAAAAAACACACCCTTCTTATCACATTATTAATGTTTCCCTTTATTTTCTAGGATGTTAAGGTCAGACCGTGTGCATAGTTGGCATTCAATATTTGTAGATAGTGTTTACCTTACCCAATAAATGCCCTACCCCAAAGAGGTCAAGTTGCTTTAAAATTATCATTGAAAAGAGCTTTATTGTACCTTTCAAAACCCTAGGACGATGTCTCTAGCTGCTGTGAATTAAAGTTATAGGCATGAAAATTAAGTTATAGGCCTTCAACGTTCACTTCCTAGTTTACTCTTCTCTTGACAGGCAGGAACACCACCCTTGGACCAAAGAACTGACCCATGATGATTGTCCATTCAATAGGCTGCCCGGCATTAATGCTGATCAGAGCTGTTGAAAATTTCCCCCCTATATATAGAGTTGGCCATGGCTGAGGAAAATCTATAGGGAGTTGGTCATGGCTGAAGGAAATCTATAGGAGTTGGCCATGGCTGAGGGAAATCTATAGGGAGTTGGCCATTGCTGAGGGAAATCTATAGGGAGTTGGCCGTTGCTGAAGGGAATCTATAGGGAGTTGGCCGTGGCTGAAGGAAATCTATAGGGAGTTGGCCGGCTGAAGGAAATCTATAGGGATTGGCCGTGGCTGAAGGAATCTATAGGGAGTTGGCCGTGGCTGAAGGAAATCTATAGGGAGTTGGTCGTGGCTGAAGGAAATCTTAGGAGTTGGGTGTGGCTAAGGGAATCTATAGGGAGTTGCGTGGCTGAAGGAAATCTATAGGGAGTTGGCGTTGCGAAGGAAATCTATAGGGAGTTGCGTGGCTGAGGAAATCTTAGGGAGTTGGCCGTGGCTGAAGGAATCTATAGGAGTTGGCCGTGGCTGAAGAAATCTATAGGGAGTTGCCGTGGCTGAAGGAAATCTATAGGGATTGGCCGTGGCTGAAGGAAATCTTAGGGAGTTGGCGTGGCTGAAGGAAATCTAAGGGAGTTGGACGTGGCTGAAGGAAATCTATAGGGATTGGACGTGGCTGAGGAAATCTATAGGGAGTTGGCCGTGGCTGAGGGAAACTATAGGGAGTTGGCGTGGCTGAGGGAAATCTATAGGAGTTGGACTGGCTGAAGGAAATCTATAGGGAGTTGGGCGTGGCTAGGGAATCTTAGGGATGGGCGTGCTGTAGGAAATCTATAGGGAGTTGGGCGTGGCTGAGGGAATCTATGGAGTTGGGCGTGGCTGAGGGAAATCTCCTGCAATGCTGCAGTTGCAATGTGTACTGCATGGTGGGAGAGCGGAAAGGAAGTTGTGCACTAATCAGTAGATCAACACTTATATTGCATTGAGCGCGCTGTGCTGTTTGGAAACGGTGGCGGGCAATGCCAAAGGCGTGTTACCCCCTCACTAACTAGATGGACCCACAACGCTTTGCAATGTTTTATTTATACAGTAAATAAAAAACTTGTTGCTGTAGAAATCCGAACTGCAGCTTTGGTGATTTGGTACAAATGGGGGAATAGAATCTGGACTTTGCCCTGTCCGGTTCGGCTGTAGCCATGAGACTTAAGTAAGGGCTGTGGATTTCTCCGTCTTCCTTTAGTTACCGTTGGAAAGTTTCCAGTATAATCCCCTCATACTCAGTTACTGACAGTGAGTAACACGCACGGTTCTATCCTGTAACTGGTACAATTCGCCCAGTCCTATCGGTAAACACTCACCCCCCTCCACTCGCCCTCTCTCCCTTCCACATAATCTCTCATCTCATCATGTCCTTTTGTTATCTGTCTCAAAAGGTTCGTACACAGGTACGGTTGTGCACCAGCCACGACCCCCTGCACATGGTCATGTGTTCAGTGGGTTGTGATTCTTGCGGAATGCGTTTGTGGTTGGTTTCAATTGTACGTTGGTCGGAACCTCTAGACTGGGTACACACCAGCAGAGCTTTGGGTCCTGAACAGCATCACTTCTAGCGAGTGGGTCGGCTGGACAAATAATGTAGGTTTTTTTGGGGCATTAGTGGCTGCAAACGACAGTTGGCGTGACCAACGTGCCGCCCCGTAGGGAACTACACAATCACCTGTGATTTACTAATGGTCCTGATCCGTATGAGACAAACATGCAACCGGCTCAGTCACGGATGCCGCCCCACACCATGCAATATACTGGACGGCCGACTAACTAACTGCTACACGTCAGTCGGTGTACTTATGGCGTGTACCCAGCCTTACTATGTTCCATCTATCCTTCCATTTCATCTGTGTCGCTCCACATTTATCCCCATCTTATCCACTATAAAGCTGGGTACAGCCAAATAATTCAAAGATGACCGACAGAATCTTAAGCGTGGCCCACACCTAGGCATATTGGATAAATGAGACTATGGTTTATAGTGAAATGTCTAACTATCTAAGACCTGCCTAGCCTGATAAAATCCTCACTGTCCAACGTTCGTTCAGAAAACTAGTTTCGACATTGGGAGCGATCCGATCAAAATGGGAAAAATCTACGAATATTGAGCGCTGTGTATTGGGGGCTTTAGACGTTTAGACAGATCAATGTATTTTCCAAGCAGAAAATCCCCTTTGGTCTAATCTAGAAATCCCTGATGCCCGAGTTCCCCAATCTGAAGGATGCTCCAATTTGCACAACAAAGGGAAAATTCCTCCCAGACACCAAATGCGAATTCCTGGAACGAGAACTACAGTATAGTATTTAATAGCAGCCCCCTTTTTAACTATCAATGAACCTGTCAAATTGCCTTTAATAAAGTTGGCCATACACACGCAGCTTTGATTCACAGGAACAGCAATACAAGAGCAATTGTATTGGCCCCAATCTACAGTAGTAAAGAGTCCGGTAACAATTCAATGGGAATTTTCCCGTCTGGTCAGATATTATCCCAATATGACCGCGTTTGTTTTTGGCTCTGGGGAACTATCTTATGCACATGTTTTAGTTAACCCTAAGCTGTTCTTATTAGTTAAATCTAGCTGATTTATCAATAGTCAAGCTCCCCCATTCCCTTATTAATTTAGTTGCCTTCGCTGAACCTTTCCCATTTCAAAATCCTTTTTTTTGTACACAGGATTCAAAATTGCACTGCATATTCCAAATGAGGCCTTACCAATGCTTTGTCAAAGGGAGAATAACTTTTTCCCTCCCTTGAACTCATACCTCGCTTTATACAAGACAATACCATGCTGGCTCTGGCTGTTGCCACTGGCACTGCTTGCCTACAGATTAACCCCCACTGACTTCTTTTTTGTTTCCCTTTCTGCTCCCCTCACTGTTTTACACGTTGTTTTCCTCTTCCTGCCCCTATTCTGTTCCAGACGGGTACGATCATGTTTCCATTTTCCAATCTTAGCCTTTCATTACCTGGGTACAAGCTGTTCTAATCCTATTGTCAAACTATCATCCAACTCCAAAGCTGTTTAACCCCTCAACCACCAGCTGTGATGCATTTAAACAAATTCACTCTTAACACACCGCGCCAATCGGTTCAAAGGTGACAGAATCTGCGAGAAAGGGAAACGTTTTGTGACTGCCCATATTCCCTACGATCGTGCCAACTTGTACTAGTATAGGGGGCCGACCGTGAACCAGGGAATTTTCCGTTTTTGTAACATCGCTGCAAACGTGAAATTTTATTGTTCCCGCCCGTACAACTTACCGATAAATGGCCAATCCTGTCATGCCGATGAAGCACTTTTCTCTTTTAGGTTTATTAGGGGCTGGTACAGACGTGCGAATTTGGACTTGACGAGTTGATAACGATAATTCGTATAGGTTGCGTCTAAAAGCGAAATTATCCCCGTATCAGAAATCCTGTCCCGGCGCCTGCCACTTTGCAGAAAGTACGTCTTGTACTTTAGGAAAGCTTTTTTTAGCCATGTGTATGACAGTAATCACTTTTAAAATAAATACCGAAGTTTTATCCGAGGGTCAGATGAGGAATAGTCACCCTGCTTAAACGGGGTCGGCCATCAGGCCAATCAGTGTCAGACAATCCTGGTGCCTGGAGGCTTTTTACTCTGCATGGAACGGGCGATGCCCATTGGTCCTGCCACCGAAACCAGCAAATGTGTTCTTGTTTTATTTTGAATAAATTTATAATTATAGGCTCCTGGGCTGTTGAAAACGTCTAGGGGGGGGGAAAGGGCAAGTCAGATTTTGTACAAGGATTTGGAACGCTTATCACCCGCTATTGTGCACCCACCAATATATTAAGGCTCAAATTGCTCTGTAATAAATGGCATTGGAATTCCAAGGAGCGTAGCAACAAACAACCACACATAGGTCAGAGCTGAAAGAGCAGTGTTACTGGGAGGTTTTTTTGTTTTATAGAATGAAAGTTCAGCTGTTCCACCCATTTTAAATTCCAGCTTCGGTTTATAGTCGATGAGAAAAATCATTGAAATTCAGGTTAGCGCCTTGGATTTAAATTTGCAGGCAGATCAAAATAAAATACCTTTTAATGGTCAGTAAAACCCCCAGAGAGCCTTGACTCAACTCACCATTCACACCTTAGAAACATTGTGTTTACCTGGTCACTGACAATTAATAGGATTGGATTTCCTCCTCTACCCAAGAACCTAAAAAAACTCTCTTAAGTACAGGTGTCTGGCCCTTAAACCTGCTCATTTTAACCTTTAACACTATTTGGTCCCACATCAGTTGGCCTACATAAGTAAAACATAGTATTGGAGGTTGTATAAAGACATACGTCCCTCTAGTCCAACCTTTTATAACCCTAAACCCATAATGTCTGTTAACAGTTACATAGTAACATAGTAATTGGAGTTGTATAAAGACATACGTCCCATCTAGTCCAACCTTATACCCTAACCATAATGGTCTGTATAACAGTTACATAGTAACATAGTATTGGAGTGTGATATAAAGACATACGTCCATCTAGTCCAACCTTTATACACCTACCCATAATGTTCTGTCTAACAGTTCATAGTAACATATATTGGAGGTTTGTATAAAGACATACGTCCCATCTATCCAACCTTTTATACCCTACCCATAATGTCTGTATAACAGTTACAATAGTAACATAGTATTGGAGGTTGTTATATAAAGAACACATACGTCCATCATAGGTCCAACCTTTTATACCCTACCCATGTCCTGTATAACAGTTTTTAACATAGTAACATAGATAATTTGGAAGCTGTAATAAATAACCATAAATACGTCCATCTAGTCCAAACCCTTTTATACCCTACCATAATGTCTGTAAATAACAGTTACATAGTAAAAAATAGTATTGGAGGTTTGTAAAAGACAACTACGTCCATCTAGTCACTTTACCCAAGTCTTATACGTCATGTAATATGGAGATACCTCCTCTCAACCTTTTACCCACCATAATGTTCCTGTCATAAAAGTTTACCTAGTTAAATCAAGTATTGGAGGTTTTTTATTAAAGAACATAACGTCCATCTAGTCCCAACCCTTTTAATACCCCTAACCCCATCAATTTTCCTGTTTTAATAAATCAGTGTTACATAGTTTTTTTATTAGTGAATTTGGGAGGTTTTGTATAGACATACGTCCCTCTAAGTACCCCCCAAAACCTTTTTTTATACCCTCAACCCTAATGGTTTCCCCCCCCCCCCCCCGTTAAAACAGTTTACATAGTAAACATAGTAAAATTGGGGAAGGTTTTTTTGTAAAAAATAAAGACATACGTCCCCGCCCAACCCTAGTCCCCCCCAAACCTTTTAATACCCTTACCCAAATGGTTTCCTGTAAATAAACAGTTTTTGAGATAGTAACAATAGTTAAATTTGGGAAGGTTGTTGTAATAAGAAACAATACGGTTTCCATCTAGTCCCCAAAACCCTTATAACCCTACCGCATAATGTTCTTTTTGGGTGTAACAGTTTTTTACATTGTAAACATAGTAATGGTAAGGTTTGTAAATAAAGAACATACCGTCCCATCTATCCCCCAACCCTTAAATCCCCTACCCATAAATGCCTGTAATAACAGTTTAACATAGTTTTAATTATTAGTAAAAAAATTGGAGGTTTTGTTTTAAATAAAAGACCCATACGTCCAAGCTATCCCAACCCTTTTTTATACCTACCCCCTAATGTCCCTTAATAAAACAGTTTTTACCTAGTTAACATAGTTTGGAAGGTTTTTTTGTATTAAAGACTACGTCCACCTAAGTTCCCAACCCTTTTTATCCGCCTACCCAATTATTCCCTGTAATAACAGTTTACATAGTAAAAACATAAAAGTATTGGAGTTTTGGTTATAGACCAGCATCTATTCTAGTTCCCCCCCCAACCTTTATACCCTAACCCATAATGTCCCTGGTAATAACAAAGTTTACAAAAATAGTAAACATAGTAAACATTTTGAAGGTTTTTTTTTTTAAAACAATAAAGAACATAACGTTCCCATCTAGTTCCCAACCCTTATACCCCTAAAAACCCAAATAAAATGTCCCTGGGTTTGTCCCTAACAGTTTAACATATTGCTTGGAAGGAAGAGTTTTTTTTCACATTTTCTTCCACTGTCAATAACCCCCTTTTTTGCCCTAATCTGAAAGAATGAAACGTTTTTTTGTTTTTTTTCTTCTGACCCCCTATTAGTTTGGATCAATTAACACAGAGAGTTTAAATGGTATAGCCATTAATCATATGTTTGATTTATATCCCCCGCCAAACTCGCTTTCTTCCCTAAAGTTTTTAAACTTTTTCCCCCTTAACTTTGTCTAAATTCTTTCCTGCCAAAAATATCAAGCCTCTTCCATTCCCTTTTATTAATTTTTTAGTTTTTTTTTTGCCCTTCTCTGGAACTCCTTTTTTCCATTTTTCCAAATTGTCCCCCCTTTTTTTTGTATAAGGGATTTCCAAAACCTGGGCCCTTGGCAAAATTCCCAAATAAGGCCCCGGGTTATACTAATATTTTTTTTTCTCCCTTGAATATATTGCCCTTCTTTTATAACAATGCCTGCCATTGTTTTTTTGCACTCACACTAATCTTTTTCCCCAATTAAGATTCACTTAACAACAGTTATTTAAAGGTGGTTAGGTGGCACCCCAGGGGAAGTGGGCCCTACACCCCAATAAAAATCCACCTTATCATTTTAATCAAAACATTTTGAATCGTTCATCTGCAAAAAAAAAACCCAACAGACCTCCTCAGTTACTTTCTCATATCCTTATAATTTTCTAGTGGGGGGATGAAATTTTAAAATCCCTTATAATACATGAGGGGGTAACCCAGCGTTCCATGTAAACTGGGTAATAACTCGTCCTGTGTCCCTTTGTTCACCTTTTTAATATATCAACACCACAACTTCCAAATTCAGTGACTTCTAATTAGCCTTATAATTTTACAGTAAGGATACATTAATCCCCCTATCATACATGAGTGGGTTTTACCCAGAGTTTCCCCTGTATAACTCAGTTCCCGGTTGCCCGCCTTGAGTAATCTTTATATAAGAACCACATAGCTCCTTTCCGTTATTTTTTTCTAATATCCTTATAATTTTACACGTAGAGGATACAATTTATCCCTTATAATTACCAGGATGGTAAACCCAAGAGGTTTTTTTTTTTTCCTTTATAACCTCAGTCCCCTGTTGGTGTCCCTTGTAACGCGTAATTGGACACAGAACCTCCCTCAATGGAACTGTTTTCCCTTAATATTTCCTTATATTTCAGTAAGCGGGATACAATTATCCCCTTATAATACTAGGTGGGTAAACCAGAGTTTTCTTTTTTTTCTCCTGTTAAACTTCCAGTCCCCCCCGGTGGGTCCTTGGTACCTTTTATAGTGGACACAAACTCCTCAGTGAAACTTCTAATAATCCTTTATAATTTAGCAGTAAGGATAACATTTAATCCCTTTATATTACATAGTTGTAACCCCAGGGAGTTCCCTGGGTTTAAACATAACTCAACCCCCTGTTGTTCCCCCCCCCTTTTGGTAACCTTTAATAATGGACCCCAGCAGAAAAACTTCCTCAGTGCTTCCTAAATATCCTTATAAATGTTTACAGGTAAGGGGATACATTATTCCGTTATATACAAGGAAAAAAATCATTTCTTCTGTCCCTTGAATACCTTTTTTATGTGGCACAGAAAGTTTCATTTTTGATTTTCCCCGTTAACATTTTTTCCCCATTCAGTCCCCTTATTCCATTTTTTGTTAAAGGGTAGAGGTTTTTTTACAAAGTGTAAAATCCGTTTACCTGTATAGTTTTTTTTTTTTTAAGATAACTTTTCCCTGCAAAAAAAAGTTTTCATAGATTTTAGGAACCCAAAGGGGACCCCGGAAAAGCCCCTGTGGAGCCCATTGATTATATTTTTATTTAACTGTGGTGTAGGTTATCCATAAAAAGAGGCAGCTGGGGTAACTAAAGGCCCCCCAGCCAGAAACCCTTTTCCCCTGTTAATGTGCGTCTTAATGTGACTGTGGTTTTTTTTGTTACAGGGGGGGTGGGGGTCCCCCGTTTTCCAATAAATTCTGCAAAAACGATGACAAGAATCACGTTTTTTTTTTGGTATTTTTAAGTACAATTTTTTCAATTTCGTAACCTGATTTTTCATTCAAACTACCGTGAAATACCCAATATAGAACCATATAGAACCATTTATAGAACCAATTTTTTAGAAACCCAATATAAGAAAAATTTCCGCACCGGCTTTGTTGTGAGTGGCAAGTGAAAGGGAGATTTTTTTTTTTTTTTTTTAAGCCTGGGGAACCCTCCTGTTTTGGTTTAGTTTCAAATCAATCCAATCCCAACTGCCGGTTAAACGTACACCCATACCAAACCACCCTTGTTAAAACTAGAGTTTATAGGTGCAAAGCATTTTTTTCTTCACCAGGGGGGGGGTCCCCCTGAAGGAAGGGTTTTGAACCCAGAAAACCGTAAAAATGGAGCCACCTTTTGTGATGAAATGGAGATATATTCCCACAATTTTGTCCTGTAAAATTTTTTTTTGTTATGAATTTTTATGTGTTTGTTGTATGGGGGGTCGAGATAATGGAAAAAATTAGTTTAAATAATTGGTTTGTTTCCCCATTAGATATTAAATATTTCTTCAAGGTTCTTTCCGTTTTAAGGAAAAAAGGTTTTGATTCAGAACCCTGGGTACAAGACCCCAGGTTGACAGTTAATTTTATAGAGAATTCCCATCATTTTTTAATCTTTTTTTTAATATTGTTTAATGTTTTTTGGGATGTTCCCCGAGGAAAGGAAACTAATTATAAAGCATTAATTTTTTTTGTAGGGGTTTTCCTGAAAGACATGAAAATAGTTTCCAATGGGGTTCCCCCCAGAATGAAAAGGTTTTTTTTTTTTTTTGAGCACACTGGGCTTGTGGTATATAGTGGATAATGGAAATTGTTGTTTGGTAAAAATCAAAATGAACAGATTGCCAATGGAACATCAAATTTAACGGCCTTACGGGAGGTCTGTCCCCCATAGACATAGTATGGACCAAAGGAAAACCGGGGGAATTTCGTGGCTAATGGAGGTTTTCCCTGTCCCCCATAGACATAGTTCAAATGACCCCAGGACGCGGGATTCGTGGTAAGGGAAAAGGTCCTTGTCATAACATAGTATGGGACCCAGGAACCTGGGAATCGTGGCCTACGGGAAGGTCTGTCCCCATAGACATAGTAATGGACCCAGGACCCCCGGAATCGGTGTGGCTAAAGGGGAAGGTGTCCTAAAGACATAGTAATGGAAAACCCCAGGACCGGGATCGTGCTAAGGGGTCCCTGTCCCCATAACATAGTAAAAAAAATGGGAACCGGGGGGAATCGTGGCTATGGAGGTTTTTCTGGTCATAGACATAGTACAAAAAATGGACCAGAACCGGGAAAAAAAAATCGTGCCTAAGGGAGGGTCCTTCCAGAGAAAACCATAGTAAATGGACCGGGACACCGTGTTTAGGGAATCAGGGAGGTTTCTTCATTAGACATTGTATGGACGCAGGAAACGGGGAAAATGAAGGGTGTTTAAGGGAGGTCCCTGTCCCATAACCATTAGTATGGACCCATGACCGGTGATGAAAGGGGATAAGGAGGGTCCCCCCCTGTCCCCCGCAATAGAACATAGTAAATGGGACGCAGGATGGGATGAGGGATAAAAGGGAAGGTTCCTGTCCCCCATAGACATGTAATGGGACCAGGATTGGGGAATGGAAAAAGGGATTAAGGGGGAGGTCCCTATGGCAGCTCCCACCCATATGTATAAATATAAATATACAGAGAAGGAATGTTCTGTACACACAATAAGCTATACCCTCATACTGTACTGTCTAAGGGAAACAATATGGCAGCTCCCACCCATATGTATAAATATACAGAGAAGGAATGTTCTGTACATACAATAAGCTATACCCTCATAATGTACTGTCTAAGGGAAACAATATGGCAGCTCCCACCCATATGTATAAATATACAGAGAAGGAATGTTCTGTACACACAATATCATAGGTTTCGAATGGTATTGAGGTTTCAATACTGGGATAGTCCAACCCATCACAAAGTACAGCTGTTGCAGACCATCACATAACATCATCATCATGCCCGCGCAATAAAGTAAGTTGTGCAATGATGTCACACGACTGAGGTGGCCGCACTTGGCAATGAATCTTGGAACAAGCGTGGCCCCCATGAGAATATTTTGACATCGGAAAATAATGCAATAAGGATTTCAAAACAAAAAATCTTTGTTCATGTTAAATCATGTTTAATGTACATGCCATTTAAAGGGCCCCTACATGCACTAATCACGGTTGAATTATATTGGGATATTTTTAAGACCGATTGCTCGGGCTGGAACGTATGTTTGGTATTGGTGCATGCATGGGCTGCTTAAAAGGGAAACATCTAAATGCTTGGCCATGCCCATGGAATGCCCCGTGCTGGACAAAGCCAGTAGCCATGCAGGCGTCTAAGTGATAAATGGCTCCCAGGATCCTCCATGTTTTCTTTCTGTGTTTACGCTCCTTCCCATAGGTCTGTTTAGGTGCAGCAGTGGCCATATTGGATAAGGGTTTAGCGTGTAAGGCTGGGTTCACACTGACGAATGGTTGGCTGGGAAGAATCACTGTTGGTTGCGGACGGTGACAGTAACCGCGGCCGACAGTTTGCCACAACCGATCATGCAATCTCCTATGGACAGTGATTTACCTGTCCGACCACCCATTAATACACGGAACCATCACGCTTTTTCCCCGATTGCGCATGCGATCACCATTTTAAAGTGCAATCGCATGCGTATCTCAAATGAAGAAATCGCATGCGCAAACGCAGCGGAATCACACACAAACGCGTTTGCGGCACAGTGTGGCCGTGCCCTAAAGGTCTTTCTGCCCTGCTACATCCAAACATGGTGTATAAATTCTTATAACAGACACAATAACACGTCCTTGAGACACAAACAACTAAACACACCACAAAGCAATTATACACGTCCAGTTCATATGTAAAATGTAGGAATTAGATGTACAGAACATAACAACGGTACATTAAATAACACGCATATGGAGCATATGGAAGGTTACGGTACATCTGGCAGTGGGACCAGCCTCTTTCCTAGATTGCTCTGGGGATTATTCCTGTGCCAGGTTTGACTGGTCCCTGTCTACCTAATAACCTGGAAGTTATGGGAAGTTAACAGATGTTTACGGTTTGTGATTCTACCCTGGGAGACGGGATTTTATATTCCCAGAATGGACCTGGCAGTCTCGATTCCCGGACGTGAGTCACAAGCGAGAATGTCCATTGATGGTGTTTCTGAAGGCCTCTTACTGAACTCTGACAATGTCCCATAGGAACAGCTCTAGGTGGCCCTTCTCTGTAGGAACAGATTTCCGCATTCATAGCTCTTCACATCAGGTTTTTATGGCCAATAAAATGTCTCTCACCGGGCCAATCGTTTTTTCAAACCCCAGATGACCGTGGCCATCATGCAATGCTTTCCACGTTACTTCACACAGCGACAGAACCAACGGCCATTTCTGGGGACTGTCCATTTATTAAGTCACCTCTCAAGGCAACACCACTGCTTAACTAGAACTTCTGCTCCAGATGTTGGTTTGTTTTTAGAAACCTCTACCAGGCAAACATAAGTCACCAGCCTCCACTCATCAACCTTCATAGATGGTCTCCACGTGCATCACACATCTTCACATTCCGACAGAGCGGCTTTTAACTGACTCTGTAGAGTCGTCTGTTCCTCTCGTTTCACTTGTGTGTATATATATAATCACACGGAAACAGGCTCAAGGTACAGAAGCAAACACACGTGTTATACGTTATTCTCAGAGTAACAAGTGATAGGAATGCGAAGCTTCAAATCACAGTCACAAAGGCGTCAGCAAGTGCAGAGCTAAGAAAAAGCAAAGAGAGAGTTTCCTATTTGGTTTGGTTTCTAGTTCTTCGCTGGCATCCGACGGCAGTAGATCTAAGTCCTCCTGGAATTAGTTATACGAAGGGCTAAGCCTGCAACTGACCTCACTGCACATGTTGAAAATTTATGGCACGCTCCAGCATTGGCTATATAGTTGGAGGCTAAATAATGAAGCCTTTCTGGCCCAAAGGTGTTAAAATGCCCTGGGAGAACTTTCTCTACCAGACCTTTATCTACTAATTCTTTGAGCCTTTCACATGACCTCACATAGTCCGGTACACTGCTATAAGGAAGCCAGTCGATCATGGATCCATCATATGCCACATCCCCGCTGAAAAGGATCTTCCTTTCTCTGTCATGCAAGCATATACTTCCTCTGGAGTGTCCTGGCATGTGCATTACAGTGAGCTGTCTGTCGCCCAGGCTGATTATGTCTCCATCTTCCAGGACATGAGTTGGTTTCACCGGGTGGACCTTGAACTGACTAGCGCTCCAGCCTGGACTGGGCGGCTTTACTACCTCACTATCAGACAGCCAGGTCACAGTCTCAAAGTTATCACCCCTGGTCAGAGCCTCTGCTTCCTGACGATGTACAGCTACCTGCTGGAATTGGTGCAGCCCACCTGCATGGTCAAAATGGACATGGGTAGCCAAAGCCATCAGAGGCCTCCGACCAGATCCACCCTCTTCCCCATGTGGAAGAAGCCCAGAGGAGCAAATGTACTCTGGAAGGCTCCGCAGGCCAAGCCCCGTGTCAATCACCAGGTCCTGATGAGAGCCACGCACCAACCAGATATTTGCTCTATTCCCAGACTCATAATAACGTTCCTGGATCCAGAAAATGCCATCGCCCAAGGCCTTGTGAGCGTACCAATCCAAAGCTGCCATGGTAACTTAGAGACCACACCTTTGGGCCTTTCCTGTCATGCAGTCAGCATCCGACGGAGCTCCCCTTGGGGTTTAGCTGATGGTACGTCGTGCAGCTTATTGCATCAGATTATTATTACCCCAGTAACATCACAGGACCTTGAGACATGGAGGCACCAGCTGAATGTTACTGCCGATAGTAACAGATTAACCAGTGCGTCTTTCCATATAGTCTGTCCTGTACGTCCATTAGATAACAGAATCCTTCCTGTGCCCGGTATAATGGGAATATCATCAATATAATGAAGATATAATGTCCCCTTGTAATAATAATTAACCAAACACTGTAGATCTCTCAATGAGGCTCAATCCCAGCAAGAGTTAAACCGCAATCCCTGTGTCCACGAAGGGTTAATAGGCCAGGAAGAGCGATTGGTGCAGGTAAATGGTTAATGTCTCTGTATAGACAGATGTCGATATGGGTGTGTCTCTCCTGTGATAGTAGCGTCCTTATGTAGTAGCACACACTGCACTGCACAAGCCATATGGCAGCACCATCAGGGTCACACACCTGCTCACCAGTTTCTCCAGTGGATCTAGCCTAGGAGACTCTCGGTTGGCAGCAGGTACAGTTCCTCACAGTCTCAACACATGGCAGTCACCACTGAGCCTCTCACGCAGTCTCTTCCCTTCAGCCTTTCTCTCAAGATTCCCCAGGCTCTCCTCCTGTGTTTACAATCCCTCTGATAGGTCTACTGGAATCATGTGACAAGCTGCAGCAGCAGCCATATTGGAAAAGGGAGCGCCCTCTCCCTGACCCTCCTGTCACTTTAAATAGGTTACACTATTGATAAATGCGTTGTACCAAGCCATCACCCACAGCCAAGGACCAGCTAACAATTATCATTAAAGTGTGTGCCCACGTGCAACTGAGGAAACAGTGTGGCAGCTCCCACCCATGATGCACAAAAACAGAAGTAGGTAGAGAGATGCAATAAAAGTTCTTATCGTTAAAAATGGTGCTAATTTAGCCCCAACCAATCAGATCTTATTTATACAATGTGATCAGATACCAATGTGATCAGATACCAATGTGATCAGATAAATGTGATCATAAATGTGATCAGATACCAATGTGATCAGATACCAATGTGATCAGATACAATGTGATCAGATACAATGTGATCAGATACCAATGTGATCAGATACCAATACGATCAGATACCAATGTGATCAGATACAATGTGATCAGATACCAACGTGATCAGATACAATGTGATCAGATACCAATGTGATCAGATACAATGTGATCAGATACAATGTGATCAGATACAATGTGATCAGATACAATGTGATCAGATACCAACGTGATCAGATACAATGTGATCAGATACAATGTGATCAGATACAATGTGATCAGATACCAATGTGATCAGATACCAATGTGATCAGATACAATGTGATCAGATACAATGTGATGGAAAGCGCAGGTGTATGGCCACCTTAAATGGAGAACTACAGCAGACACCATAAAGCCCCAGAGGTCCACAGGAATATTATTGCCTTTATGAGAACATGGCCGCCCGCCCTGTGCAATCGATAGTCCAGGGATTTCACACGTCACATTAGGGGCAATTCAGACAAACAGGACCTATCGGACTTTAAGGGGAAATTCTCATTATTCGCACTGGATTTGGTTTTAGGAATCGGAGTTTTGAGGCTCCACTGACTGCGTTACCGTTATTGGGGAGCGGTTATCACCTTCCAACTATCCCGGTTTGATTGGCACAGACCCTGCCATGCTGTAATGGTCTACTGAGCCTGTCCCAGACTGTTGATTGGATATGGTCAGGGCGGCAGGATTCATATTGCCCACCTTTATATTAGAGACTGCCGAGCGATATTATTATTACTATGGATTTCTATAGCGCCAACATATTGCGCTTTACAATAACATAATCATATAATATGGACTCAATTTCCCAGAATCCCACCAAGCAACGTCTGTGAATCCTGGCCAGCAACATTAGCCGATATAGCCGAACTATATAACTGGATAATGAACCTTTTAACTGTATGGAAAGTAAAAATCAATTCAGGTTTAGTGTTACTCTAACGGCAAGTACTAAATCAGCATTGCCAGGCGGCTGGTGAATAATTACTCTGCGTGTCACGGTTACCTTTAATCTGGAGCCAAACCGATGGGCTGATTGGCTGTGAAATTCCTTCTAATTGCTGGTCCTTGGCAATGTACAAATTGGATCTTTACAGCTTAACGAAAGGTCAGAGGAATAAAACAAAAACCCCATGGAAACCAGCAGAAAGGTATAAACATCCTGCTGGAGCACCTGGCCTATAGAGTAAAGCCACTTGTTCAATTCTAACATGGAGCACGGCTGGCCACATGGAATCTACTGGAATCCACCTGAATCAGACGGTAAATTGCAACACTCAGGGAGATTCAATAAAAGTTCTTATCGTTTAAAATGGTGCTAATTTTGCCCCAACCAATCAGATCTTATTTAACATTTTAAAGCTAACATCTGATTGGTTGGGCCAATGAGATGTTATTTAACATTTGAAAGCTAAAATCTGATTGGTTGGGGCAAAATTAGCACCATTTTTAACAATAAGAATTTTTACTGAATCTCCTTTAGATGGATAGACGGATCAGTAGTGTGGCCCCCCCAAGATATCGCTATGAGACAGAGGCCATGCTGCTAGGGGGGCCACCTTTGCTTTAAGACCCAAACAGGAATAAAATGTACATGATGCAGTGGAAAGCTTGCTCACTTTGCGTGCCCACTGGCCTTTGTTAACCTTGCGACGTGATCAGTTTGCTTCATGGTAGTGATGCCCCCGGAAATGCTAATCGGCTTTTTGTTATGTACAATTTATATGTTCAAGGCAAAGGGACCTGCCGACAGACCCTTCTATATTTACGCCATGCAGGGATGGACAGGATGGTCTCAATTGGACACCAGGGGGGGACAGAATTTCTAAAAAGTGCTGAATGGTTATGAGACAAGACATATGGCAGCCCCAGTACATACTGGGAATCGCCAATATCCTGTTGGTTACTGTTCACAGGCGTATACAGCCTGGATAATATCACACGTATCATGTCACGCCATTTCCCTTGGTCTATATCACAAATTATCACAAATTTCATCATCACAGAAAAAACCTGCAGTTTTCCACCAACCTAAACAAATGATCAAGTTCCTTGTTTTTTGCAAAACCCTTTATCTCGTTCCCCCTCCCCCTATAAGAGAGACAATACACTGTAGACAAACACCCAACAGACACACAAGGGCTACCCTGCTGTAATCACCCTGTATTGTCACCTTTAACCCAGTGCCGGGGACTCTGTATATAACATAACCATATGAATCAATCACACGTATACGGAAAGCCACCGTAGAAATGACCAGAAACAGTGAGAATTTCGTACTAAGCTCATCCCGGGCTTCGTTCCTACAGGCGACTAAGATGAACATTTTTTACTCCTTCCTTTGCGTTTTGTCTAAAAATGCAACAACATTGATTTGGATATAGGAATGCCTTATCGTTCACACAACTGCCTTTTTATGCGTTTTTTAAACACGTGACTTGCTGCGGTTTAAGTCTACGGGGAAACGCGTTGTATACAAACTATGACGCGTTAAAAAACGCTTGCAAACAAGCTGA
Organism: Hymenochirus boettgeri; assembly: GCA_019447015.1. Lineage (NCBI taxonomy): Eukaryota > Metazoa > Chordata > Amphibia > Anura > Pipidae > Hymenochirus > Hymenochirus boettgeri. The sequence continues at coordinate 4,076,001 of CM033476.1, read as the reverse complement.
AATATCGCTTACAAACATGATGGACTTGTAGACACATGTTGTACTTTGTAGTGGGAATGGAGACTTAATGATTGCAGAGGAAGATTTTAAGCAAACACAGTATTTGTCCTTGTAGACACAACAGAGGAATTCAGCTAATGTTAGTGAGTGGATTATGGGCGATTACTCTTTTGACCTGTTCTAAAAAGTCCCCATTATTACCGATATTATACAGGAACCCTGAGTGCTAAGACCGCGCTGCCGCGTTTCCCTCGCGTTTTGTGATCCGTTAGCGTGTGAGAATCCCTTTCCAGTGCGTTATAACATGGTTGCCCGCATTGCATGAGCGGCGATCCGTTTTCGGAGAGCATGCAATCGCATTTTTTTGGGAATCGCCAGTAACTCGCTATAAACGTAATTACGGCGCAAACGCACGTGAAACTTGCTACGTTACAACTGCGTGTCTGGTGCGGCTACAGGCTAAGGGAAAATCTCAGTTACAATTAGTTTTTCATCCCGTATCCTTTCTAACAACTCATTATTATTAAACACAGATGATACAATTTATAACACAATTTATTGGTCCTGGTCATTTGTTGTAGTTTAGAGAAGTTGTCGGACATGGGGCAGGAATAACATTAGATTGATGACCCAAATATCAAGGGGGTGTTTAGAGTTGTAGTTCAGTAGGACTTGTTTAACTTTTCTCCTATAATTAAATTCAATTGTTTTATTACTTGATTAAATTTGCCGAAATTAAAAAGTTGAAAACGATCCGAGAACAGAATCTGCAGCTGCGTGGCTTTACACTGGTATTCCCTGTCCTACTGAACGCGGTGTAAAGCGCCTGCCCTGTGTTCCAGCTGCGCCTACCCATCCAACAGCAAAGTAAACAGTCTCAGCGTTTCTCCAACATGAAACTTGATTTCAATGACTTTAACATGGTCGTTCGGTTATATCATGTTTCTGTATATTAATAAAATTCGGTCTTACCCAGAATTTAGATCCCAATGGTCCAGAACCGCAGAACGTATCCATGGCGTGGAATATACGATATCGTGGTTTAATCTCTCCTGTATCTGCCAGTCCTGCGGTGGAGTTATATCATTGTGTGGTCTGCGGAAAGTTACCCTAGTATGAATTCTGTGTAATTTCTCTTTAAGGTGAGACTGGGTGGGGGGAAGTGTGGGTCTATATTGTAGTTCATCACGGACAGCTGCTACCACCCGGGCAGCCTGGAGGCATCTTTCTGTCTCAGTGAACAAAACACTGATGTGCTGTAGCTTTAATTTGCTGTTTCCTGGGTTTTTTTTGGAGCTTTCATAGACAAAGTGTAAAAAGAGTCGGAATTTAGTGGCTCCTCCTTATGACATCAGCATTTCCACACCCTGTGCACACACACTCTCACACACACTCACACACATTCAGCAGAAAAAAAAGGGGGAAGCTTTCTACCTACACTTCCCCTTTCTTTTTTGTTGGCTGTAAGATGCTGAATTTTCAGTTTTCAGACCTGCAGATACAAAAAAAATAGGAGAACAAAAAAAAATGTCCATGTGAGTGCGGAGAGCGTCAACGCAACAGATGGCGACTGGGACTTTCTATGCGGCAGATGGTTTTGTAATCAGGCAGTTTCATCAGTGTCTAAAGAGCAATTACACGTTATTTATTATAGTATAGTATATAATACAGTGTATAGTATAGTATATAATGTATAGTACAGTATATTATATAGTATAATATATAGTACAGTATATAGTACAGTATAGTATATAGTATAGTATATAATATAGTGTATAGTATAGTATATAATGTATAGTACAGTATAGTATATAGTATAATATATAGTACAGTATATAGTACAGTATAGTATATAGTATAGTATATAATACAGTTTATAGTATAGTATATAATACAGTGTATAGTATAGTATATAATGTATAGTACAGTATAGTATATAGTATAGTATATAATACAGTGTATAGTATAGTATATAATGTATAGTACAGTATAGTATATAGTATAGTATATAATATAGTGTATATTACAGTATAGTATATAGTACAGTATATAGTACAGTATAGTATATAGTATA
>CM033476.1:4035350-4072969 GCA_019447015.1 Hymenochirus boettgeri | reverse complement strand
GGCCTTGAAGAAAACATTTGTTCATGGATAGAGAACTGGTTATTGGACCGCAAACAGAGAGTGGTGGTTAATGGAGCTACATCTATGTGGGCTAAAGTTATAAGCGGAGTTCCTCAGGGTTCTGTAGCAAACAATGCCAGGTAGCAACAGCTAGAGCTAGCAAGATATTGTCTTGTATAAAGAGGGGAATGGAATCAAGAGAGAAAAATATTATTCTCCCTCTTTACAAGGCACTGGTAAGGCCACATTTGGAATATGCGGTGCAGTTTTGGAATCCCATATACAAAAGGGATATAGTATAGTATTGTATAGTATAGTACAGTGCAGTGCAGTACAGTGTAGTATTGTATAGTATTGTATAGTATAGTACAGTACAGTGTAGTATAGTATTGTATAGTATAGTACAGTGCAGTGCAGTACTGTATAGTATAGTACAGTATAGTACAGTATAGTAATTTATGAAAGGGAAAAAAATTCCTTCCTGACTCCAAGTGTCAATCGGAAATTTCCCTGGATCAACTCTACTTTATGTATCAATCCCAGTAACTTGTAACATTCCTTGTTTGTAGAAACCCATCCAGCTTTTTATTAAACTGACCAATGAACCTGCCATAACAACGTCCACTGGAAGACAGTTCCATAGCTTTACCGTTCTCACAGTGACAAACCCTTTCCCAACTCTACTTTATGTATCAATACCAGTAACTTGTAACATTCCTTGTTTGTAGAAACTCATCCAGCTTTTTATTAAACTGACCAATGAACCTGCCATAACAACGTCCACTGGAAGACAGTTCCATAGCTTTACTGTTCTCACAGTGACAAACCCTTTCCCAACTCTACTTTATGTATCAATACCAGTAACTTGTAACATTCCTTGTTTGTAGAAACTCATCCAGCTTTTTATTAAACTGACCAATGAACCTGCCATAACAACGTCCACTGGAAGACAGTTCCATAGCTTTACCGTTCTCACAGTGAAAAACCCTTTCCCAACTTGAAGCCTGAACCTTTTTTCTTCAAGTCTTAAGGGATGTCCTCGTGTCCTCTGACATGTTCCATTGGTGAAAAATGCCCCAGATAGTTTATTGTATGGCCTGTTAATGTATTTATACACAGTAATCATATCCCCACACAAGCACCTTTTCTCCAGCGTACATAATTGTAACTTTTCCAGTCTCTCTTCATATTCAAGCTTCCCCAATCCCCTTATTAATTTAGTTGCCTTTCTCTGAATCCTTTCCATTTCAAACCTCACGCACAGACCCATTGAATAATAATTATAATTATTTCACCGGGATATATAGGAGTAAAGCACTTACGTGTTGAGGAAGCGAGCAGTCATTCCATGAAGCAGCTGAATGACATCTCCGTGACGAACAGGGCGAGGAGGAGAGTCCACGGCCATTTCCTGTCTGGTACAATTATCATGGCGATTTAGAAATAAATAAATAAGTGCATAAAACAGTTCTCATTGGTCTAGCAACCCAGGGCATCCAATCAGATGCTGCTGTTGAAAAAAGCTCAATGTGGATTGGCTTTCTGCAGATTGCCCTGTAGAACCAGAGGGCAATACATTAACATATAAAACTTTAGAACCCTCTGATATTTTAGGGTCTGGGAAAGAAATTTTACAAAAGGCTCAGAAAATACGAATGGGCCCTGAAAAAACCAGTGCCAGCGATATCCAGCACTTTGTAGGCCAATGAAAAATTAGACCCACAATTCACCAAATATGGCAGCAACTCAACAGAAATGACTCATCCCCTTTACCCCCTCACTTTACCGGCTTGGATCCTTCACAATCCACCAGTTGTTGACATCTTTGTAGGGGTAGCAGGTGACCTGTTGCTGGTGTGAACTTCCACGTCCTTCCTCATACCTGATCATGGGAAATCAAGATCCAGAATCAATAAGAAGATTTTACATTAAGTGGGATCTGAAAAATGTGGTGATGGGGGATACAAAATGGCTGATCTGTTGATTAACAGGAAAGACCAAGTTACAAAAACTACTAAAACTCCTTGTTTTACTAAACCCTGTGTTGATATTTGGCCCTGAACACTCACAGCCCAGGATCTGGGCCCTTTCACAGTCATTTTTATTTGTTCTAATGATCACCCGACCAGCTCTCAGGTCTGCCAATATGGTGGTACAACTCTAGGAACATGTTACTCCCAGTAACCGTTTCATTACGTCCGAGTGTAAATAGTGAGTAATAAAAACAGCCCTGCTTGGGAAACACTCACCTTATGGGGTAAGTGTGTTTGTGTGAGTGAAGCCAGCAAGGCACAGGTTTGCCTAGCGTGTTCCGTAGTGTGATCTGAGAACCAAACGCAACCTCCAAGGGTTGACCTTGTGTGATCCTTGACAGGCCTCCCTGTGTGACATAAAGTGATTAAGGATAGATAATAATAGTAACAATAATATTCTCAGATCAAACTGAATTATTTCATTCACATTTACCTCAAGGCTGGCTTGGAAGGCACTGCTCATGATATGGTCATGAGGCCCAGAACGGGTCAAAATTGACAGATGGATGTAGAATATACCAAGATATAAAAGGGCAGGTATAACCAGCAAGGACAAGGTTTGAGCTAGCAGCTGACAGAGTAGTAACACCTAGAACAGAAAGAGAGGAGGTATAGAGGAACCTAGAACAGAAAGAGAGGAGGTATAGAGGAACCTAGAACAGAAAGAGAGGAGATATAGAGGAACCTAGAACAGAAAGAGAGGAGATATAGAGGAACCTAGAACAGAAAGAGAGGAGATATAAAGGAACCTAGAACAGAAAGAGAGAAGGTATAAAGGAACCTAGAATAGTATAGTATTGTATAGTATAGTACAGTGCAGTGCAGTACAGTGTAGTATTGTATAGTATTGTATAGTATAGTACAGTACAGTGTAGTATAGTATTGTATAGTATAGTACAGTGCAGTGCAGTACTGTATAGTATAGTACAGTATAGTAATTTATGAAGGGGAAAAAAATTCCTTCCTGACTCCAAGTGGCAATGGGAAATTTCCCTGGATCAACTCTACTTTATGTATCAATCCCAGTAACTTGTAACATTCCTTGTTTGTAGAAACTCATCCAGCTTTTTATTAAACTGACCAATGAACCTGCCATAACAACGTCCACTGGAAGACAGTTCCATAGCTTTACCGTTCTCACAGTGACAAACCCTTTCCCAACTCTACTTTATGTATCAATACCAGTAACTTGTAACATTCCTTGTTTGTAGAAACTCATCCAGCTTTTTATTAAACTGACCAATGAACCTGCCATAACAACGTCCACTGGAAGACAGTTCCATAGCTTTACTGTTCTCACAGTGACAAACCCTTTCCCAACTCTACTTTATGTATCAATACCAGTAACTTGTAACATTCCTTGTTTGTAGAAACTCATCCAGCTTTTTATTAAACTGACCAATGAACCTGCCATAACAACGTCCACTGGAAGACAGTTCCATAGCTTTACCGTTCTCACAGTGAAAAACCCTTTCCCAACTTGAAGCCTGAACCTTTTTTCTTCAAGTCTTAAGGGATGTCCTCGTGTCCTCTGACATGCTCCATTGGTGAAAAATGCCCCAGATAGTTTATTGTATGGCCTGTTAATGTATTTATACACAGTAATCATATCCCCACACAAGCACCTTTTCTCCAGCGTACATAATTGTAACTTTTCCAGTCTCTCTTCATATTCAAGCTTCCCCAATCCCCTTATTAATTTAGTTGCCTTTCTCTGAATCCTTTCCATTTCAAACCTCACGCACAGACCCATTGAATAATAATTATAATTATTTCACCGGGATATATAGGAGTAAAGCACTTACGTGTTGAGGAAGCGAGCAGTCATTCCATGAAGCAGCTGAATGACATCTCCGTGACGAACAGGGCGAGGAGGAGAGTCCACGGCCATTTCCTGTCTGGTACAATTATCATGGCGATTTAGAAATAAATAAATAAGTGCATAAAACAGTTCTCATTGGTCTAGCAACCCAGGGCATCCAATCAGATGCTGCTGTTGAAAAAAGCTCAATGTGGATTGGCTTTCTGCAGATTGCCCTGTAGAACCAGAGGGCAATACATTAACATATAAAACTTTAGAACCCTCTGATATTTTAGGGTCTGGGAAAGAAATTTTACAAAAGGCTCAGAAAATACGAATGGGCCCTGAAAAAACCAGTGCCAGCGATATCCAGCACTTTGTAGGCCAATGATAAATTAGACCCACAATTCACCAAATATGGCAGCAACTCAACAGAAATGACTCATCCCCTTTACCCCCTCACTTTACCGGCTTGGATCCTTCACAATCCACCAGTTGTTGACATCTTTGTAGGGGTAGCAGGTGACCTGTTGCTGGTGTGAACTTCCACGTCCTTCCTCATACCTGATCATGGGAAATCAAGATCCAGAATCAATAAGAAGATTTTACATTAAGTGGGATCTGAAAAATGTGGTGATGGGGGATACAAAATGGCTGATCTGTTGATTAACAGGAAAGACCAAGTTACAAAAACTACTAAAACTCCTTGTTTTACTAAACCCTGTGTTGATATTTGGCCCTGAACACTCACAGCCCAGGATCTGGGCCCTTTCACAGTCATTTTTATTTGTTCTAATGATCACCCGACCAGCTCTCAGGTCTGCCAATATGGCGGTACAACTCTAGGAACTTGTTACTCCCAGTAACCGTTTCATTACGTCCGAGTGTAAATAGTGAGTAATAAAAACAGCCCTGCTTGGGAAACACTCACCTTATGGGGTAAGTGTGTTTGTGTGAGTGAAGCCAGCAAGGCACAGGTTTGCCTAGCGTGTTCCGTAGTGTGATCTGAGAACCAAACGCAACCTCCAAGGGTTGACCTTGTGTGATCCTTGACAGGCCTCCCTGTGTGACATAAAGTGATTAAGGATAGATAATAATAGTAACAATAATATTCTCAGATCAAACTGAATTATTTCATTCACATTTACCTCAAGGCTGGCTTGGAAGGCACTGCTCATGATATGGTCATGAGGCCCAGAACGGGTCAAAATTGACAGATGGATGTAGAATATACCAAGATATAAAAGGGCAGGTATAACCAGCAAGGACAAGGTTTGAGCTAGCAGCTGACAGAGTAGTAACACCTAGAACAGAAAGAGAGGAGGTATAAAGGAACCTAGAACAGAAAGAGAGGAGATATAAAGGAACCTAGAACAGAAAGAGAGGAGATATAGAGGAACCTAGAACAGAAAGAGAGGAGATATAGAGGAACCTAGAACAGAAAGAGAGGAGATATAGAGGAACCTAGAACAGAAAGAGAGAAGGTATAAAGGAACCTAGATCTACTTTATGTATCAATACCAGTAACTTGTAACATTCCTTGTTTGCAGAAACTCATCCAGCTTTTTATTAAACTGACCAATGAACCTGCCATAACAACGTCCACTGGAAGACAGTTCCATAGCTTTACCGTTCTCACAGTGAAAAACCCTTTCCCAACTTGAAGCCTAAACCGTTTATCTTCAAGTCTTAAGGGATGTCCTCGTGTCCTCTGACATGTTCTATTACTCATCCATCTTTTTAATTAAACGACCAATGAACCTGCCATAACAACGTCCACTGGAAGACAGTCCATAGCTTTAACGTTCTCAACAGGAAAACCTTCCCAACTCTACTTTATGTATCAATCCCATAGCAACTTGTAACATTCTTTTTTGTCGAAACTCATCCAGCTTTTTATTAAACTGAACCATGAACCTGCCAAACACGTCCAACTGGAAGACATCCATAGCTTTACCGTTCTCACAGTGCCAAACCCTTTCCCACTCTACTTTATGTATCCTACCAGTAACGGGTAACATTCCTTGTTTGTAGAAACTCTCCCGCTTTTTATTAAACTGACCAATGAACCTGCCATAACCAACGTCCACTGGAGACAAGTTCCATATCTTACCGTTCTCACAGTGACAAAACCTTTCCCACTCTCACTTTATGTATCATACCAACTTGTTACATTCTTGTTGTAGAAACTCATCAGCTTTTATAAACTGACCCAATGAACCTGCCATAACAACGCCACTGGAAGACAGTCCATAGCTTTACCGTTGCTCACAGTGACAAACCCTCTTCCCAACTTAACTTATGATATAAATACCATAACTTGTAACATTCCTTGTTTATAGAAACTCATCCAGCTTTTCTTAAAAATCGACCAATGAACCTGCCATAACAAAACGTACTGGAACAGGTTCCATAGCTTTACCGTTCTCACAGTGACAAAACCCTTTCCCGAACTCTACTGTTATGTATCAATCCCAGTAACTTGTAACATTCCATTGTTTGCAGAACTCATACGCATTTTTTAAAACTGACCAATGAACCTGCCACTAACAACGTCCAATGGAAGACAGTTCCATAGCTTTACTGTTCTCAAGTGACAAACCCTTTCCCAACTCTACTTTATATCTCAATACCAGTAACTTGTAACATTCCTTGTTTGTAAGAAACTCATCCAGCTTGTAAAACTGACCAATGAACCTGCCATAACAACGTCCACTGGAAGACAGTTCCATAGCTTTACCGTTCTCACAGTGAAAAACCCTTTCCCAACTTGAAGCCTAAACCGTTTATCTTCAAGTCTTAAGGGATGTCCTCGTGTCCTCTGACATGTTCTATTGGTGAACAATGCCCCAGATAGTGTATATTTGTATTTATACACAAGTAATATGTAATATAGTCATAGGCACACTGTTTTTGAAAAATAACCTCACAGGTTTTATTACAACGTTTCGACCTCACTCAGGACGTCTTCATCAGGAACGTTGTAATAAAACCAGTGGAGTTATTTTTGAAAGTCAGTGTGCCTGGTTAATGGAGCTGTGACACCTGGAATTTAGTGTTTGGAAGGAGAGCAGGGGTATGACAGTATTTTTTGTATTTCTACACAGTAATCATATCCCCACGCAAACACCTTTTCTCTAGGGTACATTGGAGATTGGAGGGATTGGAGAGTCAGCCACACGTGTGCAGGGGTGACCCTACCATGAAGCAAACTGAAACATTTGCTATGGGTGCGCTCCTGCGGAACACTTAAAAGGCGGCAGTTAAAAAAAAATCCTCCTTCCTGCAATACCGCATTTCAGCAATAGTCCACCAATTCGTGTTAAGTCAGCCCTCCAGTTCACCAGTCATTGTAAGTCATCCCACATACCCACCTCCACAAGCCACGCCTATGTTCCATGATGAAACCACGCCCACTTCACATGTCTGCCGATAGGCGGCATCTAAAATTGTTTCAGGTGTCAAAAACTCTAGGATCCCCTCTGCACGTGTGCGGAGGGACACAGAGACACTTAATGTAGCTAAAAATATAGTTTGATTTTTTTAAAGGGTTTTTTTTAGTTTACTTTGCCTTTAATATTTTTTTGAACTAATGCTGATTCTCTTTTCTCACCGCATTATGGCACCTTATGTATGAATATTCATTTCTCATTGCGCTTTATCAGGGAGATTCAATAAAAGTTCTTATCGTTTAAAATGGTGCTAATTTTGCCCCAACCAATCAGATGTTAGCTTACAAATGTTAAATAAGATCTGATTGGCTGGGGCGAATTTAGCACCATTTTAAATGATAAGAACTTTTATTGAATCTCCCTGTAAGTTTGTTATAGTTTGGCTGCTTCACAGCTTTAAATCCTTTAAAAAAATTCTAAAACCAAACTTGCTTTTTCGGTTTATTTCCGTATTGCGGCGGATACTAAAACTACGCCTGTTCCCAATTCTCCACCCACTGCGTCTGGTTGTCCTGTCCCAATGGAGCTAAGGCCAGAAAAGCCTAATAAAGTATCTGAAGGAAGAACAGCTGTTCGCTGTGTGTGTCCCTGATAACGTCCAGTAGATATTTGTATAAACCACAGAGAGCCGAGGTCACATAAACATTTCTGTTTCACCTTCCGGCCCTGCGGATCCTTGTCGACTGAAACTTACGTTTATGGGGGGGGGTTGGTTAGTAGGTAGAATTCCCATTTAACTTTCCCCTTATTGTTGGTTAAGCCAATTCTAATGAGGTTGTCACGGTTATTTCCTCTATAGACTGATAAGTAGCTGGAGGACACAGACCGCGGCAAGTTAGATTTGGCAGTCGATCGACCGTTAATACAAACGTGGGAACCATGACTCAGCCAAGCCACAACATGCAGCTCTCTGTAACCTATGATTTACATTTCGTCCATTACTGTTCGATGGGATGCAGCCTCTAATAAGGATTCCTTTATAGCATTCAGCCCTCCAAGTCTTGCGGGCTGCCCACGTTCGTTTAGTCACCGCTTGGTAAAGACACGTGGAGCATTGTAGCGACTATAACCATAAAAAAGAAAGTCAATAAATTACTACTGAGCACAGAATGTCAGAACAGCCCTGGTTATCTTAATTGTTTACATTGATAAGAACATAAGTAAAGGTTCGTACACACTTCGCAGGTCCCAACGCTCGACGCACGATGTGTACGAACGTTCATTTCAGCCGATAATCGCCCGTGTATGGGCACTTTATCTTCCGAAAAGACCGGTCGTTCAGAGATCTGTCTGGTCGGGCAACGATCCCTGACCGAACGGCCGATTATTCTATGCAGCTTGCTTGGTTAGCGATGCAGTTTGGGAGGTAGGAATACTCAGTCCTACCTCCTATTCTAGGGTACATAAAGATCTTGGATCAGAGGTTATGGCTGAACAATCCCTTTTAAAACAAACCTTTGCTAATGGCGAATTTTTAAAGGCAACTGTTAGCTGCCATTAAAAAGTTGCGCAAAAAACAAATTGGAACTAACCGGATGCGCTGAAAAAATTTATGGCCAATAGTGGACCGCGATAGGGGCAGCTACGACAAATCACAAAGTCAGTCGTGGGGAAAGTTTGCTGGGAACAATTAGGTTGTCCATTGGAGACCGCACAATCGGCAGAGATTTACCGACATGACCGATCGACTGTTGTGAACAGGCATCAGAAATCAGTCGCCGTTGGCCATGAAATCACCGCAGATTTTTTAGACCGAAACACAGAAATGTTGTTTGGTTGAGCTGAAAAAATCAGACTAACCCAATGAATTAGACATTTACTAAACTGCTCAGTCATTGTTACTCATCACATCAGGATGAATGAATAAAGGCTACGCTACCCACATGACAGATACTGTAATCCCCTTATAATAACACTGCTTGGATTGCTTCTTCCCTATAGTCCCCTACACAATGAATGAAAAAACTTGTATTTCAGGCTTAAAGTAGAAAAAGTGATGGTGTGTCGCACAAGCCTTTCAGCTGCTGTTACTTCCCTGTAAACCCCTCTACTCAGGGGAAACCGCTCAGTGATCTCTAATAGTCAGTATAATAAATTATATTCTTATAAATGGTGCTTTGGTATGTCATCAGTTATATTGAAATGTTCTGCTATACCCTCATACTGTACTGTCTAAGGGAAGCAATATGGCAGCTCCCACCCATATGTATAAATATACAGAGAAGGAATGTTCTGTACATACAATAAGCTATACCCTCATACTGTATCTGTCTAAGGGAAACAATATGGCAGCTCCCACCCATATGTTATAATATAAATATCAGAGAAGGAATGTTCAATAAGCTATACCCTCATACTGTACTGTCTAAGGGAAACACTATGGCAGCTCCCACCCATATGTATAAATATACAGAGAAGGAATGTTCTGTACATACAATAAGCTATACCTTCATACTGTACTGTCTAAGGGAAGCAATATGGCAGCTCCCACCCATACCACCATAGTATAAATATACAGAGAAGGAATTTTCTGTCTCAATAGCCTATACCCTCATACTGTCCTGTCTAAGGGAAACACTATTGCGCTCCACCCATATGTATAAATATATCACGAAGGAATGTTCTGTACATACATAAGCTATACCTTCCATACTGTAGCTGTCTCAGGGAGCAATATGGCAGCTCCCACCCATATGTATAATATAAATATACAGAGAAGAATTTCTGTACACACATAAGCTATACCCTCATACTGTACTGTCTAAGGAAGCAATTCTGGCGCCCCACCCATTGTATAATAAATATAGCAGAGACGGAATGTTTCTGTACACACATAACTATATCCTCATACTGACTGTCTAAGGGAAACACTCTGGCAGGCTCCCCCCCTAGTATAAATATAAATATAACAGAGACGGAATGTTCTGTACACACCATAAGCGATATTCTCATACTGTCCTGTCTAAGGGGAACAATATTGCAGCTCCCACCCATATGTATAAATATAAATCTACATAGAAGGATGTTCTGTACATACATAAGCTTACCCTCATACTGTACTGTCTAAGGGAAAACTCTGGCACTCCCACCCATATGTATAAATATAATAACAGAGAGAATGTTTCTTACACACAATACGCTATATCCTTATACTGTACTGTCTAGGGAAACCTCTGTCAGCCCACCCATATGTTAAAAAAAATATACAAAGAAGGATGTCGGTACATACATAAGCTTACCCGCATACGTAACTGTCTAAGGGAACAATTGGCAGCTCCCACCCATATTATATATACAGAGAAGGATGTTCTGTACATACCATAGCTATTACCCTCATAACTGTACGTCTAAGGGAACAATATGGCAGTCTGCAGCTCCCACCCATATGTATAAATATATAAATATACAGAGAAGAATGTTCGTATACACAATAAGCTATACCCTCAAACTGTACTGTTGAGGGAAACAGTATGGCAGCTCCCACCCATAGTATAAATATAATATACAAAGAGGATGTTCTGTACATACAATAAGCTATACCCTCATACTGTACTGTCTAAGGGAAACAATATGGCGCTCCCACCCCATAATGTATAAATATACAGAGAAGGAATGTTCTGTACATACAATAACTATCCTCATACTGTGACTGTCTAAGGGAAACACTATGGCAAGCTTCCCACCATATATAAATATACAGAGAAGGAATGTTCTGTACATACAATAAGCTATACCCTCATACTGTACTGTCTAAGGGAAGCAATATGGCAGCTCCCACCCATATGTATAAATATAAATATACAGAGAGGAATGTTTTGTACACACAATAAGCTATACCCTCATACTGTACTGTCTAAGGGAAGCAATATGGCAGTCCTCCACCCATATGTAATAATATAAATATACAGAGAAGGAATGTTCTGTACACACAATAAGCTTATTCCCATACTGTACTGTCAAGGGAAACACTATGGCAGCCTCCACCCACTATGTATAAATATAATATACAGAGAAGGATGTTCTGTACACACAATAAGCGATATCTATACTGTACTGTCTAAGGGAAACATATGGCAGCTCCCACCCATATGTATAAATATAAATATACAGAGAAGGAATGTTCTTGTACACCACATAGCATATCCTCATACTGGTACTGTCTAAGGAACACTATGGCAGCTCCCACCCATTGTAATAAATATAATAAATACGAGAAGGAATGTTCTGTACATACAATAAGCTATACACTTATACTGTACTGTCTAGGGAACATATGGCAGCTCCCCCCATATGTATAAATATAAGAAAGGATGTTTCTGTACACACAATAAGCTATACCCTCATACTGTACTGTCTAAGGGAAGCAATATGGCAGCTCCCACCTATGTATAAAATATAAATATACAGAGAAGGAATGTTCTGTACACCAATAAGCATACCCTCATACTGTACTGTCTAAAGGGAAACAACTAGGGCCTAGCTCCCACTCAATGATAATATGATATCAGAGATGAAAACAAAGGGTTCTGTACATACAATAAGCTATACCCTCATACTGTACTGTCTAAGGGAAACATATGGCAGCTCCCACCCATATGATAAATATACAGAGAAGGAATGTTCTGTACATACAATAAGCTATACCCTCATACTGTACTGTCTAAGGGAAACAATATGAGCTGGCAGCTCCCACCCATATGTATAAATATACAGAGAAGGAATTCTGTACACAAAGCTATACCTCATACTGTACTGTCTAAGGGAAACATAATGGCAGCTCCCACCCATATGTTATAAATATACAGAGAAGGATGTTTCTGTACATACAATAAGCTATACCCTCATACTGTACTGTCTAAGGGAAACAATATGGCAGCTCCCACCCATATGTATAAATATACAGAGAAGGAATGTTCTGTACATACAATAAGTATACCCCATACTGTACTGTCTAAGGGAAACAATATGGCAGCTCCCACCCATATGTATACATTACACGAGAAGGAATGTTCTGTACATACAATAAGCTATACCCTCATACTGTATGTCTAAGGGAAACAATATGGCAGCTCCACCCATATGTATATAATATAATATACAGAAAGGAATGTTCTGTACAACATAAATAAGGCTATACCCTCATACTGTCGTCTAAGGGAAACAATAGGCACTCGACTGCAGCTCCCACACCCATATGTCATAATATACAGAGAAGGAATGTTCTGTCATACAATAAGCTATACCCTCATACTGACTGTCTAAGGGAAACAAATGGCAGCTCCCCCCCATATGTATAATATACAGAGAAGGAATGTTCTGTACATACAATAAAGCTATACCCTCATACTGTACTGTCTAAGGGAAACAATATGGCAGCTCCCACCCATATGTATAAATATATCAGAGAAGGAATGTTCTGTACACACTAAGCTATACCCCTCAGACTGACTGTCTAAGGGAAAACAATATGGCAGCTCCCACCATATGTATAAATGTTGTATAACCCTTTGGTTTTCCCCCCAACCTTAAAAAAAAAAAGGAAAAATCACCTCATTACAACTTTACCCCAGACACATTTTTAGTGCAGGTTTTATCCATTGGTGTCTTTGTCACTTATAACCCCTTAGAACATTATTATGTTACACGCTGCATCTGATGACGGGGAAAGGTAAGCGCTGCGAAGTTGTCTGTTTCCTTCTATCACTGCACATGGTTCTGCTCCTCCTATGCAGGTGTCTATTAGTTGATGGACCCGAACCCAAGTTACAGGCCAAACTTTATGAATTCGGACAAACTTGAACTATCGAACCAGTTCGGTTTTCAAACTTTTCATTGTCTGAGCTTTTTCGAACTATTGTCTCCACCATTCGCTTAAATACAGTAGTATAGTTTTGTATAATATAGTTCTAGTAAATATACTAGTACCGTTCGTTATTCTAGTTATATTTATATTATGTATACAAGTTATAGTCTATAAGTATCTCGTCTCCGTACTCAGTATACATAGTCCTCCGTTCTCCCCTAGTACTTATCTAGTTCTCGTCCGTTTCGTCATCTCTCTCGTAGCGTCTCTTCTCGTCCTATGTCCGTATCGTATCCTCTGTTCCGTCGCCGTCCTCGTCTCTATCGTTTTCTCGTCTCTCGTCCCGTCCTCGTCTCCCTCTCTCGTCCTCTGTTAGTCTCTTTACTCGTCTCTCGTCTCTCTCTGTCTCTCCGTCTCTTTCCCGCGCCTCATCTCGTCCCTCGTCTCCGTCCTCCCGTCTCGTCTCGTTCTTCGTCTCCCGTCTCTATCTCGTCTCTCTTTCCGTACTCTCTGTCTCTGTCTCCATCTCGTCGTTCTTCCGTCTCCTCTCGTCTCTCCGTCCCCTCTCCTCCTTCTCGTCTCGTCTCGTCTCTCGTCTCGTTCTCTCGTCTCATTCGTCTGTCTCGCCTTCCCGCTCTATCCGTCTCGCTCTCTATCTGTCTCGCCGTCTCGTCCCGTCCGTCGTCTTGTACTCTCTTCGTCTACGTCCGTCTCTCGTCTCGTTCTCTCTGCCAGTGTCTCTTGTCTCGCTCCGTCTCGTCCCGTCTCGTCTCTCGTCTCGCGCCTCTGTCCGTACCTCGTCTCCGTCTCTGCTCTCTTCCTGTCTAAGGGAAACAATATGGCAGCTCCCACCCATATGTATAAATAATATAAATATACAGAGAAGGAATGTTCTGTATACACAATAAGCTATACCCTCATACTGTACTGTTGAAGGGAAACAGTATGGCAGCTCCCACCCATATGTATAAATATAAATATACAAAGAAGGAATGTTCTGTACATACAATAAGCTATACCCTCATACTGTACTGTCTAAGGGAAACAAAGCAATTCTGGCGCCCCACCCATTGTATAATAAATATAGCAGAGACGGAATGTTTCTGTACACACATAACTATATCCTCATACTGACTGTCTAAGGGAAACACTCTGGCAGGCTCCCCCCCTAGTATAAATATAAATATAACAGAGACGGAATGTTCTGTACACACCATAAGCGATATTCTCATACTGTCCTGTCTAAGGGGAACAATATTGCAGCTCCCACCCATATGTATAAATATAAATCTACATAGAAGGATGTTCTGTACATACATAAGCTTACCCTCATACTGTACTGTCTAAGGGAAAACTCTGGCACTCCCACCCATATGTATAAATATAATAACAGAGAGAATGTTTCTTACACACAATACGCTATATCCTTATACTGTACTGTCTAGGGAAACCTCTGTCAGCCCACCCATATGTTAAAAAAAATATACAAAGAAGGATGTCGGTACATACATAAGCTTACCCGCATACGTAACTGTCTAAGGGAACAATTGGCAGCTCCCACCCATATTATATATACAGAGAAGGATGTTCTGTACATACCATAGCTATTACCCTCATAACTGTACGTCTAAGGGAACAATATGGCAGTCGCTCCCACCTATATGTAATAAATATAATAGATACCGAGAAGGAATGTTCTGTACACAATAAGCTATACACTTATACTGTACTGTCTAGGGAAGCATATGGCAGCTCCCACCCATATGTATAAATATATAAGAGAAGGAATGTTTCTGTACACACAATAAGCTATACCCTCAACTGTACTGTCTAAGGGAAGCAATATGGCAGCTCCCACCTATGTATAATATAAATATACAGAGAAGGAGATGTTCTGTACACACAATAAGCTATACCTCATACTGTACTGTCTAAGGGAAACACTAGGCCAGCTCCCACTCATATGTATAAATATATATACAGAGATAAAACAAAAAAAAAGGGGGTTCTGTACATACAATAAGCTATACCTCATACTGTACTGTCTAAGGGAAACATATGGCAGCTCCCACCCATATGATAAATTATACAGAGAAGGAATGTTCTGTACATACAATAAGCATACCCTCATACTGTACTGTCTAAGGGAAACAATATGAGCCAGCTCCCCACCCATATAGTATAAATATACAGAGAAGGATATTCTGTACACAACAAGCTATACCTCATACTGTTACTGTGCTAAGGGAACATAATGGCAGCTCCCACCCATATGTTAATAAATATAAGAGAAGGATGTTCTGTACATACAATAAGCTATACCCTCATACTGTACTGTCTAAGGAACAATATGGCAGCTCCCACCCATATGTATAAATATACAGAGAAGGAATGTTCTGTACAACAATAAGTATACCCCATACTGTACTGTCTAAGGGAAACAATAATGGCAGCTCCCACCCATATGTAATAATTACGAGAAGGAATGTTCTGTACATACAATAAGCTATAACCCCTCATACTGTACTGTCTAAGGGAAACAATATGGCAGTCCCACCCATATGTATATAATATAATATACAGAAGGAATGTTCTGTACAACATAAATAAGGCTATACCCCATACTGTACTGTCTAAGGGAAACAATATGAGTCGCTCGCAGCTCCCACACCCATATGTATAATATACAGAGAAGGAATGTTCTGTCATACAATAAGCTATACCCTCATACTGTACTGTCTAAGGGAAACAATATGGCAGCTCCCACCCCATATGTATAATATAACAGAGAAAGGAATGTTTTCTGTACTACAATAAAGCTATAACCCTCATACTGTTAACTGTCTAAGGGAAACAATATGGCAGCTCCCACCCATATGTATAAATATACAGAGAAGGAATGTTCTGTACACACTAAGCTATACCCCCTAACTGTACTGTCTAAGGGAAAACAATATGGCAGCTCCCACCATATGTATAAATGTTGTATAACTGTCCCCCTATCACTCATTAAACTTACCCCAGACACATTTTTAGTGCAGGTTTATCCATTGGTGTCTTTGTCATTATAACCCCTTAGAACATTATTATGTTACAGCTGCATCTGATGACGGGGAAAGGGTAAGCGCTGCTGCAAGTTGTCTGTTTCCTTCTATCACTGCACTGGTTCTGCTCCTCCCTATGCAGGTGTCTATTAGTGATGGACCCGAACCCAAGTTACAGGCCAAACTTTATGAATTCGGACAAACTTGAACTATCGAACTAGTTCGGTTTTCAAACTTTTCATTGTCTGAGCTTTTTCGAAACTATTGTCTCCACCATTCGCTTAAATACAGTAGTATAGTACTACTTGTATAATATATTCTAGTAAATAACTATACTATGTACAGTCATATTCTAGTATAGTATCAGTTATATTATAGTCTCTCGTACTAGTATCATGTCTCGTTTTGTCATCGTCTCGTCCGTATAGTCATCGTACCGTCTAGTCTAGTCCGTATCGTAATCGTATCCGTCGCCGTTCATCTTCTGTCTCCTCCGTCTCGTCCCTCTCGTATCGTACTCTAGTCCTCGTTCTCGTCTCTGTCATCTCGTCTCGTCTCGTCTCGTCTCGTCCCGTCTCGTCTCTCTCGTCCTCTTTCGTCTCTCGTCTCGTCCCTCTCGTCTCTTGTCTCCTCTCGTCCTCGTCCCTCTCCTCTATCCCGTCCTCGTTCGTCCTCGTCTCGTTCTCTTCTCTTCTTTGCCCCCACCTCCGTCTCTGATCTCTCGTCCTCGTCTCTCGTATCGTTACTCGTCTCTCGTCTCCTTCTGCGGTCTCGTCTCGGTCTCGTCCCGTCTCGTCTCGTCCCGCCTCGTCTTCGTCTCGTTCTCTTCGAAACAATATGGCAGCTCCCACCCATATGTATAAATATAAATATACAAAGAAGGAATGTTCTGTACATACAATAAGCTATACCCTCATACTGTACTGTCTAAATGAAACAATATGGCAGCTCCCACCCATATGTATAAATATAATAACAGAGAAGGAATGTTCTGTACATACAATAAGCTATACCCTCATACTGTACTGTCTAAGGGAAGCAATATGGCAGCTCCCACCCATATGTATAAATATAAATATACAGAGAAGGAATGTTCTGTACACACAATAAGCTATACCCTCATACTGTACTGTCTAAGGGAAGCAATATGGCAGCTCCCACCCATATGTATAAATATAAATATACAGAGAAGGAATGTTCTGTACACACAATAAGCTATATCCTCATACTGTACTGTCTAAGGGAAACACTATGGCAGCTCCCACCTCCCACCATATGTATTAAAAATATACAGAGAAGGAATGTCTGTCTTCTGTACACACATAACTATATCCTCATACTGACTGTCTAAGGGAAACACTCTGGCAGGCTCCCCCCCTAGTATAAATATAAATATAACAGAGACGGAATGTTCTGTACACACCATAAGCGATATTCTCATACTGTCCTGTCTAAGGGGAACAATATTGCAGCTCCCACCCATATGTATAAATATAAATCTACATAGAAGGATGTTCTGTACATACATAAGCTTACCCTCATACTGTACTGTCTAAGGGAAAACTCTGGCACTCCCACCCATATGTATAAATATAATAACAGAGAGAATGTTTCTTACACACAATACGCTATATCCTTATACTGTACTGTCTAGGGAAACCTCTGTCAGCCCACCCATATGTTAAAAAAAATATACAAAGAAGGATGTCGGTACATACATAAGCTTACCCGCATACGTAACTGTCTAAGGGAACAATTGGCAGCTCCCACCCATATTATATATACAGAGAAGGATGTTCTGTACATACCATAGCTATTACCCTCATAACTGTACGTCTAAGGGAACAATATGGCAGTCATAAATATACAGAGAAGGAATGTTCTGTACACACAATAAGCTATACCATCATACTGTACTGTCTAAGGGAAACAATATGGCAGCTCCCACCCATATGTATAAATATACAGAGAAGGAATGTTCTGTACATACAATAAGCTATACCCTCATACTGTACTGTCTAAGGGAAACACTATGGCAGCTCCCTCACCTATATGTATAAAATAAATTACAGAGACGGCAATGGTTCCTGTACACACAATAAGCGTATACCTCATACTGTCTGTCTAAGGGAAACACTATGGCAGCTCCACTCATATGTATGTAAATAGAATATACAGAGAGGAATGTTCTGTACATACAATAAGCTATAACCTCATATACTGTACTGTCTAGGGAAACATATGGCAGCTCCACCCCATATTATAAATATACAGAGAAAGGATGTTCTGTACATACAATAAGCTATACCCTCATACTGTACTGTCTAAGGGAAACAATATGGCAGCTCCCACCCATATGTATAAATATAAATATAACAGAAAGGAATGTTCTGTACACAATAAAGCATTACCCTCTACGTACTGTCTAAGGGAAACAATATGCGCAGCTCCACCCATATGTATAAATATACAGAGAAGGAATTTCTGTACTACAATAAGCTATACCTCATACTGTTACTGTCTAAGGGAAACAATATGGCAGTCCCCCCCATATGTAAAATATACAGAGAAGGAATGTTCTGTTACATACAATAAGCTATACCCATACTGTACTGTCTAAGGGAAACACTATGGCAGCTCCCACTCCTATGTATAAATATACAGAGAAGGAATGTTCTGTACATACAATAAGCTATACCCTCATACTGTACTGTCTAAGGGAACAATATGGCAGCTCCCCCCCATATGTATAAAATATAAGAGAAGGATGTTCTGTACATACAATAAGCTATACCCTCATACTGTCTGTCTAAGGGAAACAAGATGGCAGCTCCCACCCTATGTATAAATATAATATACAGAGAAGGAATGTTCTGTACACACATAGATATACCCTCCTACGTACTGTCTAAGGGAAACAATATGGGCAGGCTCCCACCCATATATAATAATATCCAGAGAAGGAATGTTCTGTACATACAATAAGCTATACCCTCATACTGTACTGTCTAAGGGAAACAATATGGCAGCTCCCACCCATATGTATAAATATAAATACAGAGAAGGAATGTTCTGTACACACAATAAGCTATACCCTCATACTGTACGGTCTAAGGGAAACAATATGGCAGCTCCCACCCATATGTCTAAATATACAGAGAAGGAATTTCTGTACATACAATAAGCTATACCCTCATACTTTACTGTCTAAGGAAACAATATGGCAGCTCCCACCCATATGTAAATATACAGAGAAGGAATGTTCGTACAACATAAGATAACCCTCATACTGTACTGTCTAAGGAAACAATATGGCAGCTCCCCCATATTATAAAATATAAATTAAGAGAAGGAATGTTCTGTACCACAATAAGCTTACCCCATACTGTACTGCTAAGGGAAAACATATGGCAGCTCCACCATATGTTAAAGTTTTACTGTCCCTATCACTCATTCATACCACAGACACATTTATAGCAGGTTATCCATTGGTGTCTTTGTCACTTATAACCCCTTAGACATTATTATGTTACAGCTGCATCTGATGACGGGGAAGGGTAAGCGCTGCAAGTTGTCTGTTTCCTTCTATCACTGCACTGGTTCTGCTCCTCCTATGCAGGGTGTCTTATTATTGGATGGACCCACAACCCCAAGTTCAGGCCCAAACTTTATGATTCGGACAAACTTTGAACTATCCGAACCTAGTTCGGTTTTCCAAACTTTCATTGTCTGACTTTTCGAACTATTGTCTCCCATATTCGCTTAAATACAGTAGTATAGTATATTGTATAATATAGTTAGTATAATATATATATGTACGTCATTCTAGTATATATCTAGTTATATTATAGTTCCATAGTTCAGTCTCGTTATTCACGTTGCCATAGTATCAGTCAGTCTAGTCGTATCTAATCGACGTTATCTCTGTCTCTCGTACTCGTCCCTACAGTAATGTCAGTCTCGTTCTCGCCGTAAGTATCGTTCGTATCGTCTCGTCTCGTCTCGCGTCTCGTCTCTTCTTCTTCGTCTCTCGTCCGTCCCTTGTCTCTCTCTCTCGTCCTCGTCCCCTCTCGTCTCGTTGTACTCGTTCTTCTCTTCTCTCTTTGCCCCATCGTCTCTGATCTCTCGTCCTCGTCTCTCGTATCGTTTTACTCGTCTCTCGTCTCCGTTCTGCGGTCTCCCGTCTCCGGTCTCGTCCCGTCTCGTCTAGTCTCGTTTCTCTTACTCGTCTCTCGTCTCGTCTCTGTCTCGTCCCTCGTCTCGTTTCCCGCGTCCTCGTCTCTAGTCTCTCTCGTCCCGCCTCGTCTCCGTCCGTCCTCGTCTCGTCTCGTTTCTTTCTCAGTCTCCCGTCTCGTATCTCGTCTCGTTTTCTCTTCTCGTATCTCGTCTCGTCTCTCGTCTCGTCACTCTCTCGTTCGTTCCCGTCCTCGTCTCTCGTCTCGTCTCGTCCCGCCTCGTCTCGTCCCTTCTCGTCTCGTCTCAGTTCTCTCTCTCTTCTCTCGTCTCAGTCGCTCGTCTGATATCTCGTCTCGTTCCCGTCTCTCGTCATTCTCCGTCTCGCTCTCTATCTGTCTCTCGCCGTCTCGTCCCGGATCCCGCCTCGTCTTCGTCGGTTCTCCTTCTCGTCTCATCGTCTCGTCTCTCGTTCTCGTTCTCCTTCTGTCTCATCGTCCCGTCTCCTTCGTCTCGTCCTCTCGTCTCGTTTCGTTTCCGTCTCTCGTCCTCTCGTCTCGTCTCGTCTCGTCTCGTCCCGTACCTCGTCTAGTCCCGCCTCGTCTTCGTCTCGTTCCTCTTCTCATTCTCGTCTCTCCTCTCGTCTCCGTTCTCTTCATAGTATATAGTATATTATATAGTAAGTATTCGTTATTTACAGTAATATAGTATATAGTATAGTTAGTACAGAATAGTATTAGTATCGTTTTATCTTATAGTATATGTATAGTAATTGTATAGTTATATTACGTAATTAGTATACTTTATATAGTATATTGGTATAATATAGTATAGTATAATATACTATAGTACACGTATAGTAATAGTACAGTATATTCAATAGTACAGAATAGTATCAGATATAAGAATTCTATTATAGTATAGGCGTCCTCGTCGCTCGTACTCCTTTCATCACTCTCATTCTCGTCTCCTCTCCGCTCGTCCCGTCTTTCTCTTCCCGTCTCGTCGCGTCCCGTCATAGTCTCGTCCCAGTCCTCGTCTCGTCTCGTTCTCGTCTCGTCTCTCGTCTCGTTACGTCTCTCGTCTCTCGTCCTCGTATCGTCTAGTCCCGTCTCGTACTCCCGTCCGCCTCGTACTCGTCTTGTCATCTTCTCGTAATCTCGTCTCGGTCTCTCCGTCCTCGTGTATCCTCGCGTCCATATATCTCACTCCTATAGTCCCGATCCTAGTCTCGTACAACAGTATAGTCTCGTACAGCCCTCGTCTCGGTTCGTTCTCATTCCTCTCCTCGATCCTGTCCCTCCTGCGTCTCTTGTCTACTCCTCTGTCTCTTATAATCTACTCTAGTACAGTATAGTCTACGTACAGTATCGTCTCAGTCGTCATAGTCTAAGTATAGTTCTCGTATCGTTCTCAGTCTCGTCCTCTCGTCCGTATCTCAGTCTCGTCATCTCGTCTCGTATATACGTCTCGTTTCTCGTCTCGTATCTCGTCTCTCGTCTCGTTTATCGTCTCGTTCTCGTCTCTGTCTCGCCCGTAAGTATTTGAGGTTGAATACCGACATACGCCATCCAGTCCCAACCCCTCTAGCAATATCCCTCATTTCCTGCCTCCCTGTTGATCAGAGGAAGGCAAAACAAACAACCAAAATTAATGAAGGGAAAAAAATTCCTTCCTGACCCAGTTCAATGGGAAATTTCCTGGATCACTCTACTTATTTCATCACCAGTACTTGTAACATTCCTTTTTTGTAGAAACTCATCCCGCTTTTTATTAAACCTGACCAATGAACTGCCATACATGTCCACTGGAAGACAGTTCCATAGCTTTACGTTCTCACAGTGACAAACCCTTTCCCACCTCTACTTAGTATCAATACCAGTAACTTGTAACATTCCTTGTTTGTAGCAACTCATCCCAGCTTTTATCACACTGACCCATGAACCTGCCATAACAACGTCCACCTGGAAGACAGTTCCATGCTTACCGTTCTCACATGACAACCCTCTCCCAACTCTACTTTTATGTATCATACCAGTAACTTGTAACATTCCTTGTTTGTAGAAACTCATCCAGCTTTTTTATTAAACTGACCAATTGAACCTGCATAACATGTCCACGGAAGAAGTTCCATATCTTTACCGTTCCACAGTGACAACCCTTTCCCACTGCCTTAAAACCCGTTTTATGTATCAATACCAAGTTAAACTTGTACATTCCCTTGTTTTGTAGAAACTCATCCGCTTTTTTAAACTGACCATACCTGCCATAACAAACGTCCACTGGCAGACAGTTCCATAGCTTTAAACCTGTTCTCAGCAATGCAAACCCTTTCCCAACGTTACTTTATGTGCATACCAGTAACTACTTTGGAACATTCCTTGTTTTTGTAGAAACTCAATCATCTTTTTATTAAACTGACCAATAACCTCCATAACAACGTTCCACTTGAAGACATTTCCATAGCTTTAACCGTTCTCGACAGTGGAAAAACCTTTTCCCACTCTTACTTTATGTATCCATACCAGTAGGAAACGTGTAACATTCCTTGTTTGTAGAAACTCATCCACTTTTTATTAAACTGACCAATGACCTGCTCATAACAATGTCCACTGGAAGACAGTTCATAGCTTGTACCCCGTCTCACAGTGACAACACCCCTTTCCCAACTCCCTACTTTATGTATCAATCCCAGTAACTTGTAACATTCCTTGTTTGTAGACCTCAATCCAGCTTTTGATTAAAACGGACCATGACCCGCCATAACAATGTCCACTGAAGCACAGTTCCATAAGCTTTTAAAAACCGTTCTCACAGTGACAAACCCTTCCCAACTCTACTTTAGGTATCATACCAGTAACTTGTAACATTCCTTGTTGTAGAAACTCATCCAGCTTTTTTTATTAAACTGACCAATGAACAACCTGCCATAACAATTCCACTGGAAGACAGTTCATAGCTTTACCGTTCTCCCACAGTTACAAACCCTTTTCCCAAAATATAGTATAGTATAATATACTATAGTACAGTATAGTATAGTATAGTTATATTATAGTATATAGTATAGTATATAGTATAGTATATAGTATAGTTACAGTATATAGTATATAGTATAGTATAGTATAGTACAGTATAGTATAGTACAGAATAGTATTAGTATAGTTATATTATAGTATATAGTATAGTATATAGTATATTGTATAATATAGTATAGTATAATATACTATAGTACAGTATAGTATAGTATAGTTATATTATAGTATATAGTATAGTATATAGTATAGTATATAGTATAGTTACAGTATATAGTATATAGTATAGTATAGTACAGAATAGTATAGTACAGTATAGTATAGTATAGTTATATTATAGTATATAGTATATCCTCATTTCCTGCCTAACTGTTGATCCAGAGGAAGGCAAAAAAAAAACAAAAAAACACCAAATTTATGAAGGGGGAAAAATTCCTTCCTGACTCCAAGTGACAATGGGAAATTTTCCTGGATCAACTCTACTTTATGTATCAATACCAGTAACTTGTAACATTCCTTGTTTGTAGAAACTCATCCAGCTTTTATTAAACTGACCAATGAACCTGCCATCAGCTTTTTATTAAACTGACCAATGAACCTGCCATAACAACGTCCACTGGAAGACAGTTCCATTGCTTTACCGTTCTCACAGTGACAAACCCTTTCCCAACTTGAACACTAAACCTTTTTTCTTCAAGTCTTAAGGGATGTCCTCGTGTCCTCTGACATGTTCTATTCTTCATATTCAAGCTCCCCCAATCCCCTTATTAATTTAGTTGCCCTTATCTGAACCCTTTCCATTTCAAAGATGTCCTTTTTGTACACAAGATTGTGTGAACAGCCCCAGAATAGTGTATATTTGTATTTATACCCAGAAATATGCATAATATAAGTCATAGAGCACACTGTGAAAAATATCCACACAGTTTTATAATACAAAGTTTCGACCTCACTCAGGGACGTCTTACCATCAGGAACGTTGCCTATAAAACCAGTGGAGTTATTTGAAAGTCAGTGTAGCCCTGAGTATAATGAGGCCGTTGCTAGACACCTGAATTTAGTTTGCGAAGGATGAGCAGAGGCCGTATGACAGAGCATTTTTTGGTAATTTCTACACAGTAATCATATCCCCAACGCAACGCCTTTTCTCTAAGGCCTTACATTGGAGATGCGAGGATTCGGAGAAGAGTCCAGCCACACGCTGGTGCAGAGGGTGAGCCTACCATGAAGCAAACTAAAACATTTTTCAGGCTGCCGCGCCTGCGCGAACACTTAAATAGGCGGCAGTTAAAAAAAAATCTCCATTCCTGCAATACCGCATTTCAGCATCAGCTCCAACAATTCGTGTTAATTTGTTAAGTCAGCCCCATACCAGTTCACAGTCATTGTAAGTCATCCCACATACCCACCTCCAAAAGCCTACGCCTATAGATTCATGATGAAACCCGCCACTATTCACATGTACTTATCACCCACCCCGTCTGCGATAGGGCGGGCCCACATCCCTACAACGTTCCAGGGGTGCTCAAAAACTCATAAGGAACCCCTCTGCCACGTCGTGCGGAAAGTGTGGCGACACAGAGACACTTATAGTAGCTAAAAAATCATAGTTGATTTTCTTTAAAGCGGTATTTTTTAGTTTACTTTGCGCCTTAATATTTTTTAGAACTATGCCTGATTTACTTCTTCTCACCGCATTATGGCCCACCTTATGTATGAAATATAATTTAACTCATTGCAGCTTTATACAGGGAGTTATTCAATAAAAGTTCTTATCGTTTAAAATGGTGACTAATACTTAGCCGCCAACCAATCAGAGCGTTATGCTTTCAAATGGTACATAGATCGGATTGGCTGCCGGGCGCCAATTTAGCACCATTTTAAGCGTTTTTAAGAACTTTTATATGATCTCCCTGTAAGCTATTTTGTTATAGTTTGCGCGCTTCAAGCCTTGTAAATCTTTTAAAAAAATTCTAAAAGACCAAAATTGCTTTTTCTGCCAACGTATATTATCCATATTTGCCGGCGGAGATACTAAAACTACGACCTGTCCCAATTCTCACCCACTTTGGCGTCTGCAGTTGTCCTGCTCCCAATTTGGAGCTAAGGCGCCAGCAAAGACCATAATAAAGTTCTGAAGGAAGAACAGCCCCTAGATGACCTGTGTGTTTACTGTCCCTGATTAACGATAACCCCAGGTAGAATTGACTATAAACCACAGAGAGCCGAGGCGGGGATCACAGAACATATTCTGTTTAACCTTCCGCCTGCGGCATCCTTATCGACTGAAACTGAAGTTAGGGGAGGGGGTTGGTTGGTAGGTAGAAGTCCCATTAACTTTCCCTTATTGTTGGCTTAAGCCAATTCTAGATGAGGTTGCACGGATTATTTCCTCTATAGACTGATAAGTCAGATGGAGGACCCCCCCCCCACCAGACCGCAGCCAAGTTAGGACTTCGGCTAGTATCCTGATCGAACCGCTTAATACAAACGTGGGAACCAGACTCAGCCCATAGCACAACATGAAGCTCTCTGATAACTAATGATTTACATTTCGTCCATACGAGTTCGATGGGATGACAGCCTCTAATAAGCGATTCCTTATAGCATTACAGCCCTCCAGTCTGCGGTCTGCCCACGTTCGTATAGTCACCGCTTGGTAAAGAAACGGCACCACCCCTTGGAGCATCTGCTAGCAGACTATAACCATAAAAAAGAAAGTCAATAAATTAATACTGAGCCACAGAATGTCAGAACAGCCCTGGTTATATCTATTGAGTTTACATTGATAAGAACGATAAGTAATAGTAACGTACACCAGCTGTCGCAGGTCCCAACATAAAAAGAAAAAAATGTCGAGCACTGATGCGCTAGACGTACGAACGTTCATTTCAGCCTGATAATTGCCCGCTGCTTATGCGCGCACTTTATCTTCCGGAAAAGACGGATCGTTCAGAGATCGGATCTGCAGTCGGCCCAACGAATCCTATGAGCCGAACTGGAAAACCCCGAGTAGTTCTATGCCAGCTTGCCTTGGTTAGCCTGATTAGCAGTTTGGGACGCAAGTATGAATACCTCAGATCCTACCTCCTATAACTAGGGTACATAAGATCTTGGTCTTTTTTTTTTCTTCAATTTCGATCAGAGGGTTATGGCCCTGCAACAATCCTTTAAAACCAAACCTCTGCTAATGGACGAATTTTCATAAGAGCAACTGTTAGACTGACCTCTCATTAAAAAGTGCGCAAAAAACAAATTGAACTAACCGGATGCGCTTGAAAAAATTTATCGGCCAATAGTCCGCGCCGCGATAGGCGGCTGCTACGACAAATCACAAAGGACAGTCAGTGGGGAGGAAAGTTTAGCCTGAGGAACAATTAGCCAAGTATTCAGTCCATTGGAGACCGCACAATCGGCAGAGATTCTACCGACATGACCCCCGATCGACTGTTGTGACAGGCATACAGAAATCAGGTCGCCCGTTGGCCATAGCAAATCAACCCAGATTTAGCACCGAACCACAGAAATGTGCTTTAGGTTGAAGCTGAAAAATCAGACTAACCCATGAATTAGACATTACTAAACTGCTCAGCTCATTGTTACTCAGGTTCAACATCAGGCGTATGAATGAATAAAGGCTACGCCTAACCCACATGACAGATACTGTATCCCTTATAATAACAATGCTTAGTGATGCCCTTATATCCCTATACAGTCCCTCATACACAATGAATGAAAAAAACTTGTATTCAGGCTTAAAGTAGAAAAGTGATGTGTAGTCGCCCACATAGCCTTTCAGCTGCCCTGTTATCTTCTGTAAACCTCTACTCATGGGAAACGCCCCTCAGTGATCCTCCTAAATAGTCCAGTATAATAAATTATATTCTTATAATGGTGCCTTTAGCGCTATTAGTAATCAGTTTATATTGAAATGTTCTGCTATACCCTCATCCGTGTACTGTCTAAGCCAGGAAGCAATATGGCAGCTCCCACCATATAGTATAAATTACAGAGAAAGGGAATGTTAACTGTACAACAATAAGCTATACCCTCATACTGTACTGTCTAAGGAGAAAACAACTATGGCAGCTCCCGACCCATGATGTATAAATAATACTAAATATCAGAGAGAGAAGGTTTCTGTATACACAATAGACTATTGTAACCCTCATACTGTACTGTTGCAAGGAAACAGTTATGGACAGCCTCCCACCCTATATGCTATAAATATAATATAAAAAAGAAGGAAGTTCTGTACATAAATAAGCTATACCCTCATACTGCTACTGTCTAGAGGACAACAATATAGGCACAGCTCCCAACCATATGATTATAACACGTATAAGAGAAGGAAGTGTTCTGTACATACAATAAGCCTATACCCTCATACTGTCTGTTCAATGAGGAAACACTATGGCAGCTCCCACCCCTATGATAAAATATACAGAGAAGGAATGTCTGCTACATACAATAAGCCTATACCTTCATACTGACATACTGTCTAGCAGGAGCAATATGCAGCCTCCCACCCATATGTATGTAATTATAAATAATACAGAGAAGAGAATGTTTCTGTACACACAATAAAGACTATACCTCATACTGTACTGTCTGACTAGAGAAGACCAATATGGCCAGGCCCAGCCCCTATGTATAAATATAAAATCACGAGCACAGCAACCCTGTTTCTGATACACTACAATAAGCTATAATCCTCAATAATCTACTGTCTAACGAGGAAAGAACTATGCGCAGACCCCACCCAATGTATAAAAATAAATATACAGAAGAAGCAAAGGTTATGCCTACACACAAATAGCGATATTCTCATTTATACTGTCACTGTCTAGGGAACCAATATGACGCAGACTCCCACCCTATGTACTAAATATAAATATACAGCAGAAGGATGTTAATGTACATCACAATAAGCCTATACCCTCATACTGTACTGTCTAGGGAAACAATATACGGCAACTCCCACCCATTAGATAAATATAAATCTACAGAGACGAATGTTCTGTACACACAATAAGCTATCTATCCGTATACGTTACTGTCTAAGGCGAAACACTATGGACAGCTCCCAAACCCATATGTATAAAATACAAAGAAGGAATGTTCTGTACATAAAATAAGACATATCACCCTCATACCTGCTAATGTCTATGCGGAAACAACTATGCCAGCCCCACCCATATGAATAAATATACAGAGAAGAGAATAGTCATTGTACATAAAATAAGCTATACCCTCATTACGTACTGAACTAAGGAAAACAATATGCGACAGCCTCCACCATATGCTAAAATATTATACAAATATACAGAGAAAAGAAGGAGATGTTCTGTGATACACAATAAGCTATACCCTCATACCGCTACTGTTGAGCAGGAAAAAGCTCATGCAGCTCCCACCATATGTGTAAATATAAATATACAAATGAAGCCATGTTCTGTACATACAATAAGCTATACCCTCATACTGTACTGTATAATTTTTAAACAATGGCCAGCCTCCCACCCCATATGTATAAATCTACAGAAAGGAATGTTACGTTTACTGTACAGGACAATAAGCTATACCCTCATCTGCTAGAGTATAAGGAGAAACACTATGGCCCAGCTCCCACCCATATGTAATAATAACAAGAGACAGGGAATGTGTCTGTACATACAATAAGCTATACCATCCTCACTAGTACTGTCTCAAGGGCAAGCCCCAATATGGGCAGCGCTCCCACCAATGAATATTAAATATAAATATACAGAGAAGAAGAGAATGTTCTGTAACACAATAGCCTATACCTCCATACTGTACTGTCTAGAGAAGCAATATGGCATGACTCCACCCATATGTAATAAATATAAATATACAGAGAAAGGAAGTCTGATCAACACAATAAGCTGATATCCTCATACTGATACTGTACTAAGCGGAAACACTATCGCAGCTCCCACCCATATGTATAAATATAATATACAGAGAAGCCGAATGTCTGTAACACAATAAGACGATATTCTCATACTGCCTATGTCTAAGGCAGAAAACACCTATGCAGCTCCCACCCATATGTAGAAATAAAATATACAGAGAACGGAATGTTCTGTACACACAATAAGCTATTCCTCATACTGCTCACTGTCTAAGGGAGAACACTATGGCAGCTCCCACCCATATGTATAAATATAAAATATTTTTACAGCGAAGCGAGATGTTCTGTACATAACATAAGCGATTACAATTATACGTGCTACTGTTAAAGGGAAGCAATATAGAGAACAGCTCCCACCCAGATGATAATATAAAGAGAAGGAATGCTTCTCGCCTACCCACAATAAGACATAACCCTCATACTGTACTGTCTAGCGAAGCAATATGGCCAGACTCCCACCTATATGATACATATAGAATATACAGAGAAGACGAAATGCATTCTGTACACACAATAAGCTATACCTCATACTGTATGTATAAGGGAAAACAATATGGCAGGCCTCCCACTCATATGCATAATAAATCAATGGATATAGCAGAGAAGGAATGTTTTTGTACATACAATAAGATAATACCATCATACTGTAACTGTCTACAAGGGAACAATATGGCCCAGCTCAACCCATATAGGATAACATATCACAGAGAAAGGATGTTCTGTATCATACAATAAGCTATACCCTCATACTGTACTCGTCTAAGCCGAGAAACAATATGCAGACCCAGCTCCCACCACATAGGTATAAATACTAAATATACAGAGAAGGAATGATATGTCAATGTACACACATAAGCCTTAACCATCATACTGTATCGTCAAGAGGAAACAATGTATGGACAGCTCCCACCCAGATGTAATAAAATAACAGAGAAGAATATTCTGTACATACAATAGGCATGATACCATCATTACTGTACGGTACTAAGGGAAACAATATGCAGCTCCCCACCCATATGTTAATATACAGCAGAAGGAATCGTTATTGTAATACAATAAGCCTATACCCTCATACTGTACTGTCTAGAAACACTATGGCAAGCTCCCACTGCATATGTATAAATTAATTACAGAGAAGAATGTTATGTACATACACTAATGCTATACCCTCATACTGTCACTGTATAAGGGGAACAGGAAACCATATGGAAGCTCCCACCCATATGTATAAATATACAAGAGAAGGAATGTTCACTGCTACATACAATAAGTCTACCTCATACTGTACTGTCTAAGGGAGAAACAATAGGGCAGCTCCCACCCATATTGCATAAATATTAAAATATACAGAGAGAGAAGGAATGTCTAGACTACACACAATAAGCATATACCCTCATACTGTAACTGTATCTAAGCGGAAACCAACTTATGGCAGACTCCCACCCATATGCTATAAATATACAGAGAGGAAGTTCTGCTACAGTACAATATAAGCTATACCACTACATACTGTATGTATAAGGGAAACAATATGGCAGACTCACCCATATAGATAATATAAATATACAGAGAAGGAATGTTATGTAACACACAATAAGCTAACCCTCATACTGTACCTGTCTAAGAGGAACACAATAGGACAGCTCCCACCCATATGATAAAATACAGAGAAGGAATATTCTGTACATTTACAATAAGCTATTACCCTCATACTGTACTAGTCCTAAGGGAAACAAATATGGCAGCTCCCACCCATATGTATAAATATACAGAGAGAGGAATGTCTGCTACACACAATAAGATACCCCTCATACGAGATACGTATCAAGCTGAAACAACTATGGCAGCTCCACGAGACATAGTTGTATAAATATAAATATACAGAGAAGGAATGTTCTGTACATACAATAAGCTATACCTCATACTGTACTGTACTAAGGGAAACAATATGGACTAGCTCCCCACCCATATGTTAAATGTTGATATACTGTTTGGTATGCCCTATCACTCATTAACATTTACCCGTTAGGAAACATTTTATATTGCTAGTCGTTTACTCCATTGGTGTCTTTGTCATTATTAACCCACTTAGAAACATTATTCTTTTATGTTTGATTTGATCTTGCATGCTCACTGATGACGGAGGGGGTGAAAGGGTAAGCGCCCCCTGCAAGTTAGTCTGTTTCTTCTATCACTGCACATTGAGTCTAGTACTGGCCTCCCTATACGCAGGAGTGTCTATAGTGATGGACCCGAACCCAAGTTGCAGGCCAAACAAACTTTATGAATTCGCGACAACTTTGAACTATTGGCCGAACTAGTTCGGTTTCCAATATCTTGGCAGTATTGTATTGACTTTCGAAATATTGTCTCCCATTCTTAAATACAGTAGTATAGTCTATTGTGTGTATATATTATGCTATAGATAATATACCTAGTAGTACATGAGTATAGTTATAAGTTATAGTATATATAAGTTTATTATGATATATAGAATAGTTAGTATATAGTATTAGTAGATATAGTATAGTTACGTATATAGTTATAGTACTGTATAGTATAGTAAGTATATTAAGTAAGAATACGTATCGTTTTATTATGAGTATAGTATATACTTAGTACAGTTAGATTAGTATAGTCTTATAGATATAGATATATTGTATAGTATATAGTATAGTTATAATAAGAATACTATAGTAAGTACTAGATATATAGTATATGAGGTAAGATTATATGTTATTTGATAATTTGATATAGTATTAGTATAGTCTAGATAGTATAGTATAGTATAGTACAGCTAATAGATAGATAGTTAGATTATAGTATATATAGTATATATATATCAAATAGTGTATAATATTTATAGTATACAGTATAGTATTAGTATAGTTTTATAGATATAGTAGATATATAGTATAGTTATTAGTATATAGTATATGAAGTCTAGTTATAGTATATAGTTATATAGTATAGTATAGTACAGTATATAGTAGTATTAGTTATAGTTCAGCTTATAGCATATAAGTGTATAGAATGTATATATATAGTGATATATATATATAGTGAATTAGAGTATTACGAATATAGTATAGTTAGAAGTTATATTATAGTATAGGTATAGAATATTGGTAATAGTTAGATATTGAAATAGTACCAGGCTATTCAGATATATAGTGATATCTAGTTATAGTAAGTATTCAATAGTATAGTATAGAATAGTATAGTACAGTATAAGTCTATAAGGATAGTTATATTATAGTAGCTATAGTATAGTATATTATAGTATAGTATATAGTATAGTATCAGTAATATAGTATATAGTATAGTATAAGTATAGTATAGCTAACTATAGTATAGTAAGTAATAGTATATTAGTATAGTTGATATTATAGTATATAGTATAGTGTATAGTATAGTTATATTATAGTATATAGTATAGTATATAGTATTAGTATATATGTATAGTTATAGTATATAGTATATAGTATTAGATAGTATAGTATAGTACAGTATATATAGTACATAGTATATAGTATTAGTATTAGTTATATTAATAGGTTATAGTATTATAAGTATTAGTCTAAGTACTATAGTACTAGTATAGTATAGTATATAGTATAGTATATAGTATAGTTAAGTATATATATATAGTATAGTATATAGTAGAATGTATTAGTTAAGGTTATATTATAGTATATGTATAGTATATAGTATAGTTATTATAGTGTATAGATAAGTATATAGTATATGTATAATATAGTATAGTATAATAGTAGATAGATAGTAAAGTATTAGTATAGTACAATAGTATAGTATATTTATTATAGTATTATAGTATAGTTATATAGTATATTAGTTATAGATATAGTATAGTAGATATCTATAGTACAGTATAGTTATAGGGGTAAGTATAGAGTATAAGTACAGTTATAGATATAGGACAGTAAGTATAGTAATAGATATAGTTATAGTTATAGTATATAGTATAGTATAGTATATAGTAATATAGTATAGTATATATATAGCTATAGTAATATGAGATAGTACAGTATATAGTATAGTATACGTAGTAGTTATATTATCAGTATATAGTATAGTATATAGATATTGTATATAGTAGTATAGTATAATATACTATAGTACAGTATAGTATAGTACAGTATAGTATAGTACAGAATAGTATAGTATAGTTTATTAATAGTATATAGTATAGTATATAGTATATTGTATAATATAGTATAGTATAATATACTATAGTAAGTACAGCTGATAGTATAGTATAGAGTATAGTTATAGTAAGTAGTATATCAGTATAGTATAGTATAGTATATAGTATAGTACGTAGTTATGTTTATAGTATAGTATAGTATAGTATAGTACAATATAGTATAGTATATATAGTATAGTTATATATCCTAGTATAGTAGTTATAGTATATATAGTATATAGTAAGGTATATAGTATAGTTATAGATATTATAGTATAGTATATAGTATAGCATAGTATAGTATTTGAGGTTGAATAAAGACATACAGTCCATCCAGTCCAACCCATCTAGCAAATCCTCATGTCCTGCCAATGTTGATCCAGAGAAGGCAAAAAAAACAACCAAATATAATGAAGGGGAAAAAAATTCCTTCCTGACCAAGTGTCAATGGGAAATTTCCCTGGTCAACTTACTTTATGTATCAATACCAGTAACTTGTAACATTCCTTGTTTGTAGAAACTCATCCAGCTTTATATAAACTGACCAATGCCTGCCATAACAAAGTCCGGAAGACAGTTCCATAGCTTTACCGTTCTCCAGTGACAAACCCTTTCCCAACCTACTTTATGTATCAATACCAGTAACTTGAACATCTTGTTTGTAGAAACTCATCCAGCTTTTTATTAACTGACAATGAACCTGCCATAACAACGTCCACTGGAAGACAGTTCCATAGCTTACCGTTCTCACAGTGACCAACCCTTCCCAACTCACTTTATGTATCAATACCAGTAACTTGTAAATTCCTTGTTTGTAGAAACTCATCCAGCTTTTATTAAACTGACCATGAACCTGCCATAACAATGTCCATGAAGACGTTCCATAGCTTTACCGTTCTCACAGTGACAAACCCTTCCCAACTCTACTTATGTATCAATACCAGTAACTTGTACATTCCTTGTTTGTAGAAACTCATCCAGCTTTTTATTAAACTGACCAATGAACCTGCCATAACAACGTCCACTGGAAGACAGTCCATAGCTTTACCGTTCTCACAGTGACAAACCCTTTCCCAACTTTACTTTATGTATCAATACCAGAACTTGTAACATTCCTTGTTTGTAGAAACTCATCCAGCACTTTTATTAAACTGACCAATGAACTGCCCATAACAACGTCCACTGGAAGACAGTTCCATAGCTTTACCGTTTCACAGCTAGTGAAAAACCCTTTCCCAACTCTACTTTATGTATCAATACCAGTAACTTGAACATTCCTTGTTTGTAGAAACTCATCCAGCTTTTATTAAACTGACCAATGAACCTGCCATAACAATGTCCACTGGAAGACAGTTCCATAGCTTTACGTTCTCACAGTGACAAACCCTTTCCCAACTCTACTTTATGTATCAATACCAGTAACTGTTGAACATTCCTTGTTTGTAGAAACTCATCCAGCTTTTATTAAAACTGACAATGAACACTGCCATAACAATGTCCACTGGAAGACAGTTCCATAGCTTTACCGTTCTACAGTGACAAAACCCTTTCCCAACTCTACTTTATGTATCAATACCAGTAACTTGTAACATTCCTGTTTGTAGAAACTCATCCAGTTTTATTAAACTGACCAATGAACCTGCCATAACAATGTCCACTGGAAGACAGTTCCATAGCGTTACCGTTCTCACAGTGACAAACCCTTTCCCAACTCTACTTTATGTATCAATACCAGTAACTTGTAACATTCCTTGTTGTAGAAACTCATCCAGCTTTATTAAACTGACAATGAACCTGCCATAACAACGTCCACTGGAAGACAGTTCCATAGCTTTACCGTTCTCACAGTG
This sequence comes from Hymenochirus boettgeri, assembly GCA_019447015.1. NCBI lineage: Eukaryota > Metazoa > Chordata > Amphibia > Anura > Pipidae > Hymenochirus > Hymenochirus boettgeri. Next base: position 4,037,639 of record CM033476.1, on the reverse strand, counting down.
ATAAACCCTTTCCCAACTCTACTTTATGTATCAATACCAGTAACTTGTAACATTCCTTGTTTGTAGAAACTCATCCAGCTTTTATTAAAAGCACCAATGAACCTGACCAAACAACGTCCACTGGAAGACAGTTCCATAGCTTTACCGTTCTCACAGACAGAACAACCCTTTCCCAACTCTACTTTATGTATCAATCCCAGTAACTTGTAACATTCTTGTTTGTAGAAACTCATCCAGCTTTTTATTAAACTGACCAATGAACCAGCCATAACAACGTCCACTGGAATACAGTTCCATAGCTTTACCGTTCTCACAGTGACAAACCCTTTCCCAACTCTACTTTATATATCAATACCAGTAACTTGTAACATTCCTTGTTTGTAGAAACTCATCCAGCTTTTTATTAAACTGACCAATGAACCAGCCATAACAACGTCCACTGGAATACAGTTCCATAGCTTTACCGTTCTCACAGTGACAAACCCTTTCCCAACTCTACTTATGTATCAATACCAGTAACTTGTAACATTCCTGTTTGTAGAAACCATCCAGCTTTTATTAAACTGACCAATGAACCTGCCATAACAACGTCCACTGGAAGACAGTTCCATAGCTTTACCGTTCTCACAGTGACAAACCCTTTCCAACTCTACTTATATATCAATACCAGGAACTTGTAACATTCCTTGTTTGTAGAAACTATCACTTTTTATTAAACTGACCAATGAACCAGCCATAACAACGTCCACTGGAATAACAGTTCCATAGCTTTACCGTTCTCACAGTGACAAACCCTTTCCCAACTCTACTTTATGTATCAATACCAGTAACTTGTAACATTCCTGTTTGTGAAACTCATCCAGCTTTTATTAAACTGACCAATGACTAGCCCCTAACAACGTCCACTGGAAGACAGTTCCATAGCTTTACCGTTCTCACAGGGACAAACCCTTTCCCAACTCTACTTTATGTATCAATCCAGTAACTTGTAACATTCCTTGTTTGTAGAAAACTCATCCAGCTTTTTATTAAACTGACCAATGAACCTGCCATAACAAGACTGGAAGAGTTCCATAGCTACCGTTCTCACAGTGACAAACCCTTTCCCAACTCTACTTTATGTATCAATCCCAGTAACTTGTAACATTCCTTGTTTGTAGAAACTCATCCAGCTCTTTTATTTAAACTGACCAATGAACCGCCATAACAACGTCCACTGGAAGACAGTTCCATAGCTTTACCGTTCTCACAGTGACAAACCCTTTCCCAACTCTACTTTATATATCAAACCAGTAACTTGTAACATTCCTTGTTTGTAGAAACTCATCCAGCTTTTTATTAAAACTGACCAATGAACCAGCCATAAACAACGTCCACTGGGATACAAGTTCCATAGCTTTACCGTTCTCACAGTGACAAAACCCTTTCCCAACTCTACTTTATGTATCAATACCAGTAACTTGTAACATTCCTTGTTTGTAGAAACCCATCCAGCTTTTTATTAAACTGACCAATGAACCTGCCATAACAAGTCCACTGGAAGACAGTTCCATAGCTTTACCGTTCTCACAGTGACAAACCTTTCCCAACTCTACTTTATATATCAATACCAGTAACTTGTAACATTCCTTGTTTGTAGAAACTCATCCAGCTTTTTATTAAACTGACCAATGAACCAGCCATAACAACGTCCACTGGAATACAGTTCCATAGCTTTACCGTTCTCACAGTGACAACCCTTTCCCAACTCTACTTTATGTATCAATACCAGTAACTTGTAACATTCCTTTTGTAGAAACTCATCCAGCTTTTTATTAAACTGACCAATGAACCTGCCATAACAACGTCCACTGGAAGACAGTTCCATAGCTTTACGTTCTCACAGTGACAAACCCTTTCCCAACTCTACTTTATGTATCAATCCCAGTAACTTGTAACATTCCTTGTTTGTAGAAAACTATCCAGCTTTTTATTAACTGACCAATGAACCTGCCATAACAACGTCCACTGGAAGACAGTTCCATTGCTTACCGTTCTCACAGTGACAAACCCTTTCCCAACTTGAACACTAAACCTTTTTCTTCAAGTTTAAGGGATGTTCTCGTGCCTCTGACATGTTCTATTGGTGAACAATGCCCCAGATAGTTTATTGTATGGCCCGTTAATGTATTTATACACAGTAATCATATCCCCCGCCAAGCGCCTTTTCTCCAGCGTACATAATTGTAACTTATCCAGTCTCTCTTCATATCAAGCTCCCCAATCCCTTATTAATTGGTTGCCCTTATC
>CM033476.1:3852799-4035186 GCA_019447015.1 Hymenochirus boettgeri | reverse complement strand
CTAAGGGAAACAATATGGCAGCTCCCACCCATATGTATAAATATACAGAGAAGGAATGTTCTGTACACACAATAAGATATACCCTCATACTGTACTGTCTAAGGGAAACAATATGGCAGCTCCCACCCATATGTATAAATATAAATATACAGAGAAGGAATGTTCTGTACATACAATAAGCTATACCCTCATACTGTACTGTCTAAGGGAAACAATATGGCAGCTCCCACCCATATGTATAAATGTTGTATACTGTCCCTATCACTCATTAACCTTTACCCCAGACACATTTTATAGCAGGTTTATCCATTGGTGTCTTTGTCACTTATTAACCCCTTAGAACATTATTATGTTACAGCTGCATCTGATGACGGGGAAAGGGTAAGCGCTGCAAGTTGTCTGTTTCCTTCTATCACTGCACATTGGTTCTGCTCCTCCTATGCAGGGTGTCTATTAGTGATGGACCCGAACCCAAGTTCAGGCCAAACTTTATGAATTCGGACAAACTTGAACTATCCGAACTAGTTCGGTTTTCCAAACTTTTCATTGTCTGAACTTTTCGAACTATTGTCTCCCATTCGCTTAAATACAGTAGTATAGTATATTGTATAATATAGTATAGTATAATATACTATAGTACAGTATAGTATAGTATAGTTCTGAACCCTTTCCATTTCAAAGATGTCCTTTTTGTACACAAGATTGCAAAATTGCATTGCATATTCCAAATGAGGCCTTACCAATGCTTTGTAAAGAGGGAGAATTACATTTTCCTCCCTTGAATCCATACCTCTCTTTATACAAGACAATACCATGCTGGCTCTGGCTGTTGCTGTGAACAGCCCCAGAATAGTGTATATTTGTATTTATACCCAGAAATATGCATAATATAAGTCATAGAGCACACTGTGAAAAATATCCACACAGTTTTATAATACAAAGTTTCGACCTCACTCAGGGACGTCTTACCATCAGGAACGTTGCCTATAAAACCAGTGGAGTTATTTGAAAGTCAGTGTAGCCCTGAGTATAATGAGGCCGTTGCTAGACACCTGAATTTAGTTTGCGAAGGATGAGCAGAGGCCGTATGACAGAGCATTTTTTGGTAATTTCTACACAGTAATCATATCCCCAACGCAACGCCTTTTCTCTAAGGCCTTACATTGGAGATGCGAGGATTCGGAGAAGAGTCCAGCCACACGCTGGTGCAGAGGGTGAGCCTACCATGAAGCAAACTAAAACATTTTTCAGGCTGCCGCGCCTGCGCGAACACTTAAATAGGCGGCAGTTAAAAAAAAATCTCCATTCCTGCAATACCGCATTTCAGCATCAGCTCCAACAATTCGTGTTAATTTGTTAAGTCAGCCCCATACCAGTTCACAGTCATTGTAAGTCATCCCACATACCCACCTCCAAAAGCCTACGCCTATAGATTCATGATGAAACCCGCCACTATTCACATGTACTTATCACCCACCCCGTCTGCGATAGGGCGGGCCCACATCCCTACAACGTTCCAGGGGTGCTCAAAAACTCATAAGGAACCCCTCTGCCACGTCGTGCGGAAAGTGTGGCGACACAGAGACACTTATAGTAGCTAAAAAATCATAGTTGATTTTCTTTAAAGCGGTATTTTTTAGTTTACTTTGCGCCTTAATATTTTTTAGAACTATGCCTGATTTACTTCTTCTCACCGCATTATGGCCCACCTTATGTATGAAATATAATTTAACTCATTGCAGCTTTATACAGGGAGTTATTCAATAAAAGTTCTTATCGTTTAAAATGGTGACTAATACTTAGCCGCCAACCAATCAGAGCGTTATGCTTTCAAATGGTACATAGATCGGATTGGCTGCCGGGCGCCAATTTAGCACCATTTTAAGCGTTTTTAAGAACTTTTATATGATCTCCCTGTAAGCTATTTTGTTATAGTTTGCGCGCTTCAAGCCTTGTAAATCTTTTAAAAAAATTCTAAAAGACCAAAATTGCTTTTTCTGCCAACGTATATTATCCATATTTGCCGGCGGAGATACTAAAACTACGACCTGTCCCAATTCTCACCCACTTTGGCGTCTGCAGTTGTCCTGCTCCCAATTTGGAGCTAAGGCGCCAGCAAAGACCATAATAAAGTTCTGAAGGAAGAACAGCCCCTAGATGACCTGTGTGTTTACTGTCCCTGATTAACGATAACCCCAGGTAGAATTGACTATAAACCACAGAGAGCCGAGGCGGGGATCACAGAACATATTCTGTTTAACCTTCCGCCTGCGGCATCCTTATCGACTGAAACTGAAGTTAGGGGAGGGGGTTGGTTGGTAGGTAGAAGTCCCATTAACTTTCCCTTATTGTTGGCTTAAGCCAATTCTAGATGAGGTTGCACGGATTATTTCCTCTATAGACTGATAAGTCAGATGGAGGACCCCCCCCCCACCAGACCGCAGCCAAGTTAGGACTTCGGCTAGTATCCTGATCGAACCGCTTAATACAAACGTGGGAACCAGACTCAGCCCATAGCACAACATGAAGCTCTCTGATAACTAATGATTTACATTTCGTCCATACGAGTTCGATGGGATGACAGCCTCTAATAAGCGATTCCTTATAGCATTACAGCCCTCCAGTCTGCGGTCTGCCCACGTTCGTATAGTCACCGCTTGGTAAAGAAACGGCACCACCCCTTGGAGCATCTGCTAGCAGACTATAACCATAAAAAAGAAAGTCAATAAATTAATACTGAGCCACAGAATGTCAGAACAGCCCTGGTTATATCTATTGAGTTTACATTGATAAGAACGATAAGTAATAGTAACGTACACCAGCTGTCGCAGGTCCCAACATAAAAAGAAAAAAATGTCGAGCACTGATGCGCTAGACGTACGAACGTTCATTTCAGCCTGATAATTGCCCGCTGCTTATGCGCGCACTTTATCTTCCGGAAAAGACGGATCGTTCAGAGATCGGATCTGCAGTCGGCCCAACGAATCCTATGAGCCGAACTGGAAAACCCCGAGTAGTTCTATGCCAGCTTGCCTTGGTTAGCCTGATTAGCAGTTTGGGACGCAAGTATGAATACCTCAGATCCTACCTCCTATAACTAGGGTACATAAGATCTTGGTCTTTTTTTTTTCTTCAATTTCGATCAGAGGGTTATGGCCCTGCAACAATCCTTTAAAACCAAACCTCTGCTAATGGACGAATTTTCATAAGAGCAACTGTTAGACTGACCTCTCATTAAAAAGTGCGCAAAAAACAAATTGAACTAACCGGATGCGCTTGAAAAAATTTATCGGCCAATAGTCCGCGCCGCGATAGGCGGCTGCTACGACAAATCACAAAGGACAGTCAGTGGGGAGGAAAGTTTAGCCTGAGGAACAATTAGCCAAGTATTCAGTCCATTGGAGACCGCACAATCGGCAGAGATTCTACCGACATGACCCCCGATCGACTGTTGTGACAGGCATACAGAAATCAGGTCGCCCGTTGGCCATAGCAAATCAACCCAGATTTAGCACCGAACCACAGAAATGTGCTTTAGGTTGAAGCTGAAAAATCAGACTAACCCATGAATTAGACATTACTAAACTGCTCAGCTCATTGTTACTCAGGTTCAACATCAGGCGTATGAATGAATAAAGGCTACGCCTAACCCACATGACAGATACTGTATCCCTTATAATAACAATGCTTAGTGATGCCCTTATATCCCTATACAGTCCCTCATACACAATGAATGAAAAAAACTTGTATTCAGGCTTAAAGTAGAAAAGTGATGTGTAGTCGCCCACATAGCCTTTCAGCTGCCCTGTTATCTTCTGTAAACCTCTACTCATGGGAAACGCCCCTCAGTGATCCTCCTAAATAGTCCAGTATAATAAATTATATTCTTATAATGGTGCCTTTAGCGCTATTAGTAATCAGTTTATATTGAAATGTTCTGCTATACCCTCATCCGTGTACTGTCTAAGAGGAGCAATATGGCAGCTCCCACCTAGTATCAGTATAAATTACAGAGAAGGGAATGTTAATGTACACAATAAGCTATACCTCATACTGTACTGTCTAAGGAGAAAACAACTATGGCAGTCCCACCCATGATGTATATAATACTAAATATCAGAGAGGAAGTTTCTGTAACACAATAAGACTGAATCCTCATACGTATGTTGCAAGGAAACAGTTATGGACAGCTCCCACCCATATGTATAAATCATAATCATAAAAAGAGAAGGAATGTTCTGTACATAAATAAGCGATATACCTCATACTGTATCTGTCTAGGGAAAACATATAGGACAGCTCCCACCCATATGATAATATAACATAAAGAGGAAGAATGTTCTGTAATACAATAAGCCTATACCCTCATACTGTGTTAATGAGGAAACACTATGGCAGCTCCACCCTATGGATAAATAACTATACAGAGAGGAATGTTCTGTACACACAATAAGGCTATACTTCATACTGTACTCTGTACTAAGCGGAAGCAATATGGCAGCCTCCCACCCATATGTAGTTTATAATAATACAAGAAGAGAATGTTCTGACAACAAGAAGACTATACCTCATACTGTAACTGTCTATAGGGAAGACCAATATGGCCAGGCCACACCCATAGTATAATATAACACGAGAAGGAACCTGTTTCTGATACACTACATAAGCTATAATCCCATAACTCTACTGTTAAGAGGAAACAATATGGCGACCCGACCAATGTATAAAAATATAAATATACAGAAGAAGGAAGGTTTGCTAACACACAATAGCATACCTTCTCATATGTACGTGTTGAAGGAACATCTTATGGCGCAGACTCCCACCCTATGTATAAATATAACATAACAAGCAGAAGGAATGTATGTACATACAATAAGCTATACCCTCATACTGTACTGTCTAAGGGAAACAATATCGGCACCCCACCCATTAGATAAAATAAATTCAGAGAAGGAATGGTTCTGTACACACAATAAGCTATACCCCGATACTGTTACTGTCTAAGGCGAAACACTCATGGACAGCTCCCAACCATATGTACATAAATCACAGAAGGAATGTTCGTACCATAAAATAAGACTAACCCTCATACCTGCTAGTCTATGGGAAGCAATAGTGCAGCCCCACCCAAGTATAAAATAAAATATACAGAGAAGAGAATAGTATTGTACAAAATAAGCTATACCCTCATTACGTACTGTCAACGGTGAAGGAAAACAATATGACAGCCTCCACCCATATGACTAAAATTATAAATATACAGAGAAAGAAGGAGATGTTCTGTTACCACATAAGACTATCCCTCATACCGTACTCGTGAGCAGGAAACAACTCATGCAGTCCCAGCCCCATATGTTAAATATAAATATACAGAAGAATGTTCTTACAACAATAAGCAATATACCTCATACTGTACTGTTAAGGAAACACTATGGAAGCCTCCCCCCATATGGTAATAAATTACAGAAAGGAATACGTTACTGTACAGACAATAAGCATACCTCATACTGCTAGAGTCTAGAGGAGAAACACTATGGCCCAGCTCCCACCCAATGTCAATATAAATAACAGAGACAGGGAATGTTCTGTACAATACAATAAGCTAACCATTCTCACTTACTGTCTAAGGGCAAGCCAATATGGCAGCTGCCCCACCATATTATATAAATATAAAGAAGAAGAATGTTCGTGTACACTACAATAGCCTATACCTCCATACTGTACTGTCTAAGGATAGCAATATGGCATGACTCCACCCTAGGTTATAATATAATATACGAGAAAGGGAGAGTCTTTATCAACCATAGCTGATACCCTCATACTGTACTGTACTAAGCGGAAACTCTGTGCAGCTCCCACCAGATGTATAAATATAATATACAGAGAAGCGAATGTCTGATACACAATAAGTAGATATCTCATACTGCCTATGTCTAAGGGAAAACACTATGGCAGCTCCACCCATATGTATAAAATATACAGAGAAGGAATGTTCTGACACACAATGAAGCTATTACCTCATACGCTCACTGTCTAAGGGAGAACAACTATGGCAGCTCCCACCCATATGTATAATAATATTACAGAGAAGCGAGATTCTGTACCAAACATAAGCTATTACCCATTCATACGTGTACTGTCTAAAGGAAACCAATATGGCAGCTCCCACTCATATGATAAATATAACAGGAAGGAATGTTTCTTCTCGCCTCCACAATAAGACATACCCTCATACTGTACTGTTAGCGAAAAGCATTATGGCGGACTCCCACACAATGGATACTAATACAGAGAAGACGAAATGTTCTTGTAATAAATAAGCTCACCCATACTGCTACTGTCATAAGGGAAAAAATATGGCAGCTCCCACCTCATATGGCAAATCAAGGATATACAGAGAAGGAATGTCTTGTACATAACTAAGATTACCCTCATACTGTAACTGTCTACAAGGGGAAAAACAATGATGGCCCAGCTCCCAACCCAAGGTATAGGATAAAATATCACAGAGAAGGATGTTCTGTATCATACAATAGCTATACCCTCATACTGTACTGTCCTAAGCGAGAAACAATATGAGCCAGCTCCCACCCCATCGGATAATACTAATATACAGAGAAGGAATGAATTCTGTACTACAATAGCCTTAACCATCATACTTGTATCGTCAAGGGAAACAAGATGGACAGCCCCCACCCATGATGTAATAAATATACAGAGAAGGACTTTCTGTAATACAATAGGCTATACCCATCATTACTGTATGTACTAAGGGCCAAACAATATGGCAGCTCCCCACCCATATGTATAATATACAGCAGAAGAAGTCTTTGTACACTACAATAAGCTATACCTCATACTGTACTGTCTATAGAAACAACTATGGCAGCTCCCACCTATGCATAAATTCTAGCCATCACTCATAATTCCGAAATTTACAGGTACCATGTGATAAACATAGAAATATATGTTAGTGCTACTGATACGAAGCTAAGCGTGCACGTATACTGTTCCTCATACTGCTCATGTTCTGCTATAGCAGGGAGTAACAGGATGACACCGAACCGGAAGTCACCCATATTATAAATTCGGACAAGAAGAACGGAACTGTTCGTACCACATACAATTTTCATGTCTGTAGCTGTCTGGGAAACATAGGCAGTCTCCCATCGCTAATACAGTAAATATTAAAATATACAGAGTAGTAAAGATTCTAGTACAGCACAGATAAGTATAGCCTCATACTGTAATGTATTAAGCGAACCACTTATCAGTACTCCCCATAGCTATAGTAATATAGAGTATGAGTGAAGTATTAGTACAGTATAGTATAGTACAGACTAGTATCCAGTACATACTGTATAGTATAGAAGTATCAATATAGCTGTTATCAGAAGTCAATATAGATAATATATAGATATACAGAGTAAGAAGTTAGTACACAATTAAGTTCTACTCATATCTGTACTGTTAAGGATAGTAAGAATACAAATAGAGTTTATTATCAGGCCACCCATATGATATATAGGATAAGTTACTATAGGTATATATTATGTACATAGTTATCGTATTATAACTATACCATATTACTAGTACTAAGTGAACAAAGTATGCAGCCCTATGTATAACAGCTATACAGTAAGACGAGGAATGTACTGCTATACAATTATAGTATCCTCATACGGTATAGTATCAGTCTGAAGCTATGTGCAGCTCAGTATGTTACATAGTATGTTATAGACGATATAATCGATATACAGTAAGTATTAGAGATTATGTTCTATACATATCAATAAGCTATACCTCATACGTATGTATACTATAGTTGGATATACAACTATAGAAGAATCAGTATGATTAAGTTATAAGTTATATATATGGTTAAGTATATATCGTAGTTATTGTTGTATAGTCATGGTTCTTATACGATTAGTTAGAATGAGAAGTATAGTTGATAAATATACTAGTTAACATATGTACGCCGTTAGAGTAATACAGTTATTATATGCTACGATTTATCCATTGGTATAGTTATTGTATTATATATATCCACGTTAGTATATAGATATTGCTTAATATGTTTGATCTATACTTGCATGTCACTATGACGGAAGAGTTGTTAGGTAATAGGTAAGTCCCTATAGTTAGTCATGTTTGTTTGCCTAGTCACTGCACAGTTAGTTAGTACATAGAAGTTATAGCAGGAGTAGTCAGTATAGTGATGACCCGAACAGTTCACAATTATAGATCTAGACAACTTGAATATTGGCCAATAGTTCGGTTATCAGTATATCTTGCAGTATGTATATAGGATTTCGATATATATATAGTTCCAGTATTTATTATAGTAATATGTATAGTATATAGTATAGTTATAGTATATATAATAGTATAGATAATATACTAGTAGTACAGTATAGTATAGTATAGTATAGTATGATTATGTATATAGATATTAGATATAGTATAGTTATATGTATAGTATAGTATATAGTATATAGTATGTATAAGTATAGTAAGTATAGTATAAGTACAGAATAGTACTTAGTATAGTTATCTTATACGTAATTAGTATAGCGAATAGTATATTGTATATATATAGTATAGTATAAGATACGTGATAGTAAGTATAGTTTATAGTATGATAGTTTATTGATTGTATAGTATAGTAGTATAGAGATAGTATTATAGTATAGTACTATAGTATAGAGTTATAGTATAGTATAGTATATATATATAAAAGTTATAATATATATATACAGTATAGTATAGTATAGTTATAGAGTAGATATATAGTATAGGTATAGTAGTATAGTAATATAGTCTAGTATATAGTATATAGTATATAGTATAGTATAGTACAGTAATAGTAGTAAGTTTACAGTATAGCAGATAGTTATAGTATTTATATATATAGTATATATATATATAGTATAGTATATAGTATAGTTAAATTATATTAATAGTATAGGTATAGTATTGATAGTATATAGAATATAGGTAAGATATATATGCTATAGTAAGATCATAGTATAGTATAGAATATATAGTTACAGTATAGTCTATAAGTGTATAGTTATATGTATAGTAGCTATAGTATAGTATATTATAGTATAGTATATAGTATAGTACAGTAATATAGTATATAGTATAGTATAGTATAGTATAGTAAGTATAGTATAGTACAGTAATAGTATATAGTATAGTATATATATATAGTAGTATAGTATAGTAGTATAGTATAGTTATATTATAGTATATAGTATAGTATATAGTATTAGTATATATGTATAGTTATAGTATATAGTATATAGTATAGATAGTATAGTATAGTTACAGTATAGTATAGTACATGTAATAGTATTAGTATTAGTTATATTAATAGGATAGTAGTATGTATTAAGTATTAGTAAGTTATATCTATAGTATAGATAGTATAGTATATAGTATAGTATATAGTATAGTATATAGTATATAGTATATAGTATAGATATAGTCAGTAATGTATAGTATAAGGTTATATTATAGTATATAGTATAGTATATAGTATAGTTATTATAGTTATAGATAAGTATATAGTATATGTATAATATAGTATAGTATATTACATAGTTAAGTATAGATAGTACAGTATAAGTATTAGTACAGAATAGTATAGTATATATATTATGTATATAGTATAGTTATATAGTATATTAGTGTATAGTATTATAGTATAGTAGAATATACTATAGTACAGTATATTATAGGGTACAGTATAGAGTATAAGTACAGTATAGATATAGGACAGTAAGTTGTATAGATATAGTTATAGTTATAGTATATAGTATAGTATAGTATATAGTATATAGTATAGTATAGTATAGTAAGATATGAGATAGTACAGTAATAGTATAGTATGTAGTAGATATTATAGTATATAGTATAGTATATAGTATATTGTATAATATAGTATAGTATAATATACTATAGTACAGTATAGTATAGTACAGTATAGTATAGTACAGAATAGTATAGTATAGTTATATTATAGTATATAGTATAGTATATAGTATATTGTATAATATAGTATAGTATAATATACTATAGAAACAGTATAGTATAGTAAGTTAGTATATATAGTATATATCTAGTATAGTATAGTATAGTATATAGTATAGTATCGGTATTATTATAGTATAGTATAGTATAGTATAGTACGTATAGTATAGTATATAGTATAGTATTATCCAGTATATAGTTATAGTATATATTAGTATATAGTAAGGATATAGTATAGTTATAGAATTATAGTATAGTATATAGTATAGCATAGTATAGTATATTGAGGTTGAATAAAGACATACGTCCATCCAGTCCAACCATCTAGCAAATCTCATTCCTGCCAATGTTGATCCAGATGAAGGAAAAAAAACAACCAAATATAATGAAGGGGAAAAAATTCCTTCTGACCAAGTGTCAATGGGAATTTCCCTGGTCAACTTACATTTATGTATCAATACCTAGTAACTTGTAACATCCTTGTTGTAGAAACTCATCCAGCTTTATATAAACTGACCAATGACTGCCATAACAAGTCCAGGAAGACAGTTCCATAGCTTTACCGTTCTCCAGTGACAAACCTTTCCAACCTACTTTATGTATCAATACCAGTAACTTGAACATCTTGTTTGTAGAAACTCATCCAGCTTTTTATTAAACTGACAATGAACCTGCCATAACAAGTCCACTGGAAGACAGTTCCATAGCTTACCGTTCTCCAGTGACCAACCCTTCCCAACTCACTTATGTATCAATACCAGTAACTTGTAAATTCCTTGTTTGTAGAAACTCATCCAGCTTTTATTAAACTGACATGAACCTGCCATAACAATGTCCATGAAAGACGTTCCATAGCTTTACCGTTCTCACAGTGACAAACCCTTCCCAACTCTACTTATGTATCAATACCAGTAACTTGTACATTCCTTGTTTGTAGAAACTCATCCAGCTTTTTATTAAACTGACCAATGAACCTGCCATAACAACGTCCACTGGAAGACAGTCCAAGCTTTACCGTTCTCACAGTGAAAACCCTTCCCAACTTACTTTATGTATCAATACCAGAACTTGTAACATTCCTTGTTTGTAGAAACTCATCCAGCACTTTTATTAAACTGACCAATGAACTGCCATAACAACGTCCATGGAAGACAGTTCCATAGCTTTACCGTTTCACAGCTAGTGAAAAACCCTTTCCCAACTCTACTTATGTATCAATACCAGTAACTTGAACATTCCTTGTTTGTAGAAACTCATCCAGCTTTTATTAAACTGACCAATGAACCTGCCATAACAATCGTCCACTGGAAGACAGTTCCATAGCTTTACGTTCTCACAGTGACAAACCCTTTCCCAACTCTACTTTATGTATCAATACCAGTAACTGTTGAACATTCCTTGTTTGTAGAAACTCATCCAGCTTTTATTAAACTGAACAATGAAACTGCCATAACAATCGTCCACTGGAAGACAGTTCCATAGCTTTACCGTTCTACAGTGACAAAACCCTTTCCCAACTCTACTTTATGTATCAATACCAGTAACTTGTAACATTCCTGTTTGTAGAAACTCATCCAGTTTTATTAAACTGACCAATGAACCTGCCATAACAAGTCCACTGGAAGACAGTTCCATACGTTACCGTTCTCACAGTGACAAACCCTTTCCCAACTCTACTTTATGTATCAATACCAGTAACTTGTAACATTCCTTGTTGTAGAAACTCATCCAGCTTTATTAAACTGACAATGAACCTGCCATAACAACGTCCACTGGAAGACAGTTCCATAGCTTTACCGTTCTCACAGTGAAAACCCTTTCCCAACTCTACTTTATGTATCAATCCCAGTAACTTGTAACATTCCTTGTTTGTAGAAACTCATCCAGCTTTTATTAAAAGCACCAATGAACCTGACCAAACAACGTCCACTGGAAGACAGTTCCATAGCTTTACCGTTCTCACAGACGACACAACCCTTCCCAACTCTACTTTATGTATCAATCCAGTAACTTGTAACATTCCTTGTTTGTAGAAACTCATCCAGCTTTTTATTAAACTGACCAATGAACCAGCCATAACAACGTCCACTGGAAACAGTTCCATAGCTTTACCGTTCTCACAGTGACAAACCCTTTCCCAACTCTAATTTATATATCAATACCAGTAACTTGTAACATTCCTTGTTTGTAGAAACTCATCCAGCTTTTTATTAAACTGACCAATGAACCAGCCATAACAACGTCCACTGGAATACAGTTCCATAGCTTTACCGTTCTCACAGTGAAAACCCTTTCCCAACTCTACTTTATGTATCAATACCAGTAACTTGTAACATTCCTGTTTGTAGAAACTCATCCAGCTTTTTATTAAACTGACCAATGAACCTGCCATAACAACGTCCACTGGAAGACAGTTCCATAGCTTTACCGTTCTCACAGTGACAAACCCTTTCCAACTCTACTTTATATCAATACCAGAACTTGTAACATTCCTTGTTTGTAGAAACTATCACTTTTTATTAAACTGACCAATGAACCAGCCATAACAACGTCCACTGGAATAACAGTTCCATAGCTTTACCGTTCTCACAGTGACAAACCCTTTCCCAACTCTACTTTATGTATCAATACCAGTAACTTGTAACATTCCTGTTTGTGAAACTCATCCAGCTTTTATTAAACTGACCAATGAACTAGCCCCTAACAACGTCCACTGGAAGACAGTTCCATAGCTTTACCGTTCTCACAGGGACAAACCCTTTCCCAACTCTACTTTATGTATCAATCCCAGTAACTTGTAACATTCCTTGTTTGTAGAAAACTCATCCAGCTTTTATTAAACTGACCAATGAACCTGCCATAACAAGACTGGAAAAGTTCCATAGCTACCGTTCTCACAGTGACAAACCCTTTCCCAACTCTACTTTATGTATCAATCCAGTAACTTGTAACATTCCTTGTTTGTAGAAACTCATCCAGCTTTTTATTAAACTGACCAATGAACCGCCATAACAAGTCCACTGGAAGACAGTTCCATAGCTTTACGTTCTCACAGTGACAAACCCTTTCCCAACTCTACTTTATATATCAAACCAGTAACTTGTAACATTCCTTGTTTGTAGAAACTCATCCAGCTTTTTATTAAAACTGACCAATGAACCAGCCATAACAACGTCCACGGAAAAGTTCCATAGCTTTACCGTTCTCACAGTGACAAACCCTTTCCCAACTTACTTTATGTATCAATACCAGTAACTTGTAACATTCCTTGTTTGTAGAAACCCATCCAGCTTTTTATTAAAACTGACCAATGAACCTGCCATAACAACGTCACTGGAAGACAGTTCCATAGCTTTACCGTTCTCACAGTGACAAACCCTTTCCCAACTCTACTTTATATATCAATACCAGTAACTTGTAACATTCCATGTTTGTAGAAACTCATCCAGCTTTTTATTAAACTGACCAACGAACCAGCCATAACAACGTCCACTGGAATACAGTTCCATAGCTTTACCGTTCTCACAGTGACAACCCTTTCCCAACTCTACTTTATGTATCAATACCAGTAACTTGTAACATTCCTTGTTGTAGAAACTCATCCAGCTTTTATTAAACTGACCAATGAACCTGCCATAACAACGTCCACTGGAAGACAGTTCCATAGCTTTACGTTCTCACAGTGACAAACCCTTTCCCAACTCTACTTTATGTATCAATCCCAGTAACTTGTAACATTCCTTGTTTGTAGAAAACTATCCAGCTTTTTATTAACTGACCAATGAACCTGCCATAACAACGTCCACTGGAAGACAGTTCCATTGCTTACCGTTCTCACAGTGACAAACCCTTTCCCAACTTGAACACTAAACCTTTTTCTTCAAGTTTAAGGGATGTTCTCGTGCCTCTGACATGTTCTATTGGTGAACAATGCCCCAGATAGTTTTTGTATGGCCCGTTAATGTATTTATACACAGTAATCATATCCCCACGCAAGCGCCTTTTCTCCAGCGTACATAATTGTAACTTATCCAGTCTCTCTTCATATCAAGCTCCCCCAATCCCTTATTAATTAGGTTGCCCTTATCGAACCCTTTCCATTTCAAAGATGTCCTTTTTGTACACAAGATTGCAAATTGCATTGCATATTCCAATGAGGCCTTAACAATGCTTTGTAAAGAGGGAGAATTACATTTCCTACCTTAATCCATACATCGATTTATACAAGACAATACCATGCTGGCTCTGGCTGTTGCCGCCTGGCACTGCTTGCTACCTTTAAGTTTGTTATCCACCAAAACTCCAAGATCCCTTTCCAACAGGGATTCACTTAACACAGAGCCATTTATAGTATAAGCAGCACAAGGATTTTTAAGTCCAAAATGCATCACCCTCCATTTATCAACATTGAATCTCATCTGCCACTTAGCAGCCCAATGTGACAATCTATTTAGATCCCCCTGTAACGATTGCACATCCTCTGAAATTTTTAATGGTCGACAAAGTTTTGTGTCATCAGCAAACACAGGAACCTTGTTGACATCGCCAGTTATCACTTCTTTTAAATTTGGCTTCAATTCTTTTTTAACATAAACACATACTCCTCCCCCTTCTAAATTTGCAGCCCAGTCGGGAGAACTGTTCAACCACGTTTCATACTTTTCATTCAACGCCATAATTTCCTATTCACCCATTTTGTCAGCCAGGCTTCTCGCATTTGCATACTTGGCTTGGGTCCATTTCAAAGTGTGAAAGGCGGTTGGATCAGGTTGGATCAGTGAGAGGGGTAATGTCTAGACCAGGTTATATGGTGACCGAAGAGGTGGGTTTTAAGGTTACGTTTCAAGGTATTAAGGGACGGTGAGTGACGGACAGATGGAGGAAGTTCCAGAGCAGAGGGGCAGCACGGGCAGTGAAGTGGTAGGGGTATAGTTGGAGAGGTGGACATATAAGGGGAGGTTGGGCAGTGAAGTGGTAGGAGTTAGAAGATGTAGCCTATTTCTAGTTCTTAAAGCAGGGTTAACCCCTTTGCATCCATGTACCAATATTTAACACGCATGTAAGACTAGAATAATGGTGGTTTGTTCACAAAAAGAGGATCATGCAACCAATATTTGATGCTGGCAGATCGCTTAGCGTTAAAGATACGAAGTGGGTTAACCCCATTCACATTGTATGTAGAGACACTATTGCCTTAAGAGTGCAAACGAGAGTCATAGCGACTCTCTATACATCGTCCCGTACGCAAATTGACGTGTATCGTGTACAACGGGCTTGCCAGTTCCTGTGTAATGTATTAGATAATAGAAGTTGGTACTAGAGGAAGTCACATTGTGTTGTAGAGATAAGTTATCTCATCACGGGGTTAATACTTAACTTGCTTGTAGCACATATAATAGCGCCAGTGTTTGTCCTGTTAAGATGTCTTTGGCCACTTTCCCAGAATTCCTCTTTTCCACGTTCTCCTGCCTGCTGTACGTGTTAACCCTTGCGAGGCGTCTTTAGAGCTCCGACATCCAATATCCAGACATGGGCAAGTGTTCTTCCGATTGGATTTTCTATCGACCACAATGACGGGAAACCTGATCGCCAGAACTTGTGCAGACGATAAAATCTGTGGACAAATGGGGACTTGAAGATGGAGACGGGGAATAAATTTCGCCCGGACTGAAATTTGCATTTCCTATAAACTGCTTGAAATTGCCGGGCTGAAGATCAGAAAATCGCCCTACAGGGGAGTCGAATCTAATGAAATCGCTGAAAATACGGCAAGCGTGGGTTACAAGATCAAGTAGGTCAGTTGGTTGAATTTAAACAGCCGTGCGCTTTTATACAGGGCAGGGAACTCCGAGGTGATAATCCTTATAATGTCAGGTGGCGCATTATATCTTATAATAGATAAAGTTTATTTATTACATTTTTTATTTTAAAACGAGGCTCGGCCGAATGTCCGAATGTTTTCGGCAGACGAATCGCCCACACACACCACAATTGTCGGACAAAAAAGGCGTCGCGGATCATCCCTCGCGATTGCACGCATATGAAGCATAAGCCAAAACAAGGTAGCCCAGTTACGCCACGTTTAGCCATTAGTTATATTAACCAACAGCACAAGGAGACAATATAACGCAATGCGTAGTTAGTCTAACCGGATAACTATGGGAATTAAAGAGACAGTCCATACATAAGTAGCTGTTAACCGGCCATTGCCTTGTAGTTCGAGTCCTTATAAAGACGCGAGACGATAAAAGTATTTCAGGAATTTCCGTCTTAACATTCCTCACATGTGAAGGAAAATCCAAGCAGGTCAAAAAGTAAATCATTTGGTTAATCCGGTGGACGGTAACCCTATTACCATATTACATGGCGCTTGTATCTGGTGATCTGTAATCCTACACGCACCCATGCTATAATGTCATTTATTAATCCAGCTGCGATACACGGGACTGGCAGCCATAGTGGGTCATTGGGTGGTTACCGCCCTTTACCTGTATCATGGAGGGCATCACCACCAGAGAGAAACCCTCTACTTGCTTGCTGGGTACTGCCCTGAACCCACACAGGTTCCATATATTCATGTGATTGGGTTTGGTTGGTCACATTGGTTATAACATAGAAGCTGTTGAAATGAGAGAATACATCCCATGTCTTTCTTAATCTGGCCGTACGCTTGTGTTTTGACATTAAAGCCAATTCGACGCTCTGGCCAGTCGGTTTTATTTATTTATCCCGACCAAGCGTTTTCTACAAGCGAGCACTCGGCCGGGACAAATAACGGTCGGTCGTGGCAATAGAGGGCGGTGGCCAACAGTGCGCGTGACCAATTGAGTGGTCCCATAGGGAACCGTACGATTGCCCGTGATTTACCAACGGACCTGATCACCCATTCGTCCAATTCAGGCAAACGGGACTGAGCTTGGTCATTACTTGGTCTCACTTGATCCACGGCACTATCAGTCGGTTGGAAATATCTGCTGGTGTGTACCCAGCCTAAGGCCTGTACACACAAGCGATTTTGCAGACAAGGCCCGATGACTGAGCGCGTGCATATGTGCAACGAACGTCCGATAGTCGTGTGTGTGTTCATGTGTTTGCATCGATCGTCAATCTGTGGTGGCGGATCAACAAATGACACCCGCTCAGTTACAAACACACAAGCGACTATCGGCCTAAATGGCCTTTCATTGCGGGTGTTTTACGTGCTCAGGCGTTGGGCCTCTTCCTCCCAATCAGACGTGTGTACGTGGCTTTAGAAGACATAAGGCCTATTCCATTGTGTCTCACAGGATTACACTATTATCAGGCATGTGTAGCCAAAGAACTACGATTGTTAGTACCCACACTGAGCTATATTGGACAGGATTTTCACCCTGCTTCATGGGGGCAGCGTCCCTGACTATTATCTGGTTGGTTACAGTTGGCTTCATATAGTTTAGTTTAATATTCACTACGTAGATAGAGACATGGAGATCTCTCCATTTTTATAATTGGTGATTGGGGAGCAGAAAGCACAGACCCTTCCTGTCCGTCTGTCGTTACTGGAAACATAAAGAATCCTGGGAAGTCCCGTTATCCTGAGGAAGTTTCCTGGCATCCTTGGTTTTCCCCGGATTACAGAAAATACCATATCTCAGTCAACAGAAGGTTACTATAGGGTTAATACACCCCCACCTCGCACTCCCTTCTAATGTGATTGGACCTCAGTCAGCCCTGGGTGTACAGCCAATAGGCATTCATTCAGTCTGTATGAGTGGGGTGTACAGCCCATAGGCTTTCATTCAGTCTGTATGAGTGGGGTGTACAGCCAATAGGCATTCATTCAGTTTGTATGAGTGGGGTGTACAGCCAATAGGCATTCATTCAGTCTGTATGAGTGGGGTGTACAGCCAATAGGCATTCATTCAGTCTGTATAGTGGGGTGTACAGCCAATAGGCATTCATTCAGTCTGTATGATGGGGGTGTACAGCCAATAGGCATTCATTCAGTCTGTATGAGTGGGGTGTACAGCCAATAGGCATTCATTCAGTCTGTATGAGTGGGGTGTACAGCCAATAGGCATTCATTCAGTCTGTATGAGTGGGGTGTACAGCCAATAGGCATTCATTCAGTCTGTATGAGTGGGGTGTACAGCGTCCGGTGTCCGTGTATACCGACAGCCTACGGTTAGTATATAGATACAGCTGTATACAGTGTTTCCGCTAATATAAATGATTCGGGATAAAACTCCCCTAGAATTAGCGCCGTATAAAAGGACGAGGCCCCCGACAGAGGAAGAAGGAAACTTATCATTGATTTAGTTCAGATCTTTTACAATTCAAATCTTGTTTATGAATTTCCGGGTCGAGGCTGTAAAAGGGAAGAGATAATCCCACACGCCACGTGAATGAGAGAAGTACGCCAATCCTATTGGAAGATTCAGAAAGCAGAACTAACACTGGGTACACACCATACAAAGTTTTGGGGCGACCAACCGGCATCACCGGGCATTGCGGACAACCTCGACCAATCGGGTATGTCGGAAAATCACGGACGATGTGTGATACTGCCTGTAATCTAAAGGTTCGTACACACGTGTGATTGCGGGTCGGGACGCATGATATGTAAGAACGCTCGTTTAGGCCATTAATCGGCCCGTGTATGGGCACTTTATCGACCGAAACGGCCATTCGGTTAGGGATCTTTGCCCGGCCGACCAGGCGGATCTCTTAACGGCCAGTCGTTTCGCCCGATAAAGTGCCCATACACGGGGCGATTATCGCCTGAAACGAACGTTCATACACATCATGCGTCGGGATCCACGATCACACGTGTGTACGAACCTTAACAGCAGATTATCTAAAACTGACCAAACAGAAGATCCATTTTGGGATATCTATCCAATCAGAATGGCCATGAGGACATGTGTAATCTGGTCCTTGTCAAGTCTATGACGCCATAAACTGCATTTACTGCAGGAGCTAACAAACTAAGTTCTGATTAGACAACATCTGTAGCCAATCTCTTAATAAGAACACGCTATTTGTCACCAGCTATTGGGTCAACATACAGATTGTAGCTAAGATTAAAATTGTACGGCAAAAAAGTCATTGAATCTGCAAAAAAAAACCAAAACTTTAAGGGGCTAAAAGATCCCAAATTCCCTTCCTAACGTTCCTGTTTCCTTCTCCTGACATTCACGCAACATCCTCAGAACCGCCGAGCCCACCTGGGGACTGAACAGGTTGAAAAATTCGAAACTATCATCATTTTAGTTACAGCAAAACTGAACACAGAAGAAGAGTTTATGATAATAAGGCACTTGATTGACAGCTGAAATGTAGGATGGGTCAGATTGGATAGGTCCCACTATGGTATTTTCTGTGTGTTTCTGTGCGCGCTGTGCGTTGCGCCAGAATGTGTCCTAGCGCATGCCAATGTTAGACTATATAAGAGGCCCCACTATGTCCGCTGCCTTGCGCTGCGCTTTTGCCCATTTTTGCCGTGCATGCGATCACCATTTTTGGTGCCCATCGCATGCTCTGCCATAGGGCAACGTCAAAGGAAGCAGAGCGCAAGCGTACGGTAGCGCGCACGAATCACGCGACATTGTAATTGCGCTGCGATTCATGCGCGCCTCCATGCACTGTGTTAGTTTTCAGAAACGGGCAATTAAAAAAAACAACTTCCTATGATCGCAAGATCAGTATTTGTCAGATAAAAAAAAACGAATCTGTCTGAAAGACTCAAATGACAACTGTTATTGTAGGAATGGCCAGGGGTGCCCCTACCATGAAGCAAGCTGAAACATTTACTCAGGGCGCACCTCTGCAGAACAATTAAAAAGCAGTTAAAAAAAATCCTTCTTCCTGCAATACTGCATTTCAGCACCAGTCCACCAATCAGTGTTAAGTCAGTCCTCCAGTCCACCAATCAGTGTTAAGTCAGCCCACCACACCCATCTTCACAAGCCACACCTATGGTCCCTGATGAAGCCACATCCGCTTCATACACCCATCTGCTGATAACCCTAGGAGCAACCCTGGGAATGGCCATACATTGTACAATGGTCGTACAATATCAGAATAATCAGATTTCGTATAACAGGGATTGGTGTGTGTATGGGCGTATGAGTCAGTGTACAACAGGGATTGGTGTGTGGGTCAGCGTATCCAAACACACCTGCATTTGTGTTAAACACATTCATGCCAACAGAATCATTCCCCAGAACTATCAATCTTTAAAGTCAGTTGTAGACTAAACGCATTTGGGCTTCAAAGCAAAAACCCAAGTGAATAAACAAGAACCACACATTCCAGGCTCGTTAATGGATTCTGTCCCCGCCGACGCTTATTCCAAACATCAGTTGTAATAGATTTAGAAAGCTGGAAAGGAGAAACAAACTACAAACGTCCCGTTAAAAATCAACAGAATTGAAAATGAATCCAAGGACATTTTACGCTGCAGGTTAATCGGAAATAAACAGTGGAATTATAATGTTCACCGCTCTGGGTTTTTCATTAAAAACTGCGAGTACCTTCCTCCGTACAGAGATTAAACATCCATGTTCCGGGGCAAGATGTGTGATGTATATTGTATATTCTAGGGATTAAGGGTTCTAAACACAGCCGTTGGGTTTAAACTAAATAAGGAGAATGTGGTGATTGTGTAGGACGCATTGGGAACGGATCGGAATGCTGTATACGCATCAATCAGGGTTACGGCGAGATTTATTTTCTCCGTTTCCATTTCCACATCTGTCCGTGATTCCTGCCCTATTAGATAGCGTTAGAACAGAACATTATACAACGTCTACGTTTATGTCAAGTTTAACATTGATTTAATGAAATATTGGTCCAGTGTTCGGCCAGTAATGTGCACATCTCTTATCACAGCTGAAGGGCTGACAATGGAAAAACAAACATAACATTTCATCTAGTCAGTCCATCTAGTCAGTCCATCTAGTCAGTCCATCTAGTCAGTCCATCTAGTCAGTCCATCTAGTCTGTCCATCTAGTCTGTCCATCTAGTCTGTCCATCTAGTCAGTCCATCTAATCAGTCCATCTAGTCTGTCCATCTAGTCTGTCCATCTAGTCAGTCCAACTAGTCTGTCCATCTAGTCAGTCCATCTAATCAGTCCATCTAGTCTGTCCATCTAGTCAGTCCAACTAGTCTGTCCATCTAGTCAGTCCATCTAATCAGTCCGTCTAGTCTGTCCGTCTAGTCTGTCCGTCTAGTCTGTCCGTCTAGTCTGTCCGTCTAGTCTGTCCGTCTAGTCAGTCCGTCTAGTCAGTCCGTCTAGTGTCCATCTAGTCAGTCCATCTAGTCAGTCCATCTAGTCTGTCCATCTAGTCAGTCCATCTAGTCAGTCCATCTAGTCAGTCCATCTAGTCAGTCCATCTAGTCAGTCCATCTAGTCAGTCCATCTAGTCTGTCCATCTAGTCAGTCCATCTAGTCAGTCCATCTAGTCAGTCCATCTAGTCTGTCCATCTAGTCAGTCCATCTAGTCTGTCCATCTAGTCAGTCCATCTAGTCAGTCCATTGCAGTCCATCTAGTCAGTCCATCTAGTCTGTCCATCTAGTCAGTCCATCTAGGCTGTCCATCTAGTCAGTCCATCTAGTCAGTCCATCTAGTCAGTCCATCTAGTCAGTCCATCTAGTCTGTCCATCTAGTCAGTCCATCTAGTCTGTCCATCTAGTCAGTCCATCTAGTCCGTCATCTAGTCAGTCCATCTAGTCAGTCCATCTAGTCAGTCCATCTAGTCTGTCCATCTAGTCAGTCCATCTAGTCTGTCCATCTAGTCAGTCCATCTAGTCAGTCCATCTAGTTGTCCATCTAGTCAGTCCATCAGTAGTCATCTAGTCAGTCCATCTAGTCAGTCCATCTAGTCAGTCCATCTAGTCTGTCCATCTAGTCAGTCCATCTAGTCTGTCCATCTAGTCAGTCCATCTAATCAGTCCATCTAGTCTGTCCATCTAGTCTGTCCATCTAGTCTGTCCATCTAGTCAGTCCATCTAGTCTGTCCATCTAGTCAGTCCATCTAATCAGTCCATCTAGTCTGTCCATCTAGTCAGTCCAACTAGTCTGTCCATCTAGTCAGTCCATTAGTCAGTCATCTAGTTGCCATCTAGTCTGTCCATCTAGTCTGTCCATCTAGTCTGTCCATCTAGTCAGTCCATCTAGTCAGTCCATCTAGAGTCCATCTAGTCAGTCCATCTAGTCAGTCCATCTAGTCAGTCCATCTAGTCAGTCCATCTAGTCAGTCCATCTAAAGTCCATCTAGTCAGTCCATCTAGTCTGTCCATCTAGTCAGTCCATCTAGTCAGTCCATCTAGTCAGTCCATCTAGTCAGTCCATCTAGTCAGTCCATCTAGTCAGTCCATCTAGTCGTCCATCTAGTAGTCCATCTAAAGTCCATTAGTCAGGCCATCTAGTCTGTCATTAGTCAGTCCATTAGTCAGTCCATCTAGTCAGTCCATCTAGTCAGTCATCTCTAGTCAGTCCATCAAGTCCATCTAGTCAGTCCAACTAGTCTGTCCATCTAGTCAGTCATTTAGTCAGTCCATATGTCAGTCCATCTAGTCAGTCATCTAGTCAGTCCATCTGTCAGTCCATCTAGTCTGTCCATCTAGTCAGTCCATCTAGTCAGTCCATCTAGAGTCCATCTAGTCTGTACATCTAGTCAGTCCATCTAGTCAGTCCATCTAGTCAGTCCATCTAGTCTGTCCATCTAGTCAGTCCATCTAGAGTCCATCTAGTCTGTCCATCTAGTCAGTCCATCTAGTCAGTCCATCTAGAGTCCATCTAGTCTGTCCATCTAGTCTGTCCATCTAGTCAGTCCATCTAGTCAGTCCATTTAGTCAGTCCATTTAGTCAGTCCATTTAGTCTGTCCATCTAGTCAGTCCATCTAGTCAGTCCATCTAGAGTCCATCTAGTCTGTCCATTAGTCAGTCCATCTAGTCTGTCCATCTAGTCAGTCCATTAGCAGTCCATCTAGTCAGTCCATCTAGTCAGTCCATCGTCAGTCCATCTGTCAGTCCATTTAGTTCTCGTCCATTTAGCGTCCATCTAGTCCTGCATCTAGTCGTCCATCTAGTCAGTCCATCTGTCAGTCCAACTAGAGTCCATCTAGTCTGTCCATCTAGTCTGTCCATTAGTCAGTCCATCTAGTCAGTCATCTAGTCAGTTCATCTAGTCAGTCCATTAGTCTGTCCATCTAGAGTCATCTAAGTCTGTCCATCTAGCAGTACTGTCTGTTCCATCTAGTCATCATAGTCGTCCATCTAGTCCGTCCATCTAGTCTGTCCATCTAGTCAGTCCATCTAGTCTGCTCCATCTAGTCAGTCCATCTAGTCGTCCCCTAGTCAGTCCATCTAGTCTGTCCATCTAGTCAGTCCATCTAGTCTGTCCATCTGGTCAGTCCATCTGGTCAGTCCATCTTGTCAGTCCATCTAGTCTGTCCATCTAGTCTGTCCATCTAGTCAGTCCATCTAGAGTCCATCTAGTCAGTCAATCTAGTCTGTCCATCTAGTCAGTCCATCTAGTCTGTCCATCTAGTCAATCAATCTAGTCAATCCATCTAGTCAGTCCATCTAGTCTGTCCATCTAGTCAGTCCATCTAGTCTGTCCATCTAGTCAGTCCATCTAGTCTTGCCATCTAGTCAGTCCATTAGTCTGTCCATCAGTCAGTCCTTAGAGTCCATCTAGTCTGTCCATCTAGTCAGTCAACTAGTCAGTCCATCTAGTCAGTCCATCTAGAGTCCATCTAGTCTGTCCATCTAGTCAGCTCATAGTCTGTCCAGTAGTCCAAATCTAGTCGTCCATCTAGTCTGTCCATCTAGTCAGTCCATCTAGTCAGTCCATCTAGTCTGTCCATCTAGTCAGTCCATCTAGTCTGTCCATCTAGTCTGTCCATCTAGTCAGTCCATCTAGTCTGTCCATCTAGTCTGTCCATCTAGTCTGTCTATCTAGTCTGTCCATCTAGTCAGTCCATCTAGTCTGTCCATCTGGTCAGTCCATCTGGTCAGTCCATCTAGTCTGTCCATCTAGTCTGTCCATCTAGTCAGCTCTAGTCTGCCATCTAGTCAGTCCATTTAGTCTGCCATCTAGTCAGTCCCATCTAGAATCCATCTAGTCTGTCCATCTAGTCTGTCCATCTAGTTCAGTCCATCTAGTCAGTCCATCTAGAGTCCATCTGTCTGTCCATCTAGTCCGTCCATCTAGTCTCCATCTAGTCAGAAATCTAGTGCAGTCCATCTAGTCAGTCCATCTAGTCTGTCCATCTAGTCAGTCCATCTAGTCAGTCCATCTATTGTCAGTCATCTAGTGTCCATCTAGTCAGTCCATTAGTCTGTCATCTCTCAGTCTAAGTCCCTCTAGTCGTCCTTAGTCAGTCATCTAGTCAGTCCATCTAGTCAGTCCATCTGAGTCCATCTAGTATGTCCATCTAGTCAGTCCATCTAGTCTTGCCATCTAGTCAATCAATCTAGTCAGTCCATCTAGTCTGTCCATTTCAGTCAGTCCATAGTCAGTCATCTAGTCGTCCATCTAGTCAGTCCATTTAGTCTGTCCATCTAGTCTGTCCATCTAGTCAGGCCATCAGTCTGTCCATCTAGTCTGTCCATCTAGTCATGTCTATCTAGTCTGTCCATCTAGTCAGTCCATCTAGTCTGTCCATCTGGTCAGTCCATCTGGTCAGTCCATATCGCTGTCCATCTAGTCTGTCCATCTAGTCAGTCCATCTTCGTCCATCTAGTCAGTCTCATTTTAGTCAGTCCATCTAGTCAGTCCATCTAGGTCCATCTAGTCTGTCCATCTAGTCAGTCCATCTAGTCAGTCCATCTAGAGGTCCATCTAGAGTCCATCTAGTGTCCATCTAGTCAGTCCATCTAGTCTGTCCATCTAGTCTCAATCTAGTCAGTCCATCTAGTCCGTCATCTAGTCAGTCCATCTAGTCATGTCCATCTAGTCAGTCCATCTAGTAGTCCATCTAGTCTGTCCATCTAGTCAGTCCATTAGTCTGGCCATCTAGTCAGTCCATCTAGTCTGTCATCTAGTCAGCCATCTAGTCAGTCAGCTAGTCAGTCCATCTAGTCAGTCCATCTAGTCCAGTCCATTTAGTCTGTGCATCTAGTCTGTCCATCTAGTCTGTCCATCTAGTAGTCCATCTAGTCAGTCATTTAGTCTGTCATCTAGTCCCATTAGTCTCTCCAAGTCCATCTAGTCAGTCCATCTAGTCAGTCCATCTAGTCAGTCCATCTAGTCAGTCCATCTAGTCAGTCCATCTAGTCAATCCATCTAGTCAGTATCAGTCAGTCCAGTCCATCTAGTCAGTCCAATCTAGTCAGTCCATCTAGTCTGTCCATTAGTCAGTCCATCTAGTCAGTCAATTTAGTCTGTGCATCTAGTCAGTCCATCTAGTCTGTCCAAGTATCATTCTAGTCAGTCCATCTAGTCTGTCCAAGTCCATCTAGTCAGTCCATCTAGTCAGTCCATCTAGTCGTCATTAGTTGTCCATATAGTCTATGTCCTGTCCATCTGTCGTCCATCTAGTCAGTCCATCTATCAGTTGCATCCAGTCAGTCATCTAGTCGTCCATGTTGTCATCTAGTCTGTCTATCTAGTCTGTCCATTCAGTCGTCCATCTAGTCAGTCCATCTAGTCAGTCCATCTAGTCTGTCCAAGTCCATCTAGTCTGTCCATCTAGTCAGTCCATCTAGTCAGTCCATCTAGTCAGTCCATCTAGTCAGTCCATCTAGTCAGTCCATCTAGTCAGTCCATTTAGTCTGTGCATCTAGTCTGTCCATATGTCTGTCATCTGTCTGTCCATTAGTCAGTCCATCTAGTCAGTCCATCTAGTCATAGTCCATCTAGTCATGTCCATCTAGTCAGTCCCATTAGTCAGTCATCTAGTCAGTCCATCTAGTCAGTCCATCTAGTCTGTCTATCTAGTCGTCCATCTAGTCAGTCCATCTAGTCAGTCCATTTAGTCTGTGCATCTAGTCTGTCCATCTAGTCTGTCCAAGTCCATCTAGTCAGTCCATCTAGTCAGTCCATCTAGTCAGTCCATTTAGTCTGTGCATCTGTCTGTCCATCTAGTCTGTCCAAGTCCATCTAGTCAGTCCATCTAGTCAGTCCCATCTAGTCAGGCCATCTAGTCAGTCCATCTAGTCTGTCCAAGTCCATCTAGTCAGTCCATCTAGTCAGTCCATCTAGTCAGTCCATCTAGTCAGTCCATCTAGTCAGTCCATCTAGTCTGTCTATCTAGTCTGTCCATCTAGTCTGTCCATCTAGTCAGTCCATCTAGTCAGTCCATCTAGTCTGCCAATCAAACTTCATTGTTGCTTACATTCTTTTAGTTCCTCTGCATCATCCCTGTGCATGTCTGAATTCCTTCCCTAGCTGTGCATGGCCTGATCTGGTTATCTGATTTCCTGGGTAAGAAATTCTAATGACCTCCATATATTCTATTATAAAGGAGCTGATAGTGGCTGCAGATCTTCCTACACAAGTTATAGGGAGAATTACGGTAAAGTGTGTACCCAGATACCTGTCTCCCATTGGCTATAAATCTAGGCTGTATGTACCCGGCTTTATGAGATGTCTGGGAGATTCCATTCAAGCTGGATATAATGGCCACATATAGTCCTTTCTCTTATAATAGATACAAACAGCCATTGATAATAATACCTTCTGTATTTAAGAAAACAACCATTGCGATTAAGTTGATATTTATTATAATATACAGATATTACGCAGTCACATGGAACTGATATTTCTATTCCCCTGGTGGCATGTTGAGACTTCGTTCCGAGTAGATTAACACTAATTAACACTAATATATGAATCAATAACCCACCCCCTATTTAACTTGTGACTTAAGCCTCGTACACACGTGGGATCGTGGGTGCCAACCCGTGACACGCGATGTGTATGAACGACCGTTTCAGACGATAATCGTGCCGTGTATGGGCACTTTCTTGGCCAAAATGGCTGCTCGTTCGAAGATCCGCCCGGCCGGTCGGGCAACAATCCCCCACCAAATCGCTTCGGCTGAGAATGTGCCCATACACGGCACGATTATCGCCTGAAATGGCTGTTCATACACATTGTGCGTTGCGGGTTGGCACCTGCGATCCCACGTGTGTAAGAACCTTTAATCCAGCAAGGAATGCTGGTAATTGTAGTCTACAAAAAAGATTTATTAATAATAAATAAATATGTAATTAGTAACATAAATTAAATAATAACGACTTTCTAATCTAGGGGTAAGACTACATTTCCTAACCCGTTATAAAAGTGGATCTAAACATGAAATGATCAACATTTTTCAAATTATCCTAGTTTCATTATTAGGTGCCGTAAATGATTGAAGCAATATGGCAGCTCCCATCTAGGGTCATATTTTGATGACTGGGGGAAATGTAATAATAAAGGGATATGCTTTGAACGGACCGTTCTACTGCTTAAGGAAAATAAATAAATTATTATAAATCACTCGTATTACTTAATGTCCATTGAGTTTTAAAGAAAGTCACCGATAAAGTTTTTAGAACAAAATGGTGAAAAGCTATGATCGGCTATCTAAGTTTTGATTGGTCTGTTGCTGTTAAAATGCTGAAATAAAATTTCTGATTGGCTGCAGGCTTTATATCGTCATATTTTAATCCCACACACTTCAATTAATATTATTTTTTTGCTGGTCGGACTGGTCTCAAACACAGATTTCGATCGTCGGTGACCCCAGAATGGGATCTGAGTTGTTGTCTTTCGGGGCATCCTCGTAACTGCTGCAAGAGGAAAATGACAGACTGGGACTCGTATTTGTCTTTTTGTTATTTAAATAGTCGTCGTTTACAAAGGGAAGAGCTTGTGGTTTATTGTGAACGAACATATCGCCATTTGTATTGGCGTCCCCTTCTGAAGAATCGTTGTTCCCCAGCCACGTCTTGCCGAAATACCACAAAATATCCTTGATGACGCATCTCTTCTCTGGTTTGATAGACAACAGTTTGCTAAACATTTTTAGGGCGTATGGCGTAAACCTCCGCCATTGTGACGGAACAGCTGCGGTTTTAAACCGTTGCCACTGCAAAAATTGGTAATAAAAGGGGTCGAAATGCAGCGCTTTTTCCCAAGGGAAGTTACCAGTCATCATGCAGAAAAGCAAGATCCCAAATGCCCAGACGTCAATACTGGATTCCACAAGAAACCCGCAATTCTTAGACATCTCGCACAGCTCGGGCGCTGTGTAAGGGATGGTACCACTGACGCGCTTCTCCGTTGTACCGGCAATTCTGGTCATGCCGAAATCAGAGAGTTTCACTTTACGGCACTCTTTGTCAAATATTAGAATGTTTTCCGGTTTGATATCCCGATGCACCAGATTATGGCCGTGGAGGTAATCGAGGGCTAATGCGACCTGGTAGATACAGCGTTTGCTGATGTGTTCCGAGAGGCCAACCTATAGAAAGAAAAACAAAGAAACATAATTGTTCTTGTTGAAACACAATCTACCACTACAAATAGATAAATCCCATACCATAAAGCCAGTCTATGTGCAGTAGGGACGCCTCTCTAATGAGGCAAGGTGAAGCACATTACAGAACAGCACCCTGTAGAGAGGCAGCAGTTTTGATGCCTGGGACACACGATTTTTCCATGTGCCTGGGGCCCAAAAAATGCCATTTGTAAAAAAAACACTTAAAATAGCACGGAAGACGTTTCATTGCACAACAGAATGCAAATATGACTCCTCCTTCTGACTGGCAATTCATTTTATCAAAAATCAATGTTTTTCAGCCCAGCAAATCAAAAATCAATGTTGGGCATCATTTACCAGTCACTGTGGGCATCTAATACCAGTCACTGTGGGCATCTAATACCAGTCACTGTGGGCATCATTTACCAGTCATTGTGGGCATTATTTACCAATCATGTATATAAAGCCCCACTTCAAACCACACCCCACTTCCGGACAAAGCATCACCCACTTTCAATTATAAAATCACACCCCTTCCGGCGGCATGGCGGGGGGGGCAGCATTTGGATTTTTTTTTCAGGTGCCAAAAAGTCTAGGGACAGCCCTGATGTGCAGTTTTAATCTTCATAAATTTAAACATAATAGCATAACAAAACAGTTTGGGAAGGAAGGAGGTGAGCAGACATATTGTAAAAGTTACACAAAAGAAGAAATGAGATATATGGGAAAAGCATGTGGGCTGTTGCCATTTTGTGCTTTTGCTACAAACGTCCATTCCTCCATTTTGTACTCTCTCTCAGGGTGATGTCATGGGCCCTTCTGGCTGACTGTAAGTAATTAATCCGGTCCAAGTTTAGACAAACTAATTTGCACTCTTACCTGTGGCGGGATTATATCGAACAGGTCTCCAGCTATGGCGTATTCCTGGGCAAAGACGTAATGCTCCTCGGTTTCGAAGGCGATATCGTACATTCCGATAATGTAGGGGCAGGTAGAGAGGTAGTGGGAAATGCAATATTCCTGTAGAAAATTCTTCTGTTTGGTTGTTTTCTTTCGTAGAAACTTCAGCGCCATCTTGGTACCTGTGGGAGATCGGTGGTTTCCGGTGTTAAAAGAAACGGTAAAATACATTTTTATTATCCCAGGATTTCTGAAATCTGTCATACGTATGAACCCTCATATGTTGGGACTGTATGTAGCAGATCTCACATGGAATACATTGGAAATGTATGTGCCCAGTTATAAATCCAGTGAAATGTGAAACACATCAAAAGAAAAACAAATTGTAATACAAAAGAGCCATGGATATGGTGTAAATGACTGGACCAGTAGGTAGAAGGGCTAATATGCTTAGCTGTGTGGCTACCATGACATGATCCCTTTCATGTGTTTGTCCAAAAGTCCAAAAGGTCTCAGCACTGGAGATGGACAAACCTCATCAAGTTCAGTCCGTTTTCAAACTTTCGAACTTCAGTAAAAGTTTTAAAGTTCGAATTCGGACCCATTAAACTCAATGGAGGAATATTCCTCATTTATACCCTTCGTATTATTACAGTCCCCGCTATAAGGACTAGGATTCTCTATAGTGTATACAGAGTGAATATTCCTCATTTATACCCTTCATATTATTACAGTCCCCGCTATAAGGACTAGGATTCTCTATAGTGTATACAGAGTGAATATCCCTCATTTATACCCTTCATATTATTACAGTCCCTGCTATAAGGACTAGGATTCTCTATAGTGTATACAGAGTGAATATTCCTCATTTATACCTTTCATATTATTACAGTCCCCGCTAGTAAGGATAGGAGGATTCTCTTAGTGTACAGGTGACTATTCATAATTGATTACCCTTATATTATTACAGTCCCCGCTATAAGGACTAGGATTCTCTATAGTGTATACAGAGTGAATATTCCTCATTTTACCCTTCATATTATTACAGTCCCCGCTATAAGGACTAGGATTCTCTATAGTGTATACAGAGTGAATATTCCTCATTTATACCCTTCATATTTTTACAGTCCCCGCTATAAGGACTAGGATTCTCTATAGTGTATACAGAGTGAATATCCTCATTTATACCCTTCATATTATTACAGTCCCGCTATAAGGACTAGGATTCTCTATAGTGTATACAGAGTGAATATTCTCATTTTATACCCTTCATATTATTACAGTCCCGCTATAAGGACTAGGATTCTCTAGTGTATACAGAGTGAATATTCCTCATTTATACCCTTCATATTATTACAGTCCCCGCTATAAGGACTAGGATTCTCTATAGTGTAACAGAGTGAATATTCCTCATTTATACCCTTCATATTATTACAGTCCCGCTATAAGGACAGGATTCTCTATAGTGTATACAGAGTGAATATTCCTCATTTATACCCTCATATATTACAGTCCCGCTATAAGGACTAGGATTCTCTATAGTGTATAACAGAGTGAATATCCTCATTTATACCCTTCATATTATTACAGTCCCGCTATAAGGACTAGGATTCTCTATAGTGTATACAGAGTGAATATCCTCATTTATACCCTTCATATTATTACAGTCCCCGCTATAAGGACTAGGATTCTCTTATAGTGTATACAGAGTGATCATTCCTCATTTATACCCTTCATATTATTACAGTCCCGCTATAAGGACTAGGATTCTCTATAGTGTATACAGAGTGAATATTCCTCATTTATACCTCTTCATATTATTACAGTCCCCGCTTAAGGACTAGGATTCTCTATAGTGTATACAGAGTGAATATCCTCATTTATACCCTTCATATTATTACAGTCCCCGCTATAAGGACTAGGATTCTCTATAGTGTATACAGAGTGAATATTCCTCATTTATACCCTTCATATTATTACAGTCCCCGCTATAAGGACTAGGATTCTCTATAGTGTATACGGAGTGAATATTCCTCATTTATACCCTTCATTATTACAGTCCCCGCTATAAGACTAGGATTCTCTATAGTGTATACAGAGTGAATATCCTCATTTATACCTTCATATTATTACAGTCCCCGCTATAAGGACTAGGATTCTCTATAGTGTATACAGAGTGAATATTCCTCATTTATACCTTCTATTATTACAGTCCCCGCTATAAGGACTAGGATTCTCTATAGTGTATACAGAGTGAATATTCCTCATTTATACCCTTCATATTATTACAGTCCCCGCTATAAGGACTAGGATTCTCTATAGTGTATACAGAGTGAATATTCCTCATTTATACCCTTCATATTATTACAGTCCCCGCTATAGGACTAGGATTCTCTATAGTGTATACAGAGTGAATATTCCTCATTATACCCTTCATATTATTACAGTCCCCGCTATAAGGACTAGGATTCTCTATAGTTTACAGAGTGAATATTCCTCATTTATACCCTTCATATTATTACAGTCCCGCTATAAGGACTAGATTCTCTATAGTGTATACAGAGTGAATATTCCTCATTTATACCCTTCATATTATTACAGTCCCGCCTATAAGGACTAGGATTCTCTATAGTGTATACAGAGTGAATATTCCTCATTTATACCCTTCATATTATTACAGTCCCGTCTATAAGGACTAGGATTCTCTATAGTGTATACAGAGTGAATATCCTCATTTATACCCTTCATATATTAACAGCCCCGCTATAAGGACTAGGATTCTCTATAGTGTATACAGAGTGAATATTCCTCATTTATACCCTTCATATTATTACAGTCCCGCTATAAGGACTAGGATTCTCTATAGTGATACAGAGTGAATATTCCTCATTTATACCCTTCATATTATTACAGTCCCCGCTATAAGGACTAGGATTCTCTTATAGTGTATACAGAGTGAATATTCCTCATTTATACCCTTCATATTATTACAGTCCCCGCTATAAGGACTAGGATTCTCTCTATAGGTATACAGAGGGAATATTCCTCATTATACCCTTCATATTATTACAGTCCCCGCTATAAGGACTAGGATTCTCATAGTGTATACAGAGTGAATATTCCTCATTTACCCTTCATATTATTACAGTCCCCCGCATAAGGACTAGGATTCTCTATAGTGTATCAGAGTGAATATTCCTCATTTATACCCTTCATATTATTACAGTCCCCGCTATAAGGACTAGGACTCTATAGTGTATACAGAGTGAATATTCCTCATTTATACCCTTCAATTATTACAGTCCCCGCTATAAGACTAGGATTCTCTTAGTGTATACAGAGTGAATATTCCTCATTTATACCCTTCATATTATTACAGTCCCCGCTATAAGGACTAGGATTCTCTATAGTGTATACAGAGTGAATATTCCTCATTATACCCTTCATATTATTACAGTCCCCGCTATAAGGACTAGGATTCTCTATAGTGTATACAGCAGTGAATATTCCTCATTTATACCCTTCATATTATTACAGTCCCCGCTATAAGGACTAGGATTCTCTATAGTGTATACAGAGTGAATATTCCTCATTTATCCCTTCATTTATTACAGTCCCCGCTATAAGGACTAGGATTCTCTATGTGTTACAGAGTGAATATTCCTCATTTAACCCTTCAATTATTACAGTCCGCTATAAGGACTAGGATTCTCTATAGTGTATACAGAGTGAATATTCCTCATTTATACCCTTCATATTATTACAGTCCGCCGCTATAAGACTAGGATTCTCTATAGTTATACAGAGTGAATATTCCTCATTTATACCCTTCAATTATTACAGTCCCCGCTATAAGGAAGGATTCTCTATAGTGTATACAGAGTGAATATTCCTCATTTAACCCTTCATATTATTACAGTCCGCTATAAGGACTAGGATTCTCTATAGTGTATACAGAGTGAATATTCCTCATTTATACCCTTCATATTATTACAGTCCCCGCTATAAGGACTAGGATTCTCTATAGTGTATACAGAGTGAATATTCCTCATTTATACCTTCATATTATTACAGTCCCTGCTATAAGGACTAGGATTCTCTATAGTGTATACAGAGTGAATATTCCTCATTTATACCCTTCATATTTACAGTCCCGCTATAGGACTAGGATTCTCTATAGTGTATACAGAGTGAATATTCCTCATTTATAACCCTCTATTATGTACAGTCCCCGCTATAAGGACTAGGATTCTCTGTGATACAGAGTGAATATTCCTCATACCCTTCATATTATTACAGTCCGCTATAAGGACTAGGATTCTCTATAGTGTATACAGAGTGAATATTCCTCATTTACACCTTCATATTATTACAGTCCCCGCTATAAGGACTAGGATTCTCTATAGTGTATACAGAGTGAATATTCCTCATTTATACCCTTCATATTATTACAGTCCCCGCTATAAGGACTAGGATTCTCTATAGTGTATACAGAGTGAATATTCCTCATTTATACCCTTCATATTATACAGTCCCGCTATAAGGACTAGGATTCTCTATAGTGTATACAGAGTGAATATTCCTCATTTATACCTTCAATTATTACAGTCCCTGCTATAAGGACTAGGATTCTCTATAGTGTATACAGAGTGAATATTCCTCATTTATACCCTTCAATTATTACAGTCCCCGCTTATAGGACTAGGATTCTCTATAGTGTATACAGAGTGAATATTCCTCATTTATACCCTTCAAATATTACAGTCCCGCTATAAGGAACTAGGATTCTCTATAGTGTATACAGAGTGAATATTCCTCATTTATACCCTTCAATTATTACAGTCCCGCTATAAGGACTAGGATTCTCTATAGTGTATACAGAGTGAATATTCCTCATTTATAACCCTTCATATTATTACAGTCCCCGCTATAAGGACTAGGATTCTCTATAGTGTATACAGAGTGAATATTCCTCATTTATACCCTTCATATTATTACAGTCCCTGCTATAAGGACTAGGATTCTCTATAGTGTATACAGAGTGATATCATTCTCATTATACCCTTCTATATTACAGTCCCCGCTATAAGGACTAGGATTCTCTATAGTGTATACAGAGTGAATATTCCTCATTTATACCCTTCATATTATTACAGTCCCCGCTATAAGGACTAGGATCCTCTATAGTGTATAACAGAGTGAATATTCCTCATTTATACCCTTCATATTATTACAGTCCCTGCCTATAAGGACTAGGATTCTCTATAGTGTATACAGAGTGAATACCTCATTTATACCCTCATATTATTACAGTCCCCCTATAAGGACTAGATGTCTATAGTGTATACAGAGTGAATATTCTCCATTTATACCTTCATATTATTACAGTCCCCCTGCTAAGGACTAGGATTCTCTATAGTGTATACAGAGTGAATATTCCTCATTTATACCCTCATATTATTACAGTCCCCCCTATAGGACTAGGATTCTCTATAGTGTATACAGAGTGAATATTCCTCATTTATACCCTTCATATTATTACAGTCCCCCTATAAGGACTAGGATTCTCTATAGTGTATACAGAGTGAATATTCCCTCATTTATACCCTTCATATTATTACAGTCCCCGCTATAAGGACTAGGATTCTCTATAGTGTATACAGAGTGAATATTTCCTCATTTAACCCTTCATATTATTACAGTCCCGCTATAAGGACTAGGATTCTCTATAGTGTATACAGAGTGAATATCCTCATTTATACCCTTCATATTATTACAGTCCCCGCTATAAGGACTAGGATTTCTATAGTGAATACAGAGTGAATATCCTCATTTACAACCTTCATATTATTACAGTCCGCTATAAGGACTAGGATTCTCTATAGTGTATACAGAGTGAATATCCTCATTTTATACCTTCATATTATTACAGTCCGCTATAAGGATAGGATTCTCTATAGTGTATACAGAGTGAATATTCCTCATTTAACCCTTCATATTATTCAGTCCCGCTATAAGGACTAGGATTCTCTAAGTGTATACAGAGTGAATATTCCTCATTTATTCTTCATATATTACAGTCCCGCTATAAGGACTAGGATTCTCTATAGTGTAACAGAGTGAATATTCTCCATTTATACCCTTCATATTATTACAGTCCCTGCTATAAGGACTAGGATTCTCTAGTGTTACAGAGTGAATATTCCTCATTTATACCCTTCATATTATTACAGTCCCGCTATAAGGACTAGTTTCTATAGTGTATACAGAGTGAATACCTCATTTATACCCTTCATTATTACAGTCCTGCTATAGGACTAGGATTCTCTATAGTGTATACAGTGAATATCTCTCATTTATACCCTTCATATTATTACAGGCCCTGCTATAAGGACTAGGATTCTCTATAGTGTATACAGAGGAATCCTCATTTATACCCTATCATATTATTACAGTCCCCGCTATAAGGACTAGGATTCTCTATAGTGTATACAGAGTGATATTCCTCATTTATACCTTCATATTATTACAGTCCCTGCTATAAGGACTAGGATTCTCTATAGTGTATACAGAGTAATATTCCTCATTTATACCCTTCATATTATTACAGTCCCCGCTATAGGACTAGGATTCTCATAGTGTATACAGAGTAATATTCCTCATTTATACCCTTCATATTATTACAGTCCCCGATAAGGACTAGGATTCTCTATAGTGTATACAGAGTGAATATCCTCTTTATACCTCATATTATTACAGTCCCGCTATAAGGACTAGGATTCTCTATAGGGATACAGAGTGAATCCTCATTTATAAACCTTCATATTATTACAGTCCCCGCTATAGGACTAGGATTCTCTATAGTGATACAGAGTGAATATCCCTCATTTATACCCTTCATATTATTACAGTCCCCGCTATAAGGACTAGGATTCTCTATGTGTATACAGAGTAATATTCCTCATTTATACCCTTCATATTATTACAGTCCCGCTATAAGGACTAGGATTCTCTTATAGTGATACAGAGTGAATATCCCTCATTTATACCCTTCATATATTTACAGTCCCGGTATAAGGACTAGGATTCTCTTAGTGTATACGAGAGTAATATTCCTCATTTATACCCTTCATATTATACAGTCCCGCTATAAGGACTAGGATTTCTCATAGTGATACAAGAGTGAATATCCCTCATTTATACCTTTCATATTATTACAGTCCCCCTATAAGGACTAGGATTCTCTATAGTGTATACAGAGTGATATTCCTCATTTATCCTTCATATTATTACAGTCCCCGCTATAAGGACTAGGATTCTCTATAGTGTATACAGAGTGAATATTCCTCATTATACCCTTCATATTATTACAGTCCCCGCTATAAGGACTGGATTCTCTATAGTGTATACAGGTGAATATTCCTCATTTATACCCTTCATATTATTACCGTCCCCGCTATAAGGACTAGGATTCTCTATAGTGATACAGAGTGAATATTCCTCATTTATACCCTTCATATTACAGTCCCGCTATAAGGACTAGGATTCTCTATAGTGATACAGAGTGAATATTCCCTCATTTATACCCTTCATATTATTACTGTCCCCGCTATAAGGACTAGGATTCTCTATAGTGTATACAGAGTGATTCCTCATTATTCCCTTCTATAATTACAGTCCCCGCTATAAGGACTAGGATTCTCTATAGTGTATACAGAGTGAATATTCTCATTTATACCCTTCATATTATTACAGTCCCCGCTATAAGGACTAGGATTCTCTATAGTGTATACAGAGTGAATATTTCTCATTTATACTCCTTTATTCACCGTCCGCCTATAAGGACTAGGATTCTCTATGTGTATACAGAGTGAATATTCCTCATTTATACCCTTCATATTATAACAGTCCCCGCATAAGGATAGGATTCTCTGTGTATACAGAGTGAATATTCCTCATTATATACCCTTCATATATACAGTCCCCGCTATAAGGACTAGGATCTCTATAGTGTATACAGAGTAATATTCCTCATTTATACCCTTCATATTATTACAGTCCCCGCATAAGGACTAGGATTCTCTATAGTGTATACAGAGTAATATTCCTCATTATAACCTTCATATTATTACAGTCCCTGCTATAAGGACTAGGATTCTATAGGTATACAAGTGAATATTCCTCATTTATACCCTTCATATTATTACAGTCCCTGCTATAAGGACTAGGATTCTCTATAGTGTATACAGAGTGAATATCCTCATTTATACCCTTCATATTATTACAGTCCCGCTATAAGGAATAGGATTCTCATAGGTATACAGAGTGAATATCCCATTTATACCCTTCATATTATTACAGTCCCGCTAAAGGACTAGGGATTCTCTATAGTGTATACAGATGTAATATTCTCATTTATACCTTCATATTATTACAGTCCCTGCTATAAGGACTAGGATTCTCTATAGTGAAAACAGAGTGAATTCCTATTTATACCCTTCATATTATACAGTCCCCGCTATAAGGACTAGGATTCTCTATAGTGAATACAGAGTGATATTCCTCATTTATACCCTCTATTATTACAGTCCTGCTATAAGGACTAGGATTCTCTATAGGTATACAGAGTGAATATTCCTCATTTATACCCTTCTATTATTACAGTCCTGCTATAAGGACTAGGATTCTCATAGTGTATACAGAGTGAATATTTCTCATTTATACTTCATATTATACGTCCCCGCTATAAGGACTAGGATTCTCTATAGGTATACAGAGTGAATATCCTCATTTATACCCTTCATATATTACAGTCTCGCTATAAGGACTAGGATCTCTATAGTGTATACAGAGTGAAAATTCCTCATTTATACCCTTTCATATATTCAGTCCCCGCTATAAGGACTAGGATTCTCTATAGTGTATACAGGTGAATATTCCTCATTATACCCTTCATATTATTACCGTCCCCGCATAAGGACTAGGATTCTCATAGTGTACAGAGTGAATATTCTCATTTATACCCTTCATATTATTACAGTCCCGCTAAAGGACTAGGATTCTCTATAGTGATACAGAGTGATATCCTCATTTATACCTCATATTATTACGTCCCCGCTTAAGGACTAGGATCTCTATAGTGTATACAGAGTGAATATCCCTCATTATACCCTTCATATTATTACAGTCCCCGCTATAAGGACTAGGATTCTCATAGTGTATACAGAGTGAATTTCCTATTTATACCCTTCATATTATTACAGTCCCCGCTATAAGGACTAGGATTTCTATAGTATACAGTGAATATCTCATTTTATACCTTCATATTATTACCGTCCCGCTATAAGGACTAGGATCTCTATAGTGTATACAGAGTGAATATTCCTCATTTATACCCTTCATATTATACAGTCCCCGCTATAAGGACTAGGATTCTCTATAGTGGATACAGAGTGATATTCCTCATTTATACCCTTCATAATTATTACAGTCCCGCTATAAGGACTAGGATTCTATAGTGTTACAGAGTTATATTCCTCATTTATACCCTTCAATTATTACAGTCCCCGCTATAAGGACTAGGATTCTCTATAGTGTATACAGAGTAATATTCTCATTTATATTCATATTATTACAGTCCCGCAAAGGACTAGGATTCTCTATAGTGTATACAAGTGAATATTCCCTTTTTATCCCTTCATATTATTACAGTCCCCGCTATAAGGACTAGGATTCTCTATAGTGATACAGAGTGGAATATCCCTCTTTATACCCTTCATATATTACAGTCCCCGCTATAAGGACTAGGATTCTCTATAGTGTATACAGAGTGAATACCCTCATTTATACCCTTCATATTATTACAGTCCCCGCTATAAGGCTAGGATTTCTATAGTGTATACAGAGTGATAATATCCTCATTTATACCCTTCATATATTACAGTCCCTGCTATAAGGACTAGGATTCTCTATAGTGAAACAGAGTGAATATTCCTCATTATTACCCTTCATATTATTACAGTCCCCGCTATAAGGACTAGGATTCTCTATAGTGATACAGAGTGAATATTCCTCATTTATACTTCTATTATTACAGTCCTCGCTATAAGGACTAGGATTCTCTATGGTATACAGAGTGAATATTCCTCATTTATACCCTTCTATTATTACAGTCCCTGCTATAAGGACTAGGATTCTCTATAGTTTGATACAGAGTGAATATTCCTCATTTATACCCTTCATATTATTACGTCCCCGTATAAGGATCGGATTCCTATAGGTATACAGAGTGAATATCCCCATTTATACCCTTCATATATTACAGTCCCTGCTATAAGGACTAGGATTCTAAGTGTAACAGAGTGAATATCCTCATTTATACCCTTCATATTATTACAGTCCGCTATAAGGACTAGGATTCTCTATAGTGTAACAGAGTGAATATCCCTCATTTATACCCTTCATATTATTACAGTCCCGCTATAAGGACTAGGATTCTCTATAGTGGATACAGAGTGAATATTCCTCATTATACCCTTCATATTATTACAGTCCCGCTATAAGGACTAGGATCTCTATAGTGTAACAGAGTGAATATCCTCATTTATACCCTTCATATTATTACAGTCCCGCTATAAGGACTAGGATTCTCTATAGTGTATACAGAGTTAATATTCCTCATTTATACCCTTCATATTATTACAGTCCCTGCTATAAGGACTAGGATTCTCTATAGTGTATACAGAGTGAATACCTCATTTATACCCTTATATATTACAGTCCCGCTATAAGGACTAGGATTCTCTATAGTGATACAGAGTGAAATTCCTCATTTATACCCTTCATATTATTACAGTCCCCCTATAAGGACTAGGATCTCTATAGTGTATACAGAGTGAATATTCTCATTTATACCCTTCTATATTAACGTCCCCGCTATAAGGACTAGGATTCTCTATAGTGTATACAGAGTGGATATCCTCATTTATACCCTTCATATTATTACAGTCCCCGCTATAAGGACTAGGACTCTCTATAGTATACAGAGTGAATATCCCTCATTTATCCTCTTCATATTATTACAGTCCCCGCTATAAGGACTAGGACTCTCTATAGGTATATACAGAGGTGAATATCCCTCATTTATACCTTCATATTATTACAGTCCCCGCTATAAGGACTAGGATTCTCTATAGTTATACAGAGGAAATTCCTCATTTATACCTTCATATTATTACAGTCCCTGCTATAAGGACTAGGATTCTCTATAGTGTATACAGAGTGAATATCCTCATTATACCCTTCATATTA
Organism: Hymenochirus boettgeri; assembly: GCA_019447015.1. Lineage (NCBI taxonomy): Eukaryota > Metazoa > Chordata > Amphibia > Anura > Pipidae > Hymenochirus > Hymenochirus boettgeri. Next base: position 3,994,470 of record CM033476.1, on the reverse strand, counting down.
TTACAGTCCCGCTATAAGGACTAAGATTCTCTATAGTGTACAGAGTGAATATCCCTCATTTATACCTTCATATTATTACAGTCCCCGCTATAAGGACTAGGATTCTCTATAGTGTATACAGAGTGAATATCCTCATTTATACCTTCATATTATACAGTCCCCGCTATAAGGACTAGGATTCTCTATAGTGTATACAGAGTAAAATTCCTCATTTATACCCTTCATATATTACAGCCCGCTATAAGGACTAGGATTCTCTATAGTGATACAGAGTGAATATCCTCATTTATACCCTTCATATTATTACAGTCCCCGCTATAAGGACTAGGATTCTCTATAGTGAATACAGAGTGAATATTCCTCATTATTACCCTTCATATTATTACAGTCCCTGCTATAAGGACTAGGATTCTCTATAGTGTATACAGAGTGAATATCCTCATTTATACCCTTCTATATACAGTCCCCGTATAAGGACTAGGATTCTCTATAGTGTATACAGAGGAATACTTCCTCATTATTTACCCTTCATATTATTACGTCCCCGCTATAGGACTAGGATTCTCTATAGTGTATACAGAGTGAATATCCCTCATTTATACCCTTATTATACGTCCCGCTATAAGGACTAGGATACTCTAGAGTGTAACAGAGTGAATATCCCCATTTAACCTTCATATTATTACAGTCCCCTGCTATAAGGACTAGGATTCTCTATAGTGGACACAGAGTGAATATCCTCATTATACCCTTCATATTATTACAGTCCCCGCTATAAGGACTAGGATTCTCTATAGTGATACAGAGTGAATATTCCTCATTTATACCCTTCAATTATTACAGTCCCCGCTATAAGGATAGGATTCTCTATAGTGATACAGAGTGAATATCCTCATTATACCCTCATATTATTACAGTCCCCGCTATAAGGACTAGGATTTCTATAGTGTATACAGAGTTAATATTCCTCATTTATACCCTTCATATTATTACAGTCCCTGCTATAAGGATAGGATTCTCTATAGTGTGATACAGAGTGAATATCCTCATTTATACCTTCTATTTACAGTCCCTGCTATAAGGACTAGGATTCTCTTAGTGTATACAGAGTGAATATTCCTCATTTATACCCTTCATTATTACAGTCCCCGCTTAAGGACTAGGATTTCTATAGTGTATACAGAGTGAATATCCCTCATTTATACCCTTCGTATTATTACAGTCCCCGCTATAAGGACTAGGATTCTCTTAGTGTATACAGAGTGAATATCCTCATTTAACCCTCATATTATTACAGTCCCCGCTATAAGGACTAGGACTCTCTATAGTATATACAGGGTGAATATCCTCATTTAACTCTCATATTATTACAGTCCCCGCTATAAGGACTAGGACTCTCTATAGTATATACAGGGGAATATCCCTCATTTATACTCTTCATATTATTACAGTCCCCGCTATAAGGACTAGGACTCTCTATAGTATATACAGGGTGAATATTCCTCATTTATACCCTTCATATTATTACAGTCCCTGCTATAAGGACTAGGATTCTCTATAGTGTATACAGATGGAATATTCCTCATTTATATCCTTCATATTATTACAGTCCCTGCTATAAGGACTAGGATCTCTATAGTGTACACAGAGTGAATATCCTCTCATTATACCCTTCATATTATTACAGTCCCCGCTATAAGGACTAGGATTCTCTATAGTGTATACAGAGTGAATATTCCTCATTTATACCCTTCATATATTGCATTCTTTATGTTATCCTGATGTAGCTGTATAATCGCACTTATCCCCTTGTTTGTATACTCTACTGTATTTTACTGTATTTTAAAATGTACAGCGCTGCGTACCCAAGTGGCGCTTTATAAATAAACATATACATACATGCTGTATAATCTGTATTGTTATAATGTACAGCTGTGTACCCAAGTGGCGCTATATAAATAAACATATACATACATATTTATAATCTGTATTTGTTATAATGTACAGCACTGTGTCCCCAAGTGGCGAAATAAAACATAACTACATAATGTATAATCGTTATGTTATACGTACAGTGCTGTGTACCCAAGTGGCGCTATATAAATAAAACATATACATACATACTGATAAATCTGTATGTTATAATGTACAGCGCTGCGTACCCAAGTGGTGCTATATAAATAAACATATACATACATACTGTATAATCTGTATGTTATAATGTACAGCGCGTGTGTTCCCAAGTGGCGCTATATAAATAAACATATACATACGATACTCTGATTGTTATAATGTACAGCGTTGCGTCCCCAAGTGGCGCTATATAAATAAACATATACATGCTACTGTATAATCTGTATTGTTATAATACAGCGTTGCGTATCCAAGTGGCGTATAATAATAAACATATACATACATACTGTATAATCTGTAGTGTTATAATGTACAGCGCTGTGTACCCAAGTGACGCTATTATATAATAAACATATACGTACATACTGTATACTCTGTTGTTTAATGCACCGCGCTGTGTCCAAGTGGCGCTATATAAATAAACATAACAACATACTGTATAATCTGTATTGTTATAATGTACAGCGCTGTGTCCCCAAGTGGCGCTATATAAATAAACATATAGGAGGGCTGACTGCAACACTGCATGCTGGAGGGCTGACTGCAACACTGCATGCTGGAGGGCTGACTGTAACACTGCCTGTTGGAGGGCTGACTGTAACACTGCATGCTGGAGGGCTGACTGTAAACTGCCTGTGGAGGGGCGACTGTAACACTGATGCGGTGGGTGGGACTATAACACTGCTGCTGGAGGGCTGACTGTAACACTGCCTGCTGGGGGCTGACTGTAACAATGCACTGCTGGAGGGCGACGGTAACACTGCCTGCTGAGGGCTGACTGTACACTGCCTGCTGGAAGGTGACTGTAACACTGCATGCTTGAAGGGCTGACGTAAACTACGCTGGGGGCTGACTGTAACACTGCCTGCTGGAGGGCCGACTGTAACACTGCCTGCTGGAGGGCCGACTGTAACACTGCCTGCTGGAGGGCTGACTGTAACACTGCCTGCTGGAGGGTGACGTAAACAAGCGCTGGAAGGGCTGACTGTAACACTACTGCTGGAGGGCTGACTTGTACACACTGCCTGGAAGGCTGCTGTACACTGCTGCTGGAGGGCTGACTGTAACACTGCTTGCTGGAGGGCTGACTGTAGCACTGCCTGTTGGAGGGCTGACTGTAACACTGCCTGCTGGAAGGCTGACTGTAACACTGCCTGTTGGAGGGCGACTAACACTGCCTGCTGGAAGGCTGACTGTAACACCACCTGCTGGAGGGCTGACTGTAACACTGCCTGCTGGAGGGCCGACTGTAACACTGCCTGTGAGGGGACGACTGTAACACGCTGCTGGAGGGCGCCGACTGAAACACTGCCTGGGAGGGCTGACGTAAAATGCTGACGCTGTACACTGCTGGAGGGCTGACTGTAACACTGCCTGTGGAGGCTGACTGACCATGGCCTGCTGGAGGCTGACTGTAACACTGCTTGCTGGAGGGCTGGCGTGTACATGCCCGCTGGAGGCTAGCTGTAAACACTGCCTGCTGGAGGGCTGACTGGAAACACTGCCTGCTGGGGGCTGACTGTAACACTGGCTGCTGGAGGATGACTGTAACACTGCCTGATGGGAGGCTGACTGTAACACTGGCTGCTGGAGGCTGACGTGTAACACTGCTTGCTGAGGGCTGACGTAACAATGCCTGCTGGAGGGCTGACTGTAACACGCCTGCTGGAGGGCGACTGTAACACTGCCTGCTGGAGGGGCTGACTGTAAACATGGCTGCTGAGGGCTGACTGTAACACTGATGCTGGAGGGCTCTGACTACACTGGTGCTGGAGGGCTGACTGTAACACTGCTGGGAGGGTGACGTAACACTGCTGCTGGAGGGCTGACGTAACACTGCATGTGGAGGGCTGACTGTAACAGCTGTGGGGGACGTAACTGCTGCTGGAGGGCCGACTTAACTTGCCTGCTGGAGGCTGACTGTAACACTGCCGCTGGGGAAGGCTGACTGTAACACTACTGCTGGAGGGCTGACTGTAACACTGCCTGGGAGGCTGACTGTAACAACTGCCTGCTGGAGGGCTGACTGTAAACACTGCTTGCTGGAGGGCTGACTGTAGCACTGCCTGCTTGGAGGGCTGACTGTAACATGCCGCTGGAAGCTGACTGTAACACGCCGTTGGAGGCTACTAACACGCTCTGGAAGGCTGACTGTAAACCACCTGTTGGAGGGCTGGACTGTGTAACACTGCCTGCTGGAGGGCTGACTGTAACACTGCTTGCTGGAGGGCTGGCTGTAACACTGCCCGCTGGAGGGCTAGCTGTAACACTGCCTGCTGGAGGGCTGACTGTAACACTGCCTGCTGGAGGGCTGACTGTAACACTGGCTGCTGGAGGACTGACTGTAACACTGCCTGATGGGAGGCTGACTGTAACACTGCCTGCTGGAAGGCTGACTGTAACACTGCTTGCTGGAGGGCTGACTGTAACACTGCCTGCTGGAGGGCTGACTGTAACACTGCATGCTGGAGGACTGACTGTAACACTGCATGCTGGAGGACAGCAGCGTGCCACAACACATTCTTTATGTTAATCTTAATGTTATAGCCCAGCACATATAACATTTTACATTTATTATCTATGATTGCAGTGGTTATAATCTCATTAATAATCACAGGAGCCTTTCTATTAGTACATAGCCCACTGCTGCTATTATATTAGTGTTATTCCTGATCTTGCACTTTTATTCATATTCTGGCCCATTTACCTCGTGCTTTGTGAATGGCCAGATCCACTCTGCCGTAGGTTCCTTTACCCAACTCTCGGATTATTTCGTACTGTCTCCCTAGGTCTATTTTCTCCATGGTTTTTGCCGTCAGCTGCATTAGCTCGTCCAGGATTTCCATGGCTCCTCTCGATGCAAAACTCATATTAACGCGTCTGGCCTGGCGGTGTGACTTGGTCTCGGGATAAATCCAACGGTCATTAGATCCTGGGAAATCTGTGAAGAAAAGAGAATATTTACTGCCGGCAGTATTTACCGTATTTAACCGCCATGATATTTACCACTAGTATATAACTACCTGCGGTGTTAAAGAATACTGCGCTTTTATAAACACGCACCAACGTGACAGATTTGGGAAAAAGACGCAGATATATATAGCGGTACGGGCAGCGTCTGTCTGATTCATAATCCCTGATAATTAACCTCATTAATCATTAAATATAAAAGGCTTTTCACTGCTTCTAATCATTTCCTTTCTGCTTCCACTGGCCCTTTATTACAGGAAAACATCAAAGGAACCCTAGGGAGAATCTTTTCATTTAGTAGATGTAGACAGTCAGGACCTGAGCAATATGGCATCTCCCACGCGCGTGCAAAAATAACAAACACAATCTGGTGAAATAAAGCGCACGATATGGCACTGTTCCCCTTTAAACGGTATTAACTGTAAATAATAAAATGTCAGTCTCCATTGAAACCTTCATTCCAAGCCCATGAATTATTCATTTCCTATTTGGCTCCTTCCATGTCGCTTTGGGACTTTCCTTGTTCTCTCCATAAACATATTCAGGGAAAAGCATTAATTTCCCTTCCTTTCATCTGTTCAAAAACTACAGCTCCCATCATCCCCTGAAAGACCCTTTGTGACCGTATTTCTGTATCTGGGATGCAGTAACATCTTTGTCCAGAATCCAATGAATAAATAAAGCGGTAATAACACACATACTACTAAAACATGCTTCCCTGTGTATTTATCAGATTTAAGGTTCTATACACTGAGACACAGAGAGAGAACACTGCGCCCCCTAGTGTAGATAGAAGGATATCCGTATACAGTGGGGCCACATACATTTCCAAGATAACTTTCTAATATCCTTATATTGCTAAATCACAATCAACTCCCAATACAGCCATTAAAACGTATTTCCACCTCCTCTTAAAGCTGCACAAGCTTCTTATGAGCTTGCACGTGCTCAGATGAGCTTGCTACTTGATGACCCTGTAGGCGGTGAATAGTAGTTTAGTCTGTTATCTTTCAGCATTGTAGCATTGCTATATCCAATTTTTTAATTTGGGATGGACTTTCCCTTTAAGGATATTTTTTACAGGGTATTAATATTCAAATACAAAGATATTACAACTCTAATCTTAGTTACTCCTGCCGTATACTACAAATAGATTAAATCAATTCAACATGCCAGTGAATTAATTGTGGCAACTTTCCATTCTGGACCATTTATCATATGTTGATTCCAAAATGATTGGACCAGATGGTTGTGAGAACATTGCAATGAGCCACGCGATTGGTCGATCAGAAATATCGTCAGTGACACTTTATTTCTCATCAGACAGACCTCAATAATTCATTGGCTTTCAACAGCCTGACACATGGACTGCTCCAATTAAAGGACAACTAACTACATTGTATCCCCTGAATATAATCTCAATAGGTAGAAAGCCTCATCATACCCCCGGCTTACTGCTATTTAGTTACTTACCCTTTCCAATCAGCTTGCAGTGTCCCATGTGGAATCTGTTAATGCTCCTGTATATAAATATACGTTACGTTTTTTGTCCCTTTTCTAGTTTATCACAGTCCTGTTATCTCACGCTGGGACTTTTTGGGTGTTTTAGCACAAACATAAATATAGTTTTGTCTGATGTGGAAGCTGATGACACAGGTAAACACCAATTATAAGAAATGACATAGACATGCATTATTTACTTACATTTAGTATAGACGGTCTGGGAATATCATGTACATTATATCTTTATAAATGGTACTTAGCTATGTCATCAGTGTCGCATAACTTTATACCACTAAATCATGTGACACTGTCTGAAGTCATGTTACACTGATGACATAACTAAGTACCGATTATAGAAATGTACACTAATGTTTGTGGATTATTGGAAATAATGGAGTCACATTGCAATTCCATAATATTTATATATATTATATATCTGTATCTACTATTTATATATATTATATATCTGTATCTACTATTTATACTATGATTATATGTCTACTATCTATAGTAATATATACGTATACTATATATATATCTGTTCTACTTTATATATATTATATTTCGTATACTATTATATATATTATATATCTGTATCTACTATTTATATATATTATAATATCTGTATCTTACTATTTATATATATTATATATCTGTATCTCTGTTATATATATTATATATCTGTATCTCATATTTATATATTATTATATATCTGTATACTATTTATATATATTATATATCTGTATCTACTATTTATATCTATTAATATTGTATCTACATTTTCCATTTACCTGCCTACTCATAATCTCTATCCATTGTCTGTCTTCCCCCTTCTCTCCACTCTGTACATCTCTAGTTTGTATGTTGTATGTATTTTGTATGTATCTATCTATCTATCTACTATCTATCTATCTCATCTACTCTATCTATCACTATCTATCTATCTTCTATCTATCTATCTATCATCCTCTATCTATCATCATATACTATCTATCATCTATCTATCTATCTTATCTATCTACTATCTATCTATCTCTATCTATCTATTTCTGTATCTACTCTATCTATCTATCTATCTATCTATCTATCTATCACTACTATCTCTATCTCTATTACTATCTATCTATCTATCTATCTATCTATCTATCTATCTATCTACCTGTTTATTTCTCTCTCTCTCTTGTCGGTCTGTCTATGTACATATCTGGCCTGATATCTAACGTGCTGTATTTACCATCAATCTCGTGTTATCTGGATACAGGTCATGTTACCCCCCAATCTAATACGTATTTGTATATAGGCAGACCCTCCCCCCCACCCCCAAGAGAAATAAATCCCCAAACCACAATACTTCTAATGCTCCTATCTGTACCACAACCTGTTATGTCATTGAAGTTCTGCTCCTGGTCTTGCGTGCCACCTGGTAACGTTTTGACTGCTGTTCTCTCTGAACTGCCTCCTCTGCACTATGCAAGCTCATAGAGCTCATAATGGGAGACAACGAAGACTTTCAGGGGCAGCAAAACCATGAGACTGGGTACATACCATTTTAAGTGGTACATACACGATACCATGTACGAAGGTTATGGAATTGCATGTGACTCCATTATTTCCGATAATCCACAAACATTAGTGTACATTTCTTTAATCGGTACTTAGTTATGTCATCAGTGTAACATGACTTCAGACAGTGTCACATGATTTCAACGTTTTGCTAGTCATCCGACTGGCTTTCTCAATTCAGAATGACTTGTACAAGAATCTGTGTCAATTATGTACCCTGGAAAGTCCCAATTAGCATATCACAGCCAAGTGTTAAGGGCGTGATTGCATAGTGGCTAAGAGGTGTTATAGGAACGCCCAGGGTAAGGTGTCAAAACAGCATTGTACATGGCAGACAGTTGGTGTCGAACCCCCCCACCTCTATTCAGGCTTGGTTTCTTTATTTTCACATAAATGGCCTCCTTGACACCTCTCTTGTACCAGTCATGTTCCTTTGCCAATATGTTAACATTTAATTTTTTTAATGATCTGTCCTGCTGGATGATTGGAGGAAGCAAGCAGCCACACACATACAATCGTTGATTGCTAATAGCCGATAGAAATGGTACATGTGTAAGGGGCTAATTGGGCTAAACACACACCCATACCCCATAACTGTTACGGAAATGCTGGCAAAGTCCCACGTGAGGGTCATTCCATCAGATCATTGGAGATTGAATCTTCTGCTATCTTCAGTAAGTTTCTAGTACTCTTATAGGGTGATGGACTTATAGCCACTCTAGCAATGTACTAGAGGCAATAAGGGGACATCAAAGGATCTCGCCATATAAAGGTAACAAGGGCAGAGCTGAGTTATACAGGGAACTCTGGTACCACCATGTATTATAAGGATAATGTATCCCCTACTGTAAATTATAAGGATATTAGAAGTCATGAGGAGTTCTGTGTTATATAAAGGTACAAGGACACAGACTGAGTTATACAGGAACTCTGGGTACCACTCATGTATATAAGTGATAATGTATCCCCTACTGTAAATTATAAGGATATTAGAAGTCACTGAGGAGTTCTGTGTCTATATAAAGGTACAAGGACACAGAGCTGAGTTATACAGGGAACTTGGGTACCACTCATGTATTATAAGGGATAATGTATCCCCTACTGTAATTATAAGGATATTAGAAATCACGAGGATTCTGTGTCTATATAAAGGTACAAGGACACAGATCTGAGTTTATACAGGGAACTGGGTACCACCATGTATTATAAGGGATAATGTATCCCTACTGTAATTTAAGGAATTAGAAGTCACTGAGGTTTATGTTCTTGTCTATATATAATGGTACAAGGACACAGACTGAGTATACAGGGAACTCTGGGTACCATCAGTATTATAGGGATAATGTATCCCCTACTGTAATATAAGGATATTAGAAATCCACTGAGAGTTCGTGTCTTATTATACAGGTAACAGGAACAGACTGAGTTATACAGGGATACTCTGGTACACTCATGATTTATAGGGATAATGTATCCCTACTGTAAATTTAAGGATATTAGAAGTCACTGAGAGTCTGTGTCTATATAAAGGTACACAGGACACCAGACTGAGTTATACAGAGAACGTCGGGTACCACTTGTATTATAAGGGATAATGTATTCACCCTACTGTAAATTATAAGGATATTAGAAGTACTGAGGAGTTCTGTGTCATATATAAGATGTACAAGGACACAGACTGAGTTATACTAGGTGAACTATCTGTGGTACCACTCATGAATTATAAGGGATATGCTATCCCCTACTGTATACATATAAGGATATTAGAAGTCCTGAGGAGTTCTGGTGTCTATATAAGGTACAAGGACACAGCTGAAGTTACTACAGAGAACCTGGGTACCATTAGTGTCATTATAAGGATACGTGTATCCCCTAAGTTAAATTATAATGGATTTAGAAGTCACTGAGGAGTTCTGTGTCATATTAATAGGTACAAGGACCAAGAACTGAGTTATACAGGGATTCTGTGGTACCATCATGTATTATAAGGGATAATGTATCCCTACTGTAATTATAAGGATATTACGAAGTCACTGAGGAGTTCTGTGTCTATATAAAGGTACAAGGACACAGGACTGAGTATCACAGGTGAACTCGCGGTACCAATCACTTGGTATTATAGGGATAAGTGTATCCCATACTGTAAATATAAGGATATTAGAAGTCACTGAGAGTGTTCTGTGTCCATATAAAACGGTACAAGGACACAGGACAGTTGAGTTATACCGGGAACTCTGGTACCTACTCATGTATTTAAGGATAATGTATCCTACATTGAAATTATAAGGATATTAGAAGTCACGAGGAGCTCTGTGTTCTTAAAAGTACAAGGAACACAGGATGCGTTATACAGGAATAACATGGGTACCAATCAGTTATTAAGGGATAATGTAACCCCTACTGTAAATATATAGGATATTAGAGAGTCACTGAGGAGTTCTGGGTCTATATAAGGTACAAGGACACAGACTAGGTTTACAAGGTAACTCTGGGTACCACTCATGATTATAAGGGATAATGTATCCCCATACTGTAAATTATAAGGATAATTTGAGTCACTGAGGAGTTCTGTGCTATATAAAGGTACAAGGACACAGACTGAGTTATATAGGGCATCTGGGTACCACTCATGTTATATAAGGGATAATGTATCCCTACTGAAATTATATAGGATATTAGAAGTCACTGAGGAGCTTGGGTCTATATAAAGGTACAGGGCACAGACGAGTTATACAGAGAACGCTGGGTAAACTTATGTATATAAGGGATAATGTATCCCTACATTAAATTAAGGATATTAGAAGTTAAGAGGAGTTCTGTGTCATATAAAGGTACAAGGACACAGACTGAGTTATACAGGGAACTCTGGTACCAATCATGTATTAAAGATAATGTATCCTACTGTAAATGAATAAGGATATTAGAAGTCACTGAGGAGTTTTTGTCCCTAAAGGTACAAGGACACATGACTGAGTATACTGTGGAACTCGGGTTGGTACCACTCATGTATTATAAGGATATGTTCTCCTACTGTAAATTATAAGGAATTAGAGTCACTGGGAGGTTCTGTGTCTATATAAAGGTACAAGGACACAGACGAGTATGAACAGGAACTTCCTTCTGCGTACCAATCATGTATTATTAAGGGGTAATGTATCCCACTACTGGAAATTTAGGATAAGTAGAAGTCACTGAGGAGTTCTGGTGTCTATATAAGGCTACAAGGACACAGAACTGAGTTATACAGGGAACTCTGGGTACCCACTCATGTATCTATAGGGATATGTATCCCCTACCGTAAATTATAGGATTAGAAGTCACGAGGAGTCTGTGTCATATAAAGGTACAAGACACAGACTGAGTTATACAGGGAACTCGGGTACCACTCAGTATATTAAGGATAATGGATACCTACTGTAAATTAAAGGATATTAGAAGTCACTGAGGAGTTCTGTGTCCATCTAAAGGTACAAGGACACAGACTGAGTTATACAGGGAACTTCTGGGTACCACTCATGTATTATAAGGGATAATGTATCCCTACTGTAAATTATAAGGATATTCGAAGTTAGGACGTCTGTGTCCATATAAAGGTACAAGGACACAGACTGAGTTATACGGGAACTTGGGTACCACTCATGTATTATAAGGGATAATGTATCCCTGACTGTAAATTATAAGGATATTAGAAGTCACTGAGGAGTTCTGTGTCCATATAAAGGTACAAGGACACAGATTGAGTTATACAGGGAACTTTGGGTACCACTCATGTATTATAAGGGATAATGTATCCCCTTCTGTAAATTATAAGGATATTAGAAGTCACTGATGAGTTCTGTGTCTATATAAAGGTACAAGGACACAGACTGAGTTATACAGGGAACTCTGGGTACCACTCATGGATTATAAGGGATAATGTATCCCCTTCTGTAAATTATAAGGATATTAGAAGTCATAGAGGCGCTCTGTGTCTATATTAAAGTACAAGGACACAGACCTGATTTACAGGAACTCTGGGTACCACTCAGTATTATAGGGATAAGTATCCCCTACTGTAAATTTAAGGATATTAGAAGTCACTGAGGAGTTCTTGTCTATATAAATGTACAGGAACAGACTGAGTTATACAGGGAAACTCTGGTACCACTCATGTATTATAAGGGATAATGTATCCCCTACTGTAAATTCTAAGGATATCTAGAAATCAACGAGGAGTTCTGTGTCTATATTAAAGGTACAAGACACCAGACTGAGTTATACAGGGAACTCTGGGTACCATATTTATTATAAGGGATAATGTATCCCCATACTGTAAATTATAAGGATATTAGAAGTCACTGAGAGCTCTGTGTCTATAAAAGGTACAAGGACACAGACTGAGTTATACAGGAACATGGGTACCCACTTATGTATTATAAGGGATAATGTATCCCCTACTGTAAATATAAGGATATTAGAAGTCCACTGGGAGTTCTGTGTCTATATAAAGGTACCAAGGACACAGACTGAGTTATACAGGGAACTCTGGGTACCATCATGAATTATAAGGGATAATTATCCCCTACTGTAAATTATAAGGATATTAAAGTCACTGAGAGTTCTGTTTCTATTAAAGGTACAAACAGGAACAGACTGAGTTATACAGAGACGCTGGGGTAACCACTTATGTATTATAAGGATAATGTATCCCCTACTGTAAATTATAAGGATATTAGAAGTCACTGAGGAAGTTCTGTGTCTATATAAAGGTACAAGGGACACAGACTGAGTATACAGGGAACTCTGGGTACCAATCATGTATTATAAGGATAATGTATCCCTACTGTAAATATAAGGATATTAGAAGTCACTGAGCGAGTTCTGTGTCTATATAAGGTACAAGGACACAGGACTGAGTTATACAGGGAACTCTGGGTACCAATCTGTATTATAAGGGATAATGTATCCCCTACTGTAATTATAAGGATATAAATTAACTGAGGAGTTCTGTGTCTCTATAAAGGTACACAGGAACACAGACTGAGTTATACAGGGAACGCTGGGTACCACTCATGTATTATAGATAATGTAACTCCTACTGTAAATTATAAGGATATTAGAAGTCACTGAGGAGTTCTGGTGTCTATATAAGGTACAAGGACACAGACTGAGTTATACAAGGGAACTCTGGGTACCATCATGTATTATAAGGGATAATGTATCCCCAACTGTAATTATAAGGATATTAGAAGTCACTGAGGAGTTCTGTGTCTATATAAGGTACAAGGACACCGACTGAGTTTATACAGGTCCTGGGTACCACTCATGTATTATAAGGGATAATGTATCCCCATACTGAAATTATAAGGATATTAGAAGTCACTGAGGATTTTCTTGTCTATATAAGGACAAGGACACAGACTGAGTTATACAGGGAACTGGGTACCACTCATGTATTTAAGGGATAATGTTCCCCATACTGTAATTAAGGATATTAGAAGTTCACTGAGGAGCTCTGTGTCTATATAAGGTACAAGGACACAGACTGAGTTTTATACAGCAGAAAGCTGGGTACCACTATGTTATAAGGATAATGTCATCCCCTACTGTAAATTATAAGGATATTAGAAGTCACTGAGGAGTCTGTGTCTATATAAAGGTACAAGGACACAGACTGAGTTTACTACGGGACACTCTGGTACACAATCATGTATATAAGGGATAATGTATCCCCTACTGTAAATTATAAGGATTTAGAATCCTGAGGAGTTCGTGTCCTATAAAGGTACAAGGACACAGACTGAGTTAACAGGGAACGCTGGGTACCACTTTCTGATTATAGGATAATGTATCTCCTACTGTAAATTATAAGGATATTAAAGTCACTGAGGAGTTCTGTGTCTATATAAAGGTACAAGGACACAGACTGAGATTATACAGGGAACTCTGGGTACCATCATGTATTATAAGGGATATGTATCCCCTACGTAAATTATAAGGATATTAGAAGTCACTGAGGGTTCTGTGTCTATATAAGGTACAAGGCACAGACTGAGTGATACAGGGAACTCTGGGTACCACTCATGTCTTATAAGGGATTGTATCCCCTACTGTAAATTATAGGATATTCGAAGTCACTGAGGAGTTCCTGTGTCTATATAAAGGTTACAAGGACCACGACTGAGTTATACCAGGGAACTTCTGGGTACCACTCATGTATATAAGCTGATAATGTATCCCCTACTGTAAATTATAAGGATATTAGAAGTCACTGAGGAGTTCTGTGTCCAATAAAGGTACAAGGACACGACTGAGTATACGGGAATTCTGGGTACCACTCATGTATTATAAGGGATAATGTATCCCCTACTGTAAATTATAAGGATATTAGAAGTCACTGAGGAGTTCTGTGTCCATATAAAGGTACACAGGACACAACTGAGTTATACAGGGAACCTCTGGGTACCCTCATGTATTATAAGGGATAATGTATCCCCTACTGTAAATTATAAGGATATTAGAAGTCACTGAGGAGTTCTGTGTCCATATAAAGGTACAAGGACACAGATTGAGTTATACAGGGAACTTGGTACCACTCATGTATTATAAGGGATAATGTATCCCCTTCTGTAAATTATAGGAATTAGAAGTCACTGATGAGTTTGTGTCTATATAAAGGTACAAGGACAACAGACTGAGTTATACAGGGAACTCTGGGTACCATCTCATGGATTAAAGGGATATGTATCCCTTCTGTAAATTATAAGGATATTAGAAGTCATAGAGGCGCTCTGTGTCTATATTAAAGTACAAGGACACGAGTGGGTTATTATACAATCATCTAGATCATGGTATCATCTGTTGTATTAAGTTAGATAAACTGGACTTGAAGTTTAGCTCTTGAAGACGTTTCGCTAGTCATCCGACTGGCTTTCTCAATTCAGAATGACTTGTACAAGAATCTGGGATGTCCCAATCAGCATATTACAGAATGGTGTAAGGGACCTTCTGAATGCAAGGTGATGTCATTATCTTGGCCAAGGAACAGGACTGGTTCAAGAGAGGTGTTAAGGAGGCCATTTATGTGAAAATAAAGAAACCAAGACTGAATAAAGGTGGGGGGTTTCGACACCATCTGTCTGCCATGTACAATGCTGTTTTGACACCTTACTCTGGGCGTTCCTATAACACCTCTTAGCCACTATCTAATCACACCCTTAACACCTGGCTGTGATATGCTAATTGGGACACATTCCATGATTGACTTCTGCACTAATAGACCGAAGGCCGGTAATAAGATGGGATCTTTAGGAACGAGTGGTCAGTAATCCAGTAATCCAGTTATGGGATTTTTAGGGTTGGGAAAAGTATCTAACTAATTTTCTTTTTTAAACATATAAACATTTTAAAGGGCAAGTCTGACCGCCCCAGTCTATTTCCATTTAGTTGATCTCCACCGCCTGTAATATGACTATACTATAGCCACGAGATTCCTGCAGTCCAGCAGCACTCACAGTCTCTGCAGGTACCTGATTTTGACATCGCCACCTCCTCTTTAAGCTGTATGAACTCTTTTACAGGCTTGTACATGTACAGAGAAGGTGGCTTGGGCAACAGCTGTCAATCATTGGGTGTGGCATCAGCCCTCTGATGGCTGCTACCAGGAAGGACTATTTTAAAGACTTAGGCGCTATCGCTCTGGGAAAATCTCCCAAACGCAATTCATTATTGCGTTTGCGACTGTGGGTAAATCCCGAATAGGGTGTTAAAATCCATCACTGAAAATTAGGGCAAAGGCAATATTGAATCGCGAGTGGTCTTTTCCGATTCCCGAGCAGCCGGCGCAAGGACAGAGTCATGCTAAGCGATAGCGAAGCGGTTAGCGTGACTTTAACTCCAAAAAAGAGCGCAGCAGCTCTCGGTAAATGAGGCTATCAGTGTGTTTTACTACATTCCTAGACGATTTAAATATTACATCACATTAAATGATGGATATATAATGGTTGATGTCACTAGTGTTATAGTATACACAGCGCTGAGAGTATTATAAAAAAAATATTAGTTATCCTATAACAGTAAAAATATACTACAACAGGGAACCTTCATCCAGTGATGGGAATACGTCTACCACTATATTCCCCGGCTGGGATACTGGAAGACAGTCTCACGTTCAGCTTCTCTGCCTTTAATGGTAGCCATAACTGTAGCCAGCAAGATGGATACACATATTATCCTTCTTAATAGGGAACTGCAGTGATGTCAGATGCTCCTTCTACTACATTTTTGGACAGTAACCTAAAAAAAAAATATAAAAACCCAAAAAATTTGATTTCACTAAAGGCTAGACCACCCTAGCGCCAGGGGTGACCCTACCATGAAGCAAACTGAAACATTTGCTCAGTGCTTAAAAGGCGGCAGTAAAAAAAAAAATCAGTGTTACCAATCACCAATCAGTGTTAAGTCAGCCCTCCAGTCCACCAGTAGTCAATATTAAGTCAGCCCTCCATTCCACCAGTCAGTGTTAAGTCAGCCCTCCAGTCCACCAGTGTTAAGTCAGCCCTCCAGTCCACCAGTCAGTGTTAAGTCAGCCCTCTAGTCCACCAGTCAGTGTTAAGTCAGACCTCTAGTCCACCAGTCAGTGTTAAGTCAGACCTCTAGTCCACCAGTCAGTGTTAAGTCAGCCCTCCAGTCCACCAGTCAGTGTTAAGTCAGCCCTCCAGTTCACCAGCCAGTGTTAGTCAGTCCACCATACCCACCACTACAAGCCAAGCTTGTGTTCCCTGATGAAGCCACGCCGCTTCACGTGCAGTCCCCAGTCTGCTGGCAGGCGGCATTTAAAAGTTGTTTCAGGTGTCAAAAAACCTAGGAACACCCCTGCCTAGTGCGTTTCTCACATTTCGCAAATCATGTCAGTGCATGTCAATTTGGGTGGCCACTTTTTTCGGTGAGCATGTGATCACCATGGCATACACTCCGGTTCTGAACTATTCATGTAGCGTAATACTTGCCTGTCTTTATAACGACACATTCACATTCATAAAGCCAAAGAAGGAGCTTGCCACACCAAAGGTCCAGCAACAAGCCCCGTTTTGGCCCTCAAATCACACCATAAACAGCACGATTGTTGGCTGAAACATTCGTGTATATGTGGGTCGGGCCCCCGTCGGGCCCATGTGTGTGAACCTGAAGTTTAATAAGTTTCCTGCATTTCTAATCTCATTAAAGAGAAATGATCTGCAGGCTGAACTTTCCATGTACAGTTTGTGTAGTACAGATTGTACCCGGAATAACTGCCCTTCATTAGCTCCCATTATACACAGTGCGCTGTAGCTATTTCTGTGCTGAGTGGGAGTCTTTAAAAATGAACTAGATCAAGGCTTTGATGTAAAATCCATGCACATGGACTCAGTGTAGCACGATTATCATTTATATTTCTACAGTCCCTGTGGAGTTGCACTTTTTACGGTTTGCGTTTAGAAACGTATTTCCTGATCTGACTTGAATCTCCCACCACCAATCAAAATCATTTCTCAACTTCTTGTAAAATTTCCATTGTCAACATTTCAAATCAGTAACGGATGTGAATTGGCTTCTGTTTCTGGCTCCCCTAATAGATAATTCTATTGTATATCTGGGCTGTGAATACACATTGCTAACTCGGGAAACCATTACCAAGTCCCAGAACCTGAATTACGAGAATCTGGACCTATCCTTAAAGGTATACTAAGCCAATAATATTAAAACCTAAACCTCTTCTTACCTATTTAAATGACAAATATCCCTGCCCCGCACATGCATTAGAGTTAGAGATGTCCGAACTTCGCAAAATCCGGTCCGCTCGAGGACCCGCCAATTTTCGGAAAAATTCGAAAATTCGAAAATCCGCGAGCAGACCCTATTAAAATGAAAGTTCGGCAAAATCCGTTCTTCGGAAATACGAAAATGTGGGTTGCTCCGTCCAAAAATGGGAAAAATCCGCGAAATTTTTAATTTACGAGGATTTCTCGTATTTTCCCGTATTTTCGAAAATACGAGAAATCCTCGTAATTTGGAACATTTTCGAAAACGCGGTTCAGAAAAGTTCAGAAGGCGGAAAACCGTCAAATCCACGATATCCGCCGTTCGTGAACGAGGTAAATCCGCTGCGGATCTGGGTTCGGATCCGCGAACTGGGCCATCACTAATTAGAGTAGGGGGCACCACGAGGTGAGCATCTAGCAGCTTAGGACCTCACCCTGGGTACGATGCATGTTTGAATTAGGGGTGGGTGGGTAGGTAAGTATAATTGTCCTTTAAGAAGATGCCGGGGGAATCTATAATTCACAGGGAGTTGGGAGATCCTATTCCTACCTCCCTGTGTGCAATACAAATAGATTGCTGCACACTAACCTGTAAGCGCTGCACTCACTGGCTCTAAACCACACATTGTCACACTGACCCAACTTTTCTTCTTCTCTCCCTTGAGGTGCACACAGGATGGATGTGGGGACAGTCTGCTGACAGGTGTTAGAACCAGGTTCGTGTAGAGCTGCAGCGATTTATTTTGCTCACAGGTAAGTAGGAATTAACTTTACTTCCTCCTTGGGAATTATAGATCCCCATGGCATCTACTTAATACATTCGCGTTAGTGCCCCTTTAAGAAAGTTTTGTATAATCTTTGATTTAGTAATTAGACCACGAAACTGCCTGTTTGCATTATGGTTAATATGTATCTACCTTTCCCCAGTTCCTTTCTATGTATTCTGGCCGTCAGGTAGGTGCTCTGTATACTAGAAAGTCAGGTAGGTGCTCTGTATACTAGAAAGTCAGGTGGGCGCTCTGTATACTAGAAAGTAAAGTAGGTTGCTCTGTGATAAAGAAAGTCAGGCTTGGTGCTCTGTCTACTAGAAAGTCAGGGGGGCTGCTGCCTATACTAGAAGTCAGTAGGTGCTCTTGTTAACTAGAATACGTCAGGGTAGGTGCTCTGTATATAGAAAGTCAGGTGAGCGCTCTGTAAACTAGAAAGTAGGGGGGGCTCTGTAATAGCAAAGTCAGGTGGGTCGCTTGCGACATACTAGAAAGTCAGTGTAGGCGCTCTCGCTATACTAGAAAGTCACGGTCAGGCGCTCTGTTAATAGAACAGTTCAGTAGGTGCTCTGTATACACTAGAACAGCTCCAGGTAGTGAGCATCTACCTATTACTTAGAAGTCAGGTGGGCGCATGTACACTAGAGAAACGGAGGTGGGCCGGCTCGGTTACACTAAGAAAGTCAGGTGTGGAGCTCCTGCTATCTAGAAAGTATGCGTTTGGCGCGGCGCGTCATCCCGTAGAACTAGAAAGTCAGGTATGGGTGCTTGTATACTAGAAAGTCACCGGTGTGCCTCTGATACTATCGAAAGTCACGTGTGGGCCGTCTGTACTCGAATGAGGTGCTCTACTAGAAATCAGGTAGGTCCTGCTATACTAGAACAGGTAAGGTGCGTGCCTCTGTATACATTTAGATCAAGTAGGTGAGGTCTGTATACTAAGAAAGTCAGTGGTAGCGGCTCTGATACTAGAAAGTAGCTGTGGCGCTACTGTTTACTAGACAAAGTCAGCGCGTGGCGCTCTGTATCTAGAAAGTCAGGTCGGCGCAGCTTGATCACTAGAAAAGTCAGGTGTTTTGCGCTCTGTACACTAGAAAGGTACAGGGTGGGGCGCTTCTGTATACTAGAACATTCAGCTGTGCCGGCGCTCTCGCTCACATAGAAAGTCAGTTGGGCGCCTTGGTTTTAACACTAGATCAGTCAGGTGGGCGCTCTGATACTAGAAAGTCGGCTAGGTTGCTATGTAATAGAAAGTCAGTACGGGCTCTGTTTATGACTATGAAAAGTCCACGCGTGACCGGATGCTCTGTATACTAGAACAGTCAAGGTAGGGGCCTCTGTATACCGAGTATAAGTCAGCGTAGCGTGAGCCTGCTATAATAGAAAGAAGCGTGACTTTTTTCTTCGCACGCAGGCCTCTGCCTCCATACTAGAAAGTACAAGCGTTGTTGAGCGGAGCGTAACTAGAACACCTCAGTGTGGCGCTCTTATACTTTATGAAAACGTCAGTCAGTGGGCGCTCTGTATACTAGAAAGTCAGTGCTGGCGAGTGCTTCTGTATACGAGCAAAGTAGCCCGTGCGCGCGCTCCTGTACACTAGAAAGTCAGGTGGTTTGCGCCATCGTATACTACGAAGTCAGGTGGGCGCCGGTACACTAGAAAGGCCAGGGCCGCGGCGTTTTGCTTATACTAGAACAGTCAGGGGGGCCCGCCTACTGCTCTTTATACTCAGACAAGTAACGTGCCGACCGCACCGACATATTTCGTAAACTAGAAAGTCAGGTGCGGTCTGCCTCTGTACACACTCAGAAAGCAGCCCGTGGTCGAGGCCTTCCTTTTATCCCACTAGAAAGGTTCAGGTGGTTCCGCGCGACCATTGTACACTTAGAAAGTCCAGGTGGCGCACGCTCTGTACTACCTCCGAGGAGTCAGCTGGCCGCCGGCTCTGTATACTAGGAATAGTCAGGTGGCCGCCTGTGCTATTACAGAAAGTCCAGGTGGGCGGCATCTGCATATATAGAGAGTCAGTGAGCCCCCCTTGCCCTGCGAGCCTCTCGTCATACTAGAGAGTCAGATGGCGCATGCTTGTATAACTTACGAAAGTACAGGTCGGGCGCTCTGTCCTACTAGGAGAGCGGTTTCCAGTTGGGCGCTCTCGTTTCCCCTATACCTAGAAGTCAGGTCGGCGCGCTCTGCAATACTAGGAATGTCCAGGTGGGCGATCTGTATACGCAGAACAGTAAGGGTCGGGCGCTCTGGATACCTAGACAAGTTCAGGTGGCGCCGCTTCTATATATTACCTAGAAAGCCGTTTATCATCGGTTGGGCGCTCTTATACATAGAACACGATCAGGTGGGCGCTCTCGTATACTAGGAAAGTTCAGGTGGGCCGCTCTTTATACATAGAAACGGTTTCCACGTGGGCCGTTTATGCTCGTTACCCCCCTTTCCCCCTATACCTCTAGAAAGGTCAGGTGGGCGTCTCTGCTAACAGAAAGTCAGGTTGCGCGCTCTTGTATACCAGAAAGTCAGCGGCGCGCCGCTCTTTATACTAGATAAGTCAGGTGGTCCGCCTCTCGTATACTAGCGAAAGTCACGGTGTGGCGCTCTGTCCTACTACCTGTAGAAAGTCAGGTGGGCGCTCTGTATACTAGAAAGTCAGGTGGGCGCTCTGTATACTAGAAAGTCAGGTGGGCGCTCTGTATACTAGAAAGTCAGGTGGGCGCTCTGTATACTAGAAAGTCAGGTGGGGTCAGTGATGTGTCTGCATGCATGTGTGTATGTGCCTCTGTCTGCATGCATGTGTGTATGTGTCTCTGTCTGCATGCATGTGTGTCTGCATGAATGTGTG
Source organism: Hymenochirus boettgeri (assembly GCA_019447015.1). Lineage (NCBI taxonomy): Eukaryota > Metazoa > Chordata > Amphibia > Anura > Pipidae > Hymenochirus > Hymenochirus boettgeri. Next base: position 3,972,904 of record CM033476.1, on the reverse strand, counting down.
TATGTCTCGGTCTGCAAGCATGTGTGTATGTGTTTCTGTCTGCATGCATGTGTGTATGTGTGTCTGCATGAATGTGTGCATGTGTCTGTCTGCATGCATGTGTGTATGTGTGTCTGCATGCATATGTGTATGTCTCTGTCTGCATGCATGTGTGTATGTTTCTCTGTCTGCATGCATGTGTGTATGTTTCTCTGTCTGCATGCAAGTGTGTATGTTTCTCTGTCTGCATGCATGTGTGTATGTCTCTGTCTGCATGCATGTGTGTAGCACGGTGGCTCAGTGGTTAGTACGGTGGCTCAGTGGTTAGCACGGTGGCTCAGTGGTTAGCACGGTGGCTCAGTGGTTAGCACTGTGGCCTAGTGGTTAGCACGGTGGCTCAGTGGTTAGCACGGTGGCTCAGTGGTTAGCACGGTGGCTCAGTGGTTAGCACGGTGGCTCAGTGGTTAGCACTGTGGTCATTGGTTGTCCACGGTTGCTCCTGTTAGTGCATGGTGGCTCAGTGTTTAGTACGTGTGTGCCTCAGTTGTTAGCACTGATCCGCTTGCAGCGCTGCAGTCCTGATTCGATTCCACCCTTGGACACTCTAGCACGGATTTGTATGTTCTCCGGCCCGTGCTTCGGGGTGGTTTCCTCCGACACTCCGTTTCCCCACACAATCAAGTGGCTAACTGTAGTGTCAAATAATGTGTCTGTAACCAGGCCCCCCACTGGTGACCTGTGTGATTGAGACCTAGTCACATTATTCCAATTCTCACTCTCTCCTTGTAATTGTCGATTTACCAGTGTCAGGGAGCAGTAGGGTTTTTTAATAAGAACCCGAGTCCAAATTCCAGGGGGTCGTTGGGATCTTTAATGTCCTGACGCTCCACCGCGGTCCCTTAGTAGAGCTGGAAGAATGGAGATGTTCAGTGATCTTTTAGTATCTCACAATGAGTACCAAACATTGTATTTAGTAGGAACGCCTTACAATAACGGAACATCACCACCTCTGAGCCCACAAGGGGAAATAGAGAATCACATGGTTATCTGTAATAATTCATCCATCCAGGGTCACGGTATATCTGTAATATTCATCCATCCATGGTCACGTAATATCTTTATATTCATCCTCCCAGGTCACGGTAATATCTGTAACTCTTCATCCACTTCCAGGGTCACGGTAATTGTATAGTCATCCATCCGGTCACGGTAATATCTTGTAATATTCATCCATTCCAGGTCACGGTATACGTAATATTCATGCCATTCTCAGTCACGGTATATCTGTATATTCATAGACCATCCAGTCGACGGTATACTGTAATATTCGTCCATCCAGGTCACGGTATATCTTTAATTATATTCCTCTCATCCAGGTCACGTAGATCATGTAATATTCATCCATCCAGTCCGGGATCTGTAATATCATCCCTCGTTCCGGTATATCTGTAATTCATCCATCGCAGGCACGTTAATAATCTGTTATATATTCACCATCCAGTCACTGGTATAAAACAATCTGTAATATTCATCCATCCAGCCAGGTGCAACGGTATATCTGTAGATCATCCATCCAGGTCATCACGTTCTATTCTATAATTTCATCCCTACCATATCACTGTATATCTGTAATATTCATCCATCTCAAGGTTCACGGTATATCTTTATATTCATCATCAGTCACTGGTAATCTGTAATATTCATCCTCCAGGTCCCGTTATATCCTGTAATATTCATACCCCTCCGGTCATGGTATATCTGTAAAGTCCTTGCCATCCAGTCACGGTATATATCTGTAATATTCATCCATCCAGGTCACGGTATTCTGTACTGTTCATCCATCCAGGTCAGGTATATCTGTATATTCAAATTCATACCTCCAGGTCACGGTATCTCTGTAATATTCATCCATCCAGTCACTGTATATCTGTACTAAATTCATAGCCATCCAGGTCCTGGTATATCTTGTACATAATTCATCCATCCAGGTCATGTTATATCTGTAATATTCATCCATCCAGGTCACGTATATCTGTAATATTCAATCCATCCATGCACGTTAATCTGTAATATTCAAGCCCATCCATCCAGTCACCGGTAATATTGTAAATTCATCCTCCCATGTCACGTAATAATCTGTATTTCATCCATCAGTCAGGTCACGTATATCTGTAATATTCATCCATCCAGGTCACGGTCATCTCTGTAATATTCATCCATCCGGTCACGGTATATCTGTAATAAATATTCATGCATCCGGTCACTGTATATCTTATATTCATCCATCCAGGTCATGGTATATCTGTATATTCATACCATCCAGGGTCACGGTATAATCGTAATACTTCCATCCATCCGGTCACGGTATAGTCTTTGAATATTCCAATCGAACCCATCCCGTTCACGGTAATAATCTGTATATTCATCCATCCAGGTCAGAGCGTATATCTGTAATATTCATATTCTCCCTCCAGGTCACGGTATAAGTCTGTAATCTGCATCCCTCCAGGTCACGGTATATCGGTAATAGTCATCCATCCGGTCAAACGTATAGTCTGTTATATTCATCCATCCGGTCACGGTATATCTGGAATATTCTGCAACCATCCCGTCATGGTATAGTCTGTAATATTCATCATCGCAGGTCACGGTCTTCTTAATAATATCATCCATCCGTCACGGTTATATCTGTAATATTCTTCATCCAGTCAACGGTAATCTCTTTATATTCATCCTCCAGGTCATGTAATATCTGTAATTTCTCCATCCAGGTCACGGTATAATCTGTAATATTCATCTCATCCCAGGTCACGGTATATCTGTAATATTCGCATCCCTCCGGTCACGGTATATCCTATCTGTAATATTCATTCCATCCATGTCACGTATATCTGTAACATTCTCGTCAATCCAGGTCATGTATTCTGTAATATTCATCCATGCCCGGTCAGGTATCTCTGTAATATTCATCCATCCAGGTACGTATATCCTGTATATTCATGCCATCCAGGTCTTGGTATATCTGTAGGATATCAATCCATCGGTACACGGTATAATCGTAATAATCCCTCCATCCAGGTCATGTATATTCGTAGATTCATCCATCCAGGTCACGGTATAATCATGTAATATTCTCCATCCAGTTCACAGGTATACTGTAATCATTCATGGTTCCATCCAGGTCACTGTATATCTGTTATTCATACCACCAGGTCATGGTATATCTGTAATATTCATCCTACCAGGTCATGGTAAATCTGTAATATGTCATCATCCAGGTCCGGTATAATCTTGTATATTCATCCTCCAGGTCACTGGATAAAATCTGTATATTCATCCATCCAGGTCACGGTATCGCTGGTAATATTCACCATCCAGGTCACGGTATATCTGTATATTCATCCATCCATCGTCTGGTATATCGTAAGATTCATCCATCCAGGTCAGCGGTATATCTGGTATTTCATCCATCCAGGTCCATGGTATATCTGTAATATTCATCCATACAGATCATGGTAATCTGTAATTTCATTCATCCAATCACGGTATATCAGTAATATTGCATCCATCCAGGTCACGGTATAATCTGTAATATTCTCCATCCGGTCTGGTATATCTTTAATATTCTTCATCCAGTCATGGTATATCTGTTGTATTCAGTTAGGATCACTGGACTTCAAGTGGACAGTTGTCTAGTTCTTGCAAGACGTTCGTCTAGTCATCCGACTGTCTTTCCTCTATTCAGAATGACTTGTACAAGATCTGTGGCATTATGTACCCTGGAAAGTCGCCAATTAGCATGCATCAGAAGGTCCCTACAACCTCCTCTCATGCCCCGTGCAATAGGACACGGTAGGAGGGTACAGTGGCATAAGGATTCTGTAGAGGGACAGTGCAATAGGATTCTGTAGGAGGGTACAGTGCAATAGGATTCGGAGTAGGGTACGTGGCAATAGGATTCTGAAGGAGGTATCAGGCAATAGGACACTGTAGGAGGTAGCGTGGGCAATAGGACACTGTAGAAGGGTACAGTGCAATAGGACACTGTAGGAAGGGTACAGTGGCAATAGGACACTGTAGGGTACATTGGGCAATAGGACACGTAGGAGTGGTAAGCAGTGCAATAGGACACCTGTAGGATGGTACAAAGTGCAAATAGGAACACTGTAGGAGTGTACAGTCAATATGCCACTGTATGAGGGTAGCAGTGCAAATAGGACCTGTAGGGAGGGTACATGCAATAGGACCCCTGTAGGAGGGTAAGCGTGCAATTGACCTGTAGTAGGGTACAGTGCAATAGGACACTGTATGAGGGTACAGTTCAATGATACTGTAGAGGGTACACAGTGGCATAGGATACTGTAAGGAAGGGTACAGTGCAAGTGGACTCTTTAGGAGGGTACAGTGCCATAGGATTTGAGGATGGTACAGTGCAATGATACTGTAGGAGGGTACAGTGGGCAATAGACACTGTAGGAGGGTAACAGTGAGCCATAGGACACTGAGAGGGTACAGGGTACAGTTCACTAGGATTCTGTAGGAGGGTACATTGCAAATCGGATATCTGTAGGAGGTTACGTGCCATGGATTCTGTAGGAGGGTAACGTGCAATATAGGATTCTGTAGGAGGGTACAGTGCAATGATACTGTAGGAGGGTACAGTGCATATTGATTCTGTAGGAGGTTATCCGTGGCAATATGATTCTGTAGGAGGGTACAGTGCAATAGGAACTGTAGGAGGGTACAGTGCAATAGTACCCATGTAGGGAGGGTACATTGCAATAGGACACTGTAGGAGGGTACAGTGCAATAGGTACACTGTAGGAGGGTACAGTGGGGCAATAGGAGACTGTAGGAGGGTACAGTGCAATAGGACACTGTATGAGGGTACATGCACTAGACACTGTAGGAGGGTAACTTGGGGGGCACAAGGACACTGTATGAAGGGTACAGTGGGAAATAGACCCTGTAGGAGGGTACAGTGCAAAAGGATCACTTAGGAGGTACAGTGCAAAAGGAGCACTTTATGAGGGTAGCAGTGCAACTTAGACTCTGTAGGGGGTCCAGTGCAATAGGCCACTGTAGGAGGGTACAGTGCAATGAGACTGTAGGAGGGTACAGTGCAATAGGATACTGTAGGAGGGTACAGTGTCAATAGGACACGCGTAGGAGTGTATAAGCAGTGCATAGGACACTGTATGGAGGGGTGGCAGTGTGCATAGGGTGACGCTGGTAGGGGGCGGGGTACAGTTTCAAGGTGATATGTAGGAGGGTACAGTGGGGCAATAGGATGCACGGTGTGAGGAGGTGTACGAGGGCGGGTCGGGGCAATAGACTCTGTAGGAGGGTCAGCCGTGTGCACTAGGACATGGTGACGGGAGGTTAGCATGCACTAGACACTGTATGATGGTACATGGCAATAGACACTGTAGAGGGAGCATGGTCAATATAGTGACACTGGTAGAGGGTAACATTGGGGGGGGCATAGGACACTGAGGAGGTACAGTGCAATAGGACACTGGTGAGGGTACATGCATAGGGCACTGTAGAGGGTACGTGCAATAGGACTGTAGGAGGGTAACATTGGCAAATAGGACACTGTAGGAATCGGTTACAGTGGCAATAGGACACTGTAGGAAGGGTAAGCAGTAGCTGGCAATTAGGCCACACTGTCGTAGGATCATACAGTGTACAATAGGAGCTGCTACTGTTAGGGTGGGGGGGGGGGGGGGGGGCGGGGGGAGGGAGGTAGCCGTGGCATATGACACTGTAGGAGGGTACAGTTTCACTATGACACTGTAGGAGAGTACAGTGGCAATAGGACAACTGTAGGAAAGGGTACAGTGCAATAGAACACTGTTATGGAGGGTACAGTGCAATATGACAACTGTATGTAGCAAGAGTACAGTCTGGGCATAATGGACACTGTAGGAGGGTACAGTGCAATGGACACTGTAAGGAGGGTATTACAGTGGCTCATAGTACACTGTAGGAGGGTACAGTGCAATAGGACCACTGTAGGAATGTAGCAGTGCAATAGGGACACTGTATGAGGTTAATTGGCAATAGGACACTGTAGGAGGGTTAAAACAGTGCAAAGGCACAGGGGCGGTGGTATAGGGCGGTTACATTGCATACGGACACTGTATGAGGGTATTAACCCTGCATAGGACACTTAGGAGGGTACAGTGCACTATGACACTGTAGGAGTGGTACAGTGCAATGGGATACTGTAGGAGGGGTACAGTGGCATAGGATACTGTAAGGAGGGTAGCAGTGCATAGGACACTGTAGGAGTGTACAGTGCAATAGGGACACTGTAAGGGTACAGTGGCAATAGGAACATGTGGAGGGGTACAGTGTCATATGGACTCGTTAGGAGGGTAGCTAGTGCAATAGGACACTGTAGGAAGTTACCGTGGCAATAGGATACTGTGAGGGTAACCGTGGGACAATACGGATACTGTAGGGGACAGTCAAAGGACCCTGTAGGAGGGTACAGCAGTGCCATAGGACAACGGTATGAGGGTAGTGCCGTGCAATAGTACCTGTAGGAGGGTACATTGTCAATAGGATACTGTAGGAGGGTACAGTGTGCAATAAGGCATACTGTAGGAGGGTAGACAGTGGCAATAGGACTCTGTGGATGGTACAGTGCAATAGCACTGTAGGAAGGGTACAGTGTGCAATAGGATACTGTATCGAGTGGTAGCAGTGCAAATGCCCTGTAGGAGGACAGTGGCAATAGGATACTGTAGGAGGGTAGCATTGGGCAATATTGACACTGTATGAGGGTACAGTGCAATAGGACACTGTAGGAGGGTACAGGTTCAAGAGGACACTGTAGGAGGGGTACCATTGCAATAGAAACCTGTAGGATGGTACAGTGGGCAATAGTACAACTGTATATGGTCATGGCATAGGCTTCTGTAGGGGTACGTGGCAATAGGATACTTTATGAGGGTACACGGTGCCTTAGACACTGTAGGAGGGTACAGTGCAATAGGCACACTGTCGGAGGGTCAATGCACAGGATTCTGTAGGAGGGTACAGGCAATGATACTGTAGCGAGGGTCCAGTGCAAATGATACTGTAGGAGGGGACAGTGGGCAATCGGCTCCTGTAGAGGGTACAGTAGCATAGGAGTCTGTAGGAGGTACAGTGGCAATATGACACGTATGAGGGTATCAGTGCAATGTTACGGTAAGGGTATAACAGTACCATAGGATTCTGTAGGATGGGGTAGCAGTGGGCAATAGGATTTCCTGTAGGGGGTCCAGGGCAATGACACTGTAGGAGGGTACAGTGCAACTAAGGATTCTGTAGGAGGGGTACAGTGCATATGACAACTGTAGGAGTGTAGTCAGTGCCAATAGGATTCTGTAGGAGGGTACAGTGGCAATCGATTCTGTAGGAGGGTACAGTGCATAGGATTCTGTACGGAGGGTAACAGTGCCATAGGATTCTGTAGGATGGGCAGTGTCAATACACTGTAGAGGGTACAGAGCAATAGGATTCTGTAGGAGGGGTAGACATTGCCATGACACTGTAGAGGGTACGGCAATAGGATCTGTAGGAGGGTAGGCATTGGTCACATAGGATTCTGTGGAGTAGGCAGTTGGGCATAGGATTCTGTAGGAGGTACAGTGCAATGACACTGTAGGGGGTACAGTGTGCAATAGATTCCTTAGGATGGGTATCAGTGCAATGACACTGTAGGAGGGTACGTCAATAGAAGCTGGTATGAGGGTACATGCAATAGGATTCTGTAGGGGGTACATTTGCAATGATACTGTAGGAGGGTACAGTGCAATAGGATACTGAAGGAGGGTAGCAGTGCAATGACACTTTAGGAGGGTAGCATACAATAGGATTCTGTAGGAGGGTAGGCAGTGGGGCAATAGGATTCTTTGCGGGTATCATTGCATAGGATTCTGGTAGGATGGTACGAGTAGGGCAATAGGACACTGTAGGAGGGTACAGTGCAATAGGATTCTGTAGAGGGTACAGTGCAATATGACTCTGTAGAGGGTAGGCAGTGGGCAATAGGACACTGTAGGAAGGGTACAGTGCTAGGACACTGTAGGAGGGTATCAGCATGGGACACTGTAGGAGGGTAGCAGTGCAATGTTCCTGTCGAGGTACAGTACAATAGGATTCTGTAGGAGGGTACAGTGGCAATAGGCTTCGTAGAGGGTACCGTGCAATAAGGATTCTGTATGAGGGGTAGCAGTGCAATGACACTGTAGGAGGGACAGTGGCAATGACTCTGTAGGATGGGACAGGGCACTATGATACTGTAGGAGGGTTCAGTGGGCAATAGGATTCTGTAGGAGGTACAGTGCAATAGGATGCTGAAGGAGGTATCAGTGCAATAGGCAACTGTAGGAGGGTAGCAGTGCAATGTTTCTTTAGAGGGTACAGTACAATAGGATTCGTGGAGGGTACAGTCGCAATAGGATTCTGTAGTAGGGTAACAGTGGCCTAGGATTCTGTAGGAGGGTACAGTGCAATAGGATGCTGTAGGAGGGTACAGTGCAATAGGACTTCTGTAGAAGTAATCAGTGTCATATGACACTGTATGGAAGGTACAGTGGCAAAGGACACGTAGGAGGTTCATGCAGTGGTCACTAGGACACTGTAGGAGGGTACAGTGCAATAGGACACGTAGAGAAAAGTCCAGTTCAATAGGACCCTGTAGGCGGGACAGTGACTAGGATACTGTAGGATGGTACATGGCAATAGTATACTTTACGAGGAGGGTACACTGGCAATAGGCCACTGTATGAGTGTATCAGTGCAATAGGACACTGTATGAGGTACAGTGGGCAATATAACACTGTAGGCGGTACAGTGGCATAGGATACTGTAATGGAGTAGGGTACAGTGGCAATAGGATTCTGTAGGAGGGTCCGTGGCAATAGGACCTGTAGAGGGTAACAGTGGCAATAGGACTCTGTCGGAGGGTACATGCAATTATAACTGTAAGAGGGTACAGTGGCATACGAACACTGTAGGAGGGTACAGCAATAGGATTCTGTAGGAGGGTACAGTTGCAATAAGGACTCTGTAGGGGGTAGCCGTGCAATAGGATTCTGTAGGAGGCTTACAGTGTCTAGATTCATGTAAGGGTACGTGCAAAGGACACTGGTGGAGGGTAGTTACAGGTGCACTAGGACACATGTAGGAGGGTACAGTGCCATGATACTGTGTAGGAGGGTACAGTGCAATGGACTCTGTAGTATGGTACAGTGCAATCGGACTCCTGTAGTGGTAACAGTGGGCAATAGGATTCTGTTAGAATGGTACAGTGCAATAGGATTCTGTAGGAGGGTACGTGCAATGGACACTGTAGAGGGTACAGGCAATGGATTCTGTAGGAGGTACAGTGCAATAAGGACACTGTAGGAGGGTCATGTGCACTGATACTGTAGGAGGTACAGTGCAATAGGCAAATCTGTAGGAGGGTACATGCAATAGGACTCTGTGGAGGTACTGGTGCACTAGTACTCTGTAGGCCAGGGTAGGCATTCAATCGGACACGTAGGGGTACAGTGCAATGATACTTGTAGAGGGTACACGTGCAATAGGATACTGTAGGAGGGTACAGTGCAATAGACCTGTACGTATTGGTACAGTCAATAGGATTCTGTAGTAAGTGTACAGTGCAATAGGATTCAGTAGGAGGGTAAGCAATGAATAAGGATTGCCGTGTAGGGTACAGTGCACTAGATTCCGTAGAGGGTAGCGTGGCATAGGAATTCTGTAGAGGGTACCGTGGCAATAGGACCCTGTAGGAGGGTAGCAGTGGGCAATAGGACACTGTAGGAGGGTTCAGTGGGCACTAGGATTCTGTAGGAGGGTACAGTTCAATAGGATCTGTCGGAGGGTCAGGTGCAATGATACTGTAGGAGGGTAGCAGTGCAATCAGGATTCTGTAGGAGGGTAGTGGCAGTGGCAATAAAGGATTCTGTAGGAGGGTCAGTGCAAATAGGATTCTTTAGAGAGGGTACAGTGGGCAATAGGATTCTGTAGGAGGGTACGAGTGTCAATAGGATCATCTGTAGAGGTAAGTGCAATGATACTGTCGAGGGTAGTCAGTGTCAATAGGATTCTCTGTAGGGAGGTAGCAGTGGCAATGATCTGTATGAGGGTACAGTGCATCGGGATTCTTTAGGAGGGTACAGTGGGCAATAAGGATCTGTAGGCAGGGTACAGTGCAATGATACTGTAGGATGGTACAGTGTCAATAGGACTCTTAGAGGTAACAGTGCAATAGGACTCTGGTAGGAGGGTTACAAGTGCAATAGACTGTAGTAGGTCAGTTCAATAGACACTGTAGGAGGGTACGTCATCGGACAGGCTGTATGAGGGTAACAGTGCAATGATACTGTAGGAGGGTAGGCCGTGCAATGATACTGTAGGAGGGTACAGTGCAATAGACACTGCGAGGAGGGTACGTGCAAAGTTCTGTAGAGGGTACAGTGCAGGATTCAACGTAGGAGGGTAGCAGTGCACTAGGATTCTGTAGGAGGGTACAGGTGGCAATGATACTGTAGGAGGAGTATCGAGTGGTGCATAGGATTCTGTATGCGGGTCGTGCAATACGATTCTTCAGAGGGTACATTGCCATGATACTGTAGGGAGGGTATCCGTGGGGGCAATAGGTTCTGTAGGAGGCTAACATGCATAGGACACTGTAAGGAGGGTAGGCAGTGCAATAGACACTGTAGGAGGTACAGTGGTGTCAATAGGAATATCTGTAGGAGGGTACAGTGCAATAGGATTCTGTATAGGGTACAGTGCAAATGATACTGTAAGGGAGGGTACAGTGCATATAGGATTCTGTAAGGAGTGTACAGAGTACAGTGTTCAATTAGGATTCTGTAGGAGGGTACGAGTCATAGTGACACATGTAGGAGGGTACAGTTGGCAATAGATTCTGTAGAGTGTAAGTGCCATAGGATTCTGTAGGAGGGTAACATTGCAATATATGAAACACTTTAGGAGGGTAAAATACAGTGCAATAGGACACTGTAGGCATGTACAGTGCAATAGGACACTGTAGGAGGGTAACAGTGGTGTCAATGTACTGTAGAGGGTACAGTCATAGACTTTAGGAGGGTACATGCAATAGGATTCTGTAGGATGGTAAGCAAGTGCCATGGATTCTGTAAGGGGGTATCGTGCATAGATCTGTAAGGAGGGTATTCAGGCCATATGATATCTGTAAGGCGGGAACAGTGGCAATAGGATTCTGTAGGATGGTACAGTGCAATATGATTCTGTAGGAGGGTACGTTGTTCAATGATACTGTAGGAGGGTACAGTGTGCAAAGGATCTCCGTAGGAGGGTACATGGCAAATGAATCTGAAGGAGGGTACAGTGCAATGTATTCCGTTGAGGGTACAGTGGCAATAGGATTCCGTAGGGGGTGCAGTGCAATAGGATTCTGTAGGAGGGTCCAGTGCAATAGGACACTGAGGAGGGTACGTGCAATAGGATTCTGTAGGAGGGTACAGTGCAATAGGAGTCTGTAGGAGGGTACAGTGCAAGAGGATTCTGTAGGGGGTACAGTGCAATTTAACTGTAGGAGGGTACAGTGCAATAGGATTCTGTATGTAGGGTAGCAGTGCAATGATACTGTCAGGAGGGTAGCATGTGCAATAGGATTCTGTAGGAGTGTACAGTGGGCAATAGGATTCGGTAGTAGGTAGCGTGCAAGATAGCGAATTCTTAGGAGGGTAGCAGTGCAATGAATACTGTAAGGAGGGTACATTGGCAATAGGATTCTGTAGAGGGTAGCTGCATAGGATTCTGTAGGAGTGTACAGTGTGCAATAGGATAGCTGTAGGAGTGTACAGTGCAATAGGACTCTGTAGGAGGGTACAGTGAATAGGATTCCTGTAGAGGGTACAGTTGCAATAGGACTCTGTAGGAGGGTAACAGTGGCAAATAGATTCTGTAGTAGTGTACAGTGCAATAGGATTCTGTAGGAGGGTACAGTGGCAATAGGTAACACTGTATGGAGAGGTAGCCTTGCAATTAACACTGTAGTAGGTTACAGGCAAGAGGACACTGTATGAGGGTACAATTGCAATAGGATTCTGTAGGAGGGATACAGTTCAATAGGATTCGTAGGAGGTAATCCTTGCAATAGGATTCTGGTAGGAGGGTAACCAAAGTGGTCACTAGGACTCTGTAGGGAGGGTACGTGCAATAGGATTCTGTAGGAGGGTACGTGCAATAGGAAATTCTGAGGAGGTACATTGCAATAGATTCTGATAGGAGTGTACAGTGGCAATATGGATTCTGTAGGAGGGTACAGTGTGCAATAGGATTCTGTAGACGGGTACAGTGCAATAGGATTCTGTATTAGGGTACATTGGCAATAGGAATTCTGTAGGAGTGTAGTCGATTGGCATAGGATTCTGTGGAGGGTACAGTGCAATGATACTGTAGGAGGTACAGTGGGCAATAGGATACTGTAGGAGGGTACGTGCAATAAGGATAACACTGTAGGGGGTACGTGCATAGGATTCTAGTATGGAGGGTACAGTGGCCATAGGATTTGTGAGGAGGGTACAGATGCAAGTAGGAATTCTGTAGGAGGTACGTGGGCAATAGGATACGTAGGAGTGTATCAGTGCAATAGATTCTGTAGGAGTTACAGTGCCATTATACTGTAGGAGGTACATGCAATAGGATACTGTAGGAGTTGGTTAAGCAGGCAAATAGCAGAGACTGTAGGAGGTACAGTGCAAGATGATTCTGTAAGAGGGTACGTGCAAGAGATTCCTGTAGGAGGGTACAGTGCAATGATATCTGAGAGGTGTCACAGTGCAATAGGATTCTGTAGGAGGGTAGTGGCAATAGGATTCTGTAGGCGGTAGCATGCAATAGGATTCTGGTAGGGAGTGTACAGTGCAATAGATTCTGTAGAGTGTACAGTGCCATAAGGAAAAATTCTGTCTGTAGGAGGGTACAGTGCAATAGGATTCTTTAGGAGGGTCCCGTGCATGATCCTGAATTGGAGGGTAACAGTGCAATAGGACACTGTAGGAGGGTACAGTGTCATAGGAATATGTAGGCGTGTAAAGTGCAAATAAGGATTCTGTAGATGGTACCGTGGCAATGATACTGTAAGGAGGGTAGCAGTGGCAATAGGATCTGTCATGGGTTAGCAGTGCAATAAGATTCTGTAGGAGGGTAGCAGTGCAATAGGATTCTGTTAGGAGTGTACAGTGCAATAGGATTCTGTAGGAGGTACAGTGCCAATAGATTCTGTAGGAGGGTAGGCATGCAATATTGATACTGGAGGAGGGTAACTTGAATATGATGCTGTAGGAGGGTACAGTGGCAATAGGATTCTGTAGGCGGGTACAGTGCAAAAGGATACTGTAAGGAGGGTGGCCTGCAATAGGGATTCTGTAGGAGGGTACAGTGCAATAGGATACTGTAGGAGGGTACAGTGCAATAGATTCTGTAGGAGTGTACGTGGCAATAGGATTCTGTCAGGAGGGTCAGTGGCAATAGGATCTGAAGTAGGTTACATGCAAAGATTCTGTGGAGGTACAGTGGGCAATAGGATTCTGTAGGGTGTACCAGTGAATAGGATCTGTAGGGGGTACAGTGCAATATAGGATACGTAGTAGTGGTACAGTCTGCATAGTATTCCTGTAGGAGGGTCGCCGGCAATAGGATTCTGTAGGAGGGTACACGTGGGCAAAAGGATCTGTAGGAGGGTACATTGGCAATAGGATTCTGTAGGAGGGTACAGTGCAATATATACATGTAGGAGGGTACAGTGGTGGCAATAGGATTCTGTTAGAGGGTACAGTGAATAGGATTCTGTAGGATGGTACAGTGCAATAGGATACTGATAGGAGGGTAGCATTGCAATAGGATCAGTAGGATGGTACAGTGGCATAGGATTCTGTAGGAGGGTACGTGCAACTAGGATCTGTAGAGGGTACATTGCATAGGATTCTGTAGGAGGTACAGTGGCATAGGAACTGTATGAGGGACATGGCATGGACACTGTAGGAGGGTACAGTGCAATGAAACTGTATAGGGTACAGTGCCAAGGATCTGTAGGAGGGTATGGCAGTGTGCCATGATACTGTAGGAGGGTACAGTGCATATAGGACCTGGTGGAGTGTAGGCATTTCAATAGAATTCTTTAGAGGGTAAGCAGGGCAATGATAAACCGTAGGAGGGTACAAGTGCAAACTAGGATGCTGTAGGAGGTGGCATGCAAATTCGTCGAGAGGTAGGCAGTGCAATAGGACACTGTAGGAGGGTATCAGTGGGCATAAGATTCTGTAGGAGGGTACAAGTGGCAATGGATTCTGTAGGAGGGTCATCAGTGGCAATAGATGCATGTAGAGGGGATCAGTGGCATAGACACTGTAGGCAGGGTACGTTCAATGACACTGTAGGAGGGTACAGTGGCACTGACACTGTAGAGGGTTCAGTGCACTGATAGCTGTAGGAGGTACAGTGCAATAGATTCTGTAGGAGGGTACATGTGCAATAGGATTCTTAGGAGGTACAGTGCAATAGGATTCTTAGGAGGGTAGGCAGTTCAATAGGATTCTTTAGGAGGGTACAGTGCACTAGGATTCTGTAGGAGGGTTAGCAGTGTCAATAGATTCAAGGAGGGTATCAGTGCATAGGATACTGTAGGAGGGTACATTGCAATGGATTCCTGTGGAGGGTACAGTGGCACTAGGATCTGAGGAGGGTAGGCAGTGGGCAAAAGGATACTGTAGAGTGTACAGTGCAAGGATTCTGTAGGAGGGTAGCAGTGGGCAATTACTCCTGTAGGAGGGTTACAGTGGGCAAATAGATTCTGTAGGAGGGTACAGTGCAATGCTACTGAAGGAGGGTACAGTGGCAATCGGATCTGAGGAGGGTACAGTGCATAGATTCTGTAGGAGGGTATCATGCAATAGGACACATGTAAGGGGTAGCAGTGGCGAATAGGATTCCTGTAGTATTGTACAGTGCAATAGGACACTGTAGGAGGGGTGCATTGCAATAGGAGCTGTAGAGGGTACAGTGCAATAGGACTGTAGGAGGGTACAGTTCAATAGGATTCTCTGTAGGAGGGTACCTTTGCAATATGATTCCTTTATGAGTGTACAGTGCAATAGATTCTGTAGGAGTGTACAGGTGGCAAATAGGATCTGTAGGAGGGTAGTCAGTGCAAATAGAGATTCTGTATGAGTGTAAGTGCAATATGACACTGTAGGAGGGTACACAGGCATAGGATTCTGTAGGAGGGTCAGCAGTGGCAATAGGTTCTGTAGGAGTTTAGGCAGTGGCAATATGATTCTGTAGGAAGGGTAGCAGTCAATAGGATTCTGTAAGGAGGGTAACAGTGGCAATTATACTGTAGGGTGGACGTGCAATAGGATTCTGTATGAGGGTACAGTGTCAATCGGATTCTGTAGAGGTAGGGGTCAGATGGGCAATAGGACACTGTAGGAGGGTACAGTGCAATAGGATTCTGTAGAGAGGTACGTGTGCAATAAGGAACGGTAGGAGGGTACAGTGCTATAGACACTGTAGGCGGTACATTGGCAATGGATTCTTAGAGGGTACTATGCAAATGATTCTCTGTAGGAGGGTCGTTGCAATAGGATACTGTAGGAGGGTACAGCTGCAATAGGATCTGTAGGAGGGTAGTAACATATGCAATCGTAATTCTGTAGGAGGGTATCAGTGGGCAATATGATTCTGTAGGAGGGTACAGTGGCATAGGATTCTGTAGGAGGGTACAGTGCAATAGGATTCCGTAGGAGGGTACAGTGCAATAGGATTCGTTGAGGGTACAGTGCAGATGGATCTGTAGAAGGGTAACAGTGTCACTAGATACACGTAGGAGGGTACAGTGCATGGATTCTGTAGGAAGTGTAGCATTGTCAATAGGATTCCGTAGGAGGGTACCGTTCAATAGGGATTCCGTAGGAGGGTAAGGCAAGCTGACTGCAGTTTAGCCACAAGATCTGATCAGAAGAGTCAGATAGAGACTGTTCCAATGATCCCATCCACAGACCCACATCTTCAGCTGGTTTCCAAAGGCCACCTCAAGGCGATGGAGCGAGTTTCATGAAGGTACAAGCCTGGCTTCCAGTTCGATAAGACAGGATCGTTTCATAAATCTTTCCCCAGAAAGGGGAGTTGGAGGACAGCTAGATTTTTAGAGCGTCTGGTGTCTTAAGGATGGTTTTTGAGGCAGTGTCCTGACGATTGCCTCTTTCAGAATGGTGGGAAACCTTCCTCTCTTGTAGGGACAGTTTACTATCTTGTGGAATGCTGTTCAAATAGTTCAAGGCATTTTAAACATGACTCAGTAGAGTCCTAGGTCACCGTGGTCTGGCTGAGGTGTAAGATGATTTCTGGGATCCATCTGTTCGGTAGGCTATTTTTGTCATCTATTAATACTGGTTCTGCTTTGGTTTCCAGTGTTTTTGGGTTGGATGGCAAAAATTTTTCAACATAGGTCCCTGTGGATTTTCCGGCAGATGGGGTTGCAAAGATTGTCACTTGCAGACTACACTACAAACACGGGTAAGTTCCTTACCGTTCTCTCACCAGCTCCTGCCTTTTTATTGAAACGGGAGGTATGGACACAGCTACTTTACGGCTACTGTTCTTTAAACAAAACTAAATGTCCACCTTTTTCTTTTCAGTGTAGATACCTTTAAATGGTGAATTTACTGTTTATATAATAACTGTTATATATGAAATGAAACACTACAATGAACAGAACAGGATCTAAAGGGGAATAATGTCCTACACACACACAACCTTTAATCGACACTTATAGTAGATTAATGGGGAATGGATCTGTGCATGAGACCCATAATAATCACTACACTCACACCCACACCTTTAATCCGCTAATAGTGATTAATGGGGATGGATCTGTGCATGAACTCTGTATAATCCTAATAAATCAACCACCCCCTTTAATCCAGCTTGAAGTGATAATGGGGATTCGATCTGTGATTAGACCAATCTATCACTACAATCACCACACACACCTTTAATCCAGCTTGAATAGTGATTATGGGGGGATGGATCTGTGGCATTAGACCGATATATCACACAATCAAACACACACACCCTTTAATAATCCATCTTGATTAGTGATTAATGGTGATGGATGCTGTGCGATGAGACCAATATATCACTATCAATCACACACCATCTACCCTTTAATCCAGCTGTATATGAGTATGGGGATGGATCTGTGCATGAGATCCGATATATCACTATAATCAACCCACACAACCTTTACTCCAGGCTTGAATAGGTGATTAATGGGGAGGATCTGTGCTAGCGCGGATATAATCACTATAATCAAACACACACCCTTTCTCCAGCTTGATATTGATTAATGGGATGGATCTGTGGCAATGAGACCAATATAATCACTAGCAATCACACACACACAGACCTTTAATCCAGCTTAATAGTGATAAGGGATGGATCTGTGCATTAGACGCGGTATACTCACTATAATCAAACACAACCACACCTTTTAATCCGCTTAATCGTGATTAATGGGGGATTATGATCTGTGCATGAGACCGTATATCACTACATACACACCAAAAGCACAACACACCTTTAATCCAGCTTGATAGTGATTAGGGGATGGATCTGTGCTGAGACCGTATATCACTACAATCAAACACACACACCCTTAATTAATCCCTCTTAATAGTGATTAATGGGGATGGATCTGTGCATAGACGCGAATATCATATAATCAAACCACACACACCTTAATCCACTTGATAGTGATTAACGGGGATGGATCTGTGCATGAGACCGATATCTCACTAGCCATCAAAACACCACACCTTAGATCCACTTAATAGTGATTAATGGGAGGATCTGTGGTGCATGAGACCTGCCTGTCGATATACAACTACAACACACACACACACCTTTGAATCCAGCTTGATAGTGATTAATGGGGATGGATCTGTGCCTGAGACCGATATATCACTACAATCACACACTCCTACACACACACCTTTAATCGCGCATAATGTGATTAATGGGATGGATCTGTGCATGAGACCGATATAGCACTATAATCCAACACAACACACCTTTACTCCAGGCTTAATATGCTTAACGGGATGGATCTGTGCATGAGACCGATTATCAACTAGCAATCAAACACACACACACCTTTAATCCAGCTTAATAGGTTACTGGGGATGGATCGTGTTCATGAACCGATATATCAACTACAAATCAACACACACCACCTTTAATAATCACGATGCTTATAGTGATTAATGGGGATGGATCTTGGTCATGAGACCCGATATATCACTATAATCAAACCCACACACCAACCTTTAATCCCGCTTAATAGTGATTAAACGGGGATGGATCTGTGCATTAACCGATATATTCACTAACCATCAAACACACACACACAACCCACACTCCTTTAATCCAGCTTAATATGATTAATGGGGATGGTCTGGTGCATGAGACCGATAGTCACTATAATTCAGCAACACACAACATCCGCACACCTTTAATCCAGCTTGATAGTGTTAATGGGGATGGATCTGTGCATGATACCAATATATCTACACTCACAACACACACAAGCACCCTTTAATCCACTTAATAGTGATTAATGGGGATGGATCTGTGGCATGATACCGATATACTCACTATCAATCAAACACACAACACACCTTGAATCTCAGCTTAATAGTGATTAATGGGGGATGGATCTGTGCATGAGCCCGATATATCACTACATCACACCTTCATGACTCACCTTGGTGAATCCAGCTTAATAGTGTGATTGAGTGGGTGGGTGAGGGTGATCTGTGTGGCGTGGAAGTACCGGGGCTAGGGGGTCGAGCACATGTACCCACACACACCTTTAATCCAGCTTGATAGTGATTAACGGGGATGTATCTGTGCATTAGACCGATTATCACTACCATCACACACCACACTTTAATATCCAGCTTGATAGTTATGTATGGGATGGATCGGTGCATGAGACCGATATATCACTATACACTACAATCAATACACAGCACCACACACACACCTTTAATCGCAGCTTGATAGTGTTTGCCAATGGGGATTGATCTGTGCATGAGAATCGATATATCACTACAATAAACACAACACACCTTTATCCACTTAATAGTGATTAATGGGGATTGTGATCTTGTGCATGAGACCGATATACACGCACAATCAGCACATCATCACACCTTAATCCAGCTTAATAGGTTATTATGGGGATGGATCTGTGCATGAGACCCGATATATCACTCAACAATCACCACCCAACACCTTTAATCGCAGCTTGATAGTGATTAACGGGGATGGATCTGTGGCATGAGACCGTATATCACTAACAATCAACACACACCACCAGGCGCACCCTTTAATCCAGCTTATAGATGATTTTAATGGGGATGGATCTGTGCATGAAGAAACCGATACATATCACTACAATCAAATATTTAAAAATATTGAATGACAGAATTGACTTTCTGATTGTGCTAGCTTACCGTAATTGTAGCATTGTGATTGGGTCAGTTTCCCCCGTTACCACCTCTAATACAGGCATAAAACCAGTTATACTGTTGTTGCGTTTTTATTGCGTTTTCTGCAAAGTCAACTCAGCCCGCCAGCACTACATATTGTCAGTGCAATGTCATTAATGATTGAAAAAAAAAGTAGGGAATGGGGCAGGCTTTTCTTTACATCAGGTCAGTGACAACAATTCGGATTTTCTATATATTACCAATTAGGCATGAAGGGGGTTAATGTAGGAGTATGAACTAAACCTTCTGTTTACACTCCCGGCATCCGCTGATAGCCAAGTCAGGAGGTGTCCAACTCTCGAATTCCCTCCCCGGCTGCACTCTGCAAGCATTTAGAGCGATGGCGGTTGGACTCTCCTACCCAAAGTGCGTCTGGCTGAAATGTGCAGAATTAATTAATTAAGGACAACTCTAACCATTTATTATAGAAATTACTTTCCAATACGGTCTAAGAAATGATCCCGGTATCCGCATCAGCTTTTTAAAAGGTTTCGGTTGCTTTAATGACTGTGGTGGGCTCTCTGGTATGAATTTCATGCTTATATGGGTTAAGATTTCCATTCCAGGTTTATAGGGTAAACCCTGACAGATTTGGGCCCGTTCGCTAGCATTGAAATAGTAATTGCTATTACCGTATATAACAGCAATCATTTAGGCAACAGGGAGGAATTGCTATTACAGTATTATAGGGCACATCATGACATACAGGGAGGAATTGCTATTACAGTATTATGATGCTTTACTATAATTTACTATTTATTTTTTGGATGAAATACAACCAGTCTGTGGCTGGCTAATTAAAACTAACTACACTGAATCTGTTAAGCTGTGTACACACGTACAATGTTTTAGCCCCACTTACTGGCCACAACCAAATATTTTGCCAATGGGGAGCAATTATTGTGCTGTAATTCCCATTTCTGACGCAATCCGTTCCCAACCATGTTTAGATAAAATCAGATGGTCCGAGCGATCAGTCCTGTTAGTAAAGTACTGCAGGGTAAGGGAAGCTCAACCGCAAGTCCTCATCGCTGGGTAGCTTACGTGCTAACTACTGGCAATTATTATTATTATTACTTGTGGATTTATATAGCACCACAATCTTCTGGTAGTGCATTACCATGTAGCATGTATACTTCACATCAGGGCCCTGCCCTGACGAGCTTACAATCTAATCAGCTTTATCTGACCATATCAACCTATCAGTATGTCTTTATGATTGTGGGGACCCGAGTGCCTGGATGAAATCCCCGCAACGTGGCACGGGGAGAACATACAACTCCATGCAGATGTGTCCAGGGTGGAATCGAACGCAGGACATCAGCGCTGCACGTTCTCAGTGCTAACCACTGAGCCCGTATTACCACTACGCAAACTCTCTCTTTGTTGCTGCTCCGCTTATACTCACCTTCTTCCCAAATAGCTATGTCCTACCCTGGGTACTTTCCTTATTCTGCAATACTCTCTCAAACTCTCCCTTGCTCTCTGCTTCAGGCTCCCCACTCTTCCCCTGGTAAGTGACAGATTGCGTGTCACCAATGGGAATACCTGCTTGTGGAAGGAGGCATGTCTTCCCATTGGCTGTGTCTGCCCTCTGTGACTTACAGTGGAAAAGAGGGCTGAAGCAGAGAGCCGGAGAGGTATTGGCAGGAGTTACGAAAGTACCGCAGGGTGAGAGGACATAATCATTTAGGTCTACCCCGTGTCTATGGAAGTTTTAAGATTGGGAAGTAGGTGGAGAACAACAACCCTATTTATATATAAGTCTGTCTGTGTGACACAGTTTAGTCTATATTAATAGAGTGTATACAGTCTATTACCTGGACAGGGCATCCCGCCTGTTTCAATACGCTTCATACCGAGCGCCACATCTGAAACAATCAATGAACATTAGTAATAAAAGAACTATTAAAACATCAAAACATCTGTACAGAATTCTATAGTACATCCCAACTCGGTGTATGTGGTGTATTGGGGGGGCATTTTCCATATATTACCAAAATTACATGAAGGGGGTTCAAATGTAGGAAGTATGACTAAACCTTCCGTTTTACAAACTCCCAGCATCCTCTGATAGCCAAAGTCAGGAGATGTCCACTCTCAGAAGCCCCCCCGGCTGCACTCTGCAAGCATTTAGGACTCTCCTACCCAAAGTGGCTGGCTGGCGGAATTTTGGGCAGAAGTAATATTAGGACAACTCTACCATTATTATAGAAATTACTGTCTCAACGTAGAATGATCCGGCAGGGTATCCCACAAGCTTTTTAAAAGGGTTTTCGGTTGCTTTGAATAGACTGCTGTGGGCCTCTCTGGTAGGAATTTCATGCTATATGGGTTATATTTCAGGCTTTATAGGGTCAACCCTACAGAGTTGGCAGTCTCGCTAGTCATTGAAATAGTAATTGGCTATTACATATTATAACACAATCATGTAGAGACGGGAGGATTGCTATTCAGTATTATAACCCAATCATGTAAGAGAACCGGGCGGAAATGCTATTACACCGTATTAATAACAGTCTGTCAAGGCAGACAGGGAGGAATTGCTATTCACATTATTAATACACACAATCATGTAACGAAGGGAGGAATTGCTATTCAGTATTATAACACAATCATGTACAGACAGGAGGAATTGTCTATTACTTATTTTACACACCATCAGGTAGCAGACAGGGAGAATGCATTACAGTATTATAACCAATCATGTACAGACGGGAGCATTGCTATTACAACAGTATTATACACAATCATGTAGCCGACGGCGAGGATTGCTATTACAGTAGTAATAATAACACAATCATGTACAGACATGGAGGAATTGCTATTACAGTATATACACAACCCATACAGAGACTGGTAGGACAATTTGTGAAATAAGGGTAGGTAGGAGAGGGTGGGGATGGTGAATGTTTTTCTCCGTGGTGATTTCCCTTTTACACCTTTGGAGTTGTTCAAGTGGGTACCGTACTGCCAAGGATAAAGAACCCATAATACCTCCTCCTAATCCGACCATTCTCCTCGGTTCCGGTCAGACCTGATCAAGCTCCAACCTCACCTTCCTGCGCAGGGCAGGGGGATGAATAAGCAAATCGGACGAGAGTCCGTCAGTAAACCCTCCCCGGAAACAACACCCAGACACAACGTTCCCACCACAGAAACATGAAATAACCCAGGGAGAGGGATCAATATTACAGCTGTGTGATGGTACAATGTTATATGGGGGTCCTGTTCATGTTACACCTGTGTGAGGGGACACTGTTATATAGGGTCCCTGTCATGTTACAGCTGTGTGATGGGTACAATGTTATATAGGGGGTCCTTCATTTATCAACTGTGTGATGGGTTAACAATGTTATATAGGGGTCGCTGTCATGTTACCCTGTGTGATGGTACAATGTTATATAGGGGTCCTTCATGTTACACTGTGATGGGTATCAATTTATAAGGGGGTCCTGTCTGTTACACCTGGTGTGGTATCAATTTTATAGTAGGAGGGTCCTGTCAGGTTACACTGTGTGATGGTACAATGTTATATCGGGGTCCTGTCATGTTACACTGTGTGAGGTACAATGTTATTAGGGGTCCTGTCATGTTACACGTGTGGATGGGATGCATGTTATATAGGGGTCCTGTCAGTTACACTGTGTGATGGTACATGTTATATATGGGGTCCTGTCTGTTAGCACTGTGTGATTGGGTACAATGTGCTATAGGGGTCCCTGTCATGTTACACTGTGTGTGGGTAACAATGTTATAGGGGTCCTGTCATTTTACAACTTGTGATGGGTACAATGTTTACATAGGAGGGTCGCTGCATGTTACACTGGTGTGGAATGGGTACAATGTATATAGGGGTCCTGTCATGTTACAACTAGTTGATGGGTAAAGGTTATATAGGGGGTCGCTGTCATGTTACATCTGTTGGATGGGTAGGCACTGTTAATAGGAAACCGGTCCTGTCATGTTATACTGTGTGATGGGTCAATGTTGCTATAGGGGTCCTGTCATGTTCCCAAACTGTGTGATGGGTATCAAGTCTTATAATAGGGTCCTTTCATGTTACACTGTGGGAATGGTACAATGTTATATAGGGGTCCCTGTCATGTTACACTGTGTGCTTGGTAAAATGTTATATAGGGTCCTGTCATGTTCCTGTGTGATGGTACAATGGGGTATATAGGGGTCCTGTCATGTTACACTGTGGATGGGTACAATGTTAAAAAAAATATAGGGGGTCCTGTCATGTTACACTGTGTGTGGTAGCAAGTTATCATAGGGGTCCTGTCATGTTACACCTGTGTGATGGGTACCAATTTATATAGGGGTCGCTGTCAATGTTAGCACTGTGGTGATGGGTACAATGTTATATAGGGTCCTGTCATGTTCCAGTGTGATTGGTACAATGTTATATAGGGGGTCCTGTCATAGTTACACTGTGTGATGGGTACATGTTATATATGGGTCCTGTCATGTTACACTGTGTGATGGGTACATGTTATATAGGGGTCCTGTCATGTTACACTGTGTGATGGGTATCAATGTTATATAGGGGTCCTGCCATGTTACACTGTGTGATGGGTGCAATGTTATATATGGGTCCTGTCATGTTACACTGTGTTCTGGTACAATGTTTAATAGGGGGGTCCTGTCAGTTACAACTGTGTGATGGTTACAATGTTATATAGGGGTCCTGTCATGTTACACTGTGTGTGGGTAAATGTTATATAGGGGTCCTGTCGTTACACTGTGTGATGGGTAGCAATGTTAATAAGGGGTCCTGTCATGTTACACTGTGTGTGGGTAACAATGTTATAATGGGGTTCGCTGTCCTGGTTCCACTGTGTGATGGGTAGCATGTTATATAGGGTCCTGTCATGTTACACTGTGTGATGGTAGCAATGTTATATAGGGGGTCCGTCATGTACACTGTGTGATGGGTACAATGTTATATAGGGGTCTGTCAGTTAGCACGTGTGATGGTACAAGGTTATATAGGGGTCCTGTCATGTTACACTGTGTGATGGGTACAATTTTAATATAGGGGTCGCTGTCCTGTTAACTTTGTGATGGGTACAATGTTTATGGGGTCCTGTCATGTACACTGGGTGTTGGGTACAATGTTATATAGGGGTCCTTCATGTCACTGTGTTATTGGTACAATGTTTATATAGGGGTCCTGTATGTTTACACTGTGTGATGGGTACATGTTATATAGGGGCCTGTCCTGTTACCCTGTGTTGATGGGTAGCAATGTTATATAGGGGTCCTGTCTTAGCCTGTGTGATGGGTACAATGTTATATAGGGTGTCCCTGTCATGTTACACGTGTGATGGGTACAATGTTATCATAGCGTTCCTGTATGTTAGCACGTGTGATGGGTCAATGTTATATAGGGGGTCCTGTCATGTACAAACACGTGATATGGTACAATGTTATATAGGGGTCGCTTCATGTTACCACACTGTGTGAATGGGTACATGTTATATAGGGGTCCTGTCATTACACTGTGTGTGTGTACAATTTATATAGGGTTCCTGTCATTTACACTGTGTTATTGTCATGTTATATATAGGGGTCCTGTAGTTAGCACTGTGTGATGGTACAATTTATATAGGGGTCCTGTCATGTTACACTGTGGTGGGTCAATGTTACTATAGGGGTTTTTCCTGTCATGTTAACATCTGTGTGATGGTACAATGTTTATATAGGGGTCCTGTCATGTACACTGGTGATGGGTAAATGTGATATAGGGGTCCTGTCATGGTTCACACTGTGTGGGGTACAATGTTATATAGGGGTCCTGTCATCTTACAAGCACTGTGTGATGGGTACATGTTATATAGGGTTCCTGTCATGGTCACTGTGTGATGGTAGGCAAGATGTTATATGGGTGTCCTGTCATGTTACACTGTGTGATTGTAAATGTTATATAGGGGTCCTGTCATGTTACAACTGTGTGATGGGTACAAGTTATATATAGGGGGGGTCCTGTCATTTACACTGTGTAATTGGTAGCAATGGGTTCTATAGGGGGTCCTTGTTCAATGTTACACTTTGTGATGGTACAATGTTATATAGGGGTCCTGTCTGTTACCTGTGTTGATGGTACAATGTTATATAGGGGTCCTGTCATGTTACCCGGTGTGATGGGTACATGTTTCTAATAGGGGTTCCTGTCATGTTACCGTGTGATTGGGACAATGTTATATAGAGGGTCCTGTCTGGTACACTGTGTGTATGGGTACAATGTTTTATAGGGGATCTCTGTCATGTTACACACAAACTGTGTGATGGGTGCAATGTTATATAGGTGTCGCTGTCATGTTCACTGTGTGATGGGTACTGTTTATATAGGGGTCCTTTCATGTTAGCACTGTGGATGGTACAATGTTATATAGGAGGGGTCCTGTCATGTTACACTGTGTGATGGGTACAATGTTATATAGGGGTACCTGTCATGTTACCACTGTGTGCAATGGGACAATGTTTATAATAGGGGTCCTGTCATGTTACCTGTGTGATGGTTACAATGTTATATAGGGGTCCTGTCATGTTACACTGTGTGATGGGTACAATGTTATATAGGGTCCTGTCATGTTACACTGGTATGGGTACAATGTTATATAGGGGGTCCTGTCATGTTACCACACTGTGTGATGGGTAGCAATTTCTATAGGGGTCCTATCACAATGTTACACTGTGTGATGTGGTACAATTTTATAGGGTCCTGTCATGTTAGCACTGTGTGATGGGTCAATGTTATATAGGGGGGTCCTGTCATGTTACAGCTGTGTGATGGTTACCATGGTATTAGGGGTCCGTCGTTACACCTGTTGTGATGGGTACAATGTTTATATAGATGGTTCCTGTCCCTGTTACCTGTGTGATGGTACAATGTTATATAGGGGTCCTGTCATGTTACACTGTGTGATGGTTAGCAATGGGTTATATAGAGGGGATCCTGTCATGTTACAACTGTGTTGATGGGTAGCAATTTATATAGGGTCCCTGGCATTTTACAACAACTGTGTGCATGGGTACAATGTTATCTAGGGGGTCCTGTCATGTTACACTGTGTGATGGTCAATGTTATTAGGTGTCCTGTCATGTTACAACTGGTGATGGGTACAATGTTCCTTAGGGTCCTGTCATGTTACCCTGTTGTGATGGGTAATAAAAAAATCAATGTTATATAGGGGGTCCTCATGTTACACTGTGTGTGGGTACATATGTTATATATGCGGTCCTGTCATGTTACAACATGTGTGATGGGTAACAATGTTATATAGGGGTCCTGTCATGTTCACTGTGTGATGGGTACAATGTTATTAGGGGTTCCTGTCATGTTAACACTGTGTGATGGGTATCAATGTTATATAGGGGTCCTGTCATGTTACACTTGTGTGATAGTATACAATATTTTATAGATGGGGCCCTGTCATGTTACACTGTGTGATGGGTACAATTTATATAGAGGGGCGGGGGGAGGGGGTCCTGTCATGTTACACTGTGTCGATGGGTACAATGTTATATAGGGTCCTGTCTGTTTATCACTGTGTGATGGGTAAATGTTTATAGGGGTCCTGTCATGTTAGCCTGTGTGGATGGGTACATGTTATTAGGGGTCCTGGCACTTTACAACGGTGGTGATGGGTACAATGTTATATAGGGGGTTCCTGTCTGTTACCTGTTTGATGGGTAGCATGTTATATAGGGGGTCTGTCATGTTACCTGTGTGATGGTAGCAATGTTATAATCTGGGTCCTGTCATGTTAGCACTGTGTGATGGGTACATGTTATATAGGGGTCCTTCCATGTTACACGGTGTGATGGTATCAATGTTATTAGGGGTCCTGTCATGGTACCTGTGTGATGGTGTACAATGTTATATAGGGGGTCCTGTCATGTTACCTGTGTGATGGGTACAATGTTATATAGGGGTCCTGTTCAATGGTTACACTGTGTGATGAGGTACAATGTTATAGGGGGTCCTGGCATGTTAATTGTTGTGATGGGACAATGTTATTGGGGGTCCGTCCAATGTTACATCTGGTGATGGTACAATGTTTATTAGGGGGGTCCTGTCATGTTAGCAACTGTTTATGGTACACGTTATATAGGGTCCCTGTCATTTACCACTGTGGTGATGGGTATACAAATTTTATATAGGGGTCGCTGTAATGTTACCTGGGTGATGGGTAAAATGTTTATGCGGGGTTCTGTCATTTTACACTGTGTGATGTACAATGTTATCTATGAGTCCTGTCATGTTACACTGGTGTTATGGAACAATGATATATAGGGTCCTTCATGTTACACTGTTTGATGGGCACAATGTTATATAGGGGTCCTGTCATGTTACCTGTGTGATGGTACAATGTTTATAAGGTGGTCCTGTCATGTTACCACACTGTGCGTGGGTACACTGTTATATAGGGGGTCCTGTCTGTTTACCTGTGCGATGGTACAATGTTATTATAGGGGATCCTGTCATGTTACCACTGGGCGCTGGTACAATGTATATAGGGTCCTGTCTGTTACACCTGTGCGATGGGTATAAATGTTATATAGGGGGTCCCTGTCATGTTACACGTTCGATGGAGTCAGTGTTATATAGGTCCTGTCATGTTCCCGTGCGATGGGGCAATGTTATATAGGGGCCTGTCATGTTTTGTTGGGGATAGGGGTTTTACACTGGGCGATGGTAAGCCATGTTATATAGGGGTCCGTCATTGTTACACTGTGCGATGGGTCATGTATATGGGGTCTGTCATGTTACACTGTGCTATGGTACCAATGTTATAGTAGGGGTCCTGTCTGTTACACTGTCTATGGGGACAATGGTTATATAGGGTCCTGTCATTACATCATGTGCGATGGGTACAATGTATGTCATAGGGGTCCTGTTCATTTACACTGTGTGATGGGTAACAATGTTATATAGGGGTCCTGTCAATTTACGCTGGTGATGGGTACCATGTTATATAGGCGCGGTCCTGTCTGTTCACTGTGTGATGGGTACATGTATATAGGGTCCTGTCAGTTCACTGTGTGATGGGTACCAGTTTATATAGGGGTCCGGTCATGTTACAACTGTGTGATGGGACAATGTTATATAGGGGGGGGTCCGTCATGTTACACTGTGCTGATTGGGTAGCAACCACTATTTATATAGGGGTCCGGTCATGTTCCACTGTGTGCTGGTACAATGTTATTATGGGTCCTTCATGTGTCAAACTGTGTGATGGGTACAATGTTATTAGGGGGTCCTGTCATGTTACACTGTCTGATGGTACAATGTTATATAGGGGGTCCTGTCATGTTACACCTTGGTGGATGTGTCCAATGTTATATAGGGGCGATCCCGTCATGGTACACTGTGTGATGGGTACAATGTTTATTAGAGGTGTCCTGTCATGTTACACTGGGTGATGGGTCAATGTTATATAGGGGTCCTGTCATGTACAAGCAACTGCTGATGGGTAAATGTTATATAAAGGGGTCCGGTCCTGTTACACTGTCTGATGGGTACAATGTTATATAGAGGGGGTCCTGTCATGTACACTGTCTGATGGGTACCATATTATATAGGGGGTCCATGTCATGTTACACTTGTGTGATGGGTTAGTCAATGTTGATAGGGGGTCCTGTCATTTTACCCTTTTGATGGGTAACAATTTATAGATGGGGTCCCTGTCATGTACAACTTTGATGGGTAACAATGTTTATAGGGTTCCTGTCTGTTACCCTGGGTGATGGGTACAATGTTAATAGGGGTCCTGTCATGTTTTACACTGTGGTATGGGTCAATGTTATATAGGGGTCCACTGTCATGTTACACTGTGTGATGGTACAATGTCTATATACGGGGTCCTGTCAATGTTACACTGTGTGATGGTACAATGTTATATAGGGGTCCTGTCTGTTCCAGACGTTGATGGTACATGTTATATAGGAGGTCCTGTCAATGTTAACAACTTGTGATGGGTACAATGTTATATAGGGGTCCCTTCATGTTAATGCCCTGTGTGATGGGTACAAATGTTATGTAGGGGTCCTGTAATGTAGCACTGTGTTCTGGGTACAATGTTATATAGGGGGTCCTGTCAATGTTACCCTGTGTGATGGGTAGAATCACTTTATAAGGTGGTCCGGTCATGTTACACTGGTGATGGGTAGCAATGTTATATCGGGGTCCTGTCTGTTACACTGTGTATGGGTACAATGTTATATGGGGTCCTGTCATGTTACACTGTGTGATGGGTATCAATGTTATATAGGGTTCCTTCATGTTACACTGTGTGATGGGACAATGTTTATACTAGGGGTCCTTCATGTTATCACTGTGTGAGGGTATCAATGTTATATAGGCTAGTCCTGTCATTTACATGCTGTGTTATGGGTAGCAATGTTATAATAGGGGTCCGTCATGTTCCTGTGTTGATGGTACAATGTTATAATAGGGGGTCCTGTCATGTTACCTGTTTGATGGGTACCAATTTATATAGGGTCCTGTCCGTACACTGTGTATAGGGTACCATGTTATATAGGGGTCCTGTCATGGTTTACACTGTGTGATGGGTACCATGTTATATAGGGGGTCCTGTCATGTTACACTGGTGATGGGTAACAATGTTATAATATGGGGTCCTGTCATGTTACACTGTGTGATGGGTACAATCGTTATATAGGGGTCCTGTCATGTTACACTTTTTGATGGGTAACAATGTTCTATAGAGGTCGCTGTCTGTTACGACAAGTGCTGTGTGATGGGTAGCAATGTTATTAGGGGGTGCCTGTCTGTTACAACCTCTGTGATGATGGGTAACATTATATTGGGGGTCCTGTCATTTACACTGATGTTGAGGGTACAATGTTATATAGGGGTCCTGTCATGTTAGCACTGTGTGATGGGTAGCAATGTTATATAGGGGTCCTGTCATGCTACACTGTTGATGGTACAATGTTACATAAGGGGTCCTTTCATGTTACACTGTGTGATGGGTACAATGTTAGATGGGGTCCTTCATGTTGCACTGTGTATGGGTATCAATGTTTATATAGGGGGTCCGTTGTCATGTTACACTTTCCTGATGACAATTTTCCAAACATGCATGCAGACAGACACACAAATACACACACATGCATGCAGGAGACAGAAGACCCCCCCACCCACCCCACCCCCCACACACACCAGACAGGACAGAGAAGACAGAGAATAAACATACACACATGAAATGCAGACAGAGAAACATACCACATGCATGCAGACATACCTCCCCCCGCCCCCACTCACAACCCCCCCCCCCCATGCATGCGACAAGACAAGACATAGGAAACATACACGCAGGCAAAAGACGCAACAACACGAGAAATACATGCATGCAGACAGAAGAGCATCCTTACACACATGCATGCAGACAAGAAAGAAACATACACACAGCATGAAGAAGAGACCAACACACATGCATGCAGACAGAGAACATACACACATGCATGCAGACAGAAAAGAAAGAAACATACACACATGCATGCAGAACAGAGACATACACAACATGCATGCAGATGAGACACAACCACAGCATGCAGACAGCGACATACACACATGCATGCAGACAGAGAAACATACACGCATGCAGACAGAGACATACACACATGCATGCAGACAGAGAATCATACACACATGCAAGCAGACAGAGAAACATACACACATGCATGCAGACAGAGAAACATCACACACATGCATGCAGACAGAGACATACACACCGCATGAGACAGATGAAACATACACACAGCAGCAGCGAGACTACACACATGCATGCAGACACATACACATAAAACATGCATGCGACAGACACAAATACACACATGCATGCAGAGACTGATACACACACGCATGAGTGACAGGCCACACACACCACAAACACACACACACACACACTCCAACATGCATGCAGACAGACACAATAAACACATGCATGCGACAGAGGACCACCCACCCACTCACTCCCCAACCCACCCACCCACCCACACACCACACACACACACCACACACACACACACACACACACCACACCCACCCACACACACAACCACACACACACACACACACACACATGCAGACAGAGAAACATACACACCTGCATGCAGACAGAGACATACCATATGCATGCAGACACACATACACACATGTATGCAGACAGGACACACACACACACACCACACACACACACACACACACACACACATTCATGCAGACACACATACACACATGCATTGCAGACAGAAACACATACAACATGCATGCAGACCGAGACATACAACATCAATGCAGACACACATACACACATGCATGCAGACAGAGACATACACACATGCATGCAGACACACACACACACACACATGCATGCAGACAGAGACATACACACATGCATGCAGACAGAGAAATACACACATGCATGCAGACAGAGACATACACACATGCATGCAGACAGAGAAACATACACACTTGCATGCAGACAGAGAAACATACACACATGCATGCAGACAGAGAACACACAACATATGCATGCAGACAGAGCAAACACATATGCATCAGACACATACACACTGATGCAGACAGACACATGCACACATTCATGCAGACAACATACACACATCATGCGCAGACAGAAACACATACACACATGCTTGCGGACCGAGACATACACACATTCAGAGACCACACATGCATGCAGACAGAGACACATAACACAATGCATGCAGACAGAGGCACATACAACATCAGAGCATAGACAGACAACATCACGGCGACCACCTGACTTTCTATATACAGAGCGATCTAGATTAAAGACGAGCCCACCGACGACGTTAGGCAGACAGATAGAGCGAACTAAAAAGGTCGATGATACAGAGCGACCAAACGGAATGAGAGCTTTCTGTATACAGAGCGGTAACCCAACATGAACTGAGTAGATACAGAGCGCCCACCTGACTTTCTAGTATACAGAGCGCCCACCGACTAGGGGAGAAGATCGAACCCACATATTCTAGTATTACAGAGCGCCCACTGACTTTCAAGTAGTAAAGAGCGCCCACCTGACTTTCTAGTATACAGAGCGCCCACCTACTTTTCTCAAGTATACAGAGCGCCCACCGACGTTCTAGTATAACAGACGCGATCCAGACGCGCCTAGAGTATGACAGAGCGCCCACGTGACTCTCTAGTATAACAGAGACGACCACAGCCTGACTTCTAGAGTTATACAGAGCAGCCCAGACAATACAGAGACAGGGTCTAGGAACAGATTGAGACGCAAACTGACGTTCAGTTCAGAGGCAAGATGAACTGCTAGTATAGAGCGCCACCTACTTTCTAGTTACAGAGCGCCATCGACTTTCTAGTATCAGAGGCCCACGACTCTAGTTACAGAGCGCCCACTGACTTCTGTAACAGGAGCGACCCCCCACCTGACTTTCTGATATACAGAGCGCCCACTGCCTGCTGACTCTCTAGTATACAGAGCGCCAACCTGACTTTCTAGTGTACAGAGACGACCCTCTCAGCTTTCATAGTATCAGTGACCCACCTGATCTCGTGTACAGTGAGCGCCCACCTGACTTTCTAGTATACAGAGCGCCCACCTGACTTTCTAGTGTAAGCACGCCCACCTGACTTTCTAGTATACAGAGCGCCCACCTGACTTTCCTAGTTACCAGAGCGCCCACCTGACTTTCTTCGCTGTTCATACATAGCCGCCACGACTATTTCTAGTTATACAGAGCGCCAACCACCTGAATTTTCTGCTAGTATACAGAGCGCCCACCTGACTTTCTAGTATACAGAGCGCTCACCTGACTTTCTAGTATACAGAGCACCTAACCTGATTTTCTAGTATACAGAGCACTACACTGACTTTCTAGTATACAGAGCCCTACCTGACTTTTATAGTATACAGAGCGCCCACCTGACTTTCTAGTATACAGACGCCCACTGACTTCTAGTATACAGACGCACCTGACTTTCTAGTATACAGAGCACCTACCTGACTTTCTAGTATACAGAGCACCTACCTGACTTTCTAGTATACAGAGCGCCCACCTGACTTTCTAGTATGCAGAGCGCCCACCTGACTTTCTAGTGTACAGAGCGCTCACCTGACTTTCTAGTATACAGAGCACCTACCTGACTTTCTAGTATACAGAGCACCTACCTGACTTTCTAGTTATACAGAGCGCCCACCTGACTTTCTAGTATACAGAGCACCTACCTGACTTTCTAGTATACAGAGCACCTACACTGACTTTCTAGTTTATACAGAGCACCATACCTGACGGCCAGAATACCATAGAAAGAACTGGGAAAGGTAGATACATATTAACCATAATGCAAAACAGGGCAGTTTCGTGTCTAATTACTAAATCAAAGATTAAAAAAACTTTCTTAAAGGGGCACTAACGCGAATGTATTAAGTAGATGCCATGGGGATCTATAATTCCCAAGGAGGAAGTAAAGATATTCCTACTTACTGTGAGCAAATAAATCGCTGCAGCTCACACGAACTGGGTGTTCAACACGTTCAGAGACTGTCCCCACATCCATCCTGTGTGCACCTCAAGGGAGAGAAGAAGAAAAGTTGGTTAGGTGCAATGATGGTTTTTAGAGCCATGTGAGTGCAGCGCTTACAGGTTAGTGTGCAGCACTCTATTTATTTGCAACAGAGGGAGGTAGATAGGATCTCCCACTCCCTGTGAATTATAGATTCCCCGGCATCTTCTTACAAGGCAATTATACTTACCTACCCACCCACCCCTAATTCAAACTGCATCGTACCCAGGTGAGGTCCTAAGCTGCTAGATGCTCACCTCGTGGTGCCCCCTCACTTCTAATTAGTGAGGCCCAGTTTCGCGGATCCGAACCCCAGATGCAAGCGGATTTACCTCTCTTCACGACGGCGGATTACGTGGATTTGACGGTTTTCCGCCTTCTGAAACTTTTCTGAACCTCCGTTTTTGAAAATGCCAAATTACGAGGATTTCTCGTATTTTCGAACAAATACGGAAACACGGGATACGAGAATCCTCGAAATAAAACATTTCGCGATTTTCCCATTTTGGACGGACCGCAACCCACATTGTCTTTATTTCGGAACTCTCTTTCGAGACGGATTTGCCGATCTTTTACATAGTTTTTAATGGGTCTGTCCACGGATTTTCGAATTTTCGAATTTTCCGAAAATTGGCGGTCCTCGAGCGGACCGGATTTTTGCGAAGAGTTCGGACATCTCTAACTCTAATGCATGTGCGGGGCAGGGATTTGTCATTTAAATAGGTAAGAAGGGTTTAGGTTTTAATATTATTGCTCTAGTATACCTTTAAGGATAGGTCCAGATTCTCGTAATTCAGGTTCTGGGACTTGGTAATGGTTTCCCGAGTTAGCATGTGTATTCACAGCCAGATATACAATAGAATTATCTATTAGGGGAGCCAGAACGAAGCCAATTCACATCCGTTACTGATTTGAAATGTGACAATGAGGAATTTTACGAAAGTTGAGAATGATTTTGATTGGTGGTGGGAGATTCAAGTCAGATAGGAAATACGTTTCTAAACGCAAACCGTAAATGCAACTCCACAGGGACTGTAGAAATATAAATGATAATCGTGCTACACTGAGTCCATGTGCAGGATTTTACATCAAAGCTTGATCTAGTCATTTTTAAAGACTCCCACTCGCACAGAAATAGCTAACAGCGCACTGTGTATAATGGGAGCTAATGAAGGGCTTCATTTCCGGGTACAATTTCTACACAAACTGTACATGGAAAGTTAGCCTGCAGATCATCTCTTATTGATTAGCAAATGCGCGAAACTTATTAAACTTCAGGTTACACCACATGGGCCCGACGGGGGCCCGACCCACATATACACAATGTTTCAGCCAACACAATCGTGCTGTTTATGGTTGTATTTGAGGCCAAACGGGGCTGTGTTGTGGACCTTGGTGTGGCAAGCTCCTTCTTTGGCTTTATGAAGGGAATGTGTCGATAAAGACAGGCAAGTATTCGCTACATGAAGTAGTTTCAGAACCTTGTTGCCATGTGTGATCCATGCTCACCGAAAAAAATGGCCACCCAAATTGACATGCACTGACATATTTTGCGAAATGTGAGAACACGCACTAGGCAGGGGGGTTTCCTAGTTTTTTGACCTGAAACAACTTTTTAAATGCCGCCTGCCAGCAGACTGGGGACTGCACGTGAAGCGGCGTGGCTTCATCAGGGAACACAAGCTTGGCTTGTAGTGGTGGGTATGGTGGACTGACTACACTGGCTGGTGAACTCTAGGGGGCTGACTTAACACTGACTGGTGGACTGGAGGGCTGACTTAACACTGACTGGTGGACTAGAGGTCTGACTTAACACTGGACAGGTGGACTAGAGGTCCTGACTTAACACTGACTGGGGCACTAGAGGGGTGACTTACACGACTGTGTGCTGGAGGATCTGACTTACACTGGTGGACTGGAGGGCTGACTTAACCTGACTGGTGGAATGGAGTGGCTTGACTTGTAACACTGACTGAATGGGGTGACTACTTGTGACTATGGTGGACTGGAGGGCTGACTTAACACTGATGGTGATTGGTAACACTGATTTTTTTTTTTACTGCCGCCTTTAAGCACTGAGCAAATGTTTCAGTTTGCTTCATGGTAGGGTCACCCCTGGCGCTAGGTGGTCTAGCCTTTAGTGAAATCAAATTTTTGGGTTTTTTATATTTTTTTTTTAGGTTACTGTCCAAAAATGTAGTAGAAGGCATCTGACATCACTGCAGTTCCCTATCAAGATAATATGTGTATCCATCTTGCTGGCTACAGTTATGGCTACCATTAAGGCAGAGAAGCCGTGAGACTGTCTTCCAGTATCCCAGCCGGGATATATAGTGGTAGACGTATTCCCATCACTGGATGAAGGTTCCTGTGTAGTATATTTTTACTGTTATAGGAACTAATATTTTTTTTATAATACTCTCAGCGCTGTGTATACTATAACACTAGGACATCACCATTATATATCCATCATTTAAGTGATGTAATATTTAAAATCGTCTAGGAATGTAGTAAAACACACTGATAGCCTCATTTACCGAGAGCTGCTGCGCTCTTTTTTGAGTTAAGTCACGCTAACCGCTTCGCTATCTGCTTAGCATGACTCTGTCCTTGCGCCGGTCCTGCTCGGGAAGCGGAAAAGACCACTCGCGATTTAATATTGCCTTTGCCCAATTTTTCAGTGATGGATTTTAACACCCTATTCGGGATTTACCCACAGTCGCAAACGCAATAATGAATTGCGTTTGGGAGATTTTCCCAGAGCGATAGCGCCTAAGTTTCTAAAATAGTCCTTCCTGGTAGCAGCCATCAGAGGGCTGATGCCAACCCAATGATTGACAGCTGTTGCCCAAGCCACCTTCTCTGTACATGTACAAGCCTGTAAAGAGTTCATACAGCTTAAAGAGGAGGTGGCGATGTCAAAATCAGGTACCTGCAGAGACTGTGAGTGCTGCTGGACTGCAGGAATCTCGTGGCTATAGTAAGTCATATTACAGGCGGTGGAGATCAACTAAATGGAAATTCAGACTGGGGCGGTCAGACTTGCCCTTTAAAATGTTTATATGTTTAAAAAAGAAAATTAGTTAGATACTTTTCCACCCTAAAAATCCATAAACTGGATTACTGGATTACTGACCACTCGTTCCTAAGATCCATCTTATTACCGCCGCTTCGGTCTATCTTAGTGGCAGAAGTCATCATGGAATGGTCCCCAATTAGCTATCACCAGCCAGGTGTTAAGGGTGTGATTAGATAGTGGCTAAGAGGTGTTATAGGAACGCCCAGAGTAAGGGTCAAAACAGCATTGTACATGGCAGACAGATGGTGTCGAAACCCCCCCACCTATTCAAGTCTTGGTTTCTTTATTTTCACATAAATGGCCTCTTAACACCTCTCTTGAACCAGTCTGTTCCTTGGCCAAGATAATGACATCACCTTGCATTCAGAAGGTCCCTACACCATTCTGCTAATATGCTGATTGGACATCCCAGATTCTTGTACAAGTCATTCTGAATGTGAGAAGCCAGTCGGATGACTAGCGAAACGTCTTCAAGAGCTAAACTTCAAGTCCAGTTATCTAACTTAATACACAGATGATACCATGATCTAGATGATTGTATAATAACCCACTTTGTCCTTGTACTTTAATATAGACACAGAGCGCCTCTATGACTTCTAATTCCTTATAATTTACAGAAGGGGATACATTATCCCTTATAATCCATGAGTGGTACCCAGAGTTCCCTGTATACTCAGTCTGTGTCCTTGTACCTTTATATAGACACAGAACTCATCAGTGACTTCTAATCCTTATAATTTACAGAAGGGATACATTATCCCTTATAATACATGAGTGGTACCCAAAGTTCCCTGTATAACTCAATCTGTGTCCTTGTACCTTATAATGGACACAGAACTCAGTGACTTCTAATATCCTTTAATTTACAGTAGGGGATACTTATCCCTTATAATACATGAGGTACCCAGAGTTCCCTGTATAACTCAGTCTGTGTCCTTGTACCTTTATATGGACACAGAACTCCTCAGTGACTTCTAATATCCTTATAATTTACAGTAGGGAGAATATCCCTTATAATACATGAGGGTACCCAGAATTCCCTGTCAAACTCAGTCTGTGTCCTTGTACCTTTATATTGGACACAGAACTCCTCAGTGACTTCAATATCCTTAAATTACAGTAGGGGAAATTATCCTATAATACATGAGTGGTACCCAGATTTCCCTGTATAACTCAGTCTGTGTCCTTGTACCTTATATAGACACAGAACTCCTCAGTGACTTCTAATATCCTTATAAGTTAACAGTAGGGATACATTATCCCTTATAATACATGAGTGGTACCCAGAGTTCCTGTATAACTCAGTCTGTGTCCTTTACTTTATATAGACACAGAACTCTCAGTGACTTCTAATACCTTATAATTTCTAGGAGGATACTTAGCCCTTATAATACATGATGGTACCCAGAGTTCCCTGTATAATCAGTCTGTGTCCTTGTACTTTATATAGACACCAGAACTCCTCAGTGACTTCTAATATCCTTATAATTTACAGTAGAGATACATTATACTTATAATACATGAGTGGTACCCAGCGTTCCCTGTATAACTCAGTCTGTTCTGTACCTTTATAGTGGACACAGAACTCCTCAGTGACTTCTAATATCCTTTATAATTTACCGAGGGGATACATTATCCCTTATAAACAGATTGGTACCCAGAGTTCCCTGTATAACTCAGTCCTGTGTCCTTGTACTTTATATAGACACCAGAATCTCCTCATGACTTCTAATATCCTTATAATTTACAGTAGGGGATACATTATCCCTTATAACCAAGTAAGTGGTACCCACGTTCTCTGATAACTCAGTCGTGTCCTTGACCTTTATATAGACACAGAGCCCTATCAGTGACCTTCTAATATCCTTA
Organism: Hymenochirus boettgeri; assembly: GCA_019447015.1. Lineage (NCBI taxonomy): Eukaryota > Metazoa > Chordata > Amphibia > Anura > Pipidae > Hymenochirus > Hymenochirus boettgeri. The sequence continues at coordinate 3,933,750 of CM033476.1, read as the reverse complement.
TAATTTTACAGTATGGGGATACATTATCCTTATAATACATGGAGTGGTACCCAGAGTTCCCTGTATAACTCAGTCTGTGTCCTGTACCTTATATAGACACAGAACTCCTCAGTGACTTCTAATATCCTTATAATTTACAGTATGGGGATCATTATCCCTTTAATACATGAGTGGTACCAGCAGTTACCGTATAACTCAGTCTGTGTCCTTGTACCTTTATATAGACACAGAACTCCTCATGACTCTATATCCTTATATTTACAGTAGGGATACATTATCCCTTATAATACATGAGTGGTACCCAGAGTTCCCTGTATAACTCAGTCTCTGCCCTTGTACCTTTATATGGACACAGATAATTTGAGTCCCTATTGCTCTAGTACATTGCTAGAGTGGCTATAAGTCCATCACCCTATAAGAGTACTAGAACTTACGAAGATAGCAGAAGATTCAATCTCCAATGATCTGATGGAATGACCCTCACGTTGGGACTTTGCCAGCATTTCCGTAACAGTTATGGGGTATGGGTGTTGTGTGTTTAGCCCAATTAGCCCCTTACACATGTACCAATTTCTACGGCTATTAGCAATAACGATTGTATGTGTTGTGGCTGCTTGCTTCCTCCAATCATCCAGCAGGACAGATCATTAAAAAAATAATGTAACATATTGGCAAAGGAACATGACTGTACAAGAGAAGTGTTCAGGAGCCATTTGTGACAATAAAGAAACCAAGCCTAATAGAGGTGGGGGGTTCACCCACGTCTTCCCATCCGTACAATGCTGTTTTGACACCTTACCCTTGGGTTCCTATAAACCTCTTCCACTATTCCACGCCTTAACACTTGGCTGTGATATGCTAATTGGGACTTTCCAGGGTACATAATTGACACGATTTTGTACCAGTCCATTCTGAATTGAGAAAGCCAGTCGGATGACTAGCAAAACGTCTTCAAGAACTAAACTTCAAGTCCAGTTGATCTAATTGAATACAACAGATATACCATGACCTGGATGAATGGATGTTACAGATATACCGTGACCTGGATGAATGATATTACAGATATACCGTGACCGGAATGGATGAATATTACAGATATACCGTGACCCTGGATGGATGAATATTACAGATTATAACATGACCTGGATGGATTAATATTACAGATATACCATGACCTGGATGGATGAATATTACAGATATACCATGACTGGATGATGAATATACAGATATACCATGACCTGGATGATGATGAATATTACAGATAGACCGTGACCTGGATGGATGAATATTACAGATATACGTGACACTGAGGAGACTATTCCGATATACTGGAGCCTTATGAATATTACAGATATAACGTGACCTGGATGGATGAATATACAGATATACGTGACCTGGATAGATGAATATTACAGATATTACCGTGAACCTGGATGAATGAATATTACAGATATACCGTGACCTGGATGGATGAATATTACAGATATACATGACCTGGATGAATGAATATTACAGATATCCTGACCTGGATGAATGAATTTACAGATATACCATGACCTGGATGAGATGAATATTACAGTATATACCGGGACCTGGATGAATGAATATACAGATACCGTGACCTGGATGGATGAATATTACAATATACCGTGACCTGGATATGAATATTACAGAATACCTTGATCTGGATGACTAGAATTATACAGATATACCATGACCGGATGATATGATATTACAGATATACCATGCCCCGGATGGATGTAATATTACAGATTGTACCGTGACCTGGGTGAACTGAATGAATATTACAGTATTACCGTGACCGGGATGATGAATATTATCATATATACGTTCGACCTGGCTTTATCGGACTATTACAGATATACAGTGACCTGGATGAATGATAGTTACAGATCTCCGTTACCTGGATTGTAGGAATATTACAGATATACCGTGACCTGGATGCATGAATATTAGAATAACGTGACTGGATGGTTAATTACAGATTACGTGACCTGGATGATGAATATTACAGATTTCACCTGATGGATGACATATTACAGATATACCATGACTGGATGGTGATATTACAGTATACGGTTCATGGCCTGGATGGATGAATATTACAGATATACGTGACCTGATGGATGAATATTACAGATATACTTATACCTGGATGAATGAATATTACAGATATACCATGACCTGATTAATGAATATTACAGTATACCAGTGACCTGGATGGATGAATATTACAGAATACCGTGACCTGGTGAATGAATATTACAGATATACCGTTACCTGGTGGATGAATATTACGATATACCGTGACCTGGATGGATGAATATTACAGATATACCGTGACCTGGATGGATGAATATAAGATATAACCGTGACCTGGATGAATGAATATTACAGATATAAGTGACTGGATGATGAATATACAAGATATACCATGACCGGATGAATGCATATTACAGATATACCATTGAGCTGGATGATGATTTACAGATTCCGTGACCGGAGAGATACAGATATTCCGTTGACAGATATTCCGGACCTGTGGATGAATTTACATATACCGTGACCTGGGATGGATGAATATTACGATATACCGTGACCTGGATGGAATGCATATTACAGATATACCGTGACCTGGGAGATGAATATTACAGAATACCGTGACCTGGATGGATGAATATTACAGATATACCATGACCTGATGTAATGAATATTACAGATATATACCGTGACCTGGATTGATTTGCTTACAGATATACCGTTGACCTGGATGATGATGAATATTACAGATATTCCGTGACCTGGATGAATATTACAGATATACCAGACCGGATGGATGTTAAGATTACCGTAAGACTGGATGATGAATATAGAGATATATACCGTGACCTGGATGGATGAATATTACAGATATACGTGACCTGGATGGATGAATATTACAGATATACCGTGACCTGGATGGATGAATATTACAGATATCCGTGACCTGATGGAATATGACAATAGACAGTGACCGGATGGATGAATATTACGTATCCGTGACCTGGATGGTGAATTACAGATATACCGTGACCTGGATGGATGGATATACAGATATACCGTGACCTGGTGGATGAATATTACAGATAGACCGTGCACCTGGAGGATGAATATTACAGATAATACCGATGGGACCTTGATGACTGACTATCTATCAGATATACAGTGACCTGGATGAATGATATTACAGATATACCGTGCCCTGATGGATGAATATTACAGATAGACCGTGACCTGGATGGATGAATTTACAGATATACCATGACCTGGAGGGATGAATATTAAACGATATACCGTGTGACCTGGATGGATGAAATATTACAGAATATACGGTCCTGGATGGATGAATATTACAGATATACCGTGACTGGATGGATGAATATTACAGATATACCGTGCCTGGATGGTGAATGATTCCCATGATATTCTGAAGTGACATGGATGATAATATTACAGATATACGTGACACTGGATGGATGTATTTCAGCATCCGTGACCTGGATGGATGATCTCTACCTCGATATACCATGACCTGGATGGATGAATAGTAAGATATCCATGCCCTGGATGGATGAATATTAAGAACAATTACGGTGACCTGATGGATAGTAGATATATACAGATATACCATGACCTGGATAATGAATATTACAGCATATACCGTGACCTGGATGAATTAATATTACAGATATACCGTGACTGGATGAATGAATATTACATATTCCGTGAACTGGATGAATGAATATTACAGAATGCCGTGACCTTGGATGAATGAATATACAGATTGCCGGACCTGGATGAATGAATATTACAGTATACCGTGACCGGATGAATGAATCCTTTCCCTGGATGGATGAATATCATCTTACCGTGACCTGGATGATGAATATTACATATACGCGACCTGGATGAATGAATATTCCACTATTGTTACCAGACCTGGATGGATGAATATTACAGATATACCTTGACCTGGATGAATGAATTTACGATATACCGTGACCTATGGATTGAATATCCGTTAGAGACCGTGACCTGGAATGGATGAATTATACAGATATACCGTGACCTCGATGAATGAAGTACAGATATACCGTGACCTGGATGGATGAATATTACAGATATTGTTTTTTTTACCCCCCCCCGTCCTGGATGGATGATACTTAACAGATATACCGTGACCTGGATGGATGAAATTACTATCCGTGACCTGTGATAATGATTTCTCAATATACCTGCCCTGGCTTGGATGATATTACAAATATACCGTGACCTGGATGGAGTGAATATATTAAGATATACCATGACTGGATGGATGAATATTACAGATATACCGTGACCTGGATGGATGAATATTACAATATACCGTGACCTGGATGGATGAATATTACAGATTATACCGTGACCTGATGGCTTACTCTTACGATCCATGCCTGCGTAATATACAATCATACCGTGACCTGGATGGATGAATATTACAGATATACCATGACCGATGATGATATTACAGTTCAGACCGTTGAATATTACAGATATACGTGACTGGATGAATGAATATTACAGATATACCATGACCTGGATGGATGAATATTCCAGTAGACAAATGACCTGGAGTGGATGAATATTACAGATAATACCGCTGGACCTGGATGAATGAATATTACAGATATACCATGACCGGATGATGAATATTAAGATTCCATACCTGGATGTTTAGTATTACAGATGATTACCATGACCTGCTGATGATATTACTATCCATCCTTATGATGAAAATATTACAGATATACCGTTACCTGGATGAATGAATATTACAGATATAACCATGACCTGGATGGATGAATATTACAGATATACCATGACCTGGATGAATGATATTACAGATATAGACCATGAAAGTGGATGGATGAATATACAGATATAACAGTGACCTGGATGAAGAATATTACAGTATCCCTTCCTTATGCGCACCCCATATACAGAATACCAGTGACAGGGATGGATGAATATTACAGAACCTCCTTCATGCCTTTCATTCTCCTGACCTGGTAGAAAGGAATATACAGATATACCGTGACCTGGATGAATGAATATTACAGATATAGGGCCCTGGATGGATGAATATTACAGATTACCGTGACCGGATGGATGAATATTACAGATAACGGACCGGCTGGATGAAATATAACAGATATACCGGACATGGAATGATATTACAGATATATGAGATGAAGATGATACCGTGACCTGGATGGATGAATATTACAGATATTCCCGTGACCTGGATGGATGAATATTTACAGGATTTCGCTTACCGTGACCTGGTGTATCTCCGTGACCTGGATGAATGATTACAGATATACCATGCACCTGGATGAATGAATATTACAGATATACCGTGACTGGTGCTGGATGGATGAAGTACAGATATACCATGACCTGGATGGAAATAATCTTTGATATACCGTGACCTGGATGGATGAATTACAGATATCCGTGACCTTCTTGTGAATTTTTCAGATATACCGTGACCTGGATGAATAATATTACAGATATTACCCGGGACTGGATGATTTTACCAGATATACCGTGACTCTGGATGGATGAATATTACAGATTATCGTGACCTGGATGGATGAATATTACATGAATATTAACCGTGACCTGGAGGATGAATATTACAGATATACATTGACCTGGATGAATGATATTACATAATACCTAGGACCTGATGAATGAATATTACAGATATATACGTGACCTGGTATGAATGAATATTACAGATATACCGTGACCTGGATGGATGATATTACAGATATACCTGACCTGGAGATGTCTTTACAGAGTATACCGTGACCTGGATGGCGATGATATTACAGATATACCTTGTGCCGATGAGATGAATAATTACAGATATGACCGTGACCTGGAGGTAGGAAATATTACAGAATTCCCTGACCTGTATGATAGTGCACAATTGAATTTACAGATATACCCGTGACATGGGCTGGATGAATGATTACAGACATATAACGTGACTGTGATGGATGAAATTATTACCTATATACGGTGACCTGGGATGGATGAATATTACAGATATAACCGTGACCTGATATTAGTGAATAGTACAGATATACCGTGACCTGTGATGATGAATATTCACAGATATACCGTGACCTATGGTATGAATATTACGATGTATACCGTGCCTGTTGAATGAAAATATTACAGATATACCGTGCCCTGGATGATGAATATTACAGAATACCGTGACCTGGATGTGATGAATATTACAGATTACATCGTGACCTGGATGAATGACTAGCTAACCTACAGATATACCGTGACCTGGATGGATGAATCATTACAGATAGACATACCGTGACCTGGTGGTAATGATACCTCTACAGATATACCGTGACCTGGGAATGGATGACCTATTACAGATTTCACCGTGACCTGGATGGTGAATATTACAGATATACCATGACTGGTATGGCTGATATTACGTATCCAGTGACCTGGAGAATGAATATTACAGATATACCCATACCTTAGGTTACATCCGGCTTATACCGTGACCTGGATGGATGAATATACAGATATACATGACCTGGATGGATGATATTAGCAGATATACCTGATGGCTGAGATGAATATACAGATATACCATGACCTGGATGTGAAATATTACAGATATACCGTGACCCTGGAGATGAATGTTGTGACTGATATAACAGATATCCATGAACATGCGATGGATGAATATTACAGATAGACTGTGAATGGGAGAATGAATATTACAGATATACGTGACCGGATGATTTGAATTATACAGATATATCGGACCTGGATGATGAATATTACAGATATACCGTGACCTGGATGATGAATATTACAGATATTACCGTGACTGGATGGATGGATATTACAGATAGAGACCTGGATGGATGAATTAATTCTTCAATATACCGTGACCTGGATGATGATATTTACATAGATATACCGTGACCGGAGGATGAATCTTACAGTATACCGTGACGGATGGATGAATATTACAGCATTCCCGTGCCCTGGATGATGAATATTACAGATACCGTGACTGGAGGATGAATAGTACAGATTCCTCCTTTGTTTCAATATCCTCCTTTTGATACTTCCTCCTATTACAGATATACCGTGACCTGGATGAATGAATATTACAGATATACCATGACCTGGGATGATATAGATATCCGTACCTGGATGGATTTCTTATACCGTGACCTGGATGGATGAATATTACAGATATACCATGACCTGATGCAATGGAATATTACAGATATACCGTGACCTGGATGGATAATATTACAGATATACATGACCGATGAATGAATATTACAGATATACCGGAACCTGGATGATGAATATTACAGATATACCATGACCTGGATGATGAATTTTAAGATATACGTGACCTGGATGTTGAAATTATAACAGATATACCGTCCTGGGATGATATTACAGTATAACGTGACTGGAGAGAATTCAGATATACCTGACCTGGATGGATGAATATTACAGATATTCACATGACCTGGATGAATTCCTTCTATACCCTGATCCCATGATACCGTGACCTGGAATGAATATTACAGATACCGTGACCTGGATGAATGAATATTACAGATATACCTGACCTGGATGGATGAATATTACAGCTATACCGTGACCGGATGGAATGAATATTAACACCAAAATAAGTGACCTGGGGCTGATATACCATGACCTCGGATGAGATGAATATTACAGATATACCGTGACCTGGATGAATGAATATTACAGATTACTGACTGGAGATGACTATACGATATCACGTGACCTGGAGGATGAATTACAGATATCCCATCCTGCTGTGATCGAATATTACAGATATACCGGACCCTGGATGGAGAATTATATACAGATATACCGTGACTGTTGATAATAAGATTACAGATCTACCGTGACCTGGATGGATGAAGATAAGATTTAATCGTGACCTGGATGGATGATATACAGATTCCGTGACGGAGATGAAATTACAGATACCGTACCTGGATGTGAATGAATTTACAGATATACCTGACCTGGATGAATGAATATTACGATATACCATGACCTGGATGATGAATATTACAGATATACCGTTGACCTGGATGGATGAATATTACAGATATACGTGACTTCTGGATGAATATTACAGATATACCGTGCCATGGTGGATGCCTGTGATGTAGAATATTACAGATATTTACCGTGACTGGATGGTATATTACGAGATACCTTTGACAGGCTTAATACTAGATATACGTGACCTGGATGAAATGATATTACAGATATACCGTGACCTGGATGGATGACTATTACATATACCGTGACCTGGATGTATTCGAATATACAGTGACCGGATGAGGAATATTTACAGATGATACCGGGACCGGATGAATAATATTACAGATATACCTGACCTGGATGGATGAATATTACAGATATACTCTGTACCTGCCTGATGATATTTCCATGAATATTACAGAGATTACAGTGACCTGGATGAATGAATATTTACAGATATAGCGTGACCTGGATGATGAAATTACAGATATCCGTGACCTGGATGAGATATATTCCAGATCTACCGTCCTGATGGCTGAATATTTACGATATACCGATGATATACCGTGCCTGGATGGATGAATATTACAGATATACCGTGACCTGGCGGATGAATATTTACAGATATACCGTGACCTGGATGGATGAATATTACAAGATATCCGGGACCTGGATGGATGAATATTACAAGATATACAGTGACCTGGATCGATGAATATTACAGATTACCGGACCTGGATTGAATGATACCAGATATACCGTGACCTGGATGATTCTATTACAGATATACCGTGCCTTGATTCTGATGAAATATACAGATATACCGTGCACTGATGATGAATATACAGAATATACCGTGATCTGGATGAATGAATATTACAGATATACCGGACCTGGATGTAATGAATATTACAGATATACCGTGACCTGGAGATGAATATACAGATATACCATGACCTGGATGGATGAATATACAGAATATAGACAGTGACCTGGATGGATGAATATTACAGATATACCGTGACCTGGATGGATCAATATCCTATGACCTCTGATAGTACATGATAATACTGGATGGATGAATATACAGACATAGTACCATACCTTTAGATTATACCTGGCCTTGATAATCATTACCGTTACATGGCTGGATTGTTACAGTCTTACATGAAATGGATGGATGGATATATGATGAGATTACAATTGTGACCTGGATGAATGAATATTACGATATACCAGTGACCTGTTGGATGAATATTACAATATACACGTTGACCTGGAGAATGAATATAACGATATACCATGAACCTGGATGTCTCCTTATTCGATACTGTGACCTGATGAATGGAAATTACATATAAGTGACCTGGAGGATGAATATTACAGATATTACTACGGATAATCCTGTGACCTGGATGCTGGATGAATATTACAGATATAACCGGTGACCTGGATGGATGAAAATATTACAGATAGACTCTCCCCTGGATGAATGAATATTTAGATACCGTGACCTGGTATGGTGATGAATATTACAGATATACCGTGACCTGGATGATGATATTACAGATATACCGTCACCTGGATGTGAATATTACAATATACCGTGACCTGGATGATGATATTACAGATATACCGTGACCTGGATGATGAATATTACAGATATAACGTGACCTGGATGGATGAATATTACAGATATAACCGTGACCTGGATGAGAATATTACAGATATTACCTCACCTCCTATGACCTGGCTGGAATATTACAGATATACCGTGACCTGGATGGAATGAATATTACAGATATACCGTGACCTGGATGAATGAATATTACAGATATACCGTGACCTGGATGCATGAGATTACAGATCCCCGTCCCTGATGACTTATATTTCCAGATATCCCGTTCCCTTGTTCTTGAATATATTCTCCATGACCTGATGAAACTTATCTTACAGATATACCGTGCCTGGTGATTTGAATATACAGATATACGTGACCATATACATTACTACCGTGACCTGGATGGATGAATATTACAGATATACGTGACCTGGATGGATGAAATTACAGATATACCTGACCTGGATGGATGAATATTAACAGATTTTATGACGTGACATGGATGGATGAATATTACAGATATACCATGACCGGATGGATGAATAGTTACAGATATACCTGACCTGGATGATGAATATTACAGATTACCGTGACCTGGCTGGATAGATATTACAGATATCTCCATGTGCCCACCTGGATGGAATGAACTATTACATGGGATATTACCGTGTACCTGGATGGTGATGAATCATACAGATATACCATGACTGGATGGATGAATATACAGATATACAGTGACCTGGATGATGAATATACAGATTATCCTGACTGGGGTGTATTACCGTATACTCTTGACCGCTGAATGACGTCCACAGATTTTACATTACCTGGATGGTATGATTCTCTAGACTATGACCTGGAGATGACCATTAACGATATACCGTGACTGGTGATGAATATTGACAGATATACCGTGACTGGATGGAATGGCCTATTTACAGAATATACCGTGGACCTGGAATGGATGGAATATTACAGATATTACCGTGTACCTGGATGAATGATATTACAATAACTCAGACGTAACTGGATGAATGAATATTACAGATATCCGTGCCCTGGATGGCTTGAATATTACAGATATACCGACCTGGATGGATGAATATTTACCCGGTATACCGTGCCCCTGGGGGATGGATGAATATTACAGATATACCGTGCCATGGATGGTGATTACGATATACCGTCCGTGCCCTGGATGGATGAATTTACAGATATACCGTGACCTGGATGGAATGAATATTACAGATATCGGACCGCTTGACCGGATGAATGGATAGATCATACCGTGACCTGGATGAATGAATATTACAGATATACCATGACCTGGATGATGAGATTAACCTGATAGTATACCGTGACCTGGATGAATGAATATTAACAGATTATACCGTGACGGATGAATGAATTTCTTACAGATATTTCCGTGTACCTGGCTGATTGACTGAATATCTACTATTACATACCGTGCGACCTGTGATGAATGAATATTACAGATATACCATGACACTGGATGGATGAATATTACAGATATACCGTGACCTGGATGGATGAACTATTACAGATAACCATGCCCTGGATGGATGATATTACAGATATAACCGTGACCGGAGGATGAATATTACAGAATACCCGTGACCGCGATGTGGATGAATATATACAGATATACCGTGACCTGGATGGATGAATAGTTACAGATTACGTGACCTGTGATGATTATTACAGATCTCCCCGTACAGTACCTGATGGAATGAATATTACAGATATACCGTTGACCTGGATTGATGAATATAACATATAACATGACTGGATGAGATAGAATAAATTACAGATACCGTGTTGACCTGGATGGATGAATATTAACAGATATACGTGACCTGTGATGAATGAATATTACAGATAGACTGTGACTGGATGAATGAATATTACAGTATCATGACCGTGTCAGAATACCGTGACCTGGATGGATATGAATAGTACAGATATACCGTGACCTGGATGGAGAATATTACAGATATACATGACCTGGGATGGATATGAATATTACAGATATTATACAGTTACCGGTGATGGATATGAATATTACAGAAAATACCATGACTTGGATGATGAATATTACAGATATACCGTGACCTGGAGGGAATGAATATTACAGTATACCAGTGACCTGGATGGATGAATATTACAGATATTACCGTGACCTGGATGATGATATTAGATATCCTCTTTACCCGTAATATACCGTGACCTGGATGGATGAATATTACAGATTATACCATGTGACCGGGATGGATAATGAATATTACAGATATACCGTGACCTGGATGAATGATATTTAACAGAATACACGTGACCTGGATGACATGATATTACAGATATCATGACTGGATGAATGAAATATTACAGATATACCATGACCTGGATGACATTATGATGAATATTACAGATATACATGACCTGGATGAGAATATTACGATATACATCGTGACCGGATGGGAAAGTATGAATATTACAGTATACCATGACCTGGATGATGATGAATATACAGATAACCATGACCTGGATGGATGAATATTACAGATATACCATTGACCCTCCTGGAGGTGAATGACTATTACAGATATACCTGACCGGAGTGATAGAATGATGTAATATTACAGGAATATAACCATGACCTGGATGTGAATGAATATTACAGATATACCGTGACCTGGATGGATGAATATTACAGATATACCAGTGACCTGGCATTGATGAATATATTAAGAATATACCATGACCTGGAGAGATATGAATATACAGGATTTATACGTTGACCGTGAGATGGATGAATATACGATATACCGTGACCTGGATGAATGAATATTACAGATATACCTGTGACCGGATGGATGAATATTACTACAGATATATACGACCTGGAGGAATGTGGATATTGAATATACAGATATACCGTGATTGACATGGAGGTGAATATTACAGATATACCGTGACAGATTGGTATGATGAATGAATATTATAGATTATACCGTGACCTGGATGGATGAATATTACAGAATAGTACCGGACCGGATGGATGAATATTACAGATTACCGTGACCTGGATGATGAATATTACAGATATACCTGACCGGTGAAGATGATGATGAATATTACAGATATACCTGACCTGGATGTAATGAATAGTACAGATATACCCGTGACCTGGATGATGAATATTACAGTATACCGTGACCTTGGATGAATGAATATTACAGATATACCGACCTGGATGATGAATTTCTACAGATTTTATACCGTGACCTGGATGAATTGAATATTCCAGATATACCGTGACCCTGGATGAAATGAAATACTTACAGATATAAGTACCTGGATGAGATATAAGATATATACGGTGCATGGTAATGAATGATTATTACAGATATACCGTGACTGGATGGCATGGATGGGATGAATATTACAGATTATACCATGACCTGGAGGATGAATATTACAGATTATTATACCGTGACCTGGATGATATGATTACAGATATATACCGTGACCTGGATGTGAATGAATATTACCAGATATACCATGACATGTGAAGATGAATATTACAGATATTTTTATCTCATGACCTGGAGGAATGAATATTACAGATATAACCGTGACCTGGATGAATGAATAATAACAGATATAACCATGACCTGGATGGAATGAATATTACAGATATACCTGACCTGGATGGATGAATATTACATATACCGTGACTGGATGGATGAATGATATTACAGATAGTACCGTGACCTGGATGGATGAATGAAAGATATACAGTTGACCATTGATGTGAGGAATATTAAGATACCGTTGACCTGGATGGATGAATATTACAGATACTAACGTTGACCTGGAATGGCATGAATATTAAGATATACCGTGACCTCTGGAAGGATGAATATTACAGATATACCGTGACCATGGAATGGAGAATATTACCAGATATACAGTTGACCTGGATGGAGGAATTATTACAGATATACTTGACCTGGATGGATGAATATTAAGATATACCGTGACCTGGATGAATGAATATTACAGATATACGTGACCTGTGGATGAACCCGTGATGGAATGAATATTACAGTTATATACGGAGATAAAGCGTCCTGGATGAATGAATATTACAGAGATATACCGTGACCTGGATGAATGGATATTACAGATATTACCGTGACCTGGATGGAATGAATATTACAGATATACCGTGACCTTGATGATGATATTACAGATATACCGTGACTGGATGGTATGATGAATATTACCAGATATACCGTGACCTGGATGGATGATATATAGTATAAAAGATATTTATACCATGACCTGGAGGAGAATATTCACAGATATCACCATGACCTGATGGAGGTTAAATTGTAGATAACCCTGCAACTATGTGGATGAATCATTACAGATATAACCATGCCCTGGAGGATGAAATTCGATATACAGTGACCTGGATTGGAGATTGATATTAGAGCATATATACAGGACCTGGATGACTCTATATGAAAGATATTACAGATATACAATGACTGATGATCCTGAATGATATGTACAATGGGATGAATAATTACAATATGACCTGGATGGATGAATATTACAAGATAGAACCTTGCCGTGGATGAATGAATATTACCAGATATACCCGTGACGGATGATGAATGATTACAGATAATCGTGACCTGATGGACGACTATTTACAGATATTACCAGTGACCTGGATGGTAAATTACAGAATATGACCTGGTATGTTAGTTCCGGACCGATGATATAAGTATACCGTGACCTGATGATATATACAGATAGACTGTGACCTGGATGAATGCAATATTACAGATATACAGGACCTGGATGCGATTGAAATATTCAACCGATAACGCGTGACTGGATGGATGAATATTACAGAATAGTACAGGGGGAATGAAGCACTCCGGATGCAGATGGAGAATATTACAGATATACTGTGACCGGATGATAAGTATAGGTGAGATGATGAATATTACAGATATCGTACCGGATATTAGTGAACCGCCTGGGTGTATCCGATTGGGACATGAGAATACAGGATATCTACCGAGTATAATTGTACCGATATCGTGACCTGGATGAATGAATAGTTTACAGAATATACCGGACCCTGGATGAATGAAATTAAGATGTATACGTGGACGGATGTATTGGAATATTATTAACAGATTATACCGGGAGAAGGGTGTGTGTGTGTGTGTGTGTGTGTGTGTGTGTGTGTGTGTGTGTGTGTCTGCCTGCATGCATGTGTGTATGAGTCTATGCATGCATGTGTGTATTTGTGTCTGTCTGCATGCATATTTTTATGTGTGTGTGTCTGTTTGCATGCATGTGCCTATGTGTGTGTGTCTCTGCATACATATGTGTATGTGTGCCTGTCTACATGTATGTGTGTCTGTCTGCATGTGTGTCTCTGTATGTATGTGTATGCATGTATGTGTGTTTTTGTGCATGTACATGTCTGCAAGTATGTGTCTGTCTGCATGTGTGTGTGTTTGTATGCATGTGTGTGTTTCTCTGTATAGATTGGTATATAGATGTGTGTGTTTGTCTGTATAACACACATTAATGTCATACAGGATTAATGTCTAGTGCCTGTTAATGTAAAAGGCTTAATTGTATGGTGGGTTAAATAAATGTAACATATTAAACGTGACCACTGGGTGCACTCAGCTTCCCCACAAAGTGGCACCGATTGGTTACGTGTGAGTGATAAATCTTCGGATTAGATTGTATGCATGACGGTGCTACTTCTTTATAGTCATTGGATTTTAATTTGGCTGGGGAAGCAGTATGGCATTTCCCACAAATATTTATTTCTAAAAGGCAGATGAACAATGCTTTTCTGTCCGTTATAACCACCAGAACCTATAGCTGCTAGTTACATAAAGAATATGCGTAGGGAAATAAATGAAATAGATATTATATTATAAGGGTATAATCTACACTTCCTATGGGGCAGAAGTGTAAACAATATCATTATAAATTAGCAAACCAATTATAAAGGCCCTCAGAGCTCCAGCCCTGCTCCTGTGGGGGTTCAGTGTTCTATGGCCCTCCATAATGTAGGGGTAAATTAAATTGCATAATGTACCCCTACCATAAATGATCATGAATAATAGACATCATCTAATGAAAGCTATATTAGCATTATATATATATAATGAATCACTATTTAGTTTCCCTTTAATTGGTATCTAGAATTATAGTTTCCTGTACATATCTAAACTTATTCAACATGAAGTACAAAATCTGCAGCAACCAATCAGATGTTAACAAATTGTAGTACACCAGTAAAAAGGGAACATTTAATTGGATGAGGCAAATAAACAGCACAACCAATCATATACATTTTGTCGCTTGCATTGGATTGGCCTGAATGTTTTTTTTTATTTAACTCTGTTGTGGGTCTGAATCTCTCTGACACGGATAAAGTCAAATGAAATCCAATCACCCTGCTGGGCCACGTGACCCTCTGGACCCTGCCCAATGGCTCTATTTACAGCCTGAGATCCCGACAGATGACGTCTAATTATAGCTCTTTTTGACTTTAAGTGGTCCAAGCAGAGAGCGACCGTAGATCAGGACAAGGACTTAATGTATTTCCCTTTAATCGGCTTCATCTCAAACTAAACCTTTATCTGCAAAGATCAGCAGTAAGTAACCTGAATGTCTCATTGTGTCTCCTGGACGTAAATATGGCGGATTGAGTAAAGAAAGGGTTAAACTTGGGGCTCTGGGCAGCCGGTGGAACCCTAAGCACATTCAGAATACTGGAAATATTGGGAGTGTCGTGTAACTAAGGCAAACTAAGGCAAAATCGTATTTTCTGAAAAGGAAAGGGTCCTTGTTTACCCCCCGACAAAAATCATTTTGTAAAATTACAAAAAAGTTTGCGCTACGTTTTTAAGATTTATTGAGAGAATTTGTTACAGGTCTCTGCGCTTTCTGTGGACAAACTCTAAACGAATACAATAGCCTTACAACAGAGACCCAGGAGCTGCAACAGGAAAAGGCCACATACTAACAAAGCCGTGTTGTAATAATCTTACAGGGAGATTCAATAAAAGTTCTTATCGTTAAAAATGGGGCTAATTTTGCCCCAACCAATCAGATGTTAGCTTTCAAATGTTAAATAAGTTCTGATTGGTTGGGACAAAATTAGCACCATTTTTAACAATAAGAACTGTTATTGAATAACCCTGAAGAACTTTTATTGAATAACCCTGCTTATTGTTAAAAATGGTGCTAATTTTGCCCCAACCAATCAGACATTATTTAACATTTGAAAGCTAACATCTGATTGGTAGAGATGTCCGAACTTCGCAAAATCCGGTCCGCTCGAGAGTCCGCGAATTTTCGAAAAAATTAAAAAATTCGAAAATCCGCGAGCGGACCCATTGAATCCCATTAAAATGAAAAATTCTTCGAAAATACGTGAAATCCTAGTAATTTAAAAAATTTTCGAAAACGCGGCTAGGAAAAGTTCGGAAGGCGAAAATCCGCTATATCCGCCGTTCGCGAATGAGGGAAATCCGCCGGCGAAAATCCGCTATATCCGCCGTTCGCGAATGAGGGAAATCCGCCACGGATCCGAGTTTGGATCCGCAAACCGGGCCATCACTACTGATTGGTTTAGCACGGTGGCTCAGTGGTTAGTACGGTGGCTCAGTGGTTAGCACTGATTCCTTGCAGCACTGAAGTCCTGAGTTCGATTCCACCCTTGGACACATCTGCAAGGAGTTTGAATGTTCTCCCCGTGCTTGCGTGGGTTTCCTCCGGGCACTCCGGTTTCCCCCACAATCATAAAGACCTACTGATAGGTTGTATATGTACATAAAGTGATTAGATTGTAAGGTCTTCAGGGCAGGGAAAGATGTGAATTGAGTTAATAATTGTAAAGCGCTGTGGAATATATAGTATAGTATATATATATATATATATATATATATATGTAAGAAATAAAATACATACATACATACATACATACATACATGTGGGGTTTTAACAAGGATGTGGATCTGGTATTATCCAGTCCATGACCTGTTCTTTAATTAGAAATCTCATTAACCAGGTAACCATAGATAACTAAAGCCCCGTAAGACATACGCTAGCCTGGAACTGACATCAAACGTCCGACTGCTTTCGCCAGGATCACAAATGACGCAGACAGGAGATGCTACACAAGATTGACGTCCGAAATGGCAGTCGCATAATCTATCGTTGTGTTTGAGGCCATCAACCTACTACCTGAAAAGCTCAATGGCCATTGTCCAATCTACATATAATGACTGACAGCCTTTTATAATAATATCTAGAATCCCATATACACCACCTATACCGGTTTATACGGGATTGTTCCATTCTACCATCTGGTCTGTCTCATCCCTTTCAGTTCACCTATTTCTAGATATTAATGTACAATATTATGCCCATGGAATTCCCCATTTATTACACTTTCAATCGCACGCGATTGTGTGCGCTTTTCTTGCGCGTTTGTGTTTGCTTTCGCATTTTGCGTTCGCGTTTTCGCGTTATGGAAACGCTGCGTTAACGCACCAAAAATGGTGAACGCATGCGTTACCAAAACGCGAACGGACGTGCAATCGCATGCACATCGGAAATGGCGGGAATTTTCGCGTTCCCGCGATTTCCATTTTAGCGAAAATCGCCTAGCCCTAACAAAAGCATTTTATGTTTTCCAGAATGTTCCAGAGTTTTTCACGCCGCTGGTGCACGACTTGTTCTCTGTGGCAATACGTGGGAGAAATTAGAAGCTCTGCATGATGCCTTAATCAGTGTGGCAGATCCCAGTGTGGTACGTTTTTTTGGCCATAAATAGGATTGTGACTTTAGTTCCCCTTTAAGCCATGTCATAAAATAGTAATACTGTGGTTCCAAGGCTATGTATGATTTATCCGATAACAAGACTAATGTTTGTCCCTAGACATTTACACCCAAACTGGTTCTACTTGACATCAGCGATATGGACAATATCCAAGAGACGGCCAAGGAAATCTTGGATTGTTACTCCTGTATAGACGTCCTCATTAACAACGCCAGTATGAAAATAAAGGGGCCCTTGCAGAGTGTATCTTTGGAACTAGATAAGAAGATGATGGACGCCAATTACTTTGGTCCTATTACTTTAATTAAAAGTAAGTAGTTCTAAATATCACACAATAGACACAAAGACCTACAAGTGTTTGATGTTAGTCCAGTCCAACCTACTCAGCAATATCCTCATTTCCTGCTGATCCAGAGGAAGGCAAAAAAAAAAAACAACCAAATTAATGAAGGGGAAAAAAATTCCTTCCTGACTCCAAGTGGCAATGGGAAATTTCCCTGGATCACTCTACTTTATGTATTCAATCCAGTAACTTGTAACATTCCTTGTTTGTAGAAACTCATCCAGCTTTTTATTAAACTGACCAATGAACCTGCCATAACAACTCACTAAGACCAGTTCCATAGCTTTACCGTTCTCACAGTGACAACACCCTTTCCCACTCTACTTTATGTATCAATACCAGTAACTTGTAACATTCCTTGTTTGTAGAAACTCATCCAGCGTTTTTATTAAAACTGACCAAATGAACCTGCCATAACAACGTCCACTGGAAGACATTCCATAGCTTTACCGTTCTCACAGTGACAAACCCTTTCCCAACTCTACTTTATGTATCAATACCAGTAACTTGTAACATTCTTGTTTGTAGAAACTCATCCAGCCTTTTTTTAAACTGACCAACCTGCCATAACACGTCCACTGGAGACAGTTCCATAGCTTTAACCTTTCTCACAGTGACAAACCTTTCCCAACTCTACTTTTAGTCAATACCATAACTTGTAACATTCCTTGTTGGTAGAAACTCATTCCAGCTTTTATTAAAACTGACCAATGAACCGCCATAACAACGTCCCCTGAAGACAGTTCCATAGCTTTACCGTTCTCACAGGGACAAACCCTTCCCAACTCTACTTTAGTATCATACCAGTAACTTGTACATTCTTGTTTGTAGAACTCATCCGCTTTTTTATTAAACTGACCAATGAACCTGCCATAACAACGTCCACTGGAAGACAGTTCCATAGCTTTACCGTTCTCACATGACAAACCTTTCCCAACTCTCTTTATGTAGTCAATCCCCCCAGTAAACTTGTAACATTCCTTGTTGTAGAAACTCATTCCAGCTTTTTATTAAACTGACCAATGAACCTGCCATAACAACGTCCACTGGAAGACAGTTCCATAGCTTTACCGTTCTCACAGTGACAAACCCTTTCCCAACTCTACTTTATGTATCAATACCAGTAACTTGTAACATTCCTTGTTTGTATAAACTCATCCAGCTTTTTATTAAACTGACCAATGAACCTCCATACCAACGTCCACTGGAAGACAGTTCCATCTCTTTACCGTTCTCACAGTGACAACCCTTTCCCAACTCTACTTTATGTATCAATCCCAGTAACTTGTAACATTCCTTGTTTGTAGAAACTCATCCAGCTTTTTTATTAAACTGACCAATGAACCTGCCATAACAACGTCCACTGGAAGACAGTTCCATAGCTTTACCGTTCTCACAGTGACAAACCCTTTCCCAACTCTACTTTATGTATCCAATCCCAGTAACTTGTAACATTCCTTGTTTGTAGAAACTCATCAGCTTTTTATTACTGACCAATGAACCTGCCATAACAACATCCACGTAAGACAGTTCCATAGCTTTACCGTTCTCAAGTGACAAAACCCTTTCCAACTCTACTTTATGTATCAATCCCATAAACTTGAACATTCTTGTTTGTAGAAACTCATCCAGCTTTTATTAAACTGACCAATGAACCTGCCATAACAACGTCCACTGGAAGACAGTTCCATAGCTTTACCATTCTCACAGTGAAAAAACCCTTTCCCAACTCTACTTTATATCAATCCCAGTAATGTAACATTCCTTGTTTGTAGAAACCATCCACTTTTTATTAAACTGACCAATGAACTGGCCATTACAAACGTCCACTGGAAGACAGTTCCATAGCTTTACCGTTCTCACAAGTGACAAACCCTTTCCCAACTCTACTTTATGTATCAATACCATAACTTGTAACATTCCTTGTTTGTAGAAACTCATCCAGCTTTTTATTAAACTGACCAATAACCTGCCATAACAACGTCCACTGAAGAAGTTTCCATAGCTTTACCAGTTCTCACAGTGACAACCCTTTCCCAACTCTACTTTATTTATCAATCCCAGTAACTTGTAACATTCCTTGTTTGTAGAAACTCCTCCAGCTTTTTTTATAAACTGACCAATGAACCTGCCATAACAACATCCACTGGAAGACAGTTTCCATAGCTTTACCGTTCTCACAGTGACAAACCCTTTCCCAACCTCTACTTTATGTATCAATCCCAGTAACTTTGTAACATTCCTTGTTTGTAGAAACTCATCCGCTTTTTTATTAAACTGACCAATGACCTGCCATCAAACTCCACTGGAAGACAGGTCCATAGCTTTACGTTCTCACGTGACAAACCCTTTCCCAACTCTACTTTATGTATCAACCCCAGTAACTTGTAACATTCCTTGTTTGTAGAAAACTCATCCAGCTTTTTATTAAACTGACCAATGAACCTGCCATAACAACGTCCACTGGAAGACAGTTCCATAGCTTTAACCGTTCTCACAGTGACAAACCCTTCCCAACTCTACTTTATGTATCAACCCAGTAACTTGTAACATTCCTTGTTGTAGAAACTCATCCAGCTTTTTATTAAATGACCAATGAACCTGCCATAACAAGTCCACTGGAAGACAGTTCCATAGCCTTACCGTTCTCACAGTGACAAACCCTTTCCCCACTCTACTTTATGTATCAATACCATTAACTTGTAACATTCCTTGTTTGTAGAAACTCATCCAGCTTTTTATTAAACTGACCAATGAACCCCATAACAACGTCCACTGGAAGACAGTTCCATAGCTTTACCGTTCTCACAGTGACAAACCCTTTCCCAACTCTACTTTATGTATCAATACCAGTAACTTGTAACATTCTTGTTTGTAGAAACTCATCCAGCTTTTATTAAACTGACCAATGATGAAACGAATGCATAACAACGTCCACTGGAAGACAGTTCCATAGATTTACCGTTCTCACAGTGACAAACCCTTTCCCACTCTACTTTATGTATCAATACCAGTACTTGTAACATTCCTTGTTTGTAGAACCCATCCAGCTTTTTTTAAACTGACCAATGAACCGCCCATAACACCGTCCACTGAAGACAGTTTCCATAGCTTTACCGTTCTCACAGTGACAAACCCTTTCCCAACTCTACTTATGTATCAATCCCAGTAACTTGTAACATTCCTTGTTTGAAGAAACTCATCCAGCTTTTTATTAAACTGACCAATAACCTGCCCATAACACCTCCAACTGGAAGACAGGTTCCATAGCTTTACCGTTCCACAGTGACAAACCCTTTCCCACTCTAACTTTATGTATCATACCAGTAACTTGTAACATTCCTTGTTGCAGAAACTCATCCAGCTTTTTATTAAACTGACCAATGAACTCTGCCATAACAACATCACACTGGAAGACAGTTCCATAGCTTTACCGTTCTCACATGACAAACTCTTTCCCAACTCTACTTTATGTATCAATACCAGTAACTGGTAACTTTCCTTGTTTGCAGAAACTCATCCAGCTTTTTATTAAACTACCAATGAACCGGCCATAACAACATCCACTGGAAGACAGTTCCATAGCTTTACCGTTCTCCATGACACCCTTTCCCAACTCTACTTTATGTATCAATCCCAGTACTTGTAACATTCCTTGTTTGTAGAAACTCATCCAGCTTTTTATTAAACTGACCAATGAACCTGCCATAACAACGTCCACTGGAAGACAGTTCCATACTTTACCTTCTCACAGTGACAAACCCTTTCCCAACTCTACTTTATGTATCATACCAGTAACTTGTAACATTCCTTGTTGTAGAAAACTCATCCAGCTTTTATTAAACTGACCATGAACATGCCATAACAACTCCACTGGAAGCAGTTCCATAGCTTTACTGTTCTCACAGTGACAAACCCTTTCCCAACTCTACTTTATGTATCAATCCCGTAACTTGTAACATTCCGGTTTGTAGAAACTCATCCAGCTTTTTATTAAACTGACCAATGAACCTGCCATAAACAACGTCCACTGGAAGACAGTTCCATAGCTTTACCGTTCTCACAGTGACAAACCCTTTCCCAACTCTACTTTATGTATCAATCCGTAACTTGTAACATTCCTTGTTTGTAGAAACTCATCCAGCTTTTTATTAAACTGACCAATGACCCTGCCATAACAACATCCACTGGTAGACAGTTCCATAGCTTTACCGTTCTCACAGTGACAACCCTTTCCCAACTCTACTTTATGTTCAATCCAGTAACTTGTAACACTCTTGTTTGTAGAACCATCCACTTTTTATTAAACTGACCAATGAACCTGCCATAACAACATCCATCTGGAAGACAGTTCCACAGCTTTACCTTTCTCACAGCGACAAACCCTTTCCAACCTACTTTTATGTATCAATCCCAGTAACTTGTAACATTCCTGTTTGTAGAAACTCATCCAGCTTTTATTAAACTCCAATGAACCTGCCATAACAACGTCCATGAGAACAGTTCCAAGCTTACCGTTCTCACTGTGAAAAACCCTTTCCCAACTCTACTTTATATTCAATACCATATACTTGTAACATTCCTTGTTTGTAGAAACTCATCCAGCTTTTTTATAACTGACCAATGACCCTGCCATAACAATGTCCACTGGAAGACTTCCAGCTTTACCGTTCTCACAGTGACAAACCCTTTCCCAACTCTACTTATGACAATACAGTAACTTGTAACATTCCTTGTTGTAAAACCCATCCAGCTTTATTAAACTGACCAATAACCTGCCATAACACGTCCACTGGAAGACAGTTCCATAGCTTTCCGTTCTCACAGTGACAAACCCTTTCCCAACTCTACTTTATGTATCAATACCAGTAACTTGTAACATTCCTTGTTTGTAGAACTCATCCAGCTTTTATATAAACTGACCAATGAACCTGCCATAACAGTCCACTGGAACGACATTTCCATAGCTTTAACCGTTCTCACAGTGACAAACCCTTTCCCAACTCTACTTTATGTATCAATCCCGTAACTTGTAACATTCCTGTTTGTGAAACTCATCCAGCTTTTTATTAACTGACCAATGAACCTGCCATAAACAACGTCCACTGAACAAAGTTCCATAGCTTTCCCGTTCTCACAGTGAAAACCCTTTCCCAACTCTACTTTATGTATCAATACCAGTAACTTGTAACATTCCTGGTTGTAAAACTCATCCAGCTTTTTATTAAACTGACCAATGAACCTGCCATACAACGTCCACTGGAAGACAGTTCCATAGCTTTACCGTTCTCACAGTGCCAAACCCTTTCCCAACTCTACTTTATGTATCAATCCCAGTAACTTGTACTTCCTTGTTTGTAGAAACTCATCCACTTTTTATTAAACTGACCAATGAACCTGCCATAACACGTCCACTGGAACAGTTCCATAGCTTTACCGTTCTCACAGTGACAACCCTTTCCCAACTCTACTTTATGTATCAATCCCAGTAACTTGTAACATTCCTTGTTTGTGAAAACCCATCCAGCTTTTTATTAAACTGACCAATGAACTGCCATAACAACTGTCACTGGAAGACAGTTCCATAGCTTTCCGTTCCTCACAGTGACAAACCCTTTCCCAACTCTACTTTATGTCACATACAGTAACTTGTAACATTCCTTGTTTGTAGAAACCCATCCAGCTTTTTTTAAACGGCCAATGAACCTGCCATAACAACGTCCACTGAGAACAGTTCCATAGCTTTACCGTTCTCACAGTGAAACCCTTTCCCAACTCTACTTATGTATCAATACCAGTAACTTGTTAACATTCCTTGTTTGTAGAAACTCATCCAGCTTTTTATTAAACTGACCAATGAACCCTGCCATAACAACGTCCACTGGAAGACAGTTCCATAGCTTTACCGTTCTCACAGTGACAACCCTTTCCGCACTTGGAAGCCTAAACCTTTTATCTTCAAGTCTTAAGGGATGTCCACGTGTCCTCTGACATGTTCTATTGGTGAACAATGCCCCAGATAGTTTATTGTATGGCCCGCTAATGTATTTATACACAGAAATCATATCCCCACGCAAGCGCCTTTTCTCCAGCGTACATAATTGTAACTTTTCCAGTCTCTCTTCATATTCAAGCTCCCCCAATCCCCTTATTAATTTAGTTGCCCTTCTCTGAACCCTTTCCATTTCAAATATGTCCTTTTTGTACACAGGATTCCAAAATTGCACTGCATATTCCAAATGAGGCCTTACCAATGCTTTGTAAAGAGGGAGAATTACATTTTCCTCCCTTGAATCCATACCTCTCTTTATACGAGACAATACCATGCTGGCTCTGGCTGTTGCTGCCTGGCACTGCTTGCTACCTTTAAGTTTGTTATCCACCAAAACTCCAAGATCCCTTTCCAACAGGGATTCACTTAACACAGAGCCATTTATAGTTTAAGCAGCACAAGGATTTTTAAGTCCAAAATGCATCACCTTCCATTTCTCAACATTGAATTTCATCTGCCACTTAGCAGCCCAATGTGACAATCTATCTAGATCCCCTTGCAATGATTGCACATCCTCTGAAGTTTTTAATGGTCGACAAAGTTTTGTGTCGTCAGCAAACACAGAAACCTTGCTGACAATACCCACTTCCAAATCATTAATAAATAGAATAAATAGAAGCGGCCCCAACACAGAACCCTGTGGCACCCCACTTAGCACTTTAGTCCATAATGATGAAGCCCCATTGACAACTACTCTCTGCATTTTATTCATTAACCAATTTTCTATCCATGTACAAATGTGACTCCCCAGACCAACAGACCTTAGCTTATTCATTAGTCCCTATGGGGGACTGTATCAAAAGCCTTTGCAAAATCCAAGTAAACTACATCTACTGCTATGTCATAAAAGCCAATCTAGCTTGTTTTACAAGATCTATTCTGTTTTGAACCCTTTGTTGCCCACAGACTTTGTGGTTATTAAAATTCTGCCTTATTTCCATAGCTATTCTTCCACATATGATATCAAGACGCACAGGACAGATCGTTTTGGTGAATACCATTCAAGGGAAGATCGGGGTTCCTTTCCGCGCTGCCTGTAAGTAAAGTTATCAATAAATGGAAGTAGGAGAAGGGGGATTCCAATGGTTTCATTGTTTAGTTAATAAAATCGACATCTATCTTTCCAATTAAAAGACGTACACCGTCTTGTGTCACAGGTCAGTAGTAACTTTCACGTTACCCAGAAAGATTTAAAGCCGCGCTAACCGATATTACATTGGTTATCACATTGCCTGTACGTGTGTGACTATATTGTGCAGAGTCTCTGTGTGATTGATGCTGCTCCTTCAGAGAACCAGAGAGGCAGCTCACGGCATTTACAGACTCCCCATCTCTGTGTTCAGTATCTGCAACTCAATTCAAACTTACCCCCAGGGATGTCTCTAGGGTTTTTTGCCACCTGAGCCAAACTTTTGAATGCTGCCCATATGTACCACTAGGCGCCATGAAGGGCGCCACCGCAAACCAGGGTTAGGTGTTTGCGGCTTCCAGGAATGGGTGTGGTTAAACATTTGGTGTTTTTAACTTCACATCACAGCGGTATTTATACAGTTCCTCAAAAAGACATTAATCCATCCCATAATTCCTGCCGCTTTTCTTAAAAAAAAAAAAAATTTAAGTGAGCATTTTGCTCGTATTGCCTCATTAGAGAGACACCCCTGCTTACCCCACTCATAAACACTTGGGACTATACGATGTAGATGTGCTACTACATTTCGTTATTTCTGTGAAATTCTACAAAATGCTGTTAGTTTCCTGGGTCTCCCGGATTAACTATAGACATAATGAATTGTCCTCGAAAACTTGGATATTCCACTAGCAAGGACTGGGCACCGCTGATCTAATCCCCAAGTCAGCCAGTCTCATAACGTTCTAATCCCCCTAATCCATCTTATCTCTCCCAATTTCCTCCATATTTTACCTACACAAAAATAAAAAAGTATGCTGAAAAACAGCAATATCTAAAGGGTCACCATAATTTGAATGCATTGAATGGAATATGTCCAGTTAAATAACTACTATTTTGTGTTGGACATAGAGGATAACTTTAGGTTGCCCTTTAAATAATTACATTTATGTCATGGATTAAACAAGAACTAGACGGGGGAGTTTACATTTTGAATATGGTATTTTGTGCAGTTTGTAAGGCAACAAGCCATAGTTGTATATTGTTGTATTAATGTGAGTGAGTTAATACGTATATTTGTATTATTGTGCTTTTATTTTGTATTTTGAAAAATCTGTGTGTGTTTGTGTGTCAGAGACTTTATAAGACAGAGTACAATTCGAGTAAAATTCAAGTGTGAGGTGGGCTTCTCCAATGTGTCTCCCACGTCCTTAACTTATTTTGTGTCTCTAGTAATAGTTGCCCATATTACGTTGCTATTTTTGTGCAGTACAGATTCACAGCAAGAAGGAAAACATAACTTTCCAATACTGCCATCTAAAGGCAAGTAAACGGAGAGCAACCATTACATTGCTTTCTAAGAATATGAAATAGAGCAGCCATGGACTGTAAAATAATTATCCTTTAGCACAGAGGGATACATATTAACTCATTGGGAAACTAGTTCCAAGTCACTGGTTCACACATGCTCAGAGTGACTAAAGGGCTCATCATTACACAGGATGTATCTCCAGTTACTTAGTGAGGCATCATTGTTCTTCAATAAAACTGAAACCCCAGAAGTAGTTTTCTTAGTTGGTAGGTGAAGCATTAACCTTTCCTGTTGTTTTAATATTTTCCTCTCGCTAGATGCAGCATCTAAACACGCCATCCAGGGTTTCTTCGATTGTCTGCGGGCTGAAGTGGAAGAGTTTGATATCTCTGTGAGCACTGTCAGTCCTACATTCATTCGCTCCTACCATGTCCAACCCCAGCCTGGAAACTGGGAGGCGTCAATCTGGAAATGTAAGGACAAATACACTGGATTTAGATATTCCATTATTTATACACACAATACATTATACCCTCATACCGTACTGTCTAAGGGAATTAATATGGCAGCTCCCACCCATATGTATAAATATAAATATACAGAGAAGGAATGTTCTGTACACACAATAAGCTATACCCTCATACTGTACTGTCTAAGGGAAACACTATGGCAGCTCCCACCCATATGGATAAATATACAGAGAAGGAATTTGTACACACAAAGCTATACCCTCATACGTTCTGTCTAAGGGAAAACATATGGCAGCTCCCACCCATATGATTAAATATACAGAGAAGGAATGTTCTGTACACACAATAAGCTATACCCTCATACTGGATGTCAAGGGAAACAATATGGCAGCTCCCATCCATATGTATAAAAATATACAGAGAGGAATGTTTAGTTACATCAATAATCTATACCCAATACGGTATGTCTAAGGGAAACAATATGGCAGCTCCCACCCATATGTATAAATATACAGAGAAGGAATGTTCTGTACACCATACCAGACACCCCCATTGATGGCTGATGGGGTAAGTGTGACGTGTGATGACAGCTGATTTGCTGATGATGGAGAACATTGCAGAGATTCTGGATGGAAATAGGTTTTTAACCAGCGCTTTACTTGGCACAATGGAGCTTTCTTATTCAGTCACAATCATCCTCCCACTCACGTCAGGATTGAGGTTTTCTGTTTCACGTTCCCCGACAGATCCGACTATTCTAACTAGTTCTGTGATGTTCCAACCCACCTGGACTCAACGATCATTAACATCGATTTTCATTACTGTGAATTAAGCCCCTCCCAATTATCTTACCTCTGTAGTTTGAGTCAACACAACGGGATCCTTCATCCCTACTGACCATTCGCCACTAGCGATCAGTCAGCCAGGATGATGGACTGTCAGCCCAAAGGTAGCCACGACCAACAGTCCATAGAGGACCGCACAATCAACCGTGGTTTTCCAATTCGGACGAACGTGCGGTCGCAGGCAGCCACATGCAATTTATCCCCCAATCCACTGAGACACTGACGTATCAGAAGATAGGGCTGAAATATACACAGACTTAGGGGCATATTTATAAAAGTCTGACTTTTTCGCCAAATAATTAACGCCGAACATCGCAGCGAAACATCTGAAAAAGGCGAACGGGCGCGATAAAGAGCGAAAAGTATCGCAGCGAAAACTTAGCGCATCTAAGATGACTGCATTGCGAAAACCATTGGAAACGTGAAAGGGCCACGATAACACAATCTAAACCCAAAAATGTCCACCACACATTTACAAATAATTATTGATCCAATCCATTTATAAATTCTAATTTGGAATACAAATCAATTTTCCACCGCACATTCGCCTTCCTCATGCGTGATTGCTTTTCCAATCGCCTTTCTAATGTGTGATTGCTTTTCCAATCGCCTTTATAATGCGTGATTGCTTTTCCAATCGCCTTTCTAATGCGTGATTGCTTTTCCAATCGCCTTTATTGTCTAATATAAAGGTACAAAGGACACGACTGAGTATTACAGGGAATATGGGTACCACTCATGTATTATAAGGGGATAATGTATCCCCTACTGAAATTATAAGGATATAAGAATCACTGAGAGGAGTCTGTGTTCTAATAAAGGTAAAGGACCAGACTGAGTTTACAGAGGAACGCTGGGTACCCACTATGTATTATACGGGATAATGTATTCCCCTACTGTAAATTATAGGATATTAGAATCACTGAGGGTTTCTGTGTCTATATAAAAGGTAAAGGACACCAGACTGAGTTATACATGGGGAACTCTGGGTACCACTCAGAATTAAGGGATAATGTATCCCATACGTAAAATTATCAGGATATTAGAATCACTGAGGAGTTCTGTGTCTATATTGAGAAGGTTACAAGGACACAGACTGAGTTTAAAGAGAACGGCTGGGTAACCCCAACTTAGTATTCTAGGGATATGTATCCCCTACTGTAAAGTATAAGGATATTAGAAGTCACTGAGGAGTTCTGTGTCTATATAAAGGGACAAGGACACAGACTGAGTTATACAGGGAACACTCTGGGTGCAATCATGTATTATAAGGATAAGGTATCCCTACTGTAAATTATAAGGAATTAGAAGTCACTGAGGATAGTTCTGTGTCTATATAAAGGTCAAGGACACAGACTGAGTTTACAGGGAACTCTTGGGTACCAATTCATGTATTATAAGGGATAATGTATCCCCTACTGTAAATTATAAGGATATATTAGAAGTCACTGAGGAGTTCTGTGTCCATATA
The DNA here is from genome assembly GCA_019447015.1 of Hymenochirus boettgeri. Lineage (NCBI taxonomy): Eukaryota > Metazoa > Chordata > Amphibia > Anura > Pipidae > Hymenochirus > Hymenochirus boettgeri. Next base: position 3,903,400 of record CM033476.1, on the reverse strand, counting down.
AGGTACAAGGACACAGACTGAGTTTTACAGGGAAACGCTGGGGTTACCATATGTATTATAAGGATAATGTATCTCTACTGTTAAATTATAAGGGATATTAGAAGTCACTGAGGCAGTTTGTGTCTTATAAAGGTACAAGGACACAGAATGAGTTTTAAAGGGAACTCTGGGGTACAATCATGTATTATAAGGGATACATGTATCCCCTACTGTCAATTATAAGGATATAGAAGTCACTGAGGAGTTCTGTGTCATATAAAGGTACAAGGACAGATGAGTTATACAGGTAACCTCTGGGGACCACTATGTATTTAAGGGAATAATGTATCCCCAACTGTACATATAAGCGATCTTAGAAGTCAGAGAGTTCTGTTGTCTATATAAGGTACAAGGACACAGACTGAGTTATACGGGAAACTCTGGGTACCACTATGTATTATAAGGGATAATGTTCCCCATACTGTAAAATTATAAGGATATTAGAAGTCAATGAGAGCTCTGGTCTATATAAAGGTCAAGGACACAGACTGAGTTAATACAGAGAACGTGGGTACCACTTATTGTCTTATAAGGGATAAATGTACTCCCTATGTAAATTTATTAAGGAATTAGAAGTCATGAGGAGAGTTCTGTGTTCTATATAAAGGTACAAGGCACCGATGAGTTATACAGGGGGAACTCTGGGTACCACAGTATTTATAAGGGATAATGTATCCCCAACTGTAAATTATAAAGGATATTAGAAGCACTGAGGAGTTCTGTGTCCATCTAACGGTACAAGGACACAGACTGAGTTATACAGGGAACGCTGGGTACCACTCAGGTATTATAAGGATATGTATCTTCATACTTAAATTATAAGGATATTAGAAGTCACGAGGAGTTCTGGGTCATTAAGGTACAAGGACAACAGACTGTTATACAGGGAACTCTGGGTGTACCATAATGGATTATAAGGGATAAGTATCCTCCTGTAAAATTATAAGGATATTAGAGTCACTGAGGAGTTCTGTGTCTATATAAAGTACAAGGACACAGAATTGAGTTATACAGGAACTCGGGTACCACTCATGTATTATAAGGGATAGTATCCCCCTACTGTAACTTATAAGGATATTAGAGTCACTTGAGGGTTCTGTGTATATATAAGGTACAAGGGACACAGACTGAGTTATACAGGGAAATCTGGGTCCCACTCATGTATTATAGGGATAATGTATCCCCTACTGTAAATTATAAGGATATTAGAAGTCATGAGGAGTTCTGTGTCAATAAAGGTACAAGACAACAGAATGAGTTAGACAGGGAATTCTGGTACCACTTCAATGTATTATTAAGGGTAATGTATCCCTACTGTAAATTATAAGGATATTAGAAGTCACTGAGGAGTTCTGTGTCCATATAAAGGTACAAGGACAAGCTGAGTTATACAGGGAACTCTGGGTACACTCTGTATTATACTAAGGGATAAGTATCCCCTACTGTAATTATACGGATATTAGAAACGTCAATGCGGAGTTCGGTGTCATTATAAAGGTACAAGGACACAGATTGAGGTATACAGGGAACTTGGGTACCACTCATGTATTTATAAGGATTAAGTATCCCCTTCTGTAAATTATAAGGAATTAGAAAGTCACTGATGAGTTCTGTGTCTATATAAAGGTCAAGGACCACAGACTGAGGTATACAGGGAACTCGGTACCACTCATGGATTATAAGGATATGTAGCCCCTTTCTGTAAATTATAAGATATTAGAAGTAATAGAGGCGCTCTGTGTCTTATATTAAAGTACAGACCACAGAGTGGGTTATTATTACAATCATCTAGATAATGGTATCATCTGTTGTTTAAGTTAGATAACTCGACTTGAAGTTTAGGCTTTGGAAGACGTTTCGTTAGCATCCGACGGCTTCTCAATTCAGAATGACTGTTACAAGAATCGGGGATGTCCAATAAGCATTATTACAGGAATGGTGTAAGGGACCTTCTGAATGCATTAGGTGAGTCATTATCGTGGCCAAGGAAACAGAAGGTTCAAGAGAGGTGTTAGGAGCCATTTATGTGAAAAATAAAGAAACAGACTGAATAAAGGTGGGGGGTTTCCGACACCATCTGTTGCCATGTACAATGACTGTTTGAACCTTACTCTGGCGGTTCTATAACACCTCTTAGCCACTATCTATCACACCCTTAACACCTGGTTTTTTTTTTTTTTTTTTTTTTTGCCTGTGGATATGATAAATGGGGGACAATTCCATGATTGACTCTGACACTAATAGGACGAAGCCGGTAATAAGCTGGGCATCTTTTAGGAACGAGTGATGGTCAGTAATACAAGTAAAATCAGTTATGGGATTTTTTAGGGTGGGAAAATATCTAACTAATTTCTTTTTTCTAAACATATAAACATTTTAAAGGGCAAGTCTGACCCGCCCCCAGTTCTATTTCCATTAGTTGATCTCACCGCCTGTAATATGACTTATATATAGCCACGAGATTCCTGCAGTCCAGCAGCACTCACAGTATCTGCAGGTACCTGATTTGACATCGCCACCTCCTCTCTTTAAGCTGTATGAACTCTTTACAGGCTTGAAATGTACAGAGAAGGTTGGCTTGGGCAAACAGCTGTCAATATTGGGTGTGGCATCAGCCCTTCTTGATGGCTGACTACCAGGAAGGACTATTTTAAAGACTTAGGCGCTATCGCTCTGGGAAACTCCCAAACGCAATTTCATTATTGCGTTTGCGACTGTGGGAAATCCGAATAGGGTGTTAAACCATCACTGAAAAATTAGGGCAAAGGCAATATTGATCGCGAGGGGTCTTTTCGATTCCCGAGAGCCGCGCAAGGACAGAGTCATGCAAGCGATAGCGAAGCGGGTTTAGCGTGACTTTAACCCAAAAAAGGGAGGCAGCGCTCTCGGTAAATGAGGATATCAGGTGTTGTTACTACATTCCTAGACGATTTAAATATTTACATCACCATTAAAAATGATGGATGATTATAATGGTTGATGTCACTAGTGTTATAGTATACACAGCGCTGAGAGATTATAAAAAATATTAGTTATCCTATAACAGTAAAATATACAAACAGGAACCTTCATCCAGTGATGGAATACTCTACCACTATATTCCCGCGGATATGGGAGACCAGTCTCAAGTTCAGCTCTCGCTTTAATGGTAGCAATAACTGTAGCCAGCAAGATGGATACACCATATTATCCTTTCTTAATAGGAACTGCAGGAGGTCAAGATGCTCTTCTACTACATTTTTGGACAGTAAACCTTAAAAAAAAAAATATAAAAAACCCAAAAAAAATTTGATTTCAATAAGGCTAGACCACCTAGCGCCAGGGGTGACCCTACCATGAAGCAAACTGAAACATTTGCTCAGTGCTTAAAGGCGGCAGTTAAAAAAAAATCAGTGTTACCAATCACCAATCAGTGTTAAGTCAGCCCTCCAGTCCACAGTAGTCAATATTAAGTCAGCCCTCCATCCACAGTCGGTTTAAGTCAGCCCTCCAGTCCACCAGTAGTCAATATAAGTCAGCCCTCCATTCCACCAGTCAGTGTTAAGTCAAGCCCTCCAGTCCACCAGGTCAGGTTAAGTCAGCCCTCCAGTCCACCAGTCAGTTGTTAATCAGCCCTCTAGTTCCACCAAGTCAGTGTTAAGTCAGGACTCTAGTCCACCAGTCAGTTGTTAAGTCAGATCTAGTCCACCAGTCAGTGTTAAGTCAGCATAAGTCCACCAGTCAGTGTTAAGTCAGCCTCCCAGATTCACCAGCCGTGTAGTCAGTCCACCATACCCACCACTACAAAGCCAAGCTTGTGTTCCTGGATGAAGCCACGCGATTCACGGGCAGTCCCCAGTCTGCTGGCAGGACGGCATTTAAAAAGTTGTTCAGGTGTCAAAAAACTAGGGAAACCAGTTGCCTAGTGGTTTCTCACATTGCAAATATGTCAGGCATGGCAATTTGGGTGGCCAATGGTTTGGTGCGCATGTGATCACCATGGCATACATAGGTTACCTGAACATATCATGTACGTAATTTTTGTTTTTTTTTTTTTTTTGTTTTTTTGTGGTTGTTAAAACTTGCCTGTCTTTATAACGACACATTCACATTCATAAAAGCCAAAGAAGGAGCTTTGCCACACCCAAAGGATCCAGGCAACCAAGCCCCGTTTTGGTCCTCAAAATCACAACCATAAACAGCAACGATTGTGGCGCTGAAAACATAGTGTATATGTGGGTCGGGCCCCGTCGGGCCCATGTGGTGACCCTGAAGTTTATAAGTTTCCGGCATTTCTAATTCATTAAAGAGAAATGATCTGCAGGCGAACTTTCAGTACAGTTTGTGTAGTACAGATTGTACCCGGAATAACTGCCCTCATTAGCTCCCATTATACCAAAGTGCGCTGTTAGCTATTTTGTTGCGAGTGGGAGTCTTTAAATGAATAGATCAAGGCTTTGATGTAAACCATTTGCACATGGACTTCAGTGTAGCACGATTATCATTTATATTTCTACAGTCCCTGTGGAGTTGCAACTTTTTACGGTTTGCGTTTAGAAACGTATTTCCTGATCTGACTTGAATCTCCCACCACCAATCAAAATCATTCTCAACTCTTGTAAAATTTCCATTTGTCGCATTTAAATCAGTAAGGATGTGAATTGGCTTCGTTTCGGGCTACCCAATAGATAATCTATTGTATATCTGGGCTGTTGAATACACATGTAACTGGGGGAAAACATTACAAGTCCCAGAACCTGAATTACGAGAATCTGGACCTATCCTTTAAAGGGTTATACTAGACCAAATAAGATTAAAACCTTAAACCTTATTACCTATTTAAATGACAAAAATCCCTGCCCCGCACATGCCTTAGAGTTAGAGATGGTCCGAACTTGTCGCAAAAATCCGGTGCGCTCGAGGACCCGCCAATTTTCGGAAAATTCGAAAATGCGAAAATCCGCGAGAGACCAATATTAAAATGAAAGTTAGCAAACCGTTCTTCGGAAATACGAAAAATGTGGGTTGCTACGTCCAAAATGGGAAAATCCGCGAAGAAATTTTTAATTTCGAGGATTTCTCGTATTTCCCGTATTTGCGAAAAATACGAGGAAAATCCTCGTCATTTGGAAAACATTTTCGAAAACGAGGTTCAGAAAAGTTCAGAAGGAGGAAAGGAAAACCGTCAAAAATCCACGATAATCCGCCGTCGTGAACGAGTAGGTAAATCCGCCTTCTGCGGATCGGGGTTGGATCCGCGAAACGGGCCAATACTAATTAGAGTAGGGGGCACCACGAGGGTGAGCATCTAGCACTTAGGACTCACCCTGGGTAAGATGCAGGTTTGAATTAGGGGTGGGTGGGTAGGTAAGTATAATGTCCTTTAAGAAGATGCCGGGGGAATCTATAATTCACAGGGAGTTGGGAGATCCATCCTACCTCCACTTGTGTGCAAATACAAATTAGATTGCTGCACACTAACCTGTAAGCGGCTGCACTCACTGCTCTAAACCACACATGTCGCACTGACCCAACTTTTCTTCTTCTCTCCTTGAGTGCACCAAGGATGGATGTGGGGGACAGTCGTGCTGAACAAGGTGTAGAACACACCAGGTTCGTGTAGAGGCGCAGCGATTATTTGCCTCACAGGTAAGTAGGAATAAACTTTATTTCCTCCTTGGGAATTATAGATCCCACATGGCCTCTCCTTAATACATTCCGTTATAGTGGCCCCTTTAAGAAAGTTTTGTTTAATCTTTGATTTAGTAATTAAACCACGAAACTGCCTGTTTTGCATTATGGTTAATATGTTCTACCTTTCCCCAGTTCCATTTGATGTATTCTGGCCGTCAGTAGGTGCTCGTATACTAGAAAGTCGGTAGTTGCTCTGTATACTAGAAAGTCAGGTGGGCGATCGTAGAATAGAAAGAGGTAGGTTGCTGCTGTATACTGAAAGCAGGGAGGTGCTCTGTATACTAGAAGTCAGGTGGGCGCTCTGTATACTAGAAAGTAGGGTAGGGCTCTGTATACTAGAAAGTCAGGAGGTGCCTCTGATACTAGAAAGTCAGGTGGGCGATCTGTATACTAGAAAGTCAGGTAGGTGCTCTGTATACTAGAAAGTTCAGGTAGGTGCTCTGGATGTGACTAGGAAAGTCAGGTGGGCGCTCGGTATACTAGAAAGTAGGTAGAGTGCTCGGTTACTAGAAAGTCAGGTAGGTGCTCTGTCTACTAGGAAGTCAGGTGAGCGCCCTTGTTCAAACTAGAAAGTCAGGTGGCGGCTCATGTATACTAGAAAGTCAGGTGGCGATCGGATACTAGAAAGCAGGTATGCGCTTCTTGTATACTAGAAAGTCAGGTAGGCGCTTGATACTAGAAAGTCAGGTAGTGCTCTGTATACTAGAAAGTCAGGTAGGTGCTCTATAATAACTAGAAAGTCAGGTGGCGCTCTTGGACACTAGAAAGTCAGGTTTGGGCGCTATGTACACTCGAAGTAAGGTGGCGCGCTCTGTATTACTAGAAAGTCAGGGGGGCGCTCTGTAGACTAGAAAAGTCAGGTAGGTGCTCTGTATACTAGAAAGTCAGGTAGGCGCTCTGGTATACTAGAAAGTCAGGTGGGCGTCTGTTATACTAGAAAGTAGTAGGTGCCTCTGTATACTAGAAAGTTCAGGCTAGGTGCTCTGTATACTAGAAAGTTCAGGTGGGCGTCTGTTATAATAGAAAGGTAGGTTGAGCGCTCTGTATACTAGAAAGTAGGTGGGCGATCTGTATACTAGAAAGTAAGGTGGGCGCTTGTATACTAGAAGTTCGGTTGGGGCGCTATGTCTACAGAAAAGTCAGGGTGGGCGGCTCTGTAACTAGAAAGTCAGGTGGGCGCTTGTATACTAGAAAGTAGGTGGGCCGCTCTGTACAATAGAAAGTCAGTTGGCTATCTGTACACTAGTGAAAGTCAGGGTGGGCCGTTGTTAGACTAAGAAAGCAGGTAGGTGCCTCTGTATACTAGAAAGTGCAGGTAGGAGCTCTTATACTAGAAAGTCAGGTGGGTGCGCTCTGTATACTGAAAGTCAGGTAGGTGCTCTGTATACTAGAAAGTCAGGTAGCGTGCTCTGTATGACTAGAAGTAGGTGAGCGCTCGGTATACTAGACAAGGCAGGTTGAGCGCTCTGTATACTAGAAAACAAAAGGCAGGGTGGGCGATATGTATATAGAAAGTCAGGTTGGGGGGCGCTCGTATACTAGGAAGTCAGGTGGGCGCTCTGTTATACTAGAAGTCAGGGGGCGCTCTGTACACTAGAAGTCAGGTGGGCGCTCTGATACTAGAAAGTCAGGTGGGCGCTCTGTACACTAGAAAGTCAGGGGGCGCTCTATACTAGAAAGTCAGGTGGGCGCTCTGTAACTAGAAAGTTCAGGTTGGCGCTCTGGACACTAGAAAGTCAGGTGGTTGCGTCTGTACAATAGAAAGTTCATGGGGCGCTCTGTCACTAGAAAGTCAGGTGGGCGCTTGTACACTAGGAAAGTCCGGTGGGCGCTCGTGATACTGAGAGTCAGCTGGGCGCTCTGTATTACTAGAAAGTAGGTGGGCGCTCTTCGGTTAGACTAGAAAGTCAGGTGGGCGCTCTGTTACTAGAGAGTCAGGTGGGCGCTCTGCTATACTAGAGAGTCAGATGGGCGCTCTGTATATAGAAAGTAGGTGGGCGCTCTGTTACTAGAGAGTCAGCTGGGCGCTTGGAATACTAGAACGCAGGTGGGCGCTCTGTAACTTAGAAAAGTCAGGTGGGCGCTCTGTATACTAGAAAGTCAGGTGGGCGCTCTGTATACTAGAAAAGCAGGTGGGCGCTCTATATACTAGAAAGTCAGGTGGGCGCTCTGTATACTAGAAAAGTCAGGTGGGAGCTCTGTATACTAGAAAGTTCAGTGGGCGCTCTGATACTAGAAAAGTCAGGTGGGCGCTATGTTATACTAGAAAGTAGGTGGGCGGCTCTGTATAATCAGAAAAGTAAGCGTGGACTCTGTATATAGAAAGGTCAGGTGGGCGATTGTATACTAGAAAAGTCAGGTGGGCGCTATGTATACTAGAAAGTCAGGGTGGGCGCTCTGTATACTAGAAAGTCAGGTGGGCGCTCTGATACTAGAAAAGTCCGGTGGGTGCTCTGATACTAAGAAAGTCAGGTGGGCGCTATGTAGACTAGAAAGTCAGGTGGGCGTCTGTATATAGAAAGTCAGGTGAGGGTCAGTGATGGTCTGCATGCATGGTGTAGTATGTGCCTTGTCTGCATGCAGTCGTTATGGGTATCTGTCTGCATGCAGTGTGTCGGAATGAAGTTGTGTATGTCTCGGTCTGCAGCTGTGTGTATGTGTTTCTGTCTGCATGCATGTGGTAGTGTGTCTGCATGAATGTGTGCATGTGTCTGTCTGCATGCATGTGTGTATGTGTGTCTGCATGCATATGTGTATGTCTCTGTCTGCATGCATGGTGTGATGTTCTCGGTCTGCATTGCATGTTGTGTATGTTTCTCTGTCTCATGCAAGTGTGTATGTTTCTCTGTCTGCATGGCATGTGTGTTATGTCTCTGGCTGCAGCATGGGTGTATGTCTCGGTCTGCATGCATGTGTGTATGTCTCTTTCTATTGAATGTGTGTATGTGTGCTGCATGCATGTTGTATGTCTCTGTCTGCTGCATGTGTGTATATAGTGTGTCTGCATGAATGTGTGTATGTATCGGTCTGCATGCATGTGGGTATGTGTTTCTGGTCTGCATGCATGTGGGTATGTTTTTGTGTCTGACTGAATGTGGGTGTGGGAGTGTGTGTGGGTGTGTGTGTGTGTCTTTTCTGGTATGATACATGGTGTATGGTGGGTGTCTGCATGCATAGGTATGTCTCTGTCTGAATGCCAGGTGTGTATGTTTTCTGTCTGCATGTGGTGTGTGTGTGTGTGTGTGTTGTGTGTTGTGGGTGGTGGGTGGGTGTGTGTGTGTGTGTGTGTGGTTTGTGTGGGTGTGTGTGTGTGTGGGTGTGTGTGTGTGGTGGGTGGGTGGGTGGGGGAAGTGAGTGGGTGGGGGTCTCTGTCATGCATGGTTGTATGTGTGTCGTCTGCATGCATGTTGGAGGTGTGTGTGTGTGTGTTGTGTGGTGGCCTGAATGCGGTGTTTATCAGTCTCTGCATGCATGTGTTGTATTTGGTGTCTGTCTGCATTGCATGTTTAGGTGTATGTGTCGCATGCATTGTGTATGTCTCTGTCTGATGCAGTGTGTATGTTTCTCTGTCTGCATGCCTGGTGTATGTTCTGTCTGCATGGCCTGTGTGTATGTTTCTCTGTCTGCATGCATGTGTGTATGTTTCTCTGTCTGCATGCATGTGTGTATGATTCTCTGTCTGCATGCATGTGTGTATGTCTCTGTCTGCATGCGTGTATGTTTCTCTGTCTGCATGATGTGTATGTCGCGGTGTCTGCATGCATGTGGTAGGGTGTGTTGTCTCTGTCTTGCCATGCAGTGTGTATGTCTCTGTCTGCATGATGTGTGTATGTTTCTCTGTCGCATGCATGTGTGTAGGTCTCTGTCTTCATGCACTGTGTGTATGTTTGCTCTGTCTTTTTGCATGCATGTGTGTATGCTTCTTGTCTGCATGCATGTGGTATGATCTCTGTCGCATGCATGTATTTCTCTGTCTGCATTGCGTTGTGTATGTTTCTTGTCTGCAATGCATGTGTGTATGTCGCTGTCTGCATGCATGTGTGAGTGTCTCTGTCTGCATGCATGGGTGTAGGTTTCTTGTATGCGTTGGCATTTGTTGTGGGGGGTGGGGTGGGGGGAGGGTCTCTGTCTGCATGCATGTGTGTATGTTTCTCTGTCTGCGTTTGTGTGTGGGGGGTGGGGTGGGGGGAGGGTCTCTGTCTGCATGCATGTGTGTATTTGTGTCTGTCTGCATGCATGTTTGGAAGTGTGTGGGTGGGTTGTGGTGTGTGTGGGTGGTTGTGTGTGGCTGCCGCATTGCATGTGTGTATGAGTTATGCAGCATGTGGTATTTGTGTCTGTCTGCATGCATATTTTTATGTGTGGTGTGTCTGTTTGATGCATGTGCTATTGGGTGTGTTGTCTCTGCATACATATGTGTATGTGTGCCTGTCTACATGTATGGGTGTCTGTCTGCCTGTGTGTCCTGTATGTGATGTGTATGCATGTATGGTGTTTTGTGGCATGTTAACAGTCGCAAGTATGGGGTTCTGTATGCATGTGTGTGTGTTTGTATGCATTGTGTGGGTTTCTCTGTATAGATTGAGTATATAGAGGTGTGTGTTTGTCTGTATAAACACACATTATGTCAGACAGGATACTGTCTAGGCTTGTTAATGTAAAAGGCTTTAATTGTATGGTGGGTTAATAAATGATAACATATTTAAAACGTGACCACTGGGTGCACTCAGCTTCCACAAAGTGGCACCGATTGGTAAGGGTGAGTGAGAAATATTCGGATTAGATTGTATGCATTGACGGTGCTACTTTCTTTATAGTCTTGGATTTAATTGGCGGGGAAGCAGCTATGGCAGTTCCCCCACAATATTTATTTCTAAAAGGAAGATGAAACAATGCTTTTCGTCCGTTATACCACCAGAAAACCTAATAGCTGCGTTATAAAGAAATGCGTAGGGAAATAAATCAAATAGATATTATATGTAAGGGTAGAATCTACAATTCCTATGGGGCAGACAGAAGTGTAAAACAAATATTATTAAATTAGAAACCAATTATAAAGGCCCTCAGAGCTCAGCCGTTGCTCTGTGGGGGTTCAGTGTTCTATGGCCCTCAATAATGTAGGGGTAAATTAAAATGAAAATGTACCCATACCCATAAATGATCATGAATAATAGGACATCATCTAATGAAAGCGATATTAGCATTATAATAATATAATGAATCACCTATTTAAGTTTCCTTAATTGGTATCTAGAATTATAGTTTCCGTACATATCTAAACTTATTCAACATGAAGTACAAAATCTGAGAAACCAATCAGATGTTGTGTTAACCAAATTGTAGTACACCAGTAAAAAAGGGAAACATTTAATTGGATGAAGGCAATAAACAGCACAACCAATCATTACTTTTGTGCGGCTTGCATTGGAGTGGCCTGAATGTTGTTTTATTTACTATGTTGTGGGTCGGAATCTCTCTGACACGGATTTTAAAGTCAAATGAAATCCAAATCACCCTGAGGGCCCGTGACCCTCTGGACCTGCCAATGGCTCTATTGACAGCATGAGATCCCGACAGATGGAAGTCTCATATAGTATTGGACTTTACTGGCCAAGCAGAGAGAGACGTTGATCAGGACAAGGACTTATGTATTTCCCTTTATCGGCTTATTCTTGCAAACTAACCTTTATCTGCAAAGATCAGCAGTAAGTAACCGAATGTCTTTCATTGTGTCTCCTGGGACGTAAATATGGCGGATTGAGTAAAGAAAGGGTTTAAACTTGGGCTCTGGGCAGCCGGTTGGAACCCTAAGCACATCAGAATACTGGAAATATTGGGAGTGTCGTGTAACTAGGCAAATAGGCAAAATCGATTTTCTGAAAAGGAAAGGGTCCTGTTTACCCCCCGACAAAATCATTGGTAAAATACCAAAAAAGTTTTGCGCTACGTTTTTAAGATTATTGAGAGAATTTGTTACAGGTCTCTGCGCTTTCTGGACAAACTCTAAGACGAATACAATAGCCTTACCAAAGAGACCAGGAGCTGCCAAGGAAAAAGGCCACATACTAACAAGCCAGTGGTTGTAATAATCTACAAGGGAGATTCAATAAAAGTTCTTATCGTTAAAAATGGGCTAATTTGCCCCAAACCAATCAGATGTAGCTTTCAAATGTTAAATAAGTCTGATTGGTGGGGACAAAAATTAGCACCATTTTTAACAATAAGAACTGTATTGAAGAACCCTGAAGAACTTTTATTGAAAACCCTGCTTATTGTTAAAAATGGTGCAATTTTGCCCAAACCAATCAGACTTATTTAACATTTGAAAGCTAACATCTGATTGGTTAGAGATGTCCGAAACTTCGCAAAATCGGTCGACTCCGAGAGTCGCGGAATTCGAAAAAAATTAAAAAATTCGAAGATCCGCGAGCGGGACCCTGGAATCATTAAAATGAAAAATTCTTCGAACATACGTGAAATCCTAGTAATTTAAAAATTTCGAAAAACGCGGCTTGGAAACGTTCGGAAGGCGAAATCCGCTATATACGCCGTTAGCAATGAGGAAATCCGCCGCGGATCCGAGTTGGATCCGCCAAACCGGGCCATCACTAATGATTGGTGGGGGCAAAGTAGCACCATTTTAAATGATAAGAACTTTTATTGAATAACCCTGCATTATGTTAAAAATGGTGCTATGTTGCCCCAACCAATCAGATCTTACTAATTTACATTTGAAAGCTACATCTGATGGTTGGGCAACATTAGCACCATTTTAAATGATAAGAACTTTTATTGACTAACCCTGATAGAGCATTGTAACTACTGTTTATTAGCAGGGGACTGGTTAGTTACTGGATAATTAGATTTTTAAATTTATTTTAAATGAAGGTCTGATGGGGAAATCGTGTGAACTCCTGGCGAGTTTGATTCATTTTTTTCCTTTTTGTTAAAGGGTGAAATGGGAATCCTCACAATCCTCATAGTCCCTTTACTCATACTGGGAATCAGCGGTATAATCTACATCTATCGGGAATTGTCCGGTTAATGTCCAGGTAGGCTCTTTAACAATAAAGTGGTCGTAATCCACAGATGCAATTTCAGGATTAGAAAAGGTAAGTGGTTATATGTGTCTTTAAAACATTATCAACAGCTGAATGTAAAGGGTCCGGACACACTGGATCTTTGACAAGTTCTAGTGCATCTGATGGAAGTGCCAATATATCGCAAGTTGTCCATCCACAATGTCGGCAAATTCCGCGAGTGACTGTTCGGACAGATTTGTGACAACTGTCGCATGTGGGGAAGCACGGTGGCTCAGTGGTTAGTACGGTGGCTCAGTGGTTAGTTACGTGGCTCAGGTGGTAGTACGGTGGCTCTGGCTCAGTGGGTTAGTATGGCGGGATAATGGTTGTAGTACGGGTGGCTCAGTGGTTTAGTACGGTGGCTCAGTGGTTAGTACGGGGGCTCAGTGGTTAGTACGGGGCTTCATGGTTAGTACGGTGGCTCAGTGGTTTAAGCACGGTTTGGCATCAGTGGTTAGCACGGTGGCTCAGTAGTGGTTAGCACTGGGTAGTGGTTAGCACGGTTGTGGCTCAGTGGTAAGGCACGGTGGGCTAATGTGAGTTAGGCACGGTTGCTCGTGGTTAGGACGGTGGCTCGTGGTGAGCACGGTGGCTCAGTGTTAGTACGGTGGCTCAGTGGTTCGCACTGATTCCTTGCAGCAATGAAGTCCTGAGTTCGATTCCACCTTGGGAAAAATCCGAAAGGAGTTTGAATGTTTCTCACCGTGGCTTGCGTGGGTTTCCTCCGGGCACTCCGGTTGCCCCCACAATCATAACGACCTAGGATAGGTTGTATATGGACATAAATTGATTAGATTGGTAGGTCTTCAGGGCATGGAAAGATGTGAATTGATTTAATATGTAAAGCGGTGGAATTAAGTATAGGATATATATATATATATTATTATTATATATGTAGAAATAACTACATACATACATACGATACATACATACATGTGGGTTTTAACAAGGATGGGGATCTGGTATTATCCCGTCCATGACCTGTTCTTAATTAGAAATCTCATTAACCAGGGTAACCATAGATAACTAAAGCCCCGTAAGACCTACGCTAGCCTGGAACTGACATTCAAACGTCCCGACTGCTTTCGCCAGGATCACAAATGACGCAGACAGGAGACGCTACACACAGATTGACGTCCGAAAAAATGGCAGTCGCATTTAATCTATCTTGTGTTTGAGGGCCATCAACCTACAATACCTGAAAGCTCAATGGCCATTGTCCAATCTAAATTATAATGACTGACAGCCTTTTATAAAATATCTAGAATCCATAGACACCACCTATACCGGTTATACGGGATTGTTCCATCACCATTCTGGTCTGTCTCATCCCTTTCGTTCACCTATTCTAGATATAATGTACAAGATTATGCCCATGGAATCCCCATTTATTACACTTTCAATCGCACGCGGATTGTGTGCGCTTTCTGCGCGTTTAAACGTTGTGTTTGCTTCGCATTTGCGTTCGCGTTCGCGTTATGGTAACGCTGCGTTAACGCACCAAAATGGTGAACGCACGCGGTACCAAAACGCCAACGACGTGACAAAGCATGCGCATAGTAAATCGCGGAAATGTTCGACGGTTCCCGGATTTCCATTTAGCGAAATCGCCTAGGCCCTAACAAAAGGCATTTATGTTTTCAGAATGTTCCAGAGTTTTCACGACGATGGTTGCACGACTTGTCTCTGTGGACAATACGTGGGTTGAGAAAATTAGAAGTCTCATGATGCTTAATCAGTGTGGCAGAGATCCAGTGTGGGAGTTTTTTGGCCAAAATAGGATTGGACTTTAGCTTCCCCTTTAAGCCATGTCATTAAAATAGTAAATATGTGTCCAAGGCTATGTATGATTTATCCGATAACAAGACTTAATGTTTGTCCCTAGACATTTTAAACCCAACTGGTTCTACTTTAACATCAGCGATATGGACATATCCAAGAGACAGCCACGGAAATCTTGGATTGTTATCCTCGTAATAGAGTCCTCATTAACAACGCCCAGTATGAAAATAAAGGGGGCCTTGCGAGAGTGTATCTTTGGAACTAGATAGAGATGATGGACGCCAATTAACTTTGGTCCTATACTTTAATCAAAGTAAGTATTTCTAAATATCACACAATAGACACAAAGACCTACAAGTGTTTGATGTAGTCCACGTCCAAACCTACTCAGCAATATCCTCTTTCCTGCCTAACAGTGATCCAGGAAAGCAAAAAAAAAAACAACCAATTAATGAAGCGGGAAAAAAAAAGTCTTCTTGACTCCCAGTGGCAATCGGGAAATTTTCCTGGATCACCTATACTTTATGTATCAATCCAGTAACTTGTACATTCCTTGTTTGTAGAACTTCATCCGCTTTTATTAAACTGACCAATGAACTGCAGAAACAAAGTCCACTGGAAGACAGTTCCCGAGATTACCGTTATCACAGTGACAAACCTTTTCCCAACTTACTTATGTATCAAATACCGTAATTGTAACATTCCTGTTGCAGAAATCATCCAGCCTTTTATTACTGGACCAATGACCTGCCATAACAACGTCCACTGGAAGACAGTTCCATAGCTACGTTCTCACAGTGACAAAAACCCTTTCAACTCTTTTATGGTATCATCACAGAACTTGTAACATTCCTTGTTTGTAGAAACTCATCCGCTTTTTATTAAAACTGACCAAAGAATCTGCCATAACAACGTCCACTGGAAGACAGTTCCATAGCTTTACCGTGATAACAGTGGACAAACCCTTTCCAAACTCGACTTTATGTATCAATCCCAGTAACTTGTAAACATTCCTTGTTGTAGAAAATCATCCAGCTTTTTATTAAACGACCAATGAACCTGCCACATAACAACGTCCACTGAAGACAGTTCCATAGCTTTACCGTTTCTCCAGTGACCAAACCCTTTCCCAACTCACTTTATGTATCAATACCCAGTAGTACTTGTAACATGCCTTGTTTTAGAAACTCATCCCGCTGTTATTAAAACTGACCAATGAACCTGACATAAACAACGTCCACGGAGACAGTTCCATAGATTTACGTTCTCACAGTGACAAACCCTTCCCAAAAACTCTACTTTATGTATCAATACCAGTAAATTGTAAACATTCCTGTTGTAGAAACTCATACAAGCTTTTTATTAAACTGAACCAATGAACCTGCCATAACAATGTACACTGGAAGGACAGTTCCATAGCTTTACCGTTCTCACAGTGACAAACCCTTCCCAACTCTACTTATGTATCAATCCCAGTAACTTGTAACTTCCTTGTTTGTAGAAATCATCCCAGCTTTATTAAACTGGACCAATGACATGCCATAACAAAGTCCACGGAAGACCAGTTCCATAGCTTTACCGATTCTCACAGTGACAAACCCCTGCCCAACTTACTAGGTATCAATACAGACTTGTACACCTTCCTTGTTTGTAGAAACTCATCAGCTTTTTATTAAACTGACCAATGAACCTGCAATAACAACGTCCACTGGAGACAGTTCCTAGCTTTACCGTTCTCACAGTGACAAACCCTTTCCCACTCTACTTATGTCTCAATCCAGTCACTTGTAACATTCCTTGTTTGTAGGAAAATCATCGCTTTTATAAACTGACCAATGAACCTGCCATAACAACGTCACTGAAGACAGTTCCAAGCTTTACCGTTCTCACAGTGACAAACCCTTTCCCAACTCTACTTTATGTATCAATCTCAGTAACTTGTAACTTCCTTGTTTGTAGAAACTCATTCCCGCTTTTTATTAACTGACCATGAACCTGCCATAACAACGTCCACTGGAAGACAGTTCAATAGATTTTACCGTTCTCACAAGTGACCACACCCTTTCCCAAACTCTACTTTAGTATCAATACAGAACTGGTAACATTCCTTGTTTGTAGAAATCATCCAGATTTTTATTAAACTGACCAATGAACCTGCCATAACAACGTCCACTGGAAGACAGTTCATAGCTTTAACCGTTCTCACAGTACAAACCCTTCCCAAACTCTACTTTATGTAGCAATACAGTAACTGAACATTCCTGTTGTAGACAATCATCCAGCTTTTTTATTAAACTGACCAATGAACCTGCAAAAACAAGTCACTGGAAGACGGTTCCATAGCTTTACCTTCTCACGTGACAAAACCCTTTCCCAACTCTACTGTATGTATCCAATCCCAGTAACTGGTAACATCCTTGTTTGTAGAAGAAACTCAGCCGCTTTTTATTAAACTGTCCCATGAACTGCCAAACAATGTCCACGGAAGGACGGTCCATAGCTTTACCATTCTCACAGTGACAAACCTTTCCCACTATACTTGATGTAGCCAATATCAGTAAACTTGAACATTCCTTGTTTGTAGAAACTCTCCAGCTTTTTATTAAACTGGACCAATGAACCTGCATAAGTCCCATGGAAGACAGTCCATCGCTTTACCGTTCTCCACAGTGACAAACCCTTTCCCAACTTACTTTATGTATCAATCCAGTAACTTGTAACATCCTTGTTGTAGAAACTCATCAAAGCCTTTTATTAACGCCAATGAAACTGCCAAACAACGTCCACGAAGACGGTTCCATAGCTTTACCATTCTAACAGTGACAACAATTCCCAACTCTACTTGATGTATCAATCTCGTAACTTGAACATTCCTTGTTGGTCGAAAACTCACCAGCTTTTTATAACTGACCAATGAACCTGCCATAACGTCCATGGAAGACAGTTCCATAGCTTTTACCGTCTCACAGTGACAAACCCCTTTCCCAACTCTACTTTATTATCAAGCCAGTAACTTGTAACATTCCTTGTTTGTAGAAACTCATCAGCTTTTTATTAAATGACCAAAATGAACCTGCCCATAACAAACGGTCCACTGGAAGGACAGTTCCATAGCTTTACGTTCTCACAGTGACAAACCCTTCCACTTATTATTGATCAATACCAGAACTTGTAACATTCCTTGTTTGTAGAAAACTCATCAGCTTTTGATTAACTGACCAATGAACCTGCCATAAAACAACAGCCACTGAGACGGTTCCATAGCTTTACCGTTCTCACAGTGACAAAACCCTTTCCCAACTCTACTTTAGGTATCAATCCAGTAACTTGTAAACATTCCTTGTTGTTAGAAATCATCCAGCTTTTATTAAACGACCAATGAAAACCTTGCCATTAACAACGTCCACGGGAAAGACAGTTCCATAGCTTTCCATTCTCACAGGCACAACCCTTTCCCAACTCTACTTATGTATCAATACCGTAACTTGTAAACATTCATGTTTGCAGAAAAAACTCATCAGTTTTTATTAAACGACCAATGGGAACCTGCCATAACACCGTCACTGGAAGACAGTTCCAAGCTTTACCGTTCTCACAGTGACAAACCCTTCCCAACCTCGACTTTATGTATCAATCCCAGTAACTGTAACATTCCTGGTTTGTAGAAAACCATCCAGTTTTGTTAACTGCAATTGAACTGCCATAACAACGTTCCACTGGAAGACAGTTCCATAGCTTACCATTCTCACAGTGGACAAACATTTCCCAACTCTACTTTATGTATCAAATACCAGTAACTTGTATAACATTCCTGTTGGTAGAACCTAATACGCTTTTTATTAAAAGACCAATGAACTGCCATAACAACGTCCATGGAAGACAGTTCCAAGCTTTACCGTTCTCACAGTGGACAAACCTTTCCCCAACTCTACTTATGTATCAATACAAGTAAATTGTATGTAACATCCTTGTTTGTAGAACTCATCCAGCTTTTTATTAAACTGACCAAGAACCTGCCCATAACAAACGGTCCACTGGAAGACAGTTCCATAGCTTACCGTTCTCACAGTGAGTCAAAACCCTTTCCCAACTCTACTTTATGTATCTCAATCCCAGTAACTTGTAACTTCCTTGTTTGTAGAAACTCATCAGCTTTTTATTAAAAATGAACCAATGTGAACTGCCATAACAAGTCCCTGGAAGACAGTTCCATAGCTTTACCGTTATCACAGTGACCAACTACCCTTTCCCAATCTACTTTATGTATCAATCCCAGTAACTTGTAACATTCGGTGTTTGTAGAAGAAAACTCATCCAGCTTTTATGAAATGACAAATGAACCGGCCATAACAAAAAAGCCCACTGGAAGACAGTTCCATAGATTTACCGTCTCACAGCGACCAACCCGTTCCCAAACTCTCCTTTATGTATAAATCCAGTAACGGTAAACCTTCCTTGTTGTAGGAAAAACTCATCAGCTTTTTATTTAAACTGCCATAACATGCCATAAACAACGTCCAGCTGGAAGGACAGTTCCATAGCTTACGTTTCTCACAGTGACAAAAACCCTTTCCCAACTCTACTTTATGATCAATCCCAGTAACTTGTAACATTCCTGTTTGTAGAAAACTCATACAGCTTTTTATTTAAACTGACCAATTTTTTAACTGCCATAACACATCCACTGGAAGACAGTTCCCCCCCCTAGCTTTTACCGTTCCACAGCGACAAACCCTTTCCCAACTCTACTTTATGTATCAATCCCAGTAAACTTGTAACATTCCTGTTTGTAGAAACTTCATCCAGCTTTTATTAAACTGACCAATGAACGCCATAACAAGTCCACTGGAAGACAGAGTTCCATAGCTTTTACGTTCTCACAGTGATGAAAAACCCCTTTCCCAACCTACTTTTATATATCAATACCAGTACGTAACATGCCTTGTTTGTGAGGAGAAAATCAATCCAGCTTTTATTAAATTACCAAGACCGCCATAACCAAATTGTTCCACTGAAGGACAGTCCATAGCTTTACCTTCTCACAGTGACCAAACCCCTTTGCAACTCTACTTTATGTATCAATACAGTAACTTGAACCATTCCTGTTTGTAGAACCCATCAGCTTTATTAAATGACCAATGAACCTGCCATACAAACGTCCACTGGAAGACAGTTCCATAGCTTTACCGTTTCACAGTGACAAACCCTTCCCAACTCTACTTTATGTATCCACTACCAGAAACTTGCTAAACATTCCTTGTTTGTAGAAAAAAAACTCATCAGCTTTTATTAAACTGACAATGAACCTGCCATAACAACGCCACGGAAGACAGTTCCATAGCTTACCGTTCGTCACAGTGACAAACCCTTTCCCAACTCTACTTTATGTATCAATCCCAGGTAAACTTGTAAAACATTCCGTGTTTCTTGTAGAAACCATCGATAGCTTTTTATTAACTGAACCAATTGACCTGCCATAAAACGGTCCACTGCGAAGACAGTCCATAGCTTACCGTTCTCACAGTGTGAAACCCTTGCCAACTCTACTTTATGTATCAATACCAGTCAACTTGTAACATCCTTGTTGTAGAAAATAATCAGCTGTTTTATTAAACTGACCAATGAACCTGCCATAACAAAGTCCACTGGAAGACAGTTCCATAGCTTACCGTTCTCACAGTGACAAAACCCTTCCCAACTCTACTTTATGTATCAATTCCAGTAGTAACTTGGAACATTCCTTGTTTGTAGCAATCATTCCAGCTTTTTATTAAAAACGGACCAATGAACATGCCATAACAACGTCACTGGAAGACAGTTCCATAGCTTACCGTTCTCACCAGGACAAACACTTTCCCAACTCTAATTGATGTATCAATCCAGAAACTTGTAACATTTCCTTGTTGGTAGAAACCCATCCCAGCTTTTTATTAAACTGACAAGAACAGCATAACAACGTCCACTGGAAGACCAGTCCATAGCGTTACCTTTCTCAAGTGACAAACCCTTTCCCAGCTCTACTTTATGTATTTCAATACCAGTAACTTGTAACATTCCTTGTTTGTGAAAACCCATCCAGCTTTTATTAAACTGACCCAAATGAACTGCATAACAACTCCACTGGAAGACCGTTCCATAGCGTTAACCGTTCTCACAGTGACCAAACCCTTCCCAACTCTACTTTATGATCCATACCAGTAACTTTTGTAAAAACATGCCTTTGTTTGTAGAAAACCCATCCAGCTTTTTATTAACTGACCAATGAACCGGCCCATAACAAAGCAAACTGGAAGACAGTTCCATAGATTTACCGTTCTCACAGTGACACACTTCCCACTCTACTTTATGTATTCAATACCATGTTAACTTTGTAACATTCCTGTGTTAGAAATCATCCAGCTTTTTATTAAACTGACAATGAACCTGCCATACACAGTCCACTGGAAGACAGTGCCATAGCTTTACCGTTCTCACAGTGGACAAAACCCTTCCAACTGAAGCCTAACTTTATCTCAAGTCTTAAGGGAGTGTCCACGTGTCTCTGACATGTTCTATTGGTTGAACAATGCCCCAGATTAGTTTATGGTATGGCCCAGTAAGGTATTTATACACAGAAATCTATCCCCACGCAAGCACGCCTTTTCTCCAGCGTAATAATTGAACTTTCCAGTATCTCTTCATATTCAAGCTACCCCAATCCCCTTATTAATTTTAGTTGCCCTTCTATGAAACCCATTTCCGTTTCAAATATGTCCGTTTGTACACAGGATTCCAAAATTGCCACTGCATATTCCAAAGAGGCCTGACCAAGGCTTTAAAGAGGAGAATTACATTTTCCTCCATTGAAATCATACCTTACTTTATACGAGACAATACCATGTGGCTCTGGCTGTTGCTGCTGCACGCTTGCTACCTTTAAGTTTGGATCCACCAAAAACTCCAGACCCTTTCCAAACGGGATTCACTTAACACAGAGCCATTTAAGTTTAGCAGCACAAGGGATTTTTAAGTCCAAAAGCATCATCACCTTCCATTTATTCAACATTGAATTTCATAGGCCACTTAGCAGCCCAATGTGGACAATCTATCTAGATCCCTGCATGATTGCAAATCCTTGAAAGTTTTAATGGTCGACAAAGTTTGTGTCGTCCAGCAAACACAACAGAAACCTGGGACAATACCACTTCCAAATCATTAATAAATAGAATAAATAGAAAACGCCGGCCCCAACACAGAACCCTGTGGACACCCCACTTAGCACTTTAGTCCCCATAAGGATGAAGCCCCATTGACATACTCTCGGCATTTTATTCATAACCAATTTTCTTATCCATTACAAAGTGACTCCCAGACCAAACAGACCTTAGCTTATCATTAGTCCCTATGGGGGACCGTATCAAAAGCCTCTTGCAAAATCCAAGTAAACTAATCTACTGCTATGTCATAAAAGCCAATCTAGCTTGTTTACATAGATCTTCTGTTTTGAACCCTTTGTTGCCCACAGAACTTGTGGTTAGAAAAATTCTGAATTATTTCCATAGCTATTTATTCCACCGATGATATCAAGACGCACAGGAAAAGACGTTTTGGGGGAATACCATTCAAGGGAAGATCGGGGTCTTTCCGCGCTGCCTGTAAGTAAAGTTATCAATAAAGGAAGTAGTGAGAAGGGGGATTCCAATGGTTTCATGTTTAGTTAATAAAATCGACACAGCTATCTTTCCAATTAAAAGACGTACCCACCGCTTGTGTCACGAGGTCAGTAGTAACCCTTCACGTACCCAGACAAGAAAGATTTAAAGCCGCGCTAAACGATATTACATTGGTTATCAATTGCCTGACGTGTGTGCTTATATTGTGCAGAGTCTCTGTGTGATTGATGCTGCTCCTTCAGAGAACCAGAGCGGCAGACTCACGGCATTTACAGGACTCCCCCATCTCTGTTGTTCAGTATCTGGCCAAACCAATTCAAAACGTTACCCCCGGGATGTCTCTAGGGTTTTTTGCACCTGAGCCAAACTTTTGAATGCTTGCCCATATTGTAAACTAGGCGCAAGGGAAGGGCCCACCGCAAAACCAGGGTTAGGGTTTGCGGCTTAAGGAATGGGGTCGTTAAACATTTGGTTGTTTGTAAATTCACATCACCAGCCGGTTATTATACAGTCCTCAAAAAGACATAATCCATCCCATGATTTCTGCCGCTTTCTTAAAAAAAAAAAAATTTAAGATGAGCATTTGCCGCGTATTGCCTCATTAGAGAGACACCCCTGCTTACCCCCACTCATAAACACGTGGGACTATACGATGTAGATGTGCTACTACATTTCGTTATTCTGTGGAAATTACAAAATGCTGTTAGTTTCTGGTTCTCCCGGATTAACTATAGACATAATGATTGGTCCTCGAAAACTTGGATATTCCACTAGCAAGGGACTGGGGAACCGCTGATCTAATCCCCAAGTCAGCCAGTCTCATAACGTTTCTAATCCCAAAATCCATTCTTATCTCCCCAATGCCTCCATATGTTACCTACACAAAAAATAAAAAAGTATTATGCTGAAAAACAGAATATCTAAAGGGTCACCATAATTGAAAGGCATGAATGGAATATGTCCAGTTAAAATTAACTACTATTTTGTTTGGTGGAATAGAGGATAACTGTAGTTGCCTTTAAATAATGACAATTAGTCATGGATAAACAAGACAGACGGGGAGTTTACATTTTGAATATGGTAGTTGTGCAGTTTGTAGGCAACAGCCATAGTTTGTCTATTGTTGTATTAATGTGAGTGAGGTTAATACGTATATTGTATTATTGTGCTGTATTTTTGTATTTTGAAAAAATCTGTGTGTTGTATGTGTGTCCAGAGGACTTTATAAGGACAGAGTACAATTCGAGTAAAAATTCAAGTGGAGGTGGGCTTCTCCACTGTGTCTCCCACGTCCTGACTTATTTGTGTCCTAGTAAAATAGTTGCCATATACGTTGCTATTTTTGTGCAGTTACAGATTCACACAAGAAGGGAAAACATAACTTTCCAATACTGCCATCTAAAGGCAACGTAAACGGAGGCAACCATTACTTGCGTTCTAAGAATATGAAATAGAGCAGCCATGGACTGTAAAATCATAAGTATCCTTTAGCACAGAGGGATACATATAACTCATGGGAAAATAGTGCCCAAGTCACTGGTTCACACATGCTCAGAGTGACTAAGGGTCATCATTACACAGGATGATCTCCAGTCAGTTCTAGTGAGGGCCATCATTGTTTTCTTCATAAACTGAAACCCCAGATAGAAGTAGTTCTTATTGGAGTGGTGACGCATTATTAACCATTTCCTGGTGTTTTAATATTTTCCTCGCGCTAGATGCAGCATCTAACAAGCCATCCAGGTTTCTTCGATTGTCTGCGGGCTGAAGTGGAAAGAGTTTGTATCTTGCTGAGCACTGTCAGTTACATTCATCGTCCTACCATTGTCCAACCCCAGCCTGGAAACTGGGAGCGTCAATCTGGAAATGTAAGGACAAATACTACACGGATTTCGATATTCAATTTATTTATACAACAATACATTATACCCTCATACCGTACTGTCTAGGGAATAATATGGCAGCTCCCCCCCATATGTATAAATATAAATAACAGAGAAGGATGTTCTGTACACACAATAAGCTATACCCTACATACTGTACTGTCTAAGGGAAACACTTATGGCAGATCCCACCCCATATGGGTAACTATAAGAGAAGGAATGTTCTGTACACACAATAAGCTTATACCCTCATTTACTGTTACTGTCTAAGAAACACTATGGCAGCTCCCACATATGTATAAATAAATATACAGAGAAGGAATGTTCTGTACATACAATAAGCTATACCCTCATACGGTACTGTCTAAGGGAAACATATGGCGCTCCCATCACATATGTATAAATATACAGAGAGGGAATGTTCTGTACACCAATAAGCTAGACCTCATACTGTACTGTCTAAGGGAAAACTATGGAAGCTCCACCATATGGATAAATATACAGAGAAGGGAATGTTCTGTACACACAATAAGCTATTACCCTCATACTGTCTGTCTAAGGGAAACCAAGATGGCAGCTCCACCCATATGTAGAAATATACAGAGAAGGGAATGTTCTGTACCACCCAATAAGCTTATACCCTATACTGTACTGTCTAAGGGAAACAATATGGCAGCTCCCACCCCTATGTATGAAATATACAGAGAAGGAATGTTCTGTACACACAATAAGCTATCCCCTCATAAGGTTACTGTCTAAGGGAAAAAACCACCTATGGCAGCTCCCCCATGATGTATAATAACAGAGAATGGAATGTTCTGTACACACAATAAGCTATCCCCTCATACTGTACTGTCTAAGGGAAAACACTATGGCAGCTCCCACCCATATGGATAAAAATACAGAGAAGGAATGTTCTGGTACACCATAAGCTATAAACCCTCATACTGTACGGCTAAGGGAAAACACACTATGGCAGCTCCAACCCATATGTATTAAATACTAATATACAGAGAAGGAAGGTTCTGTACCATACAATAAGCTCTACCCTCATAATGTACGTCTAAGGGAAACAATATGGCCTCCAATCCATATGTATAAATATACAGAGAAGGAATGTTCTGTACACACAATAAGCTATACCCTCATACTGTTACGTTCTAAGGGAAAACACTATGGCAGCTCCCACCCATATGGATACATATACAGAGAAGGAATGTTCTGTACACACCATAAGGATACCCTCATACTTGTACTGTATAAAAAAGGGAGCAACATATATGGCAGCCCCATCCATATGTATAAATATAAAGAGAAGGAATGTTCTGTACACAAATAAGCTAACCCTTAATACTGTATGTCTAAAGGGGAACAATATGGCAAAGCTCCCACACTATGTATAAATATACAGAGAAGGAAGTTCTTACATACAATAGCATACCCTCATACTGTAATGTCTAAGGGAAACAATATGGCAGCTTCCCACCCATCCCCTATGGATAAATATCAGAGAAGGAATGTTCTGTACATACATAAGCTATACCCTCTTACTGACTGTCTAAGGGAAATATGGCAGCTCCCACCCATATGTATAAATATACGAGAAGGAAATGTTCTGTACATACAATAAGCTATACCCTCATACTGTTACTGTCTAAGGGAAACAATAGGCAGATCCCATCCATATGTATAAATTACAGAGAAGGAATGTTCGTGTACACACAATAAGGCTATACCTCATACTGTACTGTCTAAGGGAAACACTATGGAAGCTCCCACCCATATGGATAAATATACAGAGAAGGAATGTTTATGTACACACAATTAAGCTAACCATCATAATGTACTGTCTACGGGAAAACACTATGGGCAGCTCCCACCCATATGTATAAATATAAATATACAGAGAAGGAAAGGTTCTGTAATTACACCTAAGCTTACCCTCATTACTTGTACGTATAAGGGAAACATATGGCAGCTCCCATCCATATTATAAATAGTACAGAGAAGGATGTTCTGTACACACAATAAGCTAGACACGCATAATGTACTGTCTAAGGGAAACACTATGGCAGCTCCACCATATGGATAAAATACAGAGAAGGAATGTTGCCCACTCCCCTGTAAACACAATAAGCTATACCCTCTACGTACTGCTAAGCGGAAACAATTATGGCAGCTCCCATCCATATGTATATAAATATACAGAAGAAGGAATGTTCGACACACAATAAGATATACCCTCATACTGTACTGTCTAAGGGAAACAATATGGCAGCTCCCAACCCATTTTAAAGAACAGAGAAGGAATGTTTGTACAACATAAGCTATACCCTTCAACTGTACTGCTAAGGAAAACCAATATGCAGCTCCCACACAGTGGGAAATATACAGAGAAGGAAATGTTCGTACATACAATAAGCTATTACCTCATACGTACTGTCTAAGGAAACACTATGAGCTCCCACCCATATGTATAAATATACAGAGAAGGAATGTCTGTACATACAACCTTAAAAAGGCTATACCCTCATACTTGACTGTCTAAGGAACAATATGGCAGCTCCCACCCATATGTATAAATATACAGAGAAGCGAGAGTTCTGTACACCATACCAGACACCCCCGTGATGGGCTGATGGGGAAGTGTGACGTGTGATGAAGCTGATTTGCTGATGATGGAGGGAGAACATTGCAGAGATACTGGTGGAAATAGGTTTTTAACCAGCGCTTTATTGGCACAATGGAGCTGTCATTATTCAGTCACAATCATCCTCCCACTCACGGTCAGGATTGAGGTTTTCTGTTTCACGTTCCCCGAACAGAATCCGATATTCTAACTAGTTATGTGATGTTCCAAACCCACCTGGAACTCAACGATCATTAATCATCGAGTTTCATTACGTGAATTAACCCTCCCTATTATCGGACCTCTGTATGAGTCAACACACGGGATCTTCATCCCTAATGACCATTCGCCACTAGCGATCAGTACAGCCAGGTGAATGGATGTCCAGCCAAAGTAGCCACGACCCAACAGTCCATAGAGACCGCACAATCAACCGTGGTTTTTCCAAATTCGGACGAACGTGAGGCGCAGCAGCCACATGCAATTTATCCCCCAATCCACTGAGACACTGACGTAATCAGGAAGATAGGGCTGAAATATAACCACAGACTAGGGGCATATTTATAAAAGTCTGACTTTTTCGCACATAATAACGCGAAACATCGAGCGAAACATCTGAAACAGGCGGAACGGGGCGCATAAGAGCGAAAAAGTATCGACCAGCGAAAACTTAGCGCAGCTAAGTGACTGCTTGCGAAAACCATTGGAAAAGTGAAAGGGAAAGGGCCCGATTAACACAATCTAAACCCAAAAATGTCCACCAAATTTACAAAGAATTTATTGATCAAATCCATTTATAAATTCTAATTTGGAATACAAATCAATTTCCCACCGCACATTCGCCTTCCTCAGAGTGGATTGCTTTTCCAATCGCATTTTTATAAATGTGTAGGCGTTTCCAATCGCCTTTATAAAGGCGGATTGGCTTTTCCAATCAGCCTTTCTTAATGAGTGATTGCTTCCAAATCGGCCTTTCTAATTGCGTGATTGACGTTTCAATCGCCTTCTAATTGCGGATTGCTTTCCCAATAGCCTTTATAATGTGTGTTATTGCTTTTCCAATCTCGCTTATAATGCGTGATTGGTTTTCCAATCCCTTGATAATGCGTGTGTGATTTGCTTTCCATCGCCCTTTTATAATGATGTGATTGCTTTTCCAATAGCCTTTATAATGCGTGATTGGTTTTCCAATCGCCTTTAATGCGTGATGCTTTTCCAATCGCCTTTATATGCGTGATTGCTTTTCCATCCGCCTTGTATAAATGCGTGATTGCTTTTCCAATCGCCTTTTTATAATGTGTGATTTGCTTTCCAACGCCTTTATAATGCCCGTGAGTGGTTTCCTAATCGCCTTTAATGCGTGATTGCTTTTTCCAATCGCCGTTATAATGTGTGATTGCTTTCCAATCGCCTGTATAATGCGTGATTTGCTTTTTCCAATCGCCGTTATAATGCGTGATTGCTTTTTCCAATGCCTTTATAATTGCGTGATTGCTTTTTTGTTTTCCAATGCCTTTATAATGACGTTGATTGCTTTTCCAAGCGCCTTTCTAAGCGTGATTGGTTTCCAATCGCCTTATAAAGCAGTGATTGCTTTTCCAATCGCCTTTATAATGCGTGATTGCTTTTCCAATCGCCTTCATAATGCGTGATTGCTTTTGCAAGGCATATTCCCAACTATAATGCGCATTCGTCTTTCTAATTCGCTTTCGCTTTTCTAATGCGCGTTCGCCTTTCTATTTCGTTTTCACCTTTCTAATGCACTTTCGCTTTTCTAATTCGCTTTTGTGTTTATGATTCGTTTTCGCCTTTCTAATGCGCTTTCATTTTATGTGCTTTCGCTTTTCTTATTCGTTTTATAATGCGCGTTCGCCTTTCTAGTTCGGGTTCGCCTTTCTAATTCGCTTCTATAATGTATGTTCGCCTTTCTAATGGGCTTTCGTTTTTCTTATTCGTTTTATAATGCGCGTTCGCCTTTCTAGTTCGGGTTCGATTTTCTAATTCGCTTCTATAATGTATGTTCGCCTTTCTAATGGGCTTTCGTTTTTATGACTCGTTTTCGCCTTTCTAATGAGCTTTCGCCTTTCTATTGCGTTTTCATTTTTCTAATTCGCTTTCGCTTTTCTAACGTGCGTTCACTTTCTAATGCGCAGTCGCCTTTCTAATGCGCGTTTGCCTTCGTAATATGCGTTCGTATTAACGCACTTTTATCAGCTCATTAGGCAAAAGAGTTTTCTTACCAATTGTTTGTTTCTCTTCATTCTCCCAATCCAATGTGGTTTTATTTGATTTATTCGAGCCCAGAATGAGGCAGATCTTACAGTTTCATGGATCCAGAAAAAAACAAGGACCACCTAGTTGTCCACTTTCCTAAGGCACAAATACAAATGCATGAGCATGTTTTGCGTGCGAAAATAAAAGCGCGAAAACGCCACCTTCTTATGGTGCCAAAACGGCACGCCCCCTTTATTTAGCGCCAAACTGGCGTCCGCAAAGGACGAAAAGCGAAATGCGAAAATGGACTATCTGACGTTGAAGATGCGGAAAATAGGAGTGTCATTAAATAGATAGCAAGCTGTGGTATGTTGGCAGAACAATGTAATAATATTCCTTTATACACATTGAGACAATATTGTGCATCAAATATTAATTCCCAGCATAGGGTCTTTTATTCGCTTTCCTAATTTCGTCTTTCGCTTTATTTTGTTGCTTTTCGCTTTTTGGGTTTCCGGTTTATTTGAATGAATCCCATACCCTGCGTCTCCTATTTTGAAACACAAACAAATCCGTGTAAGTCATTTTTATACACATTACCTTGAAATTGTAGGAAAAGAACCACTTACCCACAAGCCAGCCCTCTGGCATCCGTCCGCTGGTAAACTTGCGGTAGAGAGCTGACTGGATCTCTTCCGCAATGTGTATTCAAAAGGCGAACGCACATTCCAAAGGCGAACGCACATTCCAAAGGCGATCGCACATTCCAAAGGCGAGAAAACGCATTCAAAAGGCGATCGCGCATTAGCAAGACGAACAGACAGAATGAGTTGTTTAAAGGGAGAAGCCACACCAACGCGTTTTTTGTGATTGCGCCCGAGATTTTTGCTAAAATTGAAATTGCGGGAGCGCAAAACTTGCTGCGATTTCAGATTGCACGTCCGTTTGCGTTTTGCTAATGCATGCGTTCACCATTTTTGGTGCATTAACGCATGCGTTTCCATAACGCAAGAGGGCAAATACGCATGCACAAAGCCAAAACGCACAACAATCATGGGCAATAGCGCTTGCAATCGCACACCAAATTGCGAGCGATATTGCACACGATTGTGCACGCGATCCTTGTGCGTTTGGCGTTTACGCGTGCGATTTCACCTTTTTGGGATATGGAAATGCATGCATTAAAGCACCAAATATGGTGAACTCATGCGTTAACCAAAAGGGAAAAATGAAAAATCTATATCTCTCATAGATGTGTTCTGAAAACATGCCTTTTCCCCACCTTCAGGGTCGCGCTAATATTCCACTCCATTTAAAGCGAAAACACACTTTTCGCTTTTTATAAATCGCGTTATGCCTTTTCGCTCCCTTCTCGCTAAAATTGCCATTGCGATGTATGGCGAAGTAAGGCGAAAAGGGTTTTAGCGATAGGTCACGGAAACGTTTTCGCTATTCGTTAACGCCATTTTTCTAAATCGTGTTAACTGGCTTTTTGGCGAAAAACCATGCGAAACGCGAATGCGAAAAGTTTTCACGACTTTTCGCTCTTTTATAAATATGCCCCTTAGTCTGAGACGGGATTAGAAAAAGCTTTCATTTAGTCCGTCTAAGTGTTGGTGGCTTGGGCCAGAAGACATCCTACCCTACCAGTGAGTTCACACTGGGATAGGCCATACTTGATCTCCGGAGCATGCACCATCATGTATAATATACGGAAGGAATGTTCTGTACCAAACCATACCAGACACCCCCATTAATGGCTGATGGGGTAAGGTGACGGTGATGACACGATTTGCTGATGATTTGATACCATTGCATAATACTGGATGAATAGGTTTTTAACCATCGCTTTTTACTTGGCACAATGGCGCTTTCTTATTCAGTCAATCCAATCACCCTGCCGCCACTCAAAAACGCGGGCGATGGTGGGGGTCATGATTGATGTTTTTCTGTTTCCACGTTCCCCGACAGTAATCTCTACTATTCTAACTAATTCTGTGATGTTCCAACCCACCTGGACTCAACGATCC
This sequence comes from Hymenochirus boettgeri, assembly GCA_019447015.1. Taxonomy (NCBI): domain Eukaryota; kingdom Metazoa; phylum Chordata; class Amphibia; order Anura; family Pipidae; genus Hymenochirus; species Hymenochirus boettgeri. Next base: position 3,872,416 of record CM033476.1, on the reverse strand, counting down.
ATTAACATCGATTTTCATTACTTTGAATTATTAAAGCCCCTCCCTATTATCCTTAGCTTACCTCTGTAGTTTGAGTCAAACACAACGGGAATCCCTTATCCCTACTGGACCATTTCGCCACTAGCTATCATCAGCAGGATGATGGACTGTCCAGCCCAAAGGTATCCCGCCACAGTCATAGAGGACCGCACATCAACCGTGTTTTTCCATTTCGTACGAACGTGCTGGTCGCAGGGCAGCCACATGCAATTTATCCCCCAATCCCCTGAGACACTGACGATCAGAAGATAGGGCTGAAAATACACAGACTTAGGGGGCATATTTATAAAAGTCTGACTTTTTCTCCAAATACTTAACTCCGAACATCGCAGCGAAACATCTGAAAAAGGCGAACGGGCGCGATAACAGAGCGAAAGTATCGTCAGTCGAAAACTAGCGCCTCTAAGATGACTGCTTGGCGAAAGACCATTGGAAACTGAAAGGGCCACGATAACACAATCTACCCCAAAAAGTGTCCACCACACATTACAAATATTATTTGGATTCCAATCTCATTTATAAATTCTAATTTGGAATAACAAATCAATTTTCCACCGCACATTCGCCTTCCTCATGCGTGATGTGCTTTTCCAATCATCGCCTTTCTTAATGTGTGATTGCTTTTTGCCAAAGCGCCTTTTATAATGCCGTGATTGCTTTTCCAATCGCCTTTTCTAATGCGTGATTGCTTTTTCCAATCGCTTTCTAATGCGTGATTGCTTTTCCAATCGCCTTTCTAATGCGTGATTGCTTTTCCCTGCCTTTATATGTGTGATTGCTTTTTCCGAAGCGCCTTATAATGGCGTGATTGTTTTCCAATATCGCCTTTATAATGCCGTGATTTTGCTTTCAATCGCCTTTATAATGGTGTGATTGCTTTTTCCAATCGCCTTTTAATGCGTGATGGTTTTTCCATCGCCTTTATAATGCGTGATTGCTTTTCCAATCGCCTTTATCATGCGTGATTGCTTTTCCCAATCGCCTTTATAAAGGCGTGATTGCGTTTTCAATCGCCTTTATATAATGTGTGATTGCTTTTCCAATCGCCTTTTATATGCGTGATTGGTTTTTCCAATCCAATCGCCTTTATAATGCCGTGATTTGCTTTTTCCAATCGCCTTTATCATGTGTGATTGCTTTTCCAATCGCCTTTATACTGCGTGATTGCTTTTTCCAATCGCCTTTATAATGCGTGATGTGCTTTTTCCAATCGCCTTTATATGCGTATTGCTTTTCCAATCGCCTTTCTAATGGCGTGATTGCTTTCCAATCGCCTTTCTATGCGTGATTGGTTTTTTCCAATCGCCTTTCTAATGCGTGGATGCTTTTTTCCATATCGCCTTTTCCTAAATGCTGATTGCGTTTTCCAATCGCATTATAAATGCGTGATTGCTTTTTTTCCAATCGCCTTCATAATGCTGATTGTGCTTTTGCAAGGCATATTCCCAAACTAATTCGCATTCGTCTTCTAATTTCGCTTTCTTCGCTTTTCTAATGCGCGGTCGCCTTTCTATTTTCGTTTTCACCTTTCTAATGCACGTGTCCTTTTCTATTCGCTTTTTTGTTTATGATTCGTTTTCGCCTTTCTAATAGCCTTTTTATTTATTTGTGTCTTTCCGCTTTCTTATTTCGTTTTATAATGCGCGTTTTCGCCCTTTTCTAGTTCGGGTTCCGCCTTTTCTAATTCGCTTCTATCATGTATGTTTCGCCTTTCTATGTGCTTTTCTCCGTTTTTTAATGACTCGTTTTATAATGCGCGTGTCGCCTTTCCTCGTTCGGGTTTCGCCTTTCTAATTTCCTTCTATAATGAGGTTCGCCTTTCTAACTAAATGGCTTTCGTTTTTCTTATTCGTTTTATAAATGCGGTCGTATTTTCGCCTTTCTAGTTTTCGTGTTCGATTTCTAATCGCTTCTATAATGTAAGTTCGTCGCCTTTCTAATGGGCTTTCGTTTTTATGACTCGTTTTCCATCCTTCTTTCTCCCCCCCCCCGCCTTGTAATGAGCTTTCGCCTTTCTATTGCGTTTTCATTTTTCTAATTCGCTTTTCGCTGTTCTAATACTTGGCGTTTCACTTTTCTAATGCGCAGGAGTCCGCCTTTCTAAGTGCCTCGTTTGCCTTCGTAATATCGTTTCGTATGAAACGCACTTTTTAATCAGCTCATTAGGCACAAGAGTTTTCTTACCCATTGTTTGTTTCTCTTCATTCTCCAATCCAATGTGGTTTTTATTTGATTTTATTCGAGCCCAGAATGAATGCAGAATCTTACAGTTTCATGATCCGAGAAAAAAACAAGACCACCCAGTTGTCCATTCCTAAGGCATCCAAATACAAATGCTGAGCATGTTTTGGTGCAAAATAAAAGCGCGAAAACAACCCACCTTCTTAGGTGCCAAACGGCACGCCCCCTTATTTGCGCCAACTGGCGTCCGCAAAGGACGACAAGCGAAATTGCAAAAAACGACTATCTGACGTTTGAAGATGCGGAAAATAGGAGTTCATTATAATAGATACAATTGCTGTATTGTGTTCCGAACATGTTAATATTCCTTTATACCATTGAGACAAATTGTGCATCAATTTCAATTCCCAGCATAGGGTCTTTTTCTTCGTCTTTCCCTAACTTTCGTCTTTCGCTTTATTTTGTTGCTTTTCCTTGTTTTGTGGTTTCCGGTTATTGAATGAGCTCCCATACACCTGCGTCTCCTATTTGAAACACAAACACATCTGTGTAAGTCATTTTTATACACATACTTGAATGTTGAGAAAGACCCCTTACCCACAAGAGCCACCCTCTGGCCCCGTCCGCTGGTAACACTTGCGGGAGAGATCTGACTGGATCTCTACCAGGCAATGTGTATTCAAAAGGCAACCATTCAGCACCACATTCCAAACGGCGATCTCAATCCTAAGGGCGATGAAACTCATTCAAAAGGCCGATCCGCGCATTAGCAATTGACGAACAGCAGAATGAGTTGTTTTAAAACGGGAAGACCACACCACCTTTGTTTTTGTGATTGCCCCCGAGTGTTGTTGCTAAAATTGAAATTGGGGGAGCGCAAACTTGCTGCGTTTCAGATGACCCGTTTTGCCTTTTGCTATGCATGCGTTCAACCATTTTTTGGTGCAATAACCGCATGCGTTCCATAACGCAAGAGGGCAAATACGCATGCACAAAGCCCAAAACGCACAACAATCATGGGCAATAGCGCTTGCAAACGGCACAGCCAAATGTGCAGCGATAATTGCCACGATTGTCACGCGATCCTTGTGCTTTTGGCGTTTACGCGTGCATTCACCTTTTTTGGATATGGAATGCATGCATTACAGCACAAATATGGTGACTCATGCGTTAACAAAGGGAAAAATGAAAAATCTATATCTCTCATAGATGTTCTGCAAACATGCTTTTCCCCACCATTCAGGTCGCGCTAATATTCCACTTCCATTTTAAAGCAAAACACACCTTTCGCTTTTAAAAATCGCGTTATCTTTTTCCGCGTCCCTTCTCGCTAAAATTGCCTAAAATTCGATGTAGGGCGGAATAAGCGAAAAGGGTTTTAGCGATAGGTCACGGAAACGTTTTCGTATTGCGTTAACGCCATTTCTTTCTAAATCGTGTTAACTGTGCTTTTTTGGCGAAAAACCATGGCGAACGCAATGCGAAAAGTTTTCAACGACTTTTCGCTCTTTTATAAAATATGCCCTTAGTCTGGACGGGATAGAAAAAGCTTTCATTTAAGTTCCGTCTAGTGTTGGTGGCTTGGCTCCGAAGACATCCTCCCACCTAGTGATTCACACTGGGATAATCCATACTGATCTCCGGAGGCATGAATAAAGGCGCATACTTGATCTCCGGATCATGATAAATGCCATAACTTTATCTCCGAGGCATAAATAAAGGCCATACTTGACTCCAGTGAGCACGTCGAGCAGAATCAAGGCCATACTCGATCCCGGTAGCATGAATACAGGCCATACTTTCATCTCCGGACTGAAAAGGCCATCTACTCTCCGAGCATGAATAAAGGCCATAACTCTCTCGGATCATTAAGGCTCTTGATCGGAGCCATGAAGAAAGCCATACTTGAATCTCTCCGAGCTGAATAAGGCCATTACTTGATTCGCCGGAGCTGATAAAAGCCACACTCATGAATCCTCCGTCGAGGCATGGTAATAAAGGCCATACTCTCGATCTCCGGAATGAATAAAGGCCATACCTCCGATACAGGCCAAACTTATCTCCGGAGCATGAATACAGGCCAACTTCGATCTCCGAGCGATGAATAAAGGCCCTACTTGATCTTCCTTGTCTGATAAGGCCATACTTGTCTCCGAGCATGAATAAAAGGCATAACTCGTCTCCAGCATTATAAATTCCATACTTTGATCTCCTCCGGAGCATGGATAAAGGCCATACTTGATCTCCGGAGCATGAATAAAGGCCATACTCGATCTCCGGAGCATGAATAAAGGCCATACTTGATCTCCGGAAAGCATGAATAAAGGCCTTACTTGATCTCCGTAGCCATGAATAACGCCTACTTGATCTCCGTACATGAATAAAGGCCATACTTGATCTCCGGAGCATGAATAAAGGCCATACTCGATCTCCGGAGCATGGATAAAGGTCCAACTCTGCTTCTCATTGGCTATTTGTTGTGTTTATGCTTTTGTTTCTCTTCCGCTCTCTATTTTTGGCTTTGGCAATGCCCTTTTTAGGTGCGTTCAATTTTTATACTGAACCGAATGTTCCACTTGGCTCACCAACTGGGCCAACCAATCATCTTAATGTTTTGGAGCCCATACATCCAAATTGTATTATCTTTGTGGGTTGGCCAATGCTCCCAGCTTCTCTTTGGCTTGCCGCGGCTTTTAAACATTTTCTTACTGTGGATTTACGCTGCTTGGCTGAGGAATCTAACACCCCGTTCATACTTTACGGGGGGAATTCTTTTATATTCTCTTTCCCCCTCCAACCCTATCTTTTCATTAATAAAAAGGGACTATGTTTTCATGCCTTTACAGGGATTTGGTATTGGTTGGCCACAAATCAAAAGTCCTGCCATGCCGAGAGTTGTTTGAAGAACGTCTTCATTCCAGACAATGAACCATCAGGCAGTCTATGGATGAAAGATGCTCGTTTAACTGCCCGGAGATGCTTCTTTACATCTAAAGGGTCTGGTGAACTTGGGTCTTCTTCGTGTTGGATTCCCGGAACAGAGGAGATCAGAAATAACAGGATTAAGATGGAGAACATAGTAACACCATCCGGGTTTGACTTAAAATGTATTGATCCTTTAGTCCAGGCAGTAAGGGAAACACTGGTAATTAATGCACAAATGGAGATTAATAAAGAAAAGCCTGGGAAAAGTTTTTCAAAGCCCCCAACCTTTCCATATCATCGGGTGGTAGAAGATTTGATCTTTTCAGAATGGAAGAGGCCTGAAAGAAATGTTACTATGTTTCCAAAGTTCAAGCGCATGTATCCCATTGAGGAATCGGAGATACGGAACTGGAAGATACCAAGCGTTGATGGATTCATTCTGATAATGAACAAGAAGGCAATGCTACTGTGTAAAGATGGCGCATCTCTTAAAGACGCAGTAAAACGTAGAATGGAATTGGTCTTACAGAAATCATTTGAAGTTGGTGCAGCTACACTGAGACCGGCTGTGGCACTGACGTCTATATCAAAGGCCATGAAGATCTGGTTAGACTATATTGAGTATTCTCTAATCACTGGCTTTAAGCAAAGTACCATATCAGAGAATTTAACTAAATTAATGTTGGCTACAGAGTTCTTCTTGGAGGCCTCACTTGACTTAGTCAGGCTTATTGCCCGGAACTTGGTGTTATCAGTAGTGGCTAGGAGAAGCCTCTGGCTGACCGCTTCAAAGCAAAGACTGAGCAACCTTCCATTCTCTGGACAACGTCTTTTTGGTGAGAAGTTGGAGGATTTCATTGAAACTAAATCATGGAGAAGCTTTTTCATGCAGCACGACAAAAAGAGGAAAATGCCCTTAGACTGCAGATATAACAGAGGGTTTTGCTGGTATATTCCAGGAAGGCTTTTTAAAAGACCTTCTTCCTGGTGCAGAGGACATAGCGCTCTACAGAGATGAAAGGGAACCACCATATTCCTTTCAAAACTTCCATGTCTGTGGAGGGCAAATTGGTACATATAAAAGCTTATATTTTATGAATTGCAGTCCATTGACTAAAGCCTGGTTGTTTTGCTTGCGGGTAGATCATTGCATTTAAAGATGCTGCAAGCTAGTCAATACCGGCTTAGCGGTAATTAAAGTTCCAGCTAATAGGTTGCGTTAAAGTCACAGTATTGAATACCACAAAGGAGATCTTTGATTGCGACTGAATAATCTCCTGCATAATCCTTCCAAAATACATGAAGACAGTTACAGTATCCTTTTACAATGCTGTCATCTTCTCAACCCTTCATGACTTTATATAGTGGATAATGCACCCCAACTGTAAATTATAAGGATATTAGAAGTCACTGAGTAGTTCTGTGTCTATATAAAGGTACAAGGACACAGACTGAGTTATACAGGGAACTCTGGGTACCACTCATGTATTATAAGGATAATGTATCCCCTACTGTAAATTATAAGGATATTAGAAGTCACTGAGGAGTTCTGTGTCTATATAAAGGTACAAGGACACAGACTGAGTTATACAGGGAACTCTGGGTACCACTCATGTATTATAAGGGATAATGTATCCCCCTACTGTAAATTATAGATATTAGAAGTCACTGAGGATGTTCTGTGCTTATATAAAGGTACAAGGCACAGACTGAGTTATACAGGGGACTCTGGTACCACTCTTATTATAAGGGATAATGTATCCCCTACTGTAAATTATAAGGATATTAGAAGTCACTGAGGAGTTCTGTGTCTATATAAATGTACAAGGACACAGACTGAAGTTATACAGGGAACTCTGGGTACCACTCATGTATTATAAGGGATAATGTATCCCCTACTGTAAATTATAAGGATATTAGAAGTCACTGAGGAGTTTCTGTGTCTATATAAAGGTACAAGGACACAGACTGAGTTATACAGGGAATCTTGGGTACCACTCATGTATTATAAGGGATAATGTATCCCCTACTGTAAATTATAAGGATATTAGAAGTCACTGAGGAGTTCTCTGTGTCTATATAAAGGTACAAGGACACAGACTGATTTTACAGGACTCTGGTACCACCATGTATTATAAGGGATAATGTATCCCCCTACTGTAAATTATAAGGATATTAGAAATCACTGGGAGTTCTGTGTCTATTACAGGTACAAGGACACAGACTGAGTTATCAGGGAACTCTGGGTACCACTCATTATTATAAGGATAATGTATCCCCTACTGTAAATTATAAAATGATATTAGAAGTCACTGAGGAGTTTCTGTGTCTATATAAGGTACAAGGACACAGAACTGAGTTATACAGGGAACTCTGGGTACCACTCATGTATTAGAGGGATAATGTATCCCCTACTGTAATTATAAGGATATTAAGATCAATGAGGAGTTACTGTGTCTATATAAAGTCAAGGACACAGACTGAGTTATACGGGAACTCGGGTCCACTCATGTATTATAAGGGATAATGTATCCCCTACTGTAAATTATAAGGATATTAGAAGTCACTGAGGAGTTCTGTGTCTAATAAGGTACAAGGATCACAGACTGAGTTATACAGGGAACTCTGGGTACCACCCTGTATTTAAGGATAATGTATCCCCTACTGTAATTATAAGGATATTAGAGTCACAGAGGAGTTTCTGTGTCTATATAAGAGTACAAGGACACAGACTGAGTTATACAGGGAACTCTGGGTACCACCCATGTATATATAAGGGATAATGTATCCCTACTGTAATTATAAGGATATTAGAAGTCACTGAGGAGTTCTGTGTCTATATAAAGGTACAAGGACACAGACTGAGTTATACAGGAACTCTGGGTACCACCCATGTTTATAAGATAATGTATCCCCTACTGGTAAATTATAGGATATTAGAAGTCACTGAGGAGTTCTGTGTCTATATAAAGGTACAAGGACACAGACTGAGTTATACAGGGAACTCTGGGTACCACTCATGTATTATAAGGGATAATGTATCCCCTACCTACTGTAAATTTAATTATATTAGAGTCACTGGAGTTCTGTGTCTATTATAAAGGTACAAGGACACAGACTGAGTTTACAGGGAACTCTGGGGTACCACTCATGTATTATAAGGGATATGTATCATGACTGTATATTATAACCCCTGTAATTATAAGGATATTAGAAGTCACTGATTGTTCTGTGTCCTATATAAGGTACAAGGACACAGACTGAGTTATACAGGGTGACTCTGGGTACCACTCATGTATTATAAGGATAATGTATCCCCTACTGTAAATTATAACGGATATTAGAAATCACTGAGGAGTTCTGTGTCTATTAAATGTACAAGGACACAGACTGAGTTATACAGGGAACTCTGGGTACCACTCTGTATTATTAAGGGATAATGTATCCCCTACGTATTATAAGGATATTAAGAAGTCACTGAGGAGTTCTGTGTCTATATAAAGGTACAAGGACCCAGACTGAGTTATACAGGGAACTCTGGGTACACTCATGTATATAGAGGATAATTATCCCCTACTGTAAATTATAAGGATATGCAAATCATGAGGAGTTCTGTGTCTATATAAATGTACAAGGACCACAGACTGATTTATACAGGGAACTCTGGGTACCACTCATGTATTATAAGGGATAATGTATCCTCTCTGTAAATTCTAAGGATATTAGAAGTCACTGAGAGTTCTTGTGTCTATATAAAGGTACAGACACAGACTGAGTTATACAGGAACTCGGTGGGACCACTCATGTATTATAAGGGATAATGTATCACCTACTGTAAATTATAGGATTTAGAAGTCACTGGGAGTATTCTGTGTCTTATAAAGGTACAAGGACCAGCTGAGTTATACAGGACTCTGGTGCCACCATGTATTATAGGGATAATGTATCCCCCTACTGTAAATTATAGATATTAGAAGGTCACTGAGGAGTTTGTGTCCATATAAGGGTACAAGAGACAGACTGATATATACAGGGAACTCTGGGTACCACTCATGTATTATAAGGTAATGTATCCCCTCCTGTAAATTATACGGATATTGAAATACACTGAGGAGTTCGTTGGTTCTATATAAATGTACAAGGACCACAGACTGAGTTCTACAGGGAACTCTGGGTACCACTCATGTATTATAAGGGATATGTATCCCCTACCTGTAACATTTATAAGGATATAAAAGTCACTGAGGAGTTCTGTGCCTTATAAAGGTACAAGGACACAGACTGATTATTATACAGGAACTCTGGACCACTCATGTATTATAAGGATAAATGTTCCCCTACTGTAAATTATGAGATATTAGAAATCACTAGGAGAGTTCTGTGTCTATATAATGTACAAGGACACAGACTGAGTTTATACAGGGATCTCTGGGTACCACTCATTTATATAAGTGGATAATGTATCCTCTACTGTAATTATAGGATATTAGAGTCACTGAGGAGTTCTGTGTCTATATAAGTACAAAGGACACAGACGAGTTTATACAGGGAACTCTGGGTACCAACTCATGTTTATAAGGGATAATGTATCCCCTACTGTAAATTATAACGGATATTAAACTCACGGAGGAGTTTCTGTGTCTATATAAATGTACAGGACACAGCCTGAGTTATACAGGGAACTCTGTACCACTCATGTATTATAGGGATAATGTATCCCCTACTGTAAATTATAAGGATATAGACGTCACTGAGAGTTCGTGTCTATTAAAGGTACAAGGACACGACTGAGTTATACAGGGGAACCTGGGTACCACTCATGTTTATAAGGGATAATGTATCCCCTACTGTAATTATGAGATATTAGAAATCACTGAGGAGTTCTGTGTCTATATAACTGACAAGGACACAGACTGAGTTCTAGGGACTCTGGGTACCCTCATGTTATGGGATAATGTATCCTCTCTAACTGTAAATTATAAGGATATTAAAGTCACTGAGGAGTTCTGTGTCTATATAAAGGTACATGACACAGACTGAGTTATACAGGGAACTCTGGGTACCACTCATGTATTATAGGGATAATGTATCCCCTACTGTAAATTAATAAGGATATTAGAAATCACTGAGGATTTCTGTGGTCTATATAAATGTACAAGGACACAGACTGGTTATACAGAACTCTGGGTACCTACCCATGTATTATAAGGGATAATGTACCTCTACTGTAAATTATAAGGATATTAGAAGTCACTGAGGAGTTTCTGTGTCTATATAAAGGTACAGGACACAGACTCTGAGTTATAATACAGGAACTCGGGTAACCACTCATGTATTATAAGGGATAATGTATCCCCTACTGTAAATTATAAGGATATTAGAAGTCACAGAGGAATTCCGTGATCATATAAAAGAACGAGGCCGCAGGCCGAGTACCTTTTATACAGGGCACAGAACTCCAAGGTGACTTCTAATATCCTTATAATTTACAGTTCGGGGTGCATTATTTATTATAACCTACCCCTTTGTGGCTTCTGGTTTCTATCTCCTCCTGGAACTGTAAGATTATAAGGCTATAATCTTACAGTTCCTCCCATAGAAATCCACTACAGGGGAAGGTTATAAAACGATTAACCATAGTCACTGATAAATGTCACTGGACACTCATCCAGGACTTTCCAGAATACAAATAACCACAACTTGGTCTAAAATTTGTCATGACTTTTCAACATTTGTCCATAACATTTAATCCCCATCAGCAAGCCGGCTTCACAAACAAAAATAAAAACAATGAACAGATTACAGCATGTTAGGAGAACTGGAGAAATTGGTGGAAGACTATTATATATTCTTTAACTAATTCCACAAAATAAGACCCCTCGGCCAATGAAAAAATCGTATCCATGGTAGACAGTTATACAGTCCGTCACAATAAATGTAAATTATAGGTCAGAGCAGACCATATTGTTTTGTTTATTCTGAGTAATCTGCAAAGAAGCCGACCGGCCCATTTAATGAACACTAGACGTGGCAGGTTGACCAGCAAAGAATTATACTAATTCTATAAGTAAAGGAATGGCATACAGCTTAAGGTTTCCTTCACACGAACTGCAGGTTGCTGTCCCCTTGACAGTCGCCACTAGCGAAATACAACTTGTAGCATTTCTCTAGCAACAAACATCTGGAACCGTTTGGAAAAAACACCCGTGTGAAAGAAGCCTTAATGTTCTTGTAATGTGTCCTGATGCAGAGGGACGCCCCTTCAGCATCTCCCCTGACTCAACACATGCTCAGTGGCTCATTCCTGGGTCAGTTCCCACAGTGATTGAAGAGGCTGATGGAGATTGCAGAATGATTTTAGTAAAGTTTCATGGGAGAATCATTTGGGGGGGTGGAATCATTTTTAATTATCTTTAGTCAGCTGCTCCTGACACATTTTTGCACTCTAAAGTCTTTTTCAGGAAACTGTCTTATGGCGTCCATCCCATGGAAGTAGCTGAAGAGGTTCTTAGTACAGTAAGCAGAAAAAAACAGGAAGTCTTTATGGCGAATCCCATCCCAAAGGCAGCAATATACATTAGAACCTTCCTTCCGGAACTTTTTTTTGCTGTAGTCGCCACGGGGGTGAAAGAGAAACACTTTGTGGAAGAAGAAAAATGAATTGTTAACTGGATATTAAAACATCAACGTATTAGTGAAACACGTGCTTGTAAATATGGAAACCTGCACAGTATGTACAGTAAACCCTGTCTAAACCAATGCCACAGCCTGTATTGGTTTAACTACATCAACCTGGCAAACTGGAGGGCTGATTGTACACTGACTTGTGAACTGGAGGGCTGACTGAACACTGGTGAACTGGAGGGCCGACTGTACACTGGGGAACTGGAGGGCTGACTGTACACTGGTGAACTGGAGGGCTGACTGTACACTGGGAAACTGGAGGGCTGACTGTACACTGGGGAACTGGAGGGCTGACTGTACACTGGTGAACTGGAGGGCTGACTGTACACTGGTGAACTGGAGGGCTGACTGAACACTGGTGAACTGGAGGGCTGTATGGTACCTGGGAACTGGAGGGCTGACTAGTACACTGGTGAACTGAGGGGCTGACTGAACACTGGTGAACTGGAGGGCTGACTGTACACTGGTGAACTGGAGGGCTTACTGTACACTGGTGAACTGGAGGGCTGACTGAACACTGGTGAACTGGAGGGCTGACTGTACACTGACCAGTAAACTGGGAGGGCTGACTTTGAACTGACTGCTGAACTGGAAGGGCTGACTGAACACCTGTCTATGTTCTGGAGTACTCATCACACGGGGGACATTGATTAAATCCATAAGTACATCATGTACAACATTCAAATGAACTGCTGCAGTATTTAGTTGGTGACCATAAACTGTAAAATGAAATTAATCCACAATAGTGCCTGAGGTCTGACATTATTCATCCCAGTGCCTGTGGTCTGACTCTATTCATCCCAGTGCCTGTGGTCTGACTCTATTCCATCCCAGTGCCTGTGTGTCTGACTCTATCCATCCCCAGTGCCTGTTGGTCTGACTCTATTCATCCCAGTGCCTGTGGTCTGACTCTATTTCATCCCAGTGCTGTTGGTCTGACTTATTCACCCAGTGCCTGTGGTCTGACTCTATTCCATCCCATGCCTGTGGTCTGACTCTATTCATCCCAGTGCCTGTGGTCCTGACTCTATTCCATCCCAGTGCCTGTGGTCTGACTCTATTCATCCAGTGCCTGTGGTCTGACGCTATTCCCATCCCAGTGCCTGTGCTGACTTTCATCCCAGTGCCTGTGGTCGACTCTATTCATCCCGTGCCTGGGTCTGACTTATTCATCCCAGTGCCTGTGGTCTGACTCTATTCATCCCATGCCTGTGGTCTGACTCTATTCCATCCCAGTGCCTGTGGTCTGACTCTATTCATCCCAGTGCCTGTGGTCTGACTCTATTCCATCCCAGTGCCTGTGGTCTGACTCTATTCCATCCCAGTGCCTGTTGTCTGACTCTATTCATCCCAGTGCCTGTGGTCTGACTCTATTCATCCCAGTGACCTGTGGTCTGACTCTATTCCATCCCAGTGCCTGTGGTCTGACTCTATCTCCCAGTGCCTGTGGTCTGACTCTATCCATCCCAGTGCCTGTGGTCTGACTCTATTCCATCCCAGTGCCTGTGGTCTGACTCTATTCCATCCCAGTGCCTGTGGTCTGACTCTATTCATCCCAGTGCCTGTGGTCTGACTCTATTCCATCCCAGTGCCTGTGGTCTGACTCTATTCCATCCCAGTCCTGTGGTCTGACTCTTTCATCCCATGCCTGTGGTCTGACTCTATTCCATCCCAGTGCCTGTGGTCTGACTATTCATCCCCGTGCCTTGGTTCTGACTCTATTCATCCCAGTGCCGTGGTCTGACTCTATTCCTCCCAGTGCCTGTGGTCTGACTCATTTTCCATCCCAGTGCCTGTGGTCTGACTCTATTCCATCCCAGTGCCTGTGGTCTGACTCTATTCCATCCAGTGCCTGTGGTCTGACTCTATTCATCCCTGCCTGTGGTCGACCTATTCCATCCCAGTGCCTGTGGTCTGACTCTATTCCATCCCATTGCCTGTGGTCTGACTCTATTCCATCCCCAGTGCCTGTGTCTGACTCTATCCATCCCAGTGCCTGTGGTCTGACCTATTCCATCCCAGTGCGTGGTCTGACTCTATTCATCCCAGTGCCTGTGGTCTGACTCTATTCATCCCAGTGCCTTGGTCTGACATTATTCATCCCAGTGCCTGTGGGTCTGACTCTTATTCCATCCCAGTGCCTGTGGTCTGACTCTATCATTCTCCCAGTGCCTGTGGTCTGACTCTATTCATCCCAGTGCCTGTGGGTCTGACTCTATTCCATCCCAGTGCTTGGTCTGACTCTATTCATCTCCCAGTGCCTGTGGTCCTGACTCTATTCATCCCAGTGCCTGTGGTCTGACTCTATTCCATCCCAGTGCCTGTGGTCTGACTCTCTATTCCTCCCAGTGCCTGTGGTCTGACTCTATTCAATCCAGTGCCTGTGGTCTGACTCTATCACCCAGTGCCTGTGGTCTGACTCTATTCATCCCAGTGCCTGTGGTCTGACTCTATTCATCCCAGTGCCTGTGGTCTGACTCTATTCATCCCAGTGCCTGTGGTCTGACTCTATTCCATCCCAGTGCCTGTGGTCTGACTCTATTCATCCCAGTGCCTGTGGTCTGACTCTATTCCATCCCAGTGCCTGTGGTCTGACTCTATTCATCCGCAGTGCCTGGGTCTGACTCATTCCATCCCAGTGCCTGTGGTCTGACTCTATTCCATCCCAGTGCCTGTGGTCTTACTCTATTCATCCCAGTGCCTGTGGTCTGACTCTATTCCATCCCAGTGCCTGTGGTCTGACTCTATTCCATCCCATGCCTGTGGTCTGACTCTATTCCATCCCAGTGCCTGTGGTCTGACTCTATTCCATCCCAGTGCCTGTGGTCTGACTCTATTCATCCCAGTGCCTGTGGTGCCTCCGTACTCTATCATCCCAGTGCCTGTGTCTGATCTATTCTCCATGCCTGTGGTCTGACTCTATTCCATCCCAGTGCCTTGTGGTCTGACTCTATTCCTCCCATTCCTGTGGATTCGATCATTCTCCAGTCCTTGGTCTGACTCTATTCCATCCCAGTGCCTGTGGTCTGACTCTATTCCATCCCAGTGCCTGTGGTCTGACTCTATTCATCCCAGTGCCTGTGGTCTGACTATTCATCCCAGTGCCTGTGTCTGACTCTATTCCATCCCAGTAGCCATGTGGTCTGACTCTATTCATCCCAGTGCCCTGTGGTCTGACTCTATTCCATCCCATTGCCTGTGGTCTGACTCTATTCATCCCAGTGCCTGTGGTCTGACTCTATTCATCCAGGCCTGTGGTCTGACTCTATCCATCCCATGCCTGTGGTCTGACTCATTCATCCCATGTGCCTGTGGTCTGACTCTATTCCATCCCAGTAGCCTGTGGTCCTGACTCTATTCATCCCAGTGCCTGTTGGTCTGACTCTATTCTATCCCAGTCCTGTGGTCTGACTCATTCATCCCAGTGGCCTGTGGTCTGACTCTTTCATCCCAGTGTGGCCTGTGGTCTGACTCTATTCATCCCAGTGCTTTGGTCTGACTCTATTTTATCATCCCAGTGCCTGTGGTCCTGACTCTCTTCATCCCGTGCCTGTGGTCTGACTCTATTTCCATCCCAGTACCTGTGGTCTGACTTATTCTCTCCCAGTGCCTGTGGTCTGACTCTCTTTCCAATCCCAGTGCTTGGTCTGATCTGACTCCTTTCCATCCCAGTACCTGTGGTCTGACTCTATTCATCCCAGTGCCTGTGGTCTGACTCTATTCCATCCCATGTGTTACCTGTGGTCCTGACTCTATTCATCCTCCCAGTGCCTGTGGTCTGACTCTATTCATCCAGTGCCTGTGGTCTGACTCGATTCGCCTCTATTATCCATCCCAGTACCTTGGTCTGACTCTATTCATCCAGTGCCTGTGTCTGATCCTTCCATCCCAGTGCCGTGGTCTACTCTATTCATCCCCTGGCCTGTGGTCTGACTCTCTTCCTCCCAGTCCTGTGGTCTGCTCTGATTCATCCCAGTGCTGTGTCTGACTCTATCTCACCAGTGCCTGTTTGACTCTATTCATCCCAGTGCCTGTGGTCTGACTCTATTCATTCCCGGAGTGCCTGGGTCGATCTTCCATCCCAGTGCCTTTGGTCACTCTATTCATCCCATGCCCAACCATGTAATAACAAATCCCCAGATCCAATATGGCAACCACAGACCACTGTAATAAAACATCCCCGGGTTCTAATATGGCACCACAGACCACTGTAATACATCCCCTGGTCCATATGGCACCAACACGACAACTGTAATAACATCCCCTGGTCCAATATGGCACCACAGACCACTGTAATAAAACACCCCAGATCCAATATAACACCACAGACCACTGTAATAATCATCCCCTGGTCCAATATATGGCACCACAGACCACTGTAATAACATCCCCTGGTCCAATATGGCACCAACCAGACCACTGTAATAACATCCCCTGGTCCAATATGGCACCACAGACCACTGTAATAACATCCCCAGGTTCCAATATGGCACCACAAACCACTGTAATAACATCCCCTGGTCCAATATGGCACCACAGACCACCGTAATAACATCCCATGGTCCAATATGGCACCACAGACCACTGTAATAACATCCCCTGGTCCAATATGGCACCACAGACCACTGTATAACATCCCCAGTCCAATATGGCACCACAAACCCACTGTAATAACATCCCCTGGTCCATATGGCACCACAGACCACTGTAATACATCCCCTTGGTCCAATATGGCACCACAACCCACTGTAATACATCCCCAGGTCCAATATGGCACCACAGACCACTGTAATAACATCCCCTGGTCCAATATGGCACCACAAACCACTGTAATAACATCCCCAGGTCCATATGGCACCACAGACCACTGTAATAACATCCCCAGGTCCAATGAGGCACCACAGACCACTGTAATAACATCCCCTGGTCCAATATGGCACCACAGACCACTGTAATAACATCCCCTGGTCCAATATGGCACCACAGACCACTGTAATAAACATCCCCTGGTCCAATATAGCACCACACACCACTGTAATAACATCCCCTGGTCCAATATGGCACCACAAACCACTGTAATAACATCCCCTGGTCCAATATGGCACCACAGACCACTGTAATAACATCCCCTGGTCCAATATGGCACCAACAGACCACTGTAATAACATCCCCTGGTCCAATATGGCACCACAACCACTGTAATCACATCCCCTGGTCCAATATGCCCCACAGACCACTGTAATAACATCCCCAGTCCATATGGCACCACAAACCACTGTAATACATCCCCTGGTCCAATAGGCACCACAGACCACTGTAATACCATCCCCTGGTCCAATATGGCACCACAGACCACTGTAATACCATCCCCCTGGTCCAATATGCACCACAAACCCTGTAATAACATCCCTGGTCCATATGGGCACCACAGACCAATGTATAACATCCCCTGGTCCAATCTGGCACCACGACCACTGTAATACATCCCCTGGTCCAATATGGCACCACAGACCACTGTAATAACATCCCCTGGTCCAATATGGCACCACAGACCACTGTAATAACATCCCCTGGTCCAATATGGCACCACAAACCACTGTAATAACATCCCCAGATCCAATATAGCACCACAGACCACTGTAATAACATCCCCGGGTCTAATATGGCACAACGACCACTGTAATACATCCCCTGGTCCATATGCACCACAGACCACTGTAATAACATCCCCAGGTCCAATATGGCACCACACTGACCACCGTATACATCCCCTGGTCCAATTGGCACCACAGAACCACTGTAATAAACATCCCCTGGTCCAATATGGCACCACAGACCACTGTAATAACATCCCCTGGTCCAATATGGCACCACAGACCACCGTAAACATCCCCTGGTCCAATATGGCACCACAGACCACCGTAATAACATCCCCTGGTCCAATATGGCACCACAGACCACCGTATAACATCCCCGTCCATGGCACACAGCCCTTAACCCCGCAATATTGGCACCACAGACCACTTATAACATCCCCAGGTCTAATATGGCACCCAGCCACTTACATAACTCACGCCCGTTCACATATTGGCACCACAGAACCACTGATAACTCCCCAGGTCCAATATGCACCACAGAAACCACTGTATAAACATCCCAGGTCCAATATGGGCACCACAGACCACTGTTACATCAGTCCATAGCCCCCTACGCACTGTTACACCCTAATATGGCACCACAGACCACTGTAATACATCCCAGGTCCAATATGCACCACAGAACCACTGTAATAACATCCCCTGTCCAATATGGGCACCACAGACCACTGTAATAACATCCCCCGGTCCATGGCACCACGTACCACGTAATAACATCCCCAGGTCCAATTGGCACCCCAACCACTGTAATAACCTCCCCAGGTCCAGTATGGGCACCAACCACGTGTAAATAACACCCCTGGTCCAATTGGGCAACACAGACCACGTAATAACATCCCCTGTCCAATATGGGCACCACAACCACTGTTAACATCCCCTGGTCCATATGGCACCACAGACCACTGTATAACATCCCCTGTCCAATATGGCAACACAGCCACCGTAATCAATCCCCCCTGGCCAATTGGGCACCACCAGACCACCGTAATACATCCCCTGGCCAATATGGCACACAGAACCACGTAAATAACAACCACCGGGTCTAATATGGCAACCACAGACCACCGTATACATCCCCTGGTCCAATATGGGCACCAACCACCGTAATAACATCCCCTGGTCCAATATGGCACACCACAGACCACTGTAAATACACCCCGGTCTAATAGCACACACCCACCGTATAACATCCCCCGGTCCCAATATTGGCACCACATACCCACTGTAATAACATCCCCATGTCCATATGGCACCACAGACACTGTAATACATCCCCAGGTCCAATCATGCACCACAAACCACTGATCATAACATCCCCGCTGGTCCAATCATTGCAACCACAGACCACTGTAATACATCCCTGTCTCAATATGGCATCACCACAACCCTGTAATAACATCCCCTGGTCCAATATGTCACCACAGACACCTGTAATAACATCCCCTGGTCCAATATGGCTACCACAACCACTGCTAATAACATCCCCCTGGTCCCAATATGGCACCACGAACCACTGTATAACTCATCCCCTGGTCCCATATGGCCACAAGCCCCGTAATACATCCCCTGGTCCAATATGCACCACAGAACCACCGTTAACATCCCATGGCCCATATGGCACCAACAGACCACTGTAATAACATCCCTGGATCCCAATATGCACCACGACCACCGTACTAACTCCCCTGTCCAATATGAGCACCACAGACCGACCGTAATAACATCCCCATGGTCCAATATGTGGCACCACAAGTACCACTGTCATAACATCCCCATGTCCAATTGGCACCACAGACCCTGTAATAACATCCTCCCCAGATCCAACTAGGCACCACAGATGATCACAGGTTATACATGTGCAGTATAGAACATTTACAGTGACCCCTAGTGGGCGCCACACTATATAACAGTAGATTCCTGCTGGAATATTGAGGCTGAGGCCTCACTACAATGCACTGATTCGCGCAATCCTTGTGCGTTTTTGTTTGCGCATGCGTTTTGCGCTTGTGATTTTTGCCGTTTTCCGTTACGGAAACCAATGCGTTAATGCCACCCCAAACAATGGTGAACCTATGCGTACCAACGCGAACGGACGCACAATCGCATGTCACATAGGAAATCGAGGAAATTT
>CM033476.1:3597204-3852541 GCA_019447015.1 Hymenochirus boettgeri | reverse complement strand
TGTGGTCTGACTCTATTCATCCCAGTGCCTGTGGTCTGACTCTATTCATCCCAGTGCCTGTGGTCTGACATTATTCATCCCAGTGCCTGTGGTCTGACTCTATTCCATCCCAGTGCCTGTGGTCTGACTCTATTCATCCCAGTGCCTGTGGTGTTATACAGGATGGCATTGTGGGTAGGAATACAGACGGCTATGTACAACTTTAACTCTTGTAATGTCTGGGTAGTTATTACAGAGATCACTGGGTAATAAAGCAGTTAGTGTTGGAGTGACTGGAAAGGCAGGGGTTAAAGTTCTGACCTTGGTGTTACTAGTAGAGGGCAGAGACAGCAAAGTAACAATCTCCCATAGAACAAAGTAATAAACTTCTATCTGCACCTGCACCTATGCATGAGACCAGAGCACATGTCTGACATGTGACTTCATTGCTCTGTGTAAATCCTTCTGGCCACAATGCTCTATGGGATGTGGGTGATTCTTGTGATGATAATAATAATCTACCACTTGATGAGGTTCAGCTACAACTGCAACAGGTATGTGGACCTCCAGACAATTGCAATTTAAAACTGCCAATCATTGTACAACAGCAGAGTGCTGACAGGGAATGCTGGGAGTCGTAGTTTTCAAAACAGCATAAATATCTACACCCATATAAAGGTGTAGCTCCAGGTAGGTAGCAGGGATATATTATATAAAGTGTACATTGTACTCTATACCAGGATCTCCTACCTGTGGGCCTAAATTTACTTGAAAAGTATAACTCCCAGCATTCCACTACAGCACTCGCAATATCAGAAGGCATCCAGGGAATGCTGGGAGTTGTAGTTTTCAGACATTTGGATGCCTGCTATATATTTAGTGATATGGTAGGTTTGTGTCTATGAACATTTCTGTTGATGAATAAAACATTTATTTTAACTTTTAGACTTTTTTAACTTTTACCTGTACAAATTTTACGAAGAAAGACTAAAGCAGGTCGGGTCGGGTTTCGGTTACAAAACTTGTGGGTTGGGTCTGGAATATTAGACCTACGCAGGACTCTACATCAGAATTTGTTGGGCCCCATACTAGGTAATTTGCTGGGCCCCATACTAGGTAATTTGCTGGGCCCCATATAACACATGCTAATAAAGACACGCTATAGCACACACATAGACAAATCCATTTTAATTCAGACACTTTTCACATTTGAAGACAAACAGTTTAATGCACACACACAAAGTGCAAATATCTCCCCAATCCCCAGATTTTCCAGTTTCCCAGGGAGGTAGACAAGCCTATACAAACATAGAAAAGATAATCAATCCACATTCCTGGGCCCCATACAATATCATATCTGCACACTGGCATACATTATAAACATAGAAAAGATAATCAATCCACATTCCTGGGCCCCATACAATATCATATTATCTGCACACTGGCATACATTATAAACATAGAAAAGATAATCAATGCACATTGCTAGGCCCCATACAATATCATATTATCTGCACACTGGCATACATTATAAACAAAGGGGTTTTATTATACATTACTGTGATCACATGAATGAAAAGCCTTCCAACCACGTCAAGGTAACCCCAGTCTGGAAGGTCCTAACGTCTAACCTTTTACTTCTATTACCATTAGAAAACTTTTGCATTTCTCATTCTAACACACTGGATCCATATAACAGGCTTTCTCACTTCCCACCAGCCTGTTAATTTATCCAGTGCACAACTATAAGAAATGCAAACGTTTTCTAATGGTAATTGAAGTAAAAACAGATATACCATGACCTAGATGGATGAATATTCGCAGATCACCATGACCTGGATGGTGAATTTAGCAGGATATACCGATGTACGTGACTGGAGTGGTGAATATTACAGATATCCACGTGACCTGGAGTGGATGAATATTACAGATATACCGGTGACCTGGAGGATGAATATTACAGATATACCGTGACCTGGATGAATGAGATAAAATATACTACTGATGATAAATCAGTATACGTGACCTTGGAGGAAATAGTTACAATATACCGTACCTATAACCTGATTCAGATACCTGACTGGATGAAGATAAGTATTAACCGGGAGATATATACCGTATAGCCGTAGAACGGGGAAAGTGTATATAACGATTACGTGACCTGGATGGGATGAATATTACAGATAACCTGGACCTGTATGGATAATATTCAGAACCTGACCTGGATGGAGAATAATTACAGTATAACCGTGACCTGGATGGATGAAATATACAGATAACCGTGCCGTGATGGATGAATATTACAGATAGAACCGTGGACCTGGTGGAATTACAGATATACCGTGACCTGGAGGATGATATTACAGATATACCTGACCGATGGATGATGAATTACAGATATAACCGTGACCTGGATGAGATAATATTACAGATAGAACCGGGACCTGGATGGATGATATTACAGATAACCGTGACCTGGATGAGATGAATTATTACAGATATACCGTGACCTGGATGGATGAATATTACAGATACTACCGTGACCTGGATGAAGATATTACAGTATACGGTGACCTGGATGAATGGATATTACAGGATATATACCCGTGACCTGGCTGGATGAAATATTACAGATATGACCGTACCTGGAGAAATGGCTTGAGATATACGTATACCCTTGATAATGGATTATTCCAGTATACCGGTGACCTGGTTGATGGATATTACAGATTCCCGTGACCTGGATGATGGATATTACAGATATACCGTGACCTGGATGATGGATATTACAGATATACCGGTGACCTGGATGGATAATATTACAGATATACCGTGACCTGGATGGATGAATATTACAGATATACCGTGACCTGGATGGAAATATTACAGATAGATCACCGTGACCTGGATGATGAATATTACAGATATACCGTGACCTGATGGATGACTATTACAGATATACCGTGACCTTGAGGATGAAATATTACAGATATACCGACCTGAGGATGAGATAATATACCTGACCTGGTGGATGGAATTTACAGATATACCGTGACCTGGATGGATGAATATTACGATATACCGTGACCTGGATGGTTGAATATTACAATTACCGTACCTGGATGATTAATATTACAGATAACCGTGACCTGGATGGATGAATATTACAGATATACCGTGACCTGGATGGATGAATATTACATGATATAGCGTGAACCTGGATGGATGAATTTACAGATATACCGGTGGCCTATGATGAATATTACAGATATACCGGGACCTGATGAATGAATTACAGATATACCGTGACCTGGATGTTGAATATTACAGATAAAACCGTGACCTGGGATGAATGAAATTACAGATAGATACCGTACCTATGGATGAATTGAATAACAGATGTACCGTGACCTGGATGATATATATACACAGATATACCGTGACCTGGATGGATGAATATTACAGATATACCGTGACCTGGATGGATGAATATTACAGATTAATACCGTGGGACCTGGATGGATGAATATTACAGATATACCGTGACCTGGATGGATGAATATTACAGATATAACCGTGACCGTGTGTATGATATGCATGAGATATTACAGATATACCGTGACCTGGATGGATGATAAGACAATTACCTTACCGGGATGGATGAATATTACAGTATAACCGTGACCTGGATGGATGAATATTCATATACCGTGACCTGGATGAATGAATATTACAGATATACCGTGACCTGGATGGATGAATATACAGATATAACGTGCCTGGATGGATGATATTACAGATATACCGTGCCTGGATGAATGAATATTACAGATATACCATGCCCTGGTGGAATGAATATTACAGATATACCGTGACCTGGATGGATGAATATTCACAGATATACCATGACGCGTGATGGAATGAATATTACAGATATACCGTGACCTGGTGATGGGAATATACAGATATACCGTTGACCTGGATGGATGAATTACAGATATACCATGACCTGGGAGGATGAATATTAATATAGAGCAACGTGACCTGGATAATGAATATTACAGATTACCATGGACCTGATGAATGAATATTACGAGTACACAGTGACTGGATGAATATATTACAGATATACCGATGACCTGTGGGATGAATAATTACAGATAAATACCGTGACCTGGATGTGATATTTACAGATATACCGTGACCTGGATGGATGAATATTACAGATATACCAGTGACCTAGATAGGATGAATTTACAGATATACCGTGACCTGGATGGATGAATCTGATACTAGACTATCCATAAGTGACCTGTATTGATGGAATATACAGATATACCAGTGACCTGGATGGATGAATACTGGGGTATATACCGTGACCTGGATGATGAATATTACAGATTAACCGTGACCTTGATGGATGAATATAAGACAATGATACCGATGAACCTGATGGGATTAATTTGAGTGTAACGAGGATAACGCGATGACGGCCCTGGATGAATGAATATTACAGATATACCGTGACCTGGATGGATGAATATTACAGATATACCGTGACCTGGATAAATGAATATTACAGATATACCGTGACCTGGATGAATGAATATTACAGATATACCGTGACCTGGATGAATGAATATTACAGATATACCGTGACCTGGATGAATGAATATTACAGATATACCGTGACCTGGATGGATGAATATTACAGATATACCATGGCCTGGATGGATGAATATTACAGATATACCGTGACCTGGATGGATGAGAACCTTCACAAGCATAACAAGCAGGGGCACTTTCTGTTCTGCCCATACTAAACATGGTGGCACCCAGAACCTGAAAAAAGAAAAACAAATGAATCAAAAATAAGGAGGGTGAAAGTCAAATATTAGGATCAATGTGATGCTAGAGGGGAAGGTTCATCCTTTGGGACATTTTGGGACTTATGTTGTGTTTACCACAGTTCCCCTTCAAATCACTGCTACTCCCTTTCTTTAGATGTCCCATGGTCCTTTGCAGCTGATGTCACCCTAATTCAGGCTATGAATCCGTTGGCTCCCAGGGAGGTGTGAGGGGGCAGAACCCACAGACATAGCGATTAGTAGGCAACTTATATCACAGGGAATTACCTGGACCTGGTGGTAAGTATGTAATAATGTCACGGAATATATTAGAATGTTGTGATGGGATGTGGGATTAGTGTCTCATCTCACTGAGAAATATAGATTTAAGGGCCATATTTATAAAGGACAATTATACTCACCTTCCCTCTGCAACAAGCGTGCCTTCCTATTGGCCACGTCGGCGGCGGGGTGGAGGGGGCGGAGCCTACCAGAGCAGCGTTGCTCCAAGACTCTGGTGTAAGTTTCGCGAACCCAGGGGTGAGGAACAGCCGGTTCAGGTCCTCACCCTGGGTACGGTACATTTCCGTCCAAGATCGTACATTTACGACCGATCGCTCGTTAATTAACGAAGTAAACAACCGCAATGGTATTCTATGGGGGCCGTAAATCTATGATTTTGTTATCCTCGATTTACGATCGGTAAATTTACGATGACGATCATAAATTAACGATCGTTAAGCCGATGGTAAATTAACAATCGGTTTAACGATCGGTTGTTTATAAATACGTTATAAATATGTAATTTATTATTACAGTCAGTGAACTATAGATTTCAAAACCATTATAATACCAGTGCACACTTTATAACCTGTCCTTAAAGGGAACAGTCTACGCCATTACACCCACCTATTGTGATAGGCCTCCTTTATTTTGCTATGGTTAAAGGTGAATACAGCCTCGTACACAATGTGTCTGAACGTTAGTTTCGGCCGATAATCGGCCCGTGTATGGGCGGGGATCATCGCCCGACCGACTGGGTGGATCTCCGAATGACTGGCCATTTCAGCCGATAAAAGGGCCCATACATGGGCCAATTATCGGCCGAAATGAACGTTCGGACACATCGTGTGTACAAAACTTTAGGCTTGATATACAGCATGCAATTTTTGGGTATGGTTTTGCAGGTGGAGGCAAAGACATTCCTGGTGTGTAAAGTAAGTAGTGACTCGAGTATAAACCGAGTTCAAGTTTTCAGGCTGATTTTACAGCCTGAAAAACTCGGTTTATACTCGAGTATATACGGTATACACAACTTTTTTTTTTCGTTTTCATGTCTTTCTACTTTTAAACAAACTGTTTAAAACTAATTTTTACCGTAATTGTTTTTTTTTTCCTCTTTCTTTTTCTGCAGCCAGCACTGGACATGGATCTGAAGATCAGAGCCGTGAATTGCCAACGGGATAAACCCCTTGTGAGATTTCAGGGCAACCGCTGCCTTGAATGTGAAGAATTCGACTACCACATTTTACAGAATGAAATCCAGATTGTCCCAAAGGTTAAAAGCCAAATTGGCACTGGAGACTTTTGTTTAGTACAAGAAAACGTCTCTTCCCAGTGGCAAAGAGGGAAAGTTGTGGCTAAAGCCAATGAGACAATTACTGTCATTTTAATAGATCAGGGACCTACCGTAAATGTTCACGCCACTCAGATTGCCCCAGCTGGTGCAGAATTATTTATTTTACCTCCCAAAATCGTTAACGGCGTTTTCTCAAGTATTCTGCCCATTGGAGAGCGATGGACCCCGAAGGCAGTCAATTATTTCGGTTCTTTGGTAGGACTTAGAGTGAAAGCGTATGGGAAAGCAGTCTTACCCGATGGAGAGATTGTCTTGGAAGTGCCTTGTGTCATTAGCAGGGCTGTAGAGTTTCGCTTGGTTAAATACATTGATTCTAGGACTTTCTGTTTTCTTGCCGATATTTTACACAAACAGATCACAGACATTTTGCGTCAGGATCCATCAGGTTTAAATAGATCTCATGGTTTAAACAACCATCTTCAATCTTTTAATGAGATATTGAATCATCTTAGACCTGAACTTTCAGTAGGAACAAGTCAACCAATTAAAATATCAGCAGCTTTGGACTTCGGTTGTTTTTTCTGTCACGTTGTGTCATGGGAAGAAGCGCTAAGTAGTTTGACAAGCGAAATGTGTTTTCATTATGACTCTACGAAGACCAAACTAGAGTCCGGAGCGGACAATATGGGGTTACTTTGCGCAGCGAAAAGGAAAGACGGGATTTGGCGCAGAGGGATAATTCAGCGGCATCTCCCTAGTCAAGCAGCACAAATCTGGTTTCTGGATTATGGGAGTAGTGAAATAATTCCTTCTTCCTGCGTGCAGAATTTGCCACTTAAGTTTCTTTCCTTGCCGATGATGGCTATTCC
Organism: Hymenochirus boettgeri; assembly: GCA_019447015.1. Taxonomy (NCBI): domain Eukaryota; kingdom Metazoa; phylum Chordata; class Amphibia; order Anura; family Pipidae; genus Hymenochirus; species Hymenochirus boettgeri. The sequence continues at coordinate 3,845,267 of CM033476.1, read as the reverse complement.
TTGTTCATTAATGCACCTTAATGCAAAACATGTCCATCATATTCAGATTATGCTCTTTAAACAGTGTCTTTTAGGACATGAAGTAATTGGAAGGTTTGAACAGTTCAGCAGTGAGAAAAATCTATTTTACATTTCATTGCTTACCAAAGATTCCGAACTTAATTGCCGTTTAACCAGCCAGCGGGTTCCAGAGTTCAGCAGTAATATTACATTTCCATCTAAAACGGCTCCCTTAACCGAGAGAGCCTCCAGAGAGACTTCCAAAACACATCAAATGGAAATAGATTCAGTACACGTAGGCTATGTTAAGTATGCGTTGGACCCGTCCAACTTCTGGATACAAACTGATGATTTTCGAAATGAGTTTTCAGCCATGATGGAAAGTATTGGTAAGATCTATAATCCGCGTGGGACTAGTGAGCGAGTTATTAGAGATCCTAAACCTGGTGATCTTTGTTGTGCATTATATGAAACAGACGGACGTTATTACAGGGCCCTTGTCACCAATGTGTTTCATTTAGAAGTAACCGTGTACTTTTTAGATTTTGGAAATACAGAGACCGTCCCCTTCTATGATGTTAAAACCTTAGGTCCAGAGTTTAGTACTTTGCCTGCATTAGCAATGTGCTGCTCGCTAGATTGTCCTCGAGATGATGTCTGGGCGAATAGTGCGAGTGAATTTTTTAAACAAATTGTCTCCGGTAAAGCTCTTCGTTTACGTGTCCTTGCAAAGCAGAACCAGACGTACACGGTTGATGCGTGCTACCATGAAAACGCCAAAAGATCAAATATTCTTGCCATGATGCTAGAGGCTGGGCTTGCAGAACGCTGGAAAATAGACAGAAACCAAAGTCTTGATGTCGAGTGCAGCCTAACCGCAAACAAATATGGCAAAAAAGAGGAAGACGTTAAACAATGCAATTCATGCATCACAAACAAGTCCACAGAGCTTTCTAACAGCTGGTTGCCCCATGTTCAGAACCAGAAAGCCATACCGGCTAAAGGTGGCCAAGCTTCCGTATGTAAAACGCAGCCTGTTGATTTCAAGCAATATTTATTTAAGCCAGGAGAGGTGATCGATGTCAAATGCAGTCACGTGAACACACCTGGAGATTTTTGGTGTCAACTGCTCAATAAAGCTTCTGGTTTAGAAAGCCTGATGAAGAGCATTCAGATCTATTACTCTGCTTGCAACGACCTATATGAAAATGGGCAAATAGCTTGCATAGTTAAATATGGAAATGGAAGGTGTTATAGAGCTGCTATTGAAACTATTTCCGAAAAGACGGCAGATGTCTTTTTTGTTGATTACGGGAAGACTGATAAAGTTTCAACTTCGGACCTTAGACAGATTAAACCCCCATTTCTTCTGCTAGAAGGTCAGGCATTTCGTTGCAGCTTAAACTGCTTCAATACACCCGATAGGCCTCGTCTTACATGGACTTTAGGGGCTTGTAGGGCGTTCAGAAGCTTTCTCGACTCTTCTGTTTCCGAAAAATTAAAATGCACAATCAACGCCCAGTTCAGTATCGGTCCCAATGACCTTTTTAATGCCGTCAGTTTGGAAACGCCACGCAAAAGTGCATGCCAGTATCTTTCAAGCCAAGGACATGCTTCTTTCTCGCTTGTCTCTGCCCCGTCCATTACCTTACATACATTCGTTTACTCGGATTTCAACATGAAAGTTGGAAGTTTAGAACACGTGTACATTACTTGTTTTTACAATACTGGGAAATTCTATTGTCACATTGCAAGAAATTACAACGTAGTTCAGACACTAATGGAAAAAGTTTCAGCAATTGGAAACCGAATGATAGGACTTGGTCGCGATCAGATGAAAAGAATGTGCATTGTGAAGTATTTTCAGGAAGGCAGATTCTACAGAGCGATAGCCAATCCGGTGGGACCGTGCTCTACGTGTTCAGCCATCTTTGTAGATTTTGGGAGCCGTCACATGCTGAGAGAGGATGAATTGCTGTCTATACCCGATGAAGCAACAGATGTCTTGTGTGAACCCATGCAAGCCATAAAGTGTTCCCTGTCCGGTTTGCAAGATGCTGTGCTAACGCCGGAAGTTAGGAAATGGTTCAACAATAACTGTTTGGGGAAATGGTTAAATGCCGTTGTGGTAGACAAAGATTGCTATGGGCAGATTGCTCTAGAACTGTATATGGAAGAGGTCCATGTAAATCAAATGATTAAAGAGCTCTTGGCCGTATATTCTCCAACTGACGATCTAGAAAAACTAGAAAATTCTAGTCTGTTAGTGTCTCTGCCTGAAACACGTTAGATGTGGACAGCTTGGCAGAACAGACAAAGGAATGTGTGGTCCAAGGTCCGGTGAGACTAATTAACTAAAAAACCTGATGAAGTTTAATATTGCTCCCAGGGCAAAATAAAAAAGGAACTGGTGCTAAACCGTCCATATTCCCCATTAAAGGCAACGCTCTTCCTAAATCTGTTATTGAGCCAGGATATTAAATATATTTCCAGTGTCATGAATCCAGTTTGTAAATTCAGCATGCAAGTGTAAAGGTTCGTACACAGGTGGGACCCTATATAAAGCATGTTATAAAGTTATTTTTAGGCTGGACATTGCCTTTAAACATACCTACGTCCAACCTCCTGCTTGCTGCAGTGTCCTGGTTTATCTCTAACAATTAACTGATTCTTACAGGACTTTCTGTAAAATAAAAAAAAAATTCAGTTGCCTTTGTGCAAATTAGCACGTCTAATACAATATACATGTGGACGTTTATATTACCGTATATACTCGAGTATAAACCGAGGCACCTACTTTTTACCTTCAAAAAGGAGTAAAAGTGATTGACTCGAGTATAAACCAAGGGTAGAAAATAGCACCACAACTGCCTTCTGATTCTGTATTGTTTTGAGGCTTTAGTTGCCCTTTAAATGGACAGCAGAATTCCCATACAGTAATCCCATACAGTAATAACCAAATCCAGTATGGCTATTACTGTATGGGACTCTTTTATGGGAATTCTGCTGTCCATTTAAAGCCTCAAAACAATACAGAATTCTGTATTGTTTTTAGGCTTTAGTTGCCCTTTAAATGGACGGTAGAATTCCCATACAGTAATAGACATATGCTTGTGAATGTTTTCATTCATCCAGGTCATGGTATATCTGTTGTATTCATGTTGTATTCAGTTAGATCAACTGGACTTCAAGTCATACTGGATTTGGATATTACAGTAAGGGACTATTACTGTATTCTTCTGTGCATGTAAAAGGCAACTAAAGCCTCATTCCTTGGCACTCCAGATGTTTGGAAACAACAACTCCCACCATGCCTTAGTTGCTGGGAGTTGTAGTTTCCAAACATCTGCAGTGGCCACTGCAGGAATTGGTGTACTCCCCCCCCCCCCCCCCCCCCCCACACACACACACAAGTTACCTTCCCTACCTGCTCCGGTTTCCCTGCTCTGGATCCTCTTCTCTGTTCCTGCGCCACGTGCTCCGCATCCTCTGCTGGCTGACTCGCTACTCCGGCGCCGAATAATGACGTTAGCCAGCGGGAATGCGGAGCAGGAAAGTCTTTGACTCGAGTATAAACAGAGTCTCAATTTTTAGGTTTTTTTTTGCATGAAAATCTCGGTTTATACTCGAGTATATACGGTTCTCGGTTTATACTCGGGTATATACGGTATAAAGGTGTTTGGTTTTGTTAAATCCTTGTTAATGCATCTGCAGTTACTGTAAAATTCCCTGTTCAAATGTTAATGTTCAAATCTTTTTAATTATTTTGTTGTGATATATACAGAGTTTTTTTCCCCTTTGTACATAAAAACTATTCATTACATTGCTTGTGCTTCCCATGGTGCTTTATTCCAATTCTATAAATTATGTGGGATAAAGAGTTTGATTGGAATAGATCTTTGGAGTTTCTACCTACCCATGGGCCTCTACTGTCCCCAACTTCTACCTACCCATGGGCCTCTACTGTCCCCAACTTCTACCTACCCATGAGCCTCTACTGTCCCCAACTTTATACCTACCCATGAGCCTCTACTGTCCCCAACTTCTACCTACCCATGGGCCTCTACTGTCCCCAACTTCTACCTACCCATGAACCTCTACTGTCCCCAACTTCTACCTACCCATGAGCCTCTACTGTCCCCAACTTCTACCTACCCATGAGCCTCTGTCCCCAACTTCTACCTAACCCATGGCCTCTACTTGTCCCCAACTTCTACCTACCCATGGACTCTCCTTTCTCCCAACTTCTACCTACCCATGAGCCTCTACTGTCCCCAACTTCTACCTACCCATGTGCTTCTAATGTCCCCACCATCTACCTACCCATGGGCCTCTACTGTCTCACACACATTTCTTATCTCTCAGACATAGAAGAATTCAGACACCAAATAGTAATAATTTTATTTTATTGATTAAATTTATTATCATTTGTAGATTATTGTTGGTCCAGAGGAAGGTGAAAGACCCTGTGAAGACAACATGGCTCCAGAGGGAAAAAAATCCCTTCCTGACCCCAACGGCGATCGGATTAATTATCCCTGGACCAACTTGGAGAATCAATTTCTGGGATACATTGCATGTAGCTTGGTAGTTCTCCTACAAACGTACAGCATGGGGGGTCTTTACACTTTACAGATGGAGGAACAGGCTGAAATAAAGGATCTGTCCAATCGGCTCCTTGTTTCCATCTTCACCCCATCCAGTATGAAGCCCTCTCCAGTTTATTTTCCCTTCTTTTTGTGCTTGGGGCGCGGAACGTGCTAGTTGATCCAGCCTTTTATTGTATGTTGCTTCCCTAGATGGGTCTTTCTTATAAGACAAAGTGGCCGTATAGGGATCCACCAGATCTCTTTGTACATCTGCTGCCACCCCATCTAGTATGAAGTCTTTCTTGTCTTCCCGAACTACTTTCTTAATTACCGGCTGAGCTGGTACTGGGGGATTTGTGAACGCTGCTTCCCAGCCTTGTCAGCTCATGGATCCGGTCGAATGACCAGCAGTGAATTTTTTGGTTCATTAAGCTTCTCAATCAGTTTGTGCCGTAACTTTACCACAGTTGTTTTGGCTGGCAGAGTATCATTTATAAATACATAGGTAGTCTGGCAGTCTGGGTGGTAGGGTGAGGACAACTTGTGCCAATGGGGCTTAGGCTGTGACCAAACATTTTTGGACAATTCTTTGTTTTTTTCATCCAACAACTATTGTCCGGTAAATTGTCCGTAATCTGTCAGTCAGAAGATAGGGTCGAGATTGACCGGTGTTACACCTGCCTGTAGCCATTGTGGGGAGTGACCCAACATTTTTAGCTGAATTTTCAACCAGATTGTCAGATAAATTGACCGGTAGTCTGCCACCGTAAGGACAGGGTCCAGTTTGTTGGATAATGTGCACTGAGCCTGAACATTGTCAGATGAATTTTCAACCAAATTAGTTGAATATTCAATTAAACCTGCTGGCACATTTTGGGCATCGTGCCGCCTTCAATTGGCTGCTTGGTCAGTTGCTCCAAATATTGGCAGTGCCAGAGGTTTTTTCAACCAACAACTATTGTCTGGAAAATTACCGGTAGTTTGTCAGTTGTATGGACAGGGTCAAGTATGTTGGACACGTGCACTGAGCCTGACATTTTCGATGGAACCTGCTGGCACATTTTGGGCGATCGTGCCGCCTTCAATAGGCTTGTGATCAGTTGCTCCAAAATATTGCCATCTTTTCAGGTTTTTTCAACCATCAACTATTGTCCGATAAATTGACTGGTAATATTTTGGTTGGGAGGATAGGGGGAAGTTTGTCTTGTTAATTGGACCTTGGGGGCTTTTTTTCTTTGAGTGAGCCTTTTTGGCTGATTTCTCTACCAAATCGGTTGGAATTTCAAACCTTGCATTTTGGGATGTGCCCAATCTGTGTGATCAAACTGCTCCGAATCTCGCAGTGCCACTGAATTTTCCAACCGTCAGACTATTGTCCGATAAATTGACTGGTAATATTTTGGTGGAAAGGATAGGGGAAGTTTGTCTTGTGTTTAATGGACCTTGGGGGCTTTTTTCTTTGAGCGACCTTTTGGCGGATTTCTCTACCAAATCGGTTGGAATGGAAAAATCCTCGGCAGTGCCACAGATTTTTCCAACCGTCAGACTATTGTCCATAAATTGACTGGTAATATTTTGGTTGAAGGATAGGGGAAGTTTGTCTTGTTTAATTGGACCTTGGGGGCTTTTTTCCTTTGAGGCGAACCTTTTTGGCTGATTTCTCTGTTTCTCTACCAATTGGTTGAATGTTTTGAACTGTTGCCAAATTTTGGTGATCGTGTCGCCTTCAGTAGCTTTATCACTCTCGATATCTCGGCAGTGTCACCGATTTTTCAACTGCGACTATTGTCGATAAATTGACTGGTAATATTTTGGTTGGAGGATAGGGGGAGTTTGTCTTGTGTTAATTGGACCTTGGGGCTTTTTTTCTTTGATAACCTTTTTGGCTGATTTCTCTACCAAATTGGTTGGAAATGTTATTGAACCTTTTGCCAATTTTGGGTGATCGTGTCGCCTTCAATAGTCTGTGTGATCAACTGCTCTAATCTCGGCATTGCACCAATTTTTTCACCTGTCAGACTATTGTCCATAAATTGATGGTAATTTTTGGTTGGGAGGATAGGGGGAAGTTTGTCTTGTGTTAATTGGACCTTGGGGGCTTTTTTCTTTGAGTCTATTACAGGACTATTGTCCGTAATTGGCTGGTAATCTGTTTGGTTGGGAGGATAGGGGGAAGTTTGTCTCGTTTTAATTGGACCTAGGGGCTTTTTTTCTTTGAGTTTTATAACATGACTATTGTCCTGTAAATTGACTGGAGTCTGTCGGTCGGACTAGGTTCAAGATTACCGGTGTTGATTGGCCATTGGGCACTGTGCACTGTGTCTGAACATTTCCGTTGAACTGTCAACCAAATTGGTTGTAAATTCTGTAGAACCTGTTGGCGATATTTGGCTGCTCGTGTTTCCTTCAAAAGACTGCGTGATCAGTTTCCTCTGTAATATTGGCAGTGCCACAGTATTTCCAACCGACAGACTATTTGTCCAGTAAATTGACTGGTAGTCTGTCGGTCTGTCTGATAGGTCAAGTTGGCCCGTGTTAAATGGCCATTGGGCACTGTGAACTTTGCCCGAACACTTCCTGTCAAATTTTTAACAAACTTTTTTAAAAAATTTCTGAAAATATTTTCTTCCAAAACTTCGGCATGCCATTTTTTCCTTGTATGACTCCCACAAGATCTTGTTCATACTCACTAAGGCTGCTGCGGGTTTCCCCTTCATTTTGGTGAGCTCTGTCAGTCATTGAAGGGGGAGTTATGGGCTGTGATGATGTCGCTGGAAATTCCTCTCTCTCCATCTCTGCAAAATGTTGCATGCAAATGATTTGTGAAGTGGGAGCAGCTTCTTATATAGTCTGTGTGGGATCGCCAATGACATCATCAATGACACTCACAGCTGTGGTATCAAATTTCACCTCTCACAACTAAAAAAAAACCTCCCCTGTATTAGGTAAGAATGGTACAATCCTGAACAGTTAATATTGAGATTGAATTCCATTTAACTAGATTTCAATGTAACTGTCCAAAATGCTTCTCCGCCTGTTACAGCTAATGGTGCGAAAGGGAAATAATGTGAACATGGAGAGACAATGAGCTCCAGATAAATGTAGCCCAGTGACATGAGATTTTAGTTAGGATTGTGTAGGGGGGGTCAGTTATGGTACAATGGGACATATTTAAACCCCGCGTATCGCTTTTTAGCAATATCGCGGGTTAGTTAATTTACGATGCGGTTGTAAATGTAGGATATGAACGTATATTTACGACCAAATGTTCGTTAATTAATGAATGCTCGTTCATATAATACCGTACGGTAGTAAACCACCACAATGTTATTCTAAGGGGATTGATAGCGAAATCGTAGATTTACGATCAGTATCGTAAATTTACGATCATTAAACCGATCATTAATCTCCGATCGGTTTAACGATCATAAATTTACGATACCGATCGTTAAAGTCGCGGTATTACTAAAAAGCGATACCAGTAAATCTCCAAATGGTTTAAAAACTGCAACTCCCAGCATTCCCCTTCAAGCACTATAGCCAATAAATGCTGGGAGTAATAGTTTTCAATCATCTGGAGATCTAATGATTACCTATCTGTATATCTGTTCAATTAGATCAACTGGACTTAAAAGTTTCGTTTTTGAAGACGTGTTAGGGACATTATAAATGTAAGGTGTGGATGCATTTAGGAGGTGTTATCAAAACTGCCCAGGGTAAGGTATCAAAACAGCATTGTACATGGCAGACAGTTAGTGTCGACCCCCCCACCTCTATTTAGGCTTGGTTTCTTCATTTTCACATAAATGGCCTCCTTGACACCTCTCTTGAACCAGTCACGTTCCTTTGCCAAGATGTTAACATTACAGTCTTCAAAGGTATGTCCTTTATCCTTAAGATGCAGGTACAAGGCTGAGTCCTGACCCAAGGAATTGGCTCTTCTGTGCTGGGCCATACGTTGATGCAGTTGCTGTTTGGTCTCCCCCACATACAAATCAGAACATACTGCACTGCACTTCCTATATGATGTCACTCTTCTCTTCACTGCACTGCGTGTATGATGTCACTCTTTACTGCACTGCGTATATGATGTCACTCTTCACTGCACTGCTAGATATGTCACTCTTTACTGCACTGCGTATATGATGTCACTCTTTACTGCACTGCGTATATGATGTCACTCTTCACTGCACTGCTTATATGATGTCACTCTTTACTGCACTATGTATATGATGTCACTCTTCACTGCACTGCTTATATGATGTCACTCTTTACTGCACTATGTATATGATGTCACTCTTTACTGCACTGCGTATATGATGTCACTCTTCACTGCACTGCTTATATGATGTCACTCTTCACTGCACTGCGTATATGATGTCACTTTTCTTGTGTTTCGGTATTGGGTCTTTCGGATGTACCAATTGCTGCCTCAGTGTGTTTTGTTCATGTTTAAAGCAGACAGGGATACGATGTTTTTTGAAATTCTTCTTAATTTCTCGAGACCCCTGCTACATATGGGATGACCATGTTCATTCCCTGTCTTGCTTTTCCCCTTCACTGTTGGTATTCGTGTTCTTTTCTTTCCTTCTACTTCTTTTGACAAAGGCCCAGTCTGGATATCCACAATTTTTAAGGGCTCCTCTGAGATGTTTCATTCTTTAGCCTTCGCCTCTGTGCTAGTGGGGATGTTCTCAGCTCTGTGCTAGTGGGGATGTTCTCAGCTCTGTCTAGTGGGATGTTCTCACTCTGTGCTAGTGGGGATGTTCTCAGCTCTGTGCTAGTGGGGATGTTCTCAGCTCTGTGTTAGTGGGGAGTTCTCAGCTCTGTGCTAGTGGGGATGTTCTCAGCCTGTGCTAGTGGGGATGTTCTCAGCTCTGTGCTAGTGGGGATGTTTCGCTTCACTCTGTGCTAGTGGGATGTTCTCAGCTCTGTGTTAGTGGGATGTTCTCGGCTCTGTGTTAGTGGGATTTTCTCGGCTCTGTGTTAGTGGGGATGTTCTTCTCGGCTCTGTGCTAGTGGGGATGTTCTCAGCTCTGTGCTAAGTGGGGATGTTCTCGGCTCTGTGCTAGTGGGATGTTCTCGGCTCTGTGCTGTGGGGATGTTTCTCAGCTCTGTGCTAGTGGGGATGTTCTCAGCTCTGTGTTAGTGGGGGTGTTTCTCAGCTCTGTGCTAGCGGGGATTTTCTCGGCTCTGTGCTAGGGGGGATGTTCTCAGCTCTGTGCTGTGGGGATGTTCTCGGCTCTGTGCTAGTGGGGATGTTCTCGCTCTGTGCTAGTGGGGAGTGTTCTCCTCTGTGCTGTGGGGATGTTTCCTCGCTCTGTGCTAGTGGGATGTTCTCAGCTCTGTGCTAGTGGGGATGTTCTCAGCTCTGTGCTAGCGGGGATGTTCTCAGTCTGTGCTAGTGGGGATGTTCTCGGCTCTGTGCTAGTGGGGATGTCTCGGCTCGTGCTAGTGGGGATTGGTTCTCAGGCTCTGTGCTAGTGGGGATGTTCTCGGCTCTGTGCTAGTGGGGATGTTCTCGGCTCTGTGCTAGTGGGGATGTTCTCGCTCTGTGCTAGGGGGATGTTCTCGCTCTGGCTAGTGGTGATTGTTCTCAGGCTCTGTTAGTGGGGATGTTCTCAGCGCTGTGCTAGTGGGGGATGTTCTCGGCTCTGTGTTGCAGGGTTCTGATGACACCCAGCTTGTATCTAATAGTGTTGGGAGTCAAACATCAATACTGATCTTTGTGTTGGTTTTCTGTAAACCTCTACTTCCAGTTTACCATTTTCCTTAACTTCTACCAAGCAGTCCAAGAAAGCCAGTTTGTTGTTTTGTATCTTCCCTTGTGAATTTAATGTTTGGTCCACCGCTTAATGTGTTCTGTGAAAGCTTGTACTTCCTTCTGGTGGATTTTAACCCCAGGTGTCATCCCATATCTGAACCAGTGGCTGGGCTATGCCCTTAAAGGTATTAAGATTTGCTATGCTGTGAAAACTACAATTCCCAGCATTCCCTGTCTGCACTCTGCTGTTGTACAATGATTGGGAGTTTTAAATGTCAATCATCTGGAGGTCCACATACCTGCTGTAGTTGTAGCTGAACCTCATCAAGTGGTAGATTGTTATTATTATCACAAGAATCACCCACATCCAGGGTTGCCAGCAGCCCTATTTGGACAGGATTGTCTCCCGACTGCAGGGCCAAAATCCCAAGTCCCGCAGTCAGACGAAACACACACGGCCCTGGCAGCCATAGCCCCGTTACGCCCACTCCCTGCCCTGCCCAGTTATATCCCCTAACCCTGCCTACAGTTGTGACCATGCCCAGACATCCCACCCTGCCCTATGTACTTGCGGGCAGGGGGGGGAAAGGGGCGTGTTGATGCGGCGTTACGTCATTTATGTCACATCGTGGGCAGGGCACGCACCCAAGGAGGTGGGAGGAGGCAGCGTTATGGGTGTGGCGTGGGCGGTCCGGGCGTGGTGCACAAAAAAGGAGGTGTGACGGGAGGAGATTCATGGACTCCTGCATGCCCATTCATTACTCCTTGAGGATCACATACGATCCGATTGGGGGATATTTGAGATCACATACGATCCGATTGGGGGATATTTGAGGATCACATACGATCCGATTGGGGGATATTTGAGGATCACATACGATCCGATTGGGGGATATTTGAGGATCACATACGATCCGATTGGGGGATATTTGAGGATCACATACGATCCGATTGGGGAATTTGAGGATCACATACGATCTTGGGGATATTTGAGGATCACATACGATCTAATTGGGGGATATTTGAGGATCACATACGATCCGATTGGGGGATATTTGAGGATCACATACGATCCGATTGGGGGATATTTGAGGATCACATACGATCTAATTGGGGGATATTTGATGAGCACATACGTCCGATTGGGATATTTGAGGATCACATACGATCCGATTGGGGTATTTTGAGGATCACCATATTGATCCTATCTGGGGGATATTTGAGGATCACATACGATCCGATTGGGGGATATTTGAGGATCACATACGATCCAATTGGGGGATATTTGTGTAACGTTCGCACTTTGCCGTCTGGCACAGTTTAGTCTCAGCCTTAAAGGGTCAGACCCACTGGACTCCCCCATGGGAACATTGCTAGAGCAAGTTTCTATATAAACACAATAACGTTGTTGGATTGGTTGGCCCCATAGGGTCCTACAGCTCCACATTCCCACAAGTCATTTTCCCGCTCAGACAGTAGGTGGAGACCCGCCCCCATCACGTGATCCACACTCCGTCCCGCCTTCCATTTCAGGAAGACTGACGGGGAAAATTAAAATGCGGCGGTGGCTTCTGATTGTGGCAACTTTGCTCCGCCTGGAATGTAACCCGCCCCTCACCGCTCTCTGGTCCTTGCCAAGAGCTACCGCACACACCAAACATGAGGGGCACCGTGAAGCACAAGTGCCCGTGCCGCCCGACTGCTCCCCGGGGCCCACAGGAGGACTCCGGTTCCGGCACAGGGTAAGCAGCAGGATGGACTCCCCGTTACTTCCCCACCGGGACCGGCCTGGGGAGAGTCTCACTAGGTGGAGGATGAGGGCCACAGGGACAGTGATAATGATTATCATGAAGATGCAGCTTCAGGAGCACAGCAACGTACAGCAATACCCCCCGGGTGAGGAGCTGCCATAGGGATCGGGGAGGGAGCTGCCATAGTGATTGGATCGGAGGGAGCTGCCATAGGGATCGAATCGGGGAAGGAGCTGCCATAGAATCGGATCGGGGAATGGAGCTGCCGTAGGCATTGGATCAGAAGAGCGGCATAAGGATTGGATCGTAAGGAGCTGCCGTAGGCATCGGGTCGGGGAAGGAGCTGCCATAGGGATCGGATCGGGTAAGGAGCTGCCATAGGCATCGGATCTGCCATAGGGATCGGTCGGGGAAGGACTGGCATAGGGATTGGATCGGGGAAGGAGCTGCCATAGGGATCGGATCGGGGAAGGAGCTGCCATAGGCATCGGATCTGCCATAGGGATCGGGTCGGGGAAGAGCTGGCATAGGGATTGGATCGGGGAAAGGAGCTGCCGTAGGCATCGGAACGGGGAAGGAGCTGGCATAGGGATTGATCGGGGAAGAGCGTGAGCTGATGCCATAGGATCGGATCGGGGAAGGAGCTCCCCTCAATAGGCATTCGGATCTGCCATAGGGATCGGGTCGGGGAAGGAGCTGCTGCAAAAAATAGGGACTCAGATCGGGGAAGGAGCGCTGCCTCTGGAACGTAGGGGATTCCCCCCCGGATCGTGGAAGGGAAAGGGAGGAGGAAATAAGAGCGCTGGCTGGAGTATCGCTGGGGCTGCGTTTGGGGGGGGGGGCTTGGGCGCCATAACTAAGTACAACACACCTAGCGATTTTTTCTTCCTTCCCCCCTTTTTTCCTCCTTACCCACACCGAACCGTTCGATTCACGTTCGTACACTAGTCGGCCAGGATAAAAAAAATCCCCCCCAGCCCCGAGCAAGCCCAGCCAGAGCCCCCAAGCCCCCCAGCCAGCCAGCAGCCAAGCCCCCCACAAGCGCCCCAGAGCACCCCATCCAGCAGCCCCCCACCAAAGCCGCCCCCAGCCCCAGAGCGGCCCAGAGCCCAGCCCCAGATCCCGCCCCCAAGCCAAAGCCAGGAAAGAGCCAGCCCAGCCAGGCCCGAAGCCAGCCCCCGCCACCGAGAGCAGGCCAGCAGCAGGCAGCAGCGCCAAAAAATAAGAGTGGCAGCACACCCCAGAAGGCCCGCCCGCGCACCCGAGGCCTTCAAAGCCATAGAGCCGAGCCCCAGCCCCAGCAAAGCTTCCCCCGAGCAGCCAGCCCAAGCCCGCCCCCCCAAAGCCAGGCGGCCAGCAAGCGCCTGCCAGCCGCCCCACCCCGCGCAGATCCCCCCCCCCAAGCCCAGCCCCACGGCAGGGAGCCCCCCGCCCAAGCCAGCCAGCAGGAGGCCCAGCCCCCGCGTGTCCCCCTCCATCCTTTTTTTCTCCTCCGTCCCCCACCCCTGTCTTTTTCCCCGATATCAACACAATCCCAAACCGCGACCGATCGTGTGGTTCTGGTAGGTCCACACCGCATAGAGGAGGACCGCAACGAACGGACGAGGTTTTCCACTCCCCTTCCTTCCTTCCCCATTCCTTCCACCAAATTTCCCATTCCAATTCCACCCTGTCCGATTGGACAATGGGCACAATTCGATACTGTAATTTCATTATTTTTTTTCGGGTCGAACGACCGATACACTAACTAACTATCGGTCGATCGGCCGAAATACTCCCTCCCCCCCCCTCTCCCTCATGTGGTACCCACTTTAGGGAAGGATCCGATAGGGGGGACTGGGGGGGAAGGAAGGGCTGTGCCATAGGGATCTGGGGAAGTAGCTGGCTGGCCCGTTAAGCTGGATAACACACAATTATATATTTTCGGTCCGATCGACCAATTAGTTCAGTGTAATACGTTTGAATCGTACCGAAATTATTGCAACAAAACAAAAATCCCCGCAGAATCCCGGTAAATAGAACAGCCACCATGTCCTCCCAGGCCGATCGGTTCGGACATGGTGGAAACCCTCGTCGAATCCCGTGTGCGGTCTTATGAAACCCCGCACGAAATCGTCGGCGCTGCTTTTTGCGCGACCGACAGTCCCTTCCCCGGCCGACCGGTCGAAGGTAAATCGAACGGTTGGCCAGGAGAAAAAATCGCTAATTGTTTGTAACCCTAGCTATAAGGGATCGTCCGGGGAAAGAGGGGAGGCAGCTCTTCTTCTTGCTGCTGCTCTGGCCATATAGCAATCGGAAAATCGGGGAAAGGAGCTAACTATAGAGGCATTTCGGATAAGTGGAAGGAGTCCAGCACTGCCATAAGCAACATCGTCGTGGTAAGAGCTTGCATAAGGAGGGAGGGATTTTGGATATCGGTCGCGTCGGGGAAGGATGCTTCCAATAATAGGGAGAGGCAATCTGAATCGGGGAAGGAGCCTGCCATATAGGCCAAAAATCGGATATCGGGGGAGCGGAGGAAGTGATCTGCTCTGCCATCTAGGAGGTATATTGAGGGATTTGGATCGCGGGGGGGGGGGAAGGGAGCACACACCATAATGGTAGGATTGGAATCGCCGCGGGGGATGAGCTGCATAGTGAGTAGGATATCTCGGGGGAAGGAGCTGCTGCATAGGGATGTATTTTTGGTAAACCTTTCCCTTCCTCTTTCTTCTCTGGTGCTTAACCTACCTTTGGCCTCCTTTTTCTGGGGGGGGTGCACTTAGCCAAAAGAAAAACCTGGTGGGGGAGAATCTATAGAAAAATTGACTTAGAAAACTGAAAAACTGACTGAGGTTTGAGCCCAGGCGTAAGCTTTTTGTGTTATGCATGTTAATAATGTTGGTAATCCTTTCTTTTTTTTCTCGTGAACTGTTTTGCGCAGCCATCTGCTGTCCATCGCAGCGGCATTCCTGTAACTGCAGTTTAGCGGAGATAAGTTTTTACGTATTGATGCTCATACAGATTTTTGCCTAATGCATCTCGGTGGGTTTAGTGAAAAGTTTTTTTTTTTTCTCCCTTCTCTCTCCTCGGACGGTGTAAGATTTGCAGATATTGTATTTTTTTCAGACTCGGCTGTGCCAGTTTATTAGAATAGGGGTGTGTGGAATATCTGGTCTGGTTATTTTTTATTATTTAGTTTTATTATTTTATTTCCCCACTGTTTGTATTATCTATCAGAAACAGATTTTATATATATATATATTTTATATATAAATTTTATTATTATTTTTAATTTATATATATTTTATTAATTTTATTTTTTATTTAATATTTTATTTTATTTTTTAATATAATATATATAATTATTATATATTTATTAATATATTAATATTTTTTATTTTATTTTATATAATTTATATTATTATTATAATTTTTATTTATTATTAAATTATAATTTTTATTTTAATTAATTTAATATATTTATTATATATTTTTATTATTATATTCATTATTTGCCCTTTTTGCCTTAAAACAATTACCGGTATCACAAGGGGGGATCAAACATTGGTTAGAACTTCTATTCTAAGCTTAAAAAAAATTACCCTACTTACTCATTACTGGTCGGACACTGTTATTAGGGAAATACGACGCCACCGTACAGTTTAATATTATAAGTGGATAATTACCCCCTACCCTAACAGTGTTAATACATAAGGCATAATGCGCTCCCTACGTGTAATATATAAGGGATATTACGCTACCCTACAGTGGTAATATATAAGGGACATCCGGACCGCATACGACGCCACCGTAACAGTGTATATATAAAAGGGATAATACGCTATCAACCCTACAGTGTAATACATAAGGGATATGCGCTACCTACGTGTATATTAATGGATAATACGCTACATACAGTGTAATATATATAAGGGGATTAAACGACCACCCTACAGTTAATATATAAGGGGGATAAATAGCCACCTACAGTGATACATAATGGAAATACGACGTATACGACGCTATAACCTACAAGTGTAATACATAAGGGATAATGCGCTACCTACAGTGTAATTATATAATGATAAATCATACGCGCTATACATACAGTGTACTCCATAAGGGATAGATGGCCTACCTACAGTGTAATACATAATGATAATGCGCCCAATGCTGCTACCGTACAGTGTAATACATAAGGGAATGCGCTACCTACACAAGTGTAATATATAAGGGATAAATACGCTACCTACAGTGTAATATATAAGGGATAATAAGTTAACCTACAGTGTAATACATAAGGGATTAATACGCTACCTACAGTGTATACCTAAGGGGATATTACGAACGCTACCTACAACAGTTTCATATAGACTGGTTAATTAACAGAACTAACGCTACATAACAATACAGTGTTAATATATAGATACTTAACGCTACCTACGAGAGTGGTAATAATATGAGGGATAATACGTTACCTAAGTGTAATATAATGAGGATAATACGGCTACTCCTACATTGTCATACTAAGGGATAATTTGCGCTACCTACGTGTAATACCATAGAGGGATAATGCGCTAACCTACGTAATACATAGGGATAATACGACGGCCGGCCACCTCATTTAATACTAAAGGGTTAATACGGCTTATACCTACAGTGTAATACATAGGGATAATAACGGACGCGCCACACACCTCAGTGTAATACATAAGGGATAATACACGTAACGACGCCACCATACAAGTGTAATACATAATGATAATGGGCGGCGCCAACCTACAGTGTAATACATAAGGATACTGCGCTAACTACTACAGTGTAAAAATACATAGGGATAATGCGCTACCTACAGTGTCATACTAAAGGGATAATACGCTACCTACAGTTAATACAAAGGGATAATAAATACGGCTACCTACCGTGTAATACATAAGGATCAATACGCTATACCTACGTGTAAATACATGGGATAATGCGCTACCTACATGTAATACATAAGGGATAATACGCTACCTACAGTGTAATACTAAGGATAAGAACGCTAGACCTACGTGTAAATACATAAGGGATAATACGCTTAACCTACAGTGTACTATATAAGGGATATTACTATAACACTCAACATTGGTATATTATAAAGGGATAGTAAGCACCTACAGTGTATACATAAAGGGATAATACGCTACGACGCTTACCTACAGTGTAAATACATAAGGGATAATGCGCTACAATACAGTGTAATACATAAGGGATAATGGCGGCTACCTACAGTGTAATCCATACGGGATAAGGCGCTACCTAAAGTGTAATCATAAGGGATAATGCGCTACACCTACAGTGTAATACATAAGGGATAATGCCTGCCTACAGTGTAATACATAAGGATAATTGCGCTAGCCATTACAGTGTAATACTAAGAAGGGATAATGCGCTACCTTAAAATCATCGCACCCTAAGCTACAGGATAAATTCGTCTTGGAATTTAAGTTTTTTTTTAAACTTTATAGATTTTTTTGCTTGACCGTCCCAACAGATTCATTATGTGAATTGATTAAGCTTTATATTATTCTCCCTCAATTCTTCCCTTTATTTTTACGAACGCTGGAGCCCTGCATGCAGGTCGGGTTACTCCCTGCGGGATTCCGATTTGCGGGTCGGTTTTTGGGAGACCCACATTGAGTTTGAATTGGTTGTGGGTCAGGTGGTAGTAGATTCCGGTCTTTAATTATCTTTCTTTTTATAATCGGACAGGCAAGCTTTTATACAGTAGGTATTACAGAGATCACTGGGTAATGTAGTTAGAATGTTAGTACAGGATGGCATTGTGGGTAGGATACAGACAGCTTGTTCAACTTTAACTCTTGTAGTGCCTGGGTAGGTATTACAGAGATCGCTGGGTAATGTAGTAGAATGTTTACAGGATGGCATTGTGGGTAGATACAGACAGCTATGTACAACTTTACTCTTGTAGTGCCCGGGTAGGTATTACAGTAGATCGCTGGGTAATGTAGTAGAAATTGTTATACAGGATGGCACGTGTGGGTAGGATACAGACGCTATGTACAAAACTTTAACTCTTGTATGCCCGTGTAGGTATTACAGAGATCACTGGGTATGTAGTTAGAATGTTATACAGGATGGCATTGTGGTGGGAATACAGACAGCTATTGTACCTTTCACTCTTGTAGTCCCGGGTAGGTATTAAACGAATCACTGGGTAATGTAGTTAGAATGTTTATACAGGATGGCATTGTGGGTAGGAATACAGACAGCTATCGTACACTTTAACTCTTGAGTGCCCGGGTAGGTATGTACAGAGATCGCTGGGTAATGTATTAGAATGTTATACAGGATGCATTGTGGGTAGAATACAGACAGCTATGTACAACTTTACCCTTGTCGCGCCCGAGGTATTACAAGATCCTGGGTAAGTATTAGAATTTTATACGGATGGCATTGTGGTGTGAGAATACAGACTGCTATGTACAACTTTAACTTGTAAGCGCCTGGGTAGTATTACAGAGATCACTGGGTAATGTAGTTTAGCATGTTATCAGGATGGCATTGTGGGTAGAATCCAGACAGTTGGTACAACTTTATCTCTTTAGTGCCCGGTAGGTTATTCCAGATCGCTGGGTACTGTAGTTAGAATGTTATACAGGATGGCATTGTGGGTAGGAATACAGACAGTTATGTACAACTTTATCTCTTGTAGTGCCCGGGTAGGTTATTACAGAGATCGCTGGGTAATGTAGTTAGAATGTTATACAGGATGGCAGTGTGGGTAGGAATACAGACACATATGTACACTTTAACCCTTGATGCCCGGTGGTATTACAGAGATCGCTGGTCATGTAGTTAAACGTTATAACGGATGGCATTGTGGGTAGGAATACAGACAATATGTACAACTTTAACCCTTGTATGCCCGGGTAGGTTTACAGAGATCGCTGGGTAATGTAGTTAGAACGTTATCCAGGATGGCATGTGGGTAGGAATCAGACGGCTATGTTTCAACTTTCACTCTTGTAGTGCCCGGGTAGGTGTACGGATCGCTGGGTAATGTAGTTAGAATGTTAATACGATGGCATTGGTGGTAGGAATACAGACAGCTATGGTACACTTTACATCGCTTGTAGCGCACCGGGTAGGTATTTACAGAGATCGCGGGGTAATGTAGTTAGAATGTTATACAGGATGGCATTGTGGGTAGGAAATACAGACGCTAGGTTCAACTTAACCCTTGTAGCGCCGGGTAGGTTATTACAGAGATCGCTGGGTAATGTAGTTAGAATGTTATACAGGATGGCATTTGTGGGTAGGAATACAGACAGCTTAGTACAACTTTAACTCTTGTAGCGCCCGGGGTAGGTTTACAGAGAACGCTGGGTAATGTATCGTTAGAAGCGTTATACGGACTGGCATTGTGGGTAGGTAGGAATCCAGACGGCTATGTTCACCTTTAACCCTTGTAGCGCCCGGGTAGTATTACAGAGATCACTGGGTATGTATTGAGAACGTTTATAACAGATGCATTGTGGGTAGAATAAAGACAGCTATGTCAAACTTTAACTTTGTGCGCCCGGGTAGGTATTACAGAGATCGCTGGGTATGTAGTTAGAACGTTATACAGGATGCATTGTGGTAGGAATACAGACAGGCTAGGTACAACTTTAACTCTTGTAGCGCCCTGGGTAGTATTACAGAGATCTCGCGGTAATGTAGTTTATAATGTTATACGATGGCTTGTGGGTAGGAATACAGACAGCTATTTTGACTTTAACTTCTTGTGCCCCGGGTAGGTATTACAGAGATCATGGGTAATTAGTTAGAACTTTATACAGGATGGCATTGTGGGTAGGAATACAGACAGCTATGTACAACTTTAACTCTTGTAGCGCCCGGTAGGTATTACAGGAGTCGCTGTGGTAAGTAGTTAGAAACGTTATACAGTTGGCATTGGGGTAGGAATCCA
This sequence comes from Hymenochirus boettgeri, assembly GCA_019447015.1. Classification (NCBI taxonomy): domain Eukaryota; kingdom Metazoa; phylum Chordata; class Amphibia; order Anura; family Pipidae; genus Hymenochirus; species Hymenochirus boettgeri. Next base: position 3,825,203 of record CM033476.1, on the reverse strand, counting down.
GACGGCTATGTACAACTTTATCCCTTGTAGTGCCCGGGTATGTATTACAGAGATCCTGGGTATGTGTTTAGAAACTTATACGGATGCATTGTGGGTAGGACTACAGACTCTATGTTCAACTTTAACTCTTGTTGTAGATGCCGTGTAGTATTACAGAGATTCATCTGTGGTAATGTAGTTAGAACGTTTATACAGACTGGCATTGTGGGTAGTAATTACAGACGGTATGTTACAACTTTCTCTTGTAGTGCCGGGCTAGGGTATTACAGAGATCGCTGGGTGAATGTAGTTGAACGTTATACAGGATGGCATTGTGGGGAGGATACCAACAGGCTTAGTACACTTTAACTTCTTGTAGGTGCGCCCGGTAGGGTTACAGAGATTCTGGGTAATGTAGTTAGAATGGTTATACAGGATGGCATTGTGGGAGGAACAGACACTATGTACAACTTTAACCCTTGTATGCCCGGGTAAAAGTATTACAGAGATCGCTGGGTAATGTAGTTAGATGTTGAACAGATGAGCATTGGGTGGAATACAGCGGGCAATATGTACAATCTTTAACCCTGTAGTGCTCGGGTAGGTATTACAGAGTCAATGGGTAATGTAGTTAGAACGTTATACAGGATGGCAATTGGGGGTAGGAGATACAGACAGCTATAGTCAAACTGTTAACTCTGTAGTGCCGGGTAGGTATTACGAGATCGTTCGTGGGAGTGTGTTAATGGCAGTAGAATGTTATACAGGTGGCATTGTGGTAAGGAATACAGACGGCCTAGATTCAACTTGTAATCCTTGTAGTGCCGTGTAGGTATTACAGAGATCCGGTAGTGAGACGTGGCATTTGTGATACAGATTAGTTAGAATGTTATACAGAGGGTGGATTGTGGTAGATACAACGGATCGGTATGTTACAACTTTAAACTCTTGTAGGCGCAGCCGTGGTAGGGTAGGTTTACAGAATCGCGGGGTTGGTAATGTAGTTAGGAATGTTATTAACAAGGATGGCATTGTGGGGTAGGAATACAGACGGTTCCATGTCAACTTTAACTTTGTATGCGCTCGGGTAAGTTATTACAGAGATCACTGGGGGAATTTAGTTTAGACGAGGTAAGTGACTGATGGGCCGGGTAAAGTGCTAGTACCTTAAGGTTTATTATCAGAGGGCGAGACCAGTAAAGTAACAATCTCAAGAACATTAAACAAGTACAAAACTTATGCCCGCTATGCATGAGACCAGAGCAAGGTCTGCACTGGCTTAAAGTGACACGTGATTTCATGTCATGGTCTGTGTAAATCTTCTGGCCATAATGATCTATGGGATTCTGGATGTGTGGATGTCTGTGATGATAAGAATAATCTACACGTGAGGATTGGTTAGCTTAACCCCAATCTAAAGAAGTTATGTGGCCCTCCAGATATACCTTAATTAAACTCCCATTCATTGTACAACAGGTCAGAGTTGCAAGTGACAAAGGCTGGGGAGTTGGTAGTTTACAAAAACAGAGCTTTATGAATTTACACCCATATAAAGGTGTAGATTTTCACTGCAGGCTCACTACTCCCTCCCATAATCCTTGTTAATGGTACCTGTCATTGTACTTTACTGTCTCCTTCCAATGCAAGTGTTAGACAAGTGGTGTGAGATTTAAAATGTATATTCTGTCAGGACTAGTAAGATAATCATAGATAGGTAAACCACAGGCATCCCAACCCCCTCAACGGGACGTCGAAGGAGTTCCACTGATTTTGGGGATCTCCCCAACCTGCGAGCCACCCCAATCCCGCAAGGGGCCGTAACTTGGCCCCACTCCCTGCTCCGCTCCCTGCCCCGCCCCTGTAGTGATGTCATGCCACCTACAGGCCTTATCCACCTTCTTCTCGCCCCCTGTGCCCGGAACCAGGTTTCGGAAGGGTGGATGTCTGTAACCATTAGCTCTCCCAGATGTCTGAAAACTATACTATCCCAGATTCTTGGCTTCTAGAGTGAATGCGAGTGAGTTTTGAGTTTTTAACCCATCTGGATAACTACTGGTTACCAATCCAATCCCATGTCCACAGAATCAACAAGAATAGTTTGCAGATAAGATTTTAAAGGCATTGTCCCACCCCCCAAACTATCATTTAATAACCCACTATCTACTGATCCCCAACTGTGTAGTGTAATAAAATCCTTACCTTACAAACTCCCTGCGCCCTGCTCCAAATGGTTCTCCTGCAAGGTCCCTCCAAAAGTCCAGAAAACTGACCAGACCACTTACTCTTCTGCCCTCCTGTCTTCCCCCTCCGGGGAGAAAACTGACCACTGACGCCCTTCTCTAGCTCCAAACCCTTTTAGTATATTATTGGTTTCCCCAGTCCCCCAACCGCTACCCATGGGTAGGTAGTTTGGGGACCGAGAGCCCATTATGTAGGGTAGAAACGTTGGGAAACACTAAATGCCCCTGGATCGGTAGAGACGTTGGGGGCCCATGGGTAGAAATCATAGTGAAATTAGAGGCCCATGGTAGTAGTTAGGGACAGTGATGCCCATGGTCGGTAAAGACTTGGGGACGTAGAGGCCCATGGGTATATAATAGGGAACAGTCAGGAGGCCCATGGTAGTAGTTAGGGACAGTTAAGGCATGGGTAGATAAATAGGGAACGTAGAGGCCGCATGGGTAGTAGTTTAGGGACAGTAAGGCCCATTGTAGGTAAAAGAAAAAACGTTGGGGAACAGTAAGCCCATGGGTATGTAATAGGGAAACAAGTGAGGCCCCATAAGTCTTAGTTAGGGACAGTAGAGCCTCATGTTAGGTAAGACATTTGGGGACCGTAGAGGCCCATGGTAGATAATAGGGTACATTAGAGGCCCATGAGTAGTGTTATGGACAGTAAAGAGGCCACTGTGTAGGTTTTGGGGACATTAGCCAATGGGTAGGTAGTTGGGGACAGTAGAGGCCATGGGTCGGTAGTTGGGGACAGTAGGGGGATATATTCATATAAAGTGTACAATGTACACTAACGCCCTACCTGTGGTCCTACATTTGTTTGAAAAAAATACAACTCCCAGCATTTCCACAACGCACTTACAATTCAGAAGGCATCCAGGGAACTGCTTGGGAGTTTGTCGTTTTTCAGATATTTGGATGGCCTGCAAGTTGAAGACCCCTTCGATCTATTTTAGTGGTAACCAGTAAGGTTGTTTTCTAGAACAATTTTTGTTATTATAAAATATTTATTTTAATAACTTCCCTGTACACTTTAGGAAGAAAAGACTAAAATCGGGTTCGGGTCCGTCTGGTAGAGCAGGTTGCGGGTCAGGTTACGGATTTTTGGGTTGGGTTCTGGAATCTAGATCCACGCATGCAATACCTACCAGACAAGATCTTTTTTGACTCTGGCAGATTCACATCTTTCTTGCTTACACAAAACAAAAATTACACATCAAATAGTATTACTCCATTGAACGACTTGGTTTAATTATGAAAGAACACGGTTAGCTCATTCCCAATTAGCATTGTTTCCCGTAGAGTCTCATTACATACTGGGTGGGTGTTTCATAAGGAGAATACAAGACACTACCGGGAGAGATTTATAAAGTATTATTACACTAAATTGACAACTAAAATAACAATCGTTTATTTAACGACAAGCGGCCAGTGTACTTTACCGTCAAGTGTTTCGTAAGTTACAATTAAACAATTGCTCCGATCGTATTTTACTTCAACAGCCCCGCGTCCCTGTAGTAATTTTTAGCTATAAATATAAAACGATCGTCATATATTTCTCCTGAAATACTGAATGAAAGGGTCAGGGCAAATTTCCATATTGAGTGGGATTTTTTTGGGCATTTAACACGACTGTTTTCTGGTCGTAATATAATCCATTTTTTGTGTGCCCAGGCTTGATCAATGAGAATGCATGATTTGAAAAAAGTGACTCACCAACATTGGCCAGGTCCAGGACCTGAGGAGGGGGTGGTAGCTGGCCAGACCTGGTATGCTGCTATAAAAGAACTAGACTAGAGATACTCTTGTCTACAAGTGGGGAAATATGAAAGATACACCTTCCACCTTCCACCCCAACCATTTCTATCAAACTCATTAGAGCTGTGGTTATCTGAACCTTTTAGCCGATGCTTCAGCAGGATTTCAGTTTGGTAGCACCGATTAAAAGCAAAGCAAAAGTCATGGATAAAATGTTTGAAATAGACTCATTTTTTCATTTTTCCATATTCCTCATTTCCCCTTTTCCTTTCCTCCCTGCTCCGCGACCAACAAACCCATCCCAGCTCCTTAATACTGATGGATACAGGAAGAGACAACTGAGGTTCCGCGTAGGTCAATTGCTATTTTTTGGGTCCTGCACTTTACTGTTGATAAATTGGCCATTGTAAACATCAATTTATCTGTACATTCCTCACAGGCGGGGCTTAGGGCTCCATTTATTATCCACGGCCATGTCCTGTATTTTACAGTCAGTAGGATCGGCCGTGTACTAATATGATCAATACATTCTAAACTCCACCTCCATTTAATCTATTGCCAGGCACTTGGTCCTGTCTGCACTTTAAAATGACTGTTGGGCGTGAGGCAAGGTGAGTGGGGAGTGGGGCAACACACAAAATCGAGGGGGGCACAGGACCAACCAAAACCATGGTAACGAAGGGGTTGGGCGTGGAATGAAAATTAGTAATAAGGTAATTCATTTATTCGTTCCTACAGCCATTTCTTATATTGTATTCACTTGTAATATCCATTTTATTTCTTGTATTCATCCATATTTATCCATTCCCCCCCCCCCCCCCACCCCCCCCCCACCAGGCCCCCCCCCCCCCGCCCCCGCCCTCCCGCCCCCCCCCCCCCCAACCCCCCCCCGCCCCACCCGGCCCCGCCACCACCCCACCCCCGATCTGTAAGACTTAAAAAACGAGCTTAGTAGCACACAATGTCTCGGTGACTACATCTATTTACAGCACATTTTTTAATCATTAATTATTGTAATAACGTTACGTTCCATTTAAGGATTCATCAGGGTAAAACTGACCATCACCCAGAAGACAACAAATGGACTATTTTTACTGCACACATTGGTATCTGCCCCATTTAAAACAAACCATCCCAATGGAACTCTTCCTGTGCAATGCTAGGAGAGAAAGAAGTAAGGATGCACTAAAAAAAAACATGGAGCCCGCATTAGCGAAATTAATCAGCCGAATTAAAGCACCAAACGAGGCAAACTTTACAACTTGTGATAAAATTCGAATATTACAATTGAATAACAGACATGCAGTTCATTTATTTTTATTTTAATACTTTTAACTACTTAGGAGGAGAAAAAAACTATTATTTATTTTGTCTCTTTTGTTAATAGCCGGGGAATGTATATTTCTCTGTCATATTGAACTTATACATTTTCTTATTGAAACCAAGTGCCCCGTCTTCATTTCCCACAAGCTCAGTGCCTACGTAATTGGTGTCCATTAATGCTCAATATCTTAGGAAATACTTGGATCTGTGTTTATTGTAATCAATGGCCACTGTATCCGATAATATAAGCAGGTAATCATCCAGCCAGAACCTGATAGCTGTTATCTTCCAACGGCCCATTTTTGTTCTTATCTGAAGTGTCATCTTGGTATTAAAACGTTGGACTAGATGAGATTTTGTCTTTTTTCATCCAGATAGCTAGGATGATCGTTAAAGTTCATTAAAGGGTATTGGTTTAAATAGTCTCAGTTCAAGGTAATCATTTAGGGTATTAGTTAAAGGGTAGCAGTTAAAGGGTATTGGTTAAAGGGTATCAGTAAGGGTATTGGTTAAAGGGTATTGGGTTAAATGGTCTCGGTTAAAAAAGGGTAATCATTAAAGGTAACCCCCCCCCCCCCCCCCATCAGCACGGAAAAATAAATTGGCTGTTGAGTTTTTTGAAGAACGGAGGTAAAGGAAGCCTGTGGCTTACCTCCTGTTCTTCAATAAAACTGCATGAGCCTGGAGAGAGGTAAGGAACTTTTACCCGAATGCTCGCTCCTTCCGCTACGTAGTCTGACAGACCCCTGACAGACAAGTGCATTGTGCCTTAGAAGACTGTCTGACCTGGGTAAGTACCCTTCCTTCTCTCCTGATCCTGCAGGTTTTATGAAAGAAAACCGGGAGGTAAGTCACAGCTCCTTTACCTCCCTGTTCTTCATAAAACTAATGGCAAAAAAAAAATAAAATTTCAGGGGATATACCCTTAAATGCCCAAATAGGCTATCACCAGTTTGATTGTGTGGATTACCAACTTGTGGACTCTAAGTGGCTGATACTAAAAGATCAAAGTTTCCCTTGAATGTTTCTGAATCCTGATGGTCCCTCAGGTCACATAATGATAGTTCATAGCCCTGAGAAGGAGGCTTCCTGCTGACGTCCTGATAGTTGAATATTATACCGTACTCTAGCTTTCTTGTTTTTTGGTTTTAATGTCATTCCATCTACACTAAAGTCATTCTAGGGAGGGGGTTAATGAACCAGAAACCAATATAGCCAGCCCTGTTATTTGTCAATGAGCAGTTAACTTATGATGTACCTTAAGATGCTTAGCTTGTATCCCAGGGTAGGTAAGTAGAATTATAGCAACTATTAACAGATTAATAATAGTGTCCAACCTAATTTTTTGGTAGGTAAGTGAGGCTTGCAAGGGTTTACGTTTTCTGGGTGGGGGAAGGTAAGTGTAACGTTCGGTGGAAGGAGTATTTTTTTCTGTATTTCAATGGAATTTGACTTGTTTAGTTTTTGTTAACTATACTATGCCCACACGTTCAATGCCCTGTTAAACTATTACCCGATGTCCTTATTTGTATTGCACAGACTGGCCCTAAGCCCTTTGTTTAATGACTTCCCAATAGCTTGACAGGACCTTCCATTATTAGCTGGAGGTGCCATAACCCCCATCCAACTAACCGGATAGTCACCAGCTTACAATAAGCTTAATGATTAAATCTTATGAGTAGCCTTGGATGTCCACTTTATCAGGGGCTGGAGTTCAATGACCCAAAACCAATGTGTAACACGGGAAACGAAGTAAAACTCAGATCTTCTTGTCTTTGCTTCATTTTTATCCCCTTGGGTGTTAGCATCTCCACTTGGAACTTTCATTGCTGTTTGGTTAAAAATCGATCTTCCGTGAAAACCAACCGCACCTCAACAATTTAAATTCCCCATGTAAAGGTGACAGATAAAATGGTTGTAGTATACGTCTCATAGCATATCTAAGAGATGATACTGTAAGGATAAAGGTGGTACCTTTTTATTAATGGACTAACAGCTTCGAGATTTCCACTTCTCTCTCCTTCCTCAGGTCAAGCAAACTGGTTATCTGTTTAATGTGTTGTTGAGGTTACGATTAAATAATTTGTGGGATTGTCTCATTAGATCTTCATCTCTACGCCATCGGAGACGACCATTGACCAAGTCCCTATTTATCCCCAAAATTATTCCCATTAATATAGAATGTGAATTTCTACCGGGAAATGATCTTATACTCCGATGTGCAAGCCATCATGCAGTGATATGAATTTACAATCCTACCTACCAATCAGACCAAAAATTAATCTGTACGAGTAGTCCTAACAAATTCCACCCCCAGTTATTTCCGACAGACTAAAATGACGTATTTCTCTACATATACACGGAACTGTCGAGTTTTTTTGTATCGAAAATGAATTTCACATTTTTTGACATCGCGTCTCTCTTCGTAATTTCCGACGCTCTTTCGGATACGGCACTCCAACACTAAAAACACCATCTCAGACCAGAAATGGTTAATACAGAGTTTTGGTGACTGGTCACTGCTGGATGATCATGACATGATTCCGTTTCTAGAAAACATGTTGGTGGGATTTCTGTGCCAGTCCCATAAACCTAAAATAATAAAATAAACAGAGTTTTCGATCTGTGTCTGTGAGACCCGAATCCGTTTCCCGTTCTAATCTCATTACTCAGATGACACAGCCGCTCCTCTAACATTCTGTTTGATTTGCATGTAGTTGGAAACGGACAGCAGTTTCCCCTAGTTTATTAATAACCATCAATCGAGAGCGGCTCCGGTGAATGATTTCTTACCCCGCTCCTAATGGACTACAGGCAGTGGTGTCTCCTTGCACAAATATTCGCTGCCGTTGGATTTATTGGTTGTCTTGTTAAAAATGACTCTTCTGCTCAGGAGAAGCTCGTTGGTTTGTTTAATTTCCCCCCCCCCGTCCGTTACCCGGGTCATCACTTAGGAAATGAGATAAATGAGATTTTTATTTCCTATCTGTGTCTTACAGACCGGGACCTGGGAGACTTTATTCCCCTTTTAAAATATTAATGCGACACGTATGGGAAATAGGCTTTTAGGGTTTAATGATGATCAATTTTCGGTCCATTTCCAATTGGTTTTAACAGGATTAGGGGCCAGCCAAACAAAAAACAAAGACATCATATTTGTACCACACGCAACATACATTCAAGACATTCATGCACATACTAACTAACAGGGCCCCAGATATTTACATATCTTAATTTTGGTTCTAATCCACTCATGTCCGGTCTTTGTATCCACGAACGCTGTTGAACGTCATTTACCGGATACTTTGTATCCACACGCTGTTGAACGGTCATGTAACGAATACTTTGTATCTACGAACCTGTTGAACGTCATGTACGATACTTTTGTATCCACGACGCTGTTTGAACGCATGTACGGATACTTTGTATCCACGAACGCTGTTGACGTCATGTACGATAGTTGGTATCCACGACGCTGTTGACCGTCATGTAACGGATACTTGTATCCACACGAACGCTGTTGACGTCATGTCCGGATACTTTGTAACCAACGAACTCTGTGAAATGTCCATGGTAAACGAATACTTTGTATCCACGAACGCTGTTGAACGTCATGAACGGATCTTTTGTATCCACGAAACGCTGTTGAACTCCATGTAACGTATACTTTGTAAAATCCACGAACGTGTGTACGTCATTTAACGGATACTTGTATCCACGACCGCTGTTGTACGTCATGTAACAGATACTTTGTATCCACGAACGCTGTGTATCGTTCATGTAACGGATACTTTGTAGTAACAGGACAAAGGGAAATCTTTCCTTATTGGGCTGGAAGTCTATTTGTACTTTCTATAGAAAATGCCGCAATCACCTGTAAAAAGGAGGGGTTACTGTGAAACTTGTATTCTTGACATAGAATGTTTTCATCAGTGAATACGGATTGGTTAAAACCATCGACACAATCCCTGGATAACCCGTGTACACTACATGTGATCTACATGTGATCGTGGTTTAAAAAAACACGTCTGGAGGTTTTGTGGTAATTAAAAGGAACAAAATCCACAGGGGGTGTGAGGTGATGTTCGCTGGGCTGCGGAAAGGGAGGGCGTGTCCGCACTAGTGTGTGCGCACTAGCCAGGGGGGCCTCCTGCCAATGTCCCAAAGGCACCATACAAGGGCCCTAAAAAGTGCCCTTGTGGTGGCACTGACAAGGCTTATTTGTGGTCCTGCGCTCAAACCGGGACCACTCTGGTCCTAACAAAGGACCTTATGAGTCTCCGCTCCTTCTTTCTTGACCAATCGCCCATGATGTCTTGATGCTGGTGGTTACACTGCCATCTTCTTCCATCTTCATCATCATCCTATGACTTCTAAGTTCTCACAAGATTGCAACCTTTTATATATGATTGCTAAACGACCAAATCCACTTTGATTGCTTAATATTTAATTTCTACCCATCAAATGGGTCATATATTACGCAGAAACAAAAAACAAAAGATATCATGGCATATTCCTGGGCCCCATACAATATCATAGTAAGCTGTACCCTGGTCATCATTATAAACATAGAAAAGATATCAATTGCACATTCCTGGGCCCCCATACAATATCATAGATCTGCAGCACTGGCTACAAATAAAATATAAACATAGAAAGATAATCACATGCACAAAACTTCCATGGGAACAAACCATACAATATCATAAATTATCGCACACTGGCATCCCTACAAACATAAGAAAAGATCATCCAATGCACATTCCTTAGGCCCCATACCATATCATATATCTGCACCAGCAGATAAAGCGGCGTGGCCTAGGCTTGTATAACGTTGTGGAAAGTAATCAATGCCCATTCCTAGCCCCATACAATATCATATATCTGCTACTGCCCCAACTAAAAAAAATAGCTGTCAACTTATAACATAGAGAAGATGTCAATCACATTCCTAGGCCCCATACAATCTCAATATCTGCAAACGGGCATACATTATAAACATAGAAAACGATAATCCATGCCATTCCGGTCCCCATACATATCATATTATTCTGCACACTTGCATACATTATTAAACTAGAAAAGATAATCAATGCAACATTCCTGGGCCCCATACAATATCATATTATCTGCCACACTGGCATACATTATCACATAGAGCAGATACTCAATGCACCTTCCTCGGCCCCTATACAATATCATATTATCGGGGTGCCACCTGCATATACCTTATAAAATAGAAACAAACAAAGAAAATAATCATGCACATTCTGGTCCCCATACAATATCATATTAAACACATTCTGCACACTGGCATTACATAAATAAAACTAAAACATAGAAAGATCATCAATGCCCATTCGCTAGCCCCATACATATCATATTATCTGCACATTGGTCCTACATTATAACATAGAAAAGTATCAATGCCATTCCTAGCCCCCATACAATATCTATTATCTGCCAGCCTGCGCATAACATTATAACAAGGGGTTTTGTATCCAATTACTGTGATCACATGAAAGAAAAGCCTTCCAACCACGTCAAGGTAAACCCCAGTCTGGAAGGTCCTAACTCCTTTACCTTTTTTTACTACTTCATTTCTCAATACTTGCATATTAAGCCCAGTGCGCAAGACGAGACATACAAAAGTTTTGTATAATTAAAAAAAGAGCTAAAATATGGGGGGGAGTCCTTCCCGACTCCAAATGGCAATCGGAAAGTCACCCTGGATCAGCCAGAACTACGTATATGTAATTAATATACCGTAATCTCTCAATATATAATAGTTCCCCATACCAACCCAGATCTACAGTCTAGTATTAATACCGGTAATTCTCAATATTATCGTGTATCCCTGTCCAACAACCAGCACTACGTATATGTATAATACCATAATTCTCAATGTATATCGGATCCCTGTACAACCCAGAACTACAGTATATGTATTAATACAAAAATAATTCTCAATATTATATAGTATCTCTATAAATAAAAAAACAAAAAAAACAACAAAAAAGCCACCATATATGTATTAATACCAGTAATCTCATATTATATAGGCATCCCCCGTACGCAACCAGAACTACAGTATAATGTATTACTACCAGTAATCTCATATTATAGTAGTAATCTCTGTACACAGAACTACAGTATATGTATGAATACCGTAAGTTCCAATATTAATATAGATCCCCTTTACCAACAAGAACTACAGTATATGTATTAATACCATGTAATTCTCAATATTATATAGTATCCCTGTACCAACCCCGCACTACAGTATATGTATTTAATAGGCAGTAATTCTCATTATGTAGTATCTCTGCTGTCCGCAACCAGAACTTCAGTATAAATGTAATATTAATACCAGTAATTATATAGTATCAAAAAAAACCTGATACCAACCAGAACTAAAGGTTATGTATAATACCAGTAATTCTCAATTATACAGTAGTCTATACAACCAAAATAACTACCATTATATGTATTAAAAATACCCAACAGTAATTCTCAATATTCTCTTGTATCCCCTATACCAACCCTCACTACAGTAAATAACATAGTATTAATACCAGTAATTCTCAATATTCTATAGTATTTCTATTCCCGTACCAACAATAACTACTGTATATGTATTAATACGCAAATTCTCATCTCCATATAATATAGTATGGCCTGTACCTACCCAACATAACTACAGTATATGTCTGAAATACCAGTATGCAATTCACAAATTAATAGATATCGGTGTCCTGTACCAACCATAAAGCTACAGTTATGTATTAATATCAGTAATTCTCATATTATAGTATCCTCGACCAATCAACCAGAACTATGTAAATAGTTTAAAATTGAACCATTTGTTATTCTCAATATTAGAAGTGTCCCTGACCGCAACCATAACTACATATATGTGTAATACCGCGTATTCTCCAATATTATATATTATCTTCTGTAACACCAACCAGAACTCCCGAATAATGTATTAATAATAACCATGATTCTCAATATTATATAGTATCCCTGTACCCAACAGGAACTCGTATATGTATTAATACCAGTATTCACAATTTATATAGTTCCTCTGTACAAAACCAGAACTACATATATGTTTAAAACCAGTATTCTCAATATTATTAGTATCCCTGTACCAACCAACCAAACTATGGTCTATGTATTAATACCAGTGATTCTCAATATTATAAATGTCCCCTTTCCCATCCAACAACATATATGTATTAATACCGTAATTCTCAATATTATATAGTATCCCAGTACAACCCGGCACGACAGTTATATGTATTATACCAGAATCCCTCATTATATAGTATCTCCTGTACACAGAACTTCAGTAATGTATAATACCAGTAATTCTCAATATTATATAGTATCCCTGTCCAATAACTATACATTAATGTATTAATACCATTAATTCTCAATATTATAACAGTATCCCTCCCTTACTCAAGCCAGAACTAACATTATTGGGATTAATACCAGTAATTCTCAATTTCTATAGTATTCCCCGTACCACCAGAACTACAAGTAAAAATGTATTAATACCGTAATTCTCAATATAATAAGTATGCCTGTACCTCAACCTAACTACAAACACTTACAGTATAATTATTATACATAATTCAACAATTTATATAGTATCCCTGTACAACCAGAACTACAGTATATGTATTAATTCAGTAAATTCTCAATTTATAAAGTGTCCCTGTACCAGCCAAACTACATTATATGTCTTCATACCAGTAATCTCAATATTATATAGTATCCATGTACCAACCAGAACTCAGTATTTATTAATCCAGTATTCGTCAATATTATATAGTTATCCCCCGTACCAACAGAACTACATTATAGGTATTAAACCAGTAATTCTCAAGATGATTATAGAGTATCACCACCGTACCAACCATTCACTAACATTAGATTATTAATACCAGTAAAATCCTCATTATATAGGTATCTCTGTACCAACCAGAACTTTCAGTATATGTATTATACCAGTAATTCTCAATATTATATAGTATCTCCCTGTACCAACCGACTACAGTATATGTATTAATACCAGTAATCTCAAATTATACACGTATCCCTATAACCAACCAGAACTACAGTCTATGTATTAATACGCATTAATTCTCAATATTCCTATAGTATTCCCGACAACCAGAACTACAGTATAATGTATTAATACCATAATTCTCAATATAATATAGTATTCCTGTACCCAACATAACTACAGTATATGTATTAATACCATAATTCACAATATTTAATAGAGTATCCTTGTACAAACCAGAACTACAGTACATGTATTAATATCAGTAATTCTCATATTAAAGTGTCCTGTACCATCCCATAACTACAGTATAATGATTAATACCGTAATTCTCAATATTCGATAGTATCCCTGTACAACCCATATATTTTTTTTAAAAAAGAAAAATCTACATTATGTATTAAAACCAGTAATTCTCAATATTATTAGTAATCAAAAAAATCTGTACCAACCAGAACTACAGTTATGTATGAATACCAAGAAGATTCTCAATATTATATAGTATCCCTGTACCCAACAAACTTCAATATATTATTAATACCAGTAATTCACATATTCTATAGTAATCCCCCTGTACAAAACCAGAACTAAAAAAGTATATGTATTAATATCTAATTCTCATATTATATAGTATCCCCTACCAACCAGAACTATGGTTATGTAATTAATACCAGTAATTCTCAATATAATAGAGTAGCCTGTACCCAAATAACTACAGTATATGTCTTCATACCAGTAATTCACAATATTAATAGTATCCGCTGTACAAATACAAACCAGAACTACAGTATAGGTATTCCTTCAGTAATTCTCAAATTATTAGTACCTAACCCCTCATACCAACCAGAACTATGTATAATTATTAATACCCAGTTATTTCTCAATATTATAAAGTGGTCCCTGAACCATCCAAACTACAGTATATGTATTAATACCAGTAAAAAAAAAAAAATTCCATATATTAGTATCCTCCCTGCCGCAACCAGAACTACATTATATGTATTAATACCAGTAATTCTCAATATATATAGTATCTCTGTACAACCACAGAACTACAGTAATATGTATTTATACCAGTGATTCTCATATATCTAAGTATCCTGTACCAACAGAACTTCAGTATATGTATACTACCAGTAATTTACAATATTATATAGTTCCCTGTACAAAAACAGAAACTACAGTAGATGTATTAAACCAGTAATTTTCAATATTAGATAGTATCTCCTGTACCAACCAGAACTCAGTATATGTATTAAATACCAGTAATTCTCAATATTTACTAGTCTCTCTTTACCAACCAGAACTACAGTATCTGTATTAATACCATAATTCTAATATTATATAGTATCCCTGTCCCACAGAACTTCAGTAATATGTAAATTAATACCAGTAATTCACATATTATATAAGATCCCTGTGTACAAACCAGAACTACAGTATGTATTAATACCAGTAATTCTCAATATGATATAGTAATCCTGTACCAACCCATAACTACCGTATATGTATTAATACCAAGTAATTCTCCATATTATATAGTATCTCTGTCCCATCCAGAACTACAGTAATGTATTAATACCAGTAATTCTCAATATTATAAAAAAAATAGTATCACACAATGTAAAACCACAAACACACAATCTACAGTATATGTATTAAGTACCAGTAATTCACAATATTATATATATCCCTGACACACCAGAACTACAGTATAATGTTTAAATCCGTATTCTCAATTATAGTATCTCCCGTACCAACCCGAACTATGGTTATGTTTAATACCAAGTGATTCTTCAATATTCTAAAAAAAGTATCAAAAATCCTGTACCATCCAGAACTACCGTAAGAAGTAATTAATACCAAGTGTAACCCTGCATAGTATATAGTATTCCTGTCCAACCAGAACTACAGTAGATGTTCATAAATAATACCAGTAATTCTCAATATTTTTTAGTTTTACAAACATATCTAGGCCATTTCTAAAGCTGTTCAATAACTTGCCATTACCAACATCTGCTTAAGACAGTTCCACCCCCACAGTGTCACCGTGCTCACTGTAGAGAAACCTTTCCTAACCTGAAGATAACTTCTTTTCTTTCCAACCTTAAAGGATGTCCACCACGTGTCCTCTTGAGATGCCTATTAGTGAACAACCCAGAGCATTTCATTGTATGGCCCCATTAATAACTTTGTATAAAGTCATCATATCCCCACGAAACGTTCGCTTCTCCAATGATTATTAAATCCCAATGCATCACCTTACATTTCTACAATTGGAATCTCATCTGCCATTCGCTCTTGCCCCTTGGTGATAATCTATCTAGGTCTGCTTGCAGCACTTGCTCATCATTGGATTTCCAAAGCTCTGCAATATTTTAGTGTCTCAGCAGGACCAGAGACCTGCTCTCAATGCCCCTTCTAATCATTATAAACTTAAACACGAATGGCCCCATGTACGAACCCTGAGGCACTCCGCTTTAGAACTTTAGATCCCACATAGATTTAGCTCCATAACCACACACTCTCTTGTTTGCGGTCCAATAACCAGTTCTCTATCCATGAACCAATGGTTTCTTCAAGCCAACAGCCCTCATTTATACATTAGTAGTCGCCTATGTGTCACAGTCTCAAAGCTTAGCAAAATCCAAGTATACCACATCCACTGCTGGTGCTGAATCTAACCTTCTTACTCACTTCTTCATAATAACCAATTAAAATTTGTCTGGCATGATCTATTTCCCATAATCCATCTGGACTACTACTAATAAGATATGACAGTAAATTCTAGGTACATTGCTCTGGTCTCTCCGCCTTTACCTTTGTATCTGGTCCATTGATTTCACCAACTGAATTTTTCTAAACGTGGCCTTACGAGCAGAGATGTTGTTGTGGCACTGACTTATAATAGTTTACTTATAATCCTCAGGCTTCTCTTTAAAATAACATCTCAAATGGCATGTGATGCTTTGGTCCTTCTCAATAAAACCTTAGTTAGACTTTGCCTATTGAACACAATCACACTTAATGGTTTTTAAGGAACTGGTATAATTTCATGTATTACTTCCAGTCACAACGTGAAAACCACTTACTCTTTGTGTCCCATTTGTATTCTTTATGAGGAATGGTACTTATTGGCTACTAAACGACAACAATTATCCTCATAAAAAAAAATATGGCTGTGTTTTTATGATCCCTTATTTAATTGAATCCCTATCTTGAGTTCCTCTTAATGTTTCCTAGAAGCCAATGATATGAGAGTAGAACACATTAGTATGTTGCTTGAATTGTGATTTTAGCTGTAGGTTAAAACAATTGATGGTTTTAATCCAATTAACAAGATGTTTGTGTTCTCATTGAATGAAATTCATTTAGTTTCATTTATGCCTCTCACCGATAAATCTGTATATAGTTAGGCCCCCCCACCGTTCCCTCTTAAAGGGGAACTCTGGTCTCCAACAAGTTTGTGAATAATATAATAATGAAAAGACATAAAAATAGAGTCTTTAAACAAACACGACCTTGAACAAACCCCTTCTCTACGTGCCGCAACAGCAAGATAAAGTAAAGAAGTAACACTATTCCCAGAAAGTTTGGGCCCAAAGACGGCCCTGAATGTAGGTCTAGGATCTCTGACAATCTTTTGACCAAAACGCGTCAGTGCAGTAGTTCTATGTTTCTTCCGTATCTTAAATAAAGAGCTTTTACTTACTTTTTCAAGCGTCTAGAGTCGTTGCTATTCCATGTTGCTCTACCTGCTTTTTTGTTTGAACAATAGATACATCCTCCTTCTAATTCTGTATTCTCTTGAAGGCTTTAATGTTGCCTTTAACTGGACAGCAGTAAGTCCCATACAGTACTCCCATACAGTATAGACACTGGATTTTGGCTATTACTTATGGGAATTCGTCTTTCCATTTAAAAGGCAACTAAAGCCTCTTCCTTGGGCACTCCCCATATATTTGTAAACGACAACTCCCGCATGCTTTATTGCTGGGAGTTGTAGTTTTCCCCCACATCTGCAGTGGCAAAGAATGCCACTGCAGGAATATAATTGTACTCTTCCCCCCCTGAGAGTTCGCCCTAGGGTTCAGTTGCCTTCTCCTACCATTGGGACAATCGGTTACTTCTCTGCTCTGCTTCCTTCCTCTGCCGCGTGCTCCGCATTCTCTGTCCCAGCTTGACTTCACTCTATACTGCTACTAACTCGGGGCTGTAGAGACGTCAGCACAGCAGAGGATGAGGAGCGACATCCAAGCCGGAGCAGGGAAGTCTTAGACCCTAGTATAAACCGAGATTCATGGCATTTCAAGCTATTTTTTTAGCCTGAAAATCTCGGTTTATCCTCGAGTCTATACGGTAGCCTCTAAATTACGATAAAAATGTTTCATAGTGCTATTTAGAAGTAACGTTAAGAAAACTAGTTGGTGTAGTGTTGGCTTGGTGTGCTGCGCTGTTTGTTTTACTCTTCCGTGTCCGCATGCTGCTGGGACAGTTCTGTACAAGTGCAGACACAGCTTGGAAGGAACATTGTATAGGACCAAGTACTTGGAAGAGAAGCGTGAGGAGATGTAACTTTTTACCACAACAATGACCAGATAATCCCTTCCTCTTCAACCATTCACCGGAGAAAAGCTAGAGAGAGCTCAAACCGCACTGTGGTTTATTGACTTTGATGCCTCGGAATATATGGTCGTTGTGTCCGTAAGAGCTCATTTCTATCTATTCCTGTAGTAGCCAAAAACACTGTATGAATAGGTCCAGCCACTATTACATACAACCTCTTGAGAAAGAATCAGTAAGATGGAACTAAGTGCTCCAAAGTCTCGGATAGACGGCAGTCAAGGGACGTTGTCCACGAGCGTAAGTTTGGTTGTTTAAACCAAAGCCAGGGGAACTGGGATTTTACCGTAGCCTTTTTTCGTGCAGTGGTGTGGGACATAAGGATTTCTGTAATTAATTGCACTGCTCTTTATTAGAGATGCCAAAATTCCGAAAGTTCGGTTCCATTTTCTAAATTTCGCGAACTACATGGAAAGTTTCGAAAATGGACCCATTAAAGTCAATGGGATCAAATTAAAAAAGTTTGAAAAGTTCGAAATGAAATACACTTAAAATATCAATGGTAACTAATATAAATGGCTGTGGGACCCACTTTCGATTTTCGCAATTATCCCATAACGATTGAGAGCGTTCGATTTTCGAATTCGATTTATCGAAAGTATAGTCTATTGAACAACATTTTATTAGGAACAAACTCACAAAAAAATGAATAAAACTAAAACAAACATGTGCGGCTTATGGAGAACTATTGTGCCTCTATTTCCAATCTTTTAACTTTTGGTACTGTGTATGGGTTTTGTATCTTTGTACAAACAAATTTGTCTGCACCACAAAGGTACATACTACAGTATGTCAACAAACTTTATTCGTCAACACGTTATGTTTCCAGATCGATCAGTAAGTTGTTTGAAACCAATTTAGCAACAGTAGTTGTAACTAAGCTTCCGAACTCGAAAATCCGGTTCCGCGAGGATCCGCGATTTGCGAAAAAATCCCGAAAATTCGAAAATCTGCGAGCGTCCCTTTAAACGTATTAAAATGAAAGTTCGGCAAATCCTCATTAAAAGTGTCTAAATAGCCTTGGTAACGTACACTTAACCCTCAGGGACCGGGTACTGGCCTTAGAAGCACGTATAAATGCACAACAATACCTAAAAAATACAGTCCGCTAGTGTGACTTTAAAAAAACGTATTTTTCGAAATACGAGGATTCCGTCAAAACGCAGATTTCCGTAAAAAACGAGGATTTCTGTAACTAATAGCTTCCATTGGCTAATTTGGATCATGTGGCTTTTCTTCCGTCTGAAAATTTCCACAAATTCTCATTTGTTACGATATTCTTGTATTACGTTGATCCTCGTAATTACGAGGTCTTCGGTTTTCCGTTCCCGCAAGTATCGTAATCACTCGTAATTACGGAGGATACTCTGGGGGGTATTTTCGAAATTTCGGAAAAAAAAAAAAAAAATCCCATTTCGTGAAGTTCAGAAGTCCGGAAATCCGATAATCGCCGTTCGCGGACGGGAGAAAATCCGCGGCGGATCGAGTTTCGGGTCCGCGAACCGCCATCTCTAGTTGTAACAAATAATCTTTGTATTGGATTTACCAGGAAGAAGGTATTTAGAGGATCTCTTACACAACTCTTTGTTGATAATAGAGAATATTTGTGTATAGAACAGAAGACTCATGACCCATATGACCTTCTCTTCCTCTTATAAACTAATCAGTTTGTTTTCTTCCTATTGACCTAGAGTCTAGATTTCATTTTCTCTGCCTCTACTTCTGCTGGTTAAAATATCATTAAATGTTACTGGAGACCTCTTGCCCAAAATGATTTCACAAATGTCCCAACTGCCTTTTGTAATAGCCATTTTCCCAGGGCAACGAATTAAACTCGTTGTCTTTATAACAACTCTGTAGGGCTTATTACTTTATTTAAATGAGAAATCAGCCTAAACACATTTTTTTTGACTTACAACCAAGAAACTACTCCAAATAATTCCAAAATGAATGTACACTTCTCTGTACACTCGTCTGTAATAGCTTCCTGAAATATTCATCAACCGAATTCACAATAAAATAGGATGCAAACAGGGGGTGCCCCTAACAGAAGCAAATGAAACATTGCTCATGGATCCCCCCTTCGGAACACTTAAAGGTAAGCAGTTAAAAAATCTCCTTCCCTGCAATACCCCGCATTTCAGCACCAGTCCACCAATCAGTGTTAGTCAGAGCCCTCCATCCCCACCTGTCCTATCCTGCCTATTTTTCCCTGATGAAGCCACGCCCGCTTCACGTGTCCATCCACCGTCTGCCAACAGCTGTGCATTTAAAAGTTGTTTTCAAGGTGTCCAAAAACTCTATGAACACCCCTGGATGGCAAAGTACAGTTGCCAATGCTCGTCTCTCTCTCCTCTGCAAACACATGAGCATGTCTGTACCAAAACCTGGGAAAGGAGAAGGGCGTGCAGATTTGCAGGAGTGATTTTTTTTCCTGACAAGGTATCTATGTGGGATCACCTTTAAAAACAACCATGTATTCAATTTTATATCCATAGTTTCTGGACATAAGTGGGAAAAAATATAAGATTTGTCTGAAATTTTTGTTAATTGGGGCCCATAAATCACCAATCTCTATCGTAAATTGTAGATCGTCGATCATATGGGTGTCCGATCATTTTTTTCTTTGTCACAATCATACTTTATGTGAGGTCAATCTACTTCCGGTGGGGTCTGTCTACTTCCTGTGGGTCTTTCTACTTCCTTTGTGGTTCTCCTACTCCCTGTTGGGTCTATACTCCCTGGGGATCTATCTACTCCCTGTGGGTCTATACTTCCGGTGTGTCTACTACCCTGTGGGGCTATACTCCCTTGGGGTCTATACTTTCCCTGTGTGGTCTATCACTCTCCTGGTGGGGTCTATCTACTCCCTGTGGGGTATATACCCCGTGGGGTCTATATCTCCTGTGGGGTCTATAATCGGTCTATACTTCCTGTGGGGTCAATATACTTCCTGGGCTTGAACAGTTAGAGGAGAGAACCAACCAAAGTAAAAGGTCAAAAACCACCAAAGTCCATCTGGGGTTTTCATTCATGGAACAGCACGGTTTTCACTTACTCTTGTGAGGTGAGAGCAGTCCTGTTTCACATTAATTCAATATTTCATTTAACAATAATAATAATTATAGCCCCACAATAACAATTATTCCCATCTTTTAGCTTGTCAGAACTGAATTAAAATGAGCAAGAAAAGTTATGTGGAAACGTCAACGCCTACCCCAGAACTCCCCATTTTGAATAGTCCTCTCACTCTAATTACAACATACCCAATAACTCAGGGGGACAATGATAGAACATGTCTGGGTGCCTGCCCTTCCCACTCCACTTGGGATGGTGGAGGACTGGGTCCCTAACTTCATTGATTGAAATCATTTATTGTCCCTATTGTAACATTGCAACAATCAAAAACAATACATGTAGATAGAATAAGATTTAAAAAACCGTAAACAGCAAACAGCAATTCCCCCTCAGAATTGTAAACAGGCCTAAAACCAGATGTGTAAAGAGTCATTCATGTCACCAGCAATAGGGAGAAACTATTCTTAATTGGGATACCCCTCCTAACCTATGTTAATAATTAACTATATGCCCACCCGGATGGGGGGATCAGACTCCACTGCAGTTAAAAGCACTCACATATACGTATATCTCGCTTAATAAAAACCCGAGTTTTCAGGCGAATATCAGCCGAAAACTGGAACTCGGTTTATACTCTGGTCGGTTTTATATACTCGAGTATATACGGTAAGATGCTCTCATATCATAATAAGAGTGAAGATGGAGTTTCTCAGCTTGGATTTCTGAGCCCATACAGACGTCTGTGAGCGTTTTTAACTAACCTATCGACCGTGATACCCCAAGTAAGATCATCACAATAGGAACAACCTGAAAACGGCCAATATTTGACTGCTTAATTGCTGTATTTCCAATATACAATTGTGAGTGGAAAGCACAAGATAAACACCAATATATTTACCTTTTAAGGGCATTTTCAATTGGTAAATTGTCCGTTACCTGCACCCAACCCCAATGATCTAATCAGCACATTATTACCTCATTTACTACCGGATATTTAAAGGCATTTTGAATCAGTAAATTGTACTGCCCCCCCAACCCCATGATAAATCAGCACATTATTACCTGTATACTAGCCGGATATTTAAAGGGCATTTTGAATCAGTAAATTGGTCCTGCCCCAACACCCCAATGATATATCACAAATTATTACTGCATTACTAGCCGGATATTTAAAGGCATTTGAATCAGTAAATTGTCCCTGCACCCAACCCAATGATATAATCGCACATTTTATCCTTTATTACTAGCTCGGAATATTTAAAGGGCATTTTGAATCAGTAACTTGTCCTGTCCCCCAACCCCAATGATAAACAGCAATTATTACCCTGTATTACTAGCCGGATATTTAAAGGGTTATTTCAACCCCCATGTTGTTTTTAAGATGTGGCAGGAAATGGGCCCACACTCTACCTGGGATGTTTATATATCTGAAATATCTTACGCAGCCTTCGTTCTCTCGCTGCCATTCGCCTGGTCTGCAGTGGCGTGAAAGCACGCAGAAGGTCTTGTCAGTATCCCGATCTTGTGATTGGCTAAGATTTGCGCCTCAACCAATTCACAGAACGGATGCCGGTCGAGCTCCTTCTGCTTGTCTCCGAACGAGGGCTGGTAGTACTTTGGGGGGACACATTTTAGATATCTAAAGCTCGGAGGTCGAGTTGTTCCCATTTCCTGACACTATTAAAACTTTTTGGGGTGGACATACCCTTTAAGGATCATTATTGTCCCCATTCTGACATAGTACGTTGGCGCCCCTCCCTCCTGCAGTCAATCAGAGGACACTGACATCACAGGACAATAATAGATTGTTTTTTCCATGCTGCCTCCTCTGCACATGTTCAAGTTTATTAAAAGCTCATTGAGCAATGGAGGAGGCAGATACCTTTCCCAGAATGCATCGAACTTATCATGAAATATCTGGTTACAAATAACATTGCAGAAACTGGTAAAATTAACAGTTGGGGGTGCAGGCAGATACCCGACAATCACCAGTTTTTTTAGAAGCCCTTTAAGATTTGAATTACCTATTAAGAGTATTAATTTATACTATTAGAAATAACCCCCAGATGCACCCTATCTTCATTACAGGCCCTAATCGTTCATTACAACCCTAATCTTCATTACAGCCCTAATCTTCATTACAACCCTACCTTCATTAACAGCCCTAATCTTCATTACAGCCCAATCCTTCAATCAAACCCTATCTTCATTACAAGTCCCTAATCTCATTACAGCTCTAATCTTCACTACAACCTAATCTTCATTCAAGCCCTACTCTTCATTAAAAGCCCTAATCTTCCTTACAACCCGAATTCTTCATTCAGCCCTAATCTTCAATACAACCCTAATGCTTCATTACAGCCCTAATCTTCATTACAACCGCCCTAATCTTCATAACGCCCTAATCTCATTACAGCCCTACTCTTCATTGACAGCCCTAATCTTCATGTACAGCCCTAATCTTCAGGACACCCTAATATTCATTAACAACCCTAATCTTATTACACCCCTAATCTTCATTACAACCTAATCTTCATTACAAACCGCCTAATATTCAATTTACAACCCTAATCTTCATTACAGCCCTAATCTTCATTACAACCCTACTTCTTCAATACAGCCTAATCTTCATTACAACCCTATCTTCATTACAGCCCTTACTTCTTCATTACACCCGCATCTTCATTACCAAACAACCCCTAAATCTTCATTACAACCCTAATCTTCATTACAGCCCTAATGCTTCATTACAGCCCTAATCTTCTTACAAACACAACGCCTAATCTTCCATTACAAGCCCCGCCCCCCTTTTTTTTTGCTTGACAGTCCAACAGATTCATTAGGTGAATTGATTAAGTCTTTATATTATTCCCCCTCAATTCTCCTTTATTTACTAGACGCTGGAGCCCTGCATCAGGTCGGGTACCCGCGGGTTATCCGATTTGCAGGTCGGGTTTGGGAGACCCACATTGAGTTTGAATTGGTTGTGGGTCAGGTGGTAGAATTCCGGTCTTTAAATGAATATTTTCTTTTTATACGGACAGCTTTTATACAGTAGGTATTACAGAGATCACTGGGTAATGTAGTTAGAATGTTATACAGGATGGCATTGTGGGTAGGAATACAGACAGCTATGTTCAACTTTAACTCTTGTAGTGCCTGGGTAGGTATTACAGAGATCGCTGGGTAATGTAGTTAGAATGTTATACAGGATGGCATTGTGGGGTCGAATACAAGACAGCTATGTTCAACAAATTTAACTCTTGTAGTGCCTGGGTAGGTATTAACAGAGATCACTGGGTAATGTAGTTAGAATTATACAGTGTGGCATTGTGGTAGGAATACAGACACGCTATTGTACAACTTTAACTCTTGTAGCGCCCGGGTAGTGTATTACAGAGATCACTGGGTAAGTAGTTAGAATGTTATACAGGATGGCTTGTGGGTAGGAATACAGACAGCTATGTACAACTTTAACTCTTGTAGTGCCCGGGTGTAGGTATTACAGAGATCATGGGTAATGTAGTTGAATTTTACAGGATGGCATTGTGGGTAGGAATACAGACAGCTATGTACAACCTTAACTCTTGTAGTGCCCGTAGGTATTACAAGATCCGGGTAATGTAGTTAGAATGTTATACGGATGGCATTGTGGGTAGGAATACAGACGAGCTATGTACAACTTTAAACTCTTGTAGTGCCCGGGAGGTATTACAAGATCGCTGGGTAATGTAGTTAGAAGTTATACAGGATGGCATTGTGGGTAGGAATACAGACGCTATGTAAACATTTAACTCTTGTAGCGCCTGGGTATATTTACAGAGATCGCTGGGTAATGTAGTTAGAATGTTATACAGGATGGCATTGTGGGTAGGAATACAGACAGCTATGTACAACTTTAACTCTGTTTAGTCCCGGTAGGTATTACAGAGATCGCTGGGTAATGTAGTTAGAATGTTATACAGATGGCATTGTGGGTAGGAATACAGACGGCTATGTTCAACTTTATCTTTGTAGTGCCCGGTAGGTATTACAGAGATCGCTGGGTAATGTATGTTAGAATGTTACAGGATGGCATTGTGGGTAGGAATACAGACATATGTACAACTTTACCCTTGTAGTGCCGGGTAGGTATTACAGAGATCCTGGGTAATGTAGTTAGAATTATACAGGATGTGCATTGTGGGTAGGAATACAGACAAATATGTACAACTTTAACCCTTGTTAGCCCGGGGTAGGTGTACAGAGATCGCTGGGTAATGTAGTTAGAACGTTATACAGGATGGCATTGTGGGTAGGAATACAGCGGCTATTCAACTTTAACTCTTGTAGTGCCCGGGTAGGTGTTACAGAGATCGCTGGGTAAATGTAGTTAGAATGTTATAGCAGATGGCATTGTGGTAGATACAGACAGCTATGTACAACTTTAACCTCTTGTAGCGCCGGGTAGGTATTACAGAGATCGCTGGGTAATGTGTTAGAAGTTATACAGGATGGCATTGTGGGTAGGAATACAGACGGCTATGTTCAACTTTAACCCTAGTAGCGCCGGGTAGGTATTACAGAGATCGCTGGGTAATGTAGTTAGAATGTTATACAGGATGGCATTGTGGGTAGGAATACAGACGCTATGTACAACTTACTCTTGTAGTCGCCCGGGTAGGTATACAGAGATCGCTGGGTAATGTAGTTAGAACGTTATACAGGATGGCCATTGTGGGTAGGAATACAGACGGCTATGTACAACTTTAACCTTGTAGCGCTCCGGGTAGGTATTACAGAGATCATGGGTAATGTAGTTGAGACGTTATCAGGATGGCATTGTGGGTAGGAATACAGACGCTATGTACAACTTTAACTCTTGTAGTCGCCGGGTAGGTATTACAGAGATCGCTGGGTATGTAGTTAGAACTTTATACAGTGTGGCATTGTGGGTAGGAATACAGACAGCTATGTACAACTTTAACTCTGTAGCGCCCGGTAGGGTATTACAGAGATCGCTGGGTAATGTAGTTAAATGTTATACAGGATGGCATTGTGGGTAGGAATACAGACAGCTATGTTAACTTTAACTCTTGTAGTGCCGGGTAGGTATTACAGAGATCGACTGGGTAATGTAGTTAGAACGTTATACAGGATGGCATTGTGGGTAGGAATACAGACAGCTATGTACACTTTAACTCTTTAGCGCCCGGGTAGGTATTACAAGATCGCTGGTAATGTAGTTAGAACGTTTATACAGGATGGCATTGTGGGTAGAATACAGACGGCTATGTACAACTTTATCCTGTAGTGCCCGGGTAGGTATTACAGAGATCGCTGGGTAATGTAGTTAGAACGTTATACAGGATGGCATTGTGGGTAGGAATACAGACGGCTATTCAACTTTAACTCTTGTAGTGCCCGGGTAGGTATTACAGAGATGCTGGGTAATGTAGTTAGAAGTTATACAGATGGCATTGGGGTAGGAATACAGACAGCTATGTACAACTTTACTCTTGTAGTGCCCGGGTAGGTATTACAGAGATCCTGGGAATGTAGTTAGAAGGTATACAGGATGGCATTGTGGGGTAGGAATACAGACGGCTATGTAAACTTTAACTCTTGTAGCTCCCGGGTAGGTTTACAGAGATCGCTGGGTAATTAGTTAGAATTATACAGGTCATTGTTGGTAGGATACAGACAATATGTACAACTTTAACTCTTGTAGGCCGGGTAGGTATTACAGAGATCGCTGGGTAATGTATTAGAATGTTTATACAGGATGGCATTGTGGGTAGGAAATACAGACAATATGTACAAACTTTACTCTTGTAGTGCCCGGGTAGGTATTACAGAGATCGCTGGGTAATGTAGTTAGAAGTTATACAGGATGGCATTGTGGGTAGGAATACAGACGGCTATGTTCAACTTTAACTCTTGTAGTGCCGGTAGTTATACAGAGATCGCTGGTATGAGTTAGAATGTTATAACAGGATGGCATTGTGGGTAGGAATACAGACAGCTATGTACAACTTTAACTCTTGTAGTGCCCTGGTAGGTATTACAGAGATCGCTGGGTAATGTAGTTGAATTCTACATGATGGCATTTGGGTAGGAATACAGAAAGCTATGTACACTTTAACCTCTTGTAGTGCCCGGTAGGTATTACAGAGATCGCTGGGTAATGTAGTTAGAATGTTATACGAGATGGCATTGTGGGTAGGAATACAGACGGCTATGTACAACTTTATACTCTTGTAGCGCCGGGAGGTATTACAGAGATCGCTGGGTAATGTAGTTAGAATGTTATACAGGATGGCATTGTGGGTAGGAATACAGACGGCTATGTAAACTTTAACTCTTGTAGTCGCCTGGGTATTTTACAGAGATCGCTGGGTATGTAGTTAGAATGTTATACAGGATGGCATTGTGGGTAGGAATACAGACCGTTATGTACACTTTATCTCTTTAGTCCCGGTAGGTATACAGAGATCGCTGGGTAATGTAGTTAGAAGTTATACAGGATGGCATTGTGGGTAGGAATACAGACAGTATGTATCAACTTTAACTCTGTAGTGCCGGTAGGTATATACAGAGATCGCGGGTAAATGTAGTTAGAATGTTATCAGAGATGGCATTTGTGGGTAGGAATACAGACAATATGTACAACTTAACCTGTAGTGCCGGTAGGTATTACAGAGACTGGGAATGTAGTTAGAACGTTATACAGGAGTGCATTGTGGGTAGGAATACAGACTCTGTACAACTTTAACTCTTGTAGCGCCCGGGTAGGTGTACAGAGTCGCTGGGTAATGTAGTTAGAATCGTTATACAGGATGGCATTGTGGGTAGGAATACAGACGGCTATGTACAACTTTAACTCTTGTAGTCCCGGTAGGTATTACAGAGATCGCTGGGTAATGTAGTTTAGAAGTTATACAGATGCATTGTTGGTGGATACAGACAGCTATGTACAACTTTAACTCTTGTAGCGCCCGGGTAGGTATTACAGAGATCGCTGGGTAATGTATGTTAGATGTTATACAGGATGCATTGTGGGTAGGAATACAGACGGCTATGTTCAACTTTAACCCTGTAGCGCCGGGTAGGTATTACAGAGATCGCTGGTAATTGTCAGTTAGAAGTTATACAGGATGGCATTGTGGGTAGGAATACAGGACAGCTATGTACAACTTTAACTCTTGTAGCGCCGGGTAGGTATACAGAGATCAGTGGGTAATGTAGTTAGAACGTTATACAGGATGGCATTGTGGGTAGGAATACAGACAGCTATGTACAACTTTAACCTTGTAGCGCCCGGGTAGGTATTACAGAGATCACTGGGTAATGTAGTTAGAAGTTATACAGGATGGCATTGTGGGTAGGAATACAGACAGCTATGTACAACTTTAACTCTTGTAGCGCCCGGGTAGGTATTACAGAGATCGCTGGGTAATGTAGTTAGAACTTATACAGTGTGGCATTGTGGGTAGGAATACAGACGGCTATGTACAACTTTAACATCTGTGCGCCCGGGTAGGGTATTACAGAGATCGCTGGTAATGTAGTTAGAACGTTATACAGGATGGCATTGTGGGTAGGAATACAGACAGCTATGTAACTTTAACTCTTGTAGCGCCGGTAGGTATACAGAGATCGCTGGGTAATGTAGTTAGAACGTTATACAGGATGGCATTGTGGGTAGGAATACAGACGCTATGTACACTTTAACTCTTGTAGCGCCCGGGTAGGTATTACAGAGATCGCTGGGTAATGTAGTTAGAACGTTATACAGGATGGCATTGTGGGTAGAATACAGACGGCTATGTACAACTTTATCCCTGTAGTGCCCGGGTAGGTATTACAGAGATCGCTGGGTAATGTAGTTAGACGTTATACAGGATGGCATTGTGGGTAGGAATACAGACGGCTATGTACAACTTTAACTCTTGTAGCGCCCGGGTAGGTATTACAGAGATCGCTGGGTAATGTAGTTAGAACGTTATACAGGATGGCATTGTGGGTAGGAATACAGACACTATGTACAACTTTACTCTTGTAGTGCCCGGGTAGGTATACAGAGATCCTGGGAATGTAGTTAGAATGTATACAGGATGGCATGTGGGGTAGGAATACAGACAGCTATGTACAACTTTAACTCTTGTAGTGCCCGGGAGGTATTACAGAGATCCTGGGTAATTAGTTAGAATTTATACAGGGCATTGTTGGTAGGAATACAGACAATATGTACAACTTTAACCTTGTAGTGCCCGGGTAGGTATTACAGAGACTCGCTGGGTAATGTATTTAGAATGTTATACAGGATGGCATTGTGGGTAGGAAATACAGACAGAATATGTACAACTTTAACCTTGTAGTGCCCGGTTAGGTATACAGAGATCGCTGGGTAATGTAGTTAGAAGTTATACAGGATGGCATTGTGGGTAGGAATACAGACGACTATGTCAACTTTAACTCTTGTAGTGCCTGGTAGTATATACAGAGATCGCTGGTATGTAGTTAGAATGTTATACAGGATGGCATTGTGGGTAGGAAACAGACGCTATGTACAACTTTAACTCTTGTATGCCTGGGTAGGTATTACAGAGATCGCTGGGTAATGTAGTTAGAATGTTATACAGGATGGCATGTGGGTAGGAAACAGACGCTATGTACAACTTTAACTCTTGTAGCGCCCGGGTAGGTATTACAGAGATCGCTGGGTAATGTAGTTAGAACGTTATACAGGATGGCATTGTGGGTAGGAATACAGACGTCTATGTACAACTTTAATTATTATCAGAGGGCAGAGCCAGTAAAGTAACAATCTCCCATAGAACAAAGTAACAAACTTTCTGCTGGTTCTGGCCCCATGCCGAATAACCACCAAGGTCACACTTGTAACCCCTGCCTTCCATTCATTACCTCTTTATTACCCAGTGATCTCTGTAATAACTACCCCGGGCACTACAGAAGTTTCAAAGTTGTACAGACGTCTGTATTCCTACCCACATGCCATCCTGTTAAATTCTAACTACATTACCCAGCGATCTCTGTAATACCTACCCGGGCGCTACAAGAGTTAAAGTTGTACATAGCCGTCTGTATTCCTACCCACATGCCATCCTGTATAACATTCTAACTACATTACCCAGCGATCTCTGTATACCTACCCGGCACTACAAGAGTTAAAGTTGTACATAGCTGTCTGTTTCCTACCCACAATGCCATCCTGTATAACATTCTAACTGCATTACCAGCGATCTCTGTATAACCTACCACGGCACTACAAGAGTTAAAGTTGACTATAGCTGTCTGTATTCCTACCCACAATCCATCCTGATAACGTTCTAACTACATACCCAGCGTCTCTGTCATACTAACCCGGGCACTACAAGGTTAAATTGTACATATGTCTGTATTCCTACCCACAATGCCATCCTGTATAACATTCTAACTACATTACCCAGTGAGTCTCTGTAATACCTACCCGGGCACTACAAGGTTAAAGTTGTACATATGTCTGTATTCCTACCACAATGACCCTCTGTATAAAATTCTAACTACATTACCCAGCGATCTCTGTAAACCTCCCTGGGAGCTACAAGATTAAAGTTGTACATAGCTGTCTGTATTCCTACCCACATGCCATCCTGTATACTTCTAACTACATTACCCAGAGATCTCTGTAATACCTACCCGGGCACTACAAGAGTAAAGTTGTACATAGTGTCTGTATTCCTACCCACAATGCCATCCTGTATAACGTTCTAACTACATTACCCAGCATCTCTGTAATACCTACCCGGGCACTACAAGAGTTAAAGTTGTACATAGCCGTCTGTATTCCTACCCACCAATGCCATCCTGTATAACGTTCTAACTACATTACCCAGCGATCTCTGTAATACCTACCCGGGCACTACAGAGTTAAAGTTGTACATAGCCGTCTGTATTCCTACCCACAATGCCATCCTGTATAACGTTCTAACTACATTACCAGCGATCTCTGTAATACCTACCCGGGCGCTACAAGAGTTAAAGTGTACATAGCTGTCTGTATTCCTACCCACAATGCCATCCTGTTAACGTTCTAACTACATTACCCACGATCTCTGTAATACCTCCGGCGCTACAAGAGTTAAAGTTAACATAGCTGTCTGTATTCCTACCCACAATGCCATCCTGTATAACGTTCTAACTACATTACCCAGCGATCTCTGTAATACCCTACCGGGCCTACAAGAGTTAAAGTTGTACATAGCTGTCTGTATTCCTACCCACAATGCCACACTGTATAACGTTCTAACTACATTACCCAGCGATCTCTGTAATACCTACCCGGCGCTACAAGAGTTAAAGTTGTACATAGCTGTCTGTATTCCTACCCACAATGCCATCTGATAACTTCTAACTACATTACCCAGTGATCTCTGTAATACCTACCCGGGCGCTACAAGGTTTAAAGTTGTACATAGCTGTCTGTATTCCTACCCACAATGCCATCCTGTATAACTTCTAACTACATTACCCACTGATCTTCTGTATACCTACCCGGCGCTACAAGAGTAAAGTTGTACATAGCTGTCCTGTATTCCTACCCACAATGCCATCCTGTATAACATTCTAACTACATTACCCAGCGATCTCTGTAATACCTACCCGGCGTACAGGGTTTAAAGTTGAACATAGCCGTCTGTATTCCTACCCACAATGCCATCCTGTATAACATTCTAACATACATTACCCAGCGATCTCTGTAATACCTACCCGGGCGCTACAAGAGTTAAAGTTGTACATAGCTGTCTGTAGTTCCTACCCAATGCATCTGCTATAACATCTAACTACATTTACCCAGCGATCTCTGAATCACCTACCCGGGACTACAAGAGTTAAAGTTGAATAGCCGTCTGTATTCCTCCCACAATGCCATCCTGTATAACTTCTAACTACATTACCCAGCGATCTCTGTAACCTACCCGGGCATACAACGGTTAAAGTTGTACATATGTCTGTATTCCTACCCACAATGCACATCCTGTATAATTCTAACTACATTACCCAGGATCTGTAATACCTACCCGGGCACTACAAGGTTAAAGTTGTACATATGTCTGTATTCCTACCCACAATGCATCTCTGTAACATTCTAACACATTACCCAGCGATCTCTGTATAACCTACCCGGGCACTACAAGAGATAAAGTTGTACATAACTGTCTGTATTCCTACCCACAATGCCATCCTGTATAACATTCTAACTACATACCCAGCGATCTCTGTAATACCTACCGGCGACTAAAGAGTTAAAGTTGTACATACGGTCTGTATTCCTACCCACAATGCCATCCTGTATAACATTCTAACTACATTACCCAGCGATCTCTGTAAATATACCCAGGCGCTACAAGAGTTAAAGTTGTACATAGCCGTCTGTATTCCTACCCACAATGCCATCCTGTATAACTTCTAACTACATTACCCAGCGATCTTGTAATACCTACCCGGCGCTACAAGGTTAAAGTTGTACATAGCTGTCTGTATTCCTAACCCACAATGCCATCCTGCATAACATTCTAACTACATTACCCGATCTTAGTAATACCTACGGGCACTACAAGAGTTAAAGTTGTCATAGCTGTCTGTATTCCTACCCACAATGCCATCCTGTAAATTCTAACTACATTACCCAGTGATCTCTGTAAACCTACACCCGGCACTACAAGAGTTAAAGTTGTACATAGCTGTCTGTATTCTACCCACAAGCCATCCTGTATAACATTCTAACTACATACCCCGTGATCTCTGTAATACATACCCGGCACTACAAGAGTTAAAGTTGTACATAGCGGTCTGTATTCCTACCACAATGCCATCATGTATAATTCTAACTACATTACCCAGTGATCTCTGTAATACCTACCCGGCACTACAAGAGTTAAAGTTGTTGCATAGCTGTCTGTATTCACCCACAATGCCTCGTATAACATCTAACTACATTACCCAGCGATCTCTGTAAACCTACCCAGGCACTACAAGAGTTAAAGTTGAAATAGCTGTCTGTATTCCTACCCACATGCCATCCTGTATAACATTCTAACTACATACCAGTGATCTCTGTAATACCACTGTATAAAGATGTTCCGTTATTAAAAAAGAACAATATTCATTTAAAGACCGGAATCTACCACTCCTGACCCACACAATTCAAACTCATGGGTCTCCCAACCCGACCTTCAAATGGATATCCCGGGTACCCGACCGGATGCAGCGGCTCCAGCGTCTAGTAAATAAAGGAGAATTTGAGGGGAAGGGAAATAATATAAAGACTAAGCCAATTCACTAATGCATCTGTTGACTGTTACAAGCACAAAAAACAATCTATAAAGTTAAAAAAAACCGAAAATTCCAATAGCGATATTCTGTGTATTATGGCTGGCGATGATTTTCTAACAGGAACGTTTAAGAAAGCTGAATAACGTCACTGACCATAATAGCCAGTGACGGAAACGAACAATGTGGTTTATCCTAAATAAGCTAAAACCATGATTTACATTTACCTAACGCCTGAGGTGAACCGACCTGAGCGTGGAACCGCCATGAGCGCCGAGCGTGGAACCGCCTGAGAGTGGAACCCCCTGAGCGTTGGAACCGCCCTGAGCGCCTGAGCGTGGAACCCCCTGAGCGTGGTGGAACCGCCCTGTGTCGTAACCCCCTGAGCGCCCTGAGCGCCTGGAACCGCCCGTGGAACCCCCTGAGCGTGGAACGCCCCTGAGCGTGGACAATCCGATTTAACGTCCATTAAGGCCACACTAAGCAAACAACCCACTTGTGCTGTGATCCCTGTTACTTGGGTGGGTCGGAGCGCAGGAAATCACAACCAAAAATTTGCCAGTGCACCTAGTGTGGTCACTCCAATTGGGCCACAGTAATTTGCGCTTCTTAAAACACAACGGATTTGCAGCCGGTGTGGGCCTAACCCTAAGCCACAATGTAAATTATTCTCTCCAGTGATGGGGACGCCGGTTTCCTCACGAACCAGACGCAGTACGAACAATTCCATATTTTACCCTTGTGCACTGATGCGAATTTGACTAAAGACAAATACAACTATCTTCCATTCATTTGGTCCTTACACAATCCCTGAAACGGATATTCACAATATCAACAGCCGAAGAGCCGAACTATTGTCCGCAACTGTGCATAAACAAAAGGAAGAAATGATCAACGAGCCTGGAAGCCACTGAATTCCCCTCATCAACTTGCGCGTTTTTACCCGTTTATTCCCCCGTTCGCCTTCCAGGCGTTTTTTCGTTAGGAAAAGAAAATGAGATTGAGGAAAAAACGTAATATAATTTGGATTTGCCACGGGGGTTGAATTATCAAGCGATACTCAGATCCGAACTCATTAACTGCAAACCAGTAGCACGAAATCTCTCCCGTGGAACTGTAGATGTTGACTGCTAATCCAATGAAAATACGTTAATAAATAACATAGACAGGGGCTGAAGGACTATACTCTCCTTTCAAATGAACACGGAACTAAGGATCATCTAGTACAGGGGAGCACCCACGAGTCCCCATTCAATCACTCCCGGCATGAAAGTTCATTGGGTATCTGTATGACCTTATCTGTGTGGATTCAGATTCTCCAAAGTGCATTTCTCCCAATCACTTGAGCTAAAACCCAAACCCCAATATCGTGATCATAACGCATAAATTATTTTTAAAGGTGCGCAGATTGTTTTCAAACTGATTATGGCCGCCCCGGTGCCAGAGGATCTATAGTTCCATTATCAGCGCTGAGGAGATTAAGATTAAAGTCTCTTTCCCCGGGCCTCGTACGTTCAATTAGTGCGCAGGAATCCGATGTACAGGCCCGGCTGTTTAAAAGGCTGTTCATTTATTATTATCCCACGTTTACTTTTGGCAGGTTTTGTAAAAACAGTCTCTAGTCTATCAAACCTGTGAAGTATAATGTAATACCTCCTTTACGAGCTCGAAGCAAGGACCTTTAAAAGGTAAGGTAATCGATAAAATAGGAGATGACTGCCGCATTTTATCATTATGTACCCCAAACATAATCAATCATTATTGATCGCTAGGGATGGACTAGAACTCAACTATTCGAATAGTTCCACTTTATATACGGTTTGCAGAAACTCATCGTTTCTGAATTGGTCAATTTTTCAATGCTTGTTACATGGGTTTTACATTAACCAATCAGATTCTGAAAATGGCTTGGTACTGTAAACATGTACACCAGCATTGAAAAATTTTGACCAATCAGAATGGATTAGGTTTCTGCGCAAACCTACTAAAGGAGTGCAATCCTCCGCGAGCTCAGAAGTCATCGCAGTAGATGGCAGAAGAAAGAAGCATCTGCAACACGGCACCGCTGAGGCCGGCTGTGCCAGCGGGCTCACTTGGCAGCCACAGTGAACTGCTCAGGACATCTGTCGACTTCAGTGGTGTTAGTGGTCACTAGCCCGAATACGTCACACAAAAGGAAATCGATCAAGCCGCCGGTAATTGAATTGTTGAGAGGCCACTGGAGGCGGAGGTACCCTGGCAGGCCCTGATAGGGCCGGGGAGGGGGGTCCCGGTTCAAAGCTGCCGGCGTCCCCTTAAGTCCCAAAGGACTATTGTCAGGGCCACAAAGTCCTTTTAAGGACCCGTGGGGGTCCGGTTTCAAGCTGGCGGGTCCCCCCAACGGTCCAGTTGGCCGGATTGTCGGCCATTCGGCAATCCGTAACGGCCGATTAAGGAGATGCTTCGGGCGTTCCAGTGTTTTCGGACGTGGCCCTTTCAAGTTTTACCGAACGTCTAGTATTAACGTAAGTGCCACGCGTTTTTATTTGCTTTCCCCTCCCCGCCCAGACGGTGTTCCCAGAAACCATTTCACGGTCCAAGGTCGTAGATTAAGTTTTTACTGCAGTATTGGAAAGTTTTGAACTTTCTGAAACGCTTACCCCCATGGTAATTTAAGGGTCCGTTTCAGACTTCTTTTGAACTTGTTTAAGTGTCGAAAAAACCGGCCGACTTTCTTAAAGTTCGCTCCATCTCAAGTGATCGCCTATACAATACCATCCCCATGTTACGCTCTGTGTGGTAATGTACGCTTACCCGTGTATCCTGCGGGATAATCAATATGACCCTTATGGGGTGAGAGGCGCTAACAGTCTTAAAGCCAGGTTAACGATGGACAAGTGTTAATATGCTTTAGGAGCAAGTTACGGCAGTTGACGCCAACAAAAAGAGGATTGCTGCTACAAAGAGCCGGCCATAAACCTTGGCTGAATAAAAGCAATAGTTCAATTTGGCCAACTTATGAACTAATTGCTTTATTTACCACGGGTTAATGGCCGGCTCTTTGTAGTAGAACCTATGGAGAGGTAGTTAAAATGCAATTAGAAATTGTTTGTGCACTAGAATTCTATTGTTTGTATGGATTTTATTTCTGGTCTCTAGTTGCACTTTAATATGGATGTACAACATCTATTTTATAGTTGCTAACTGTAGCAGTGGATGTTGGTAGGGTAAGAGTACCTGTATGGGCAAATGGAGACTCTACTCAGATCTTGCAGTACCTTTGAGCTGGTTCTCGCCATCTCTGTGAAGTCACGTTAACCTGTCGTACTTGGTGTACCGATCAGCAATAGACACCTTGGCGAACTGACCACGCAACTTGTTAGTACTATTATTTCAGGTTGACAGGTTTTCTTTGTCTGGGGAACAAAATGTTTGTTTAGAGAATGCTCGTTCAATGGACATATGTTCCTTCACTATTCAACATGTCAAACTCACATACTTCAGATATATAAAGCACAGACACACTACACCAGCCTTCTTATTTATTAGTGAGAATCCGTGACATCCAGCAGGTTCTATCACACGAACACCAGATATTTAATCGGAAGCTTAATATCATTTCGCCTGGCTATGTCTTTGTATCATAACGGATAATAAGCATCTTGACCGATGAAGGTTTTTTTTATTAGGTGGGAATCTGCCAGAAATGAGACTGATATTTAAGATAGGGCCGGGAATGGAATAACAAATATCCTCCCACCATCTAAATGGGGATCGGAAGGTATGAAACATAAGATTCTTTGAGTGAGAAATTATGAGTCAAGATGTGGATTTGTTCATCATCCAGATGGTCTTAGCATCTGAGGTTCTACAGACGTTCATTAGAGGAGACTTCAATGGCAGCACACCACAGCTTCAGTAAGGCGGTCAACGTAACAAATCTTTATCCTCCATAAACAAAGCAATTTTTGGTTTCTCTGGTTTTGTTTTTTGTCATGTAACCAGCCAGGGAATTTGGTCAGTGTGGCTGGTAACTTGGCGCTAACCAAGGAGAAACGTGTAGCAGAAGAAGGATCCAGTTTCCATGAAAGATGCTAGTCAGTGCTAATATAATATATCTAATAAAATAATGAACTGTTCAGTCTGCAATATGAGGAGGCAGAGATGAGCCAACATCTGTCAGATTACCAGATATACTAAGGATAGAGGCTACATTAACATTTCAGCTAAAGCTTTTTAGAATAGACTTAAGGTTTTTTATATATCTAATGGATTTCAGTTTTTTTGGGTCATTTAGTGGGGTGTTGGTATAGTCCCATATCTCCTATGCACCAAATAATCAAACCAGTCCCATTTACAGTATGTAGTTCTGTCCTGGTGTCCCCATGCACGGCCTTGGGTCACCACAGGCTTTTATGTTTGGGGGGAAAAGCAAGGCTGGGGAATGGGCGACCTGACATTGATCGTAAACAGAGGGACCATTATTTACTGTATATACATGTGGTTTTGGTTTTTTGAGCCCAACCCCCCATGTTTGATAATTTAGTTAAAGAAAAAATGGCGCCAAAGGAGAACAATGTCTATTCAGTGGGAGCTATGTCTCTAGCGGAACTTAAATACTCTAATGGAGATTGGTGGTAAAATGGTTGGGAGTCTTGACTCACTTATGGCCAGAAATAGAGTTCCCCAATAGACAGAAGGTGTAGTGAATTGATTTTATGACTTACTAGCCAGAAAAATAAAAAAAATTTTTCCTGTTACGAATGTTAACCAGTAACAACCAAAGCAACTCCTGTACCAAGAATTACAATGAAGTAGAACAAGAATCAAGATTCGGATTTGACTTTCAGTAGCGTCACTGGCTGTCCATGGACCATTAGAGTTCTTGGTGGTCCACTGTAGAGAATCCAGATTCTGAAGGTCCAAACTTAACCGCTAAGGGAACCAACTGCAATATCTGCAATTCCTTGACCGTAGGATGGAGACTTCTTTAATCTTCCCTGTTCAAAGGGCAATATTCTCTTTTTGTTCTCATCTAAAGTTTCAATCCATATATGAAACAGATTCATAAAACGGGGTACCTCTAATAACGGTTACCCATAATCCTTAGCACGTTTTAATTCCGTAACGTGTGGGGACACGATTAGTCTGACATTCCCACGAGGCTGAAGCTATTGAAAAGGCCGTGACTTTTTAAATCATATTTTATTGATCCCGTTCTTCAGATTTCTGATAAACGCTCAGAGGGAAAACTTTGAAACTTAATAAAATATATTAGTTTCACTCGTCTAAAATGGATAGACCCTAACAGACTAAGGGGGGGGGAGAAGATTTCTCTCTTTGATCATTAAAGAAGACAAAAAATTCAAGTTAATGAGAAGCAAAAGTGAAATGCAGGCGGATTTCTGAGAAACCTGGAGTTCAATAAAAACATCTCTCACAGCTTGACCTCTGTTCTAGAAGTGCTTGTGGGGGAGAATCCGCCGAAGAAATAGAATTAGATTGAAATGAACATTTCCAGCAGACTCTGTACTGTCAGCCCTTTCTTCTTCATCTATCCAGGTGCTTTCCGGCAACTGTCATCCCCAGAAAGATCAATAAACATGTATATCATATGTGCAAATGAATTGTGGCAAAAAAGCCTTAATGTTTTCATAACAATGCTTCATCGGTGCCCCTTTGAGAAGGTCTCAATGATAACGCCAAGTTCCTTTGTTGACCAACAGATTTCTTTGTAGACCTACAGTCAGATGGGGGATGTTTGAGAAGGCAACAGATTCCTTTGTATGTATATTCAGACAATGTGAGACGCCATCAGTAGAATGGACTGAGGAATGCCTACAGGCTGGAAACATCAGGACAAGAGATTCAGTGCGCACATTCGATATGTTTGGAAAGAATGTTCCATGATCTTGAGTCATCAAAAGACTTTTATTCTCTTTCATATTGTTTTTTTTAATTACATGGCAATTCGTATCTATACACGGAGTCGTTATAAAATGATCACGTTAAATGTACGCCCCCTTATTTCCAAATAAACGTAAAAGGTTACTTTTTCTCATTCTAACATAAACAGACATCGTTGCAGTGAGTTGAGGACAAGTTTTTACGTTCCCTTGTCATCTTTGGTATATATCGACGTTGTAGGTTCTGGAGCGTTATGGCAGTGTCTACAGCTTATTTAAAGATACGTTTTCTTGGCGAGAGGTTCCACGTTAAACAGATTTATGTGTCAGGCTACCTGTTGTTTAAACTCTGATACATTCAATTATCTTATTATGTGAAAACAGATGTTTTTAGGTTCTCCGTCTCTCTGTGTTAGAATTTCGGCAGAAGACGGGGGATAGACATACGAGAGCTGCATTTTAATAGGAGTGCCTTTAAA
This sequence comes from Hymenochirus boettgeri, assembly GCA_019447015.1. Lineage (NCBI taxonomy): Eukaryota > Metazoa > Chordata > Amphibia > Anura > Pipidae > Hymenochirus > Hymenochirus boettgeri. The sequence continues at coordinate 3,785,455 of CM033476.1, read as the reverse complement.
TTAACAGGTTGTATATGTCTGGATAATGAAATACTGGTATTCACACCAGGCTGAATTCCATGAGGCTAAGACAGGATCACGCACATAATATTCACGAGCGATTGTGTGCGCCATTCTTGTGCGCTTTTGCATTTGCACATGCGTTTTGCGTCATGCGATTTTGCTGTTTTTCCTTATGGAAACATGTGTTAACGCGCCAAAAATGTGTGAACGCATGTTACAAAAAGCGAACGGACGCGCAATTGCATGCGTCATATCGGAAATCCCGGGAATTTTCTCCGTATTTTTACATTTGTGCAATTTTGGTTCTTCCTAAGATTTAAATAAACCCAGAGAAAATGAATTGATCCCTTAAGTAGGGTATTGGATAATATCCAAATGTTTAAAGGCACATCACGTTAATATGGACCCGAGAAAGGAATGTCTGTGTGACTGACTATGGATAATGATGAAAGAGAAGTACGACACCTTGGACGAATCCGATAAAGCGGTATCGAAAACGAAATCCATGAACGATGCTCGTCGAATGCCGGACAACTGGCACCGTCAGTATGTCTCGGAGGTAAACCTAGGTCCTACCTTAAGGAGGCTCAACATAGTATTAACACGTATACAACTAGTTGTAACAGGAGTACTAGCTGACTTCAAGGTAAGATTCTCTAGTCTTCCGTGTTATTGAACTGCAAATGAATTCAGCGATTACTGCCGATATTGCAAAGCAACGTTTTTATAAATACTGCAATAATTACGCCATTGCGGTGTCCAGGAATAATAAAAGTTCGATATTAGTGCACCCTTATTGCTGTGCCCCCTAATCTTTGGATAGTCATAGGTTCTGCTTAAAGTAGAGATGTCCGAACTTCGCAAATCCGGTCCGCTCGAGGATCCGCGAATTTTCGGAAAAATTTGATTGAAAATTCAAAAATCCGCGAGAGGGCCCGTAAAATTAAAAATACCCTGAAACTAACAAGATTGTTTCGAATACGAGTTTTCACGATTTTCGAAAAATTACAAAAATAACAAATAATGGATATTTCGAAAATTTTCGAAATTACGTATGTATGGAATTAAAGAAAATCCTAGTATTTTCGAAAATACGAAAAATCCGCGAATCGGAAGTTCGGAAAGGCGAAAATCCGGAAAAATCCACCGTTCGCGAACGGGATAATCCGCGGCGGATCCGGTTCGGATCGCGAACCGGCCATCCCTACTTATAAGGACATGTTTGTGTGGGACCTGTTGCTTTTTCTTGCAAAAATGATTATGTAGCTCTTGTTTTATAATCACCCCCCCCCCTTAAATCTAGGAAAGTGGAGTAATCCATGGTAATATTTATATACTTATATATATGCAAATCTATAATATATTTGCTCGATACCATGTACCATATTGAAACACAAATATAAAACTGGATCGTGATTTCTCGCTTATTGAAATGTTATTGTCTACTGTAAAGTTCAAACCACAGGGGGTCACTTTGATTATACTAATGAATTAGCTGTTATCAATGAGCCCTTTTGTAATTATCATCCAGATAAGGTGTTATGTTCTGTTGCTCTTTGTAACCTCAGTAGGACTTTGCTTGATCACCCCCAACCTGGCGTGAGAAGCCGTGCTTCTATTAAAGTTTAATTAGTCAATTAGCAAGGCCAGACATCTATGGAAGACCTTGTTTAGTGAACGTTCCAGGATAACTAGCCCATATGAAAATAATGATGGCATGGTTAATAAATAGTGTTTAATTTCCTGGTATTCCTGCTCTGGTCGTATTTCCTATATGAATCGACTGCGAAACATTCGTGTTTTCCGGCTCTTTTGATGCCAATCAGAAAAAATTATAGTGGCACAAACCAGCAAACTTCAATCAGTTTGTAGCAAATTGAAACATTCCCTGTTCACCTTTTAAATTAAACATTATATTAGATAAATCCCCCCTAGACACCCAAACCACCATAGATTGAAAGCTGAAACATGTAGGACTGACCTGTTATGCAGTAAAGTATTCTCCTCCACCTTCCATCTGTCTCTCCAAAAGGTTTCTACTATCCTCTCCAAGCTCTTTACCAAGTCTCACACACAATGCTCAGATAGGAGCTACGGGTTATAGCATTTAGTCATTGGCTGTGATGTCATCTGCACATCCCATGGCTGACAGCTCCTACCCGAAGAACCAGGAAACATAAAGACCAATGAATTTTGCAATAATTGTATGAAGATACATAATCACCCATCTTTAATGAGGGACGACCCACTTCGTAAAGTGAGCATATTCCTCAAGTCACATTAGGTAAGTGACTGATTGAGATAACACTTATATACAGGGTCAGGTAGTGTGTGCACCCATACAACTCTAACCTATTAAGACAGACAAACCTATAGATAAAACCCTCATTTAACATTCCCAATAACCATATGAGTAACAGAGTAGATACAGTTCTGAATGTCTATAATAGTAGCACATATATTTTCAAAATATTCATAATAACTTGTTGAACCCACAATGGATTAGATAAATAGTAACTATTACACAAGTCCATATTAGATATATATGTTAACTATTACACAAGGTCCATATAGATATATAGTAACTAATACACAGGTCCATGTGATATATAGTAACCTATTACACACGGTCCATGTAGATAATAGTAACATTACACAGGTCCAAATAGATATATAGTAACTATTACAACAAGGTCCATATAGATATATAGTTAACTATTACACAAGGTCCTGTAGTAGATATATAGTAAACTCATTCACAAGGTCCATATAGATAATATAGTAACTATTACACAAGGTCCATATAGATATATAGTAACTATTACACAAGGTCTATATAGATATATATAGTAACTATTACACAAGGTCCAGTAGATATATATAGTAACTATTACACAAGGTCCCATAGTATTCAGTATAATATTAGTAACTATTACACAAGTCCATGTAGATATAGAGTAACTATACACAGGTCCATTAGTATATAGTAACTATTACACAAGGCATGTAGATATATAGTAACTATTACAAGGTCCCATTAGTAGATATATAACTATTACACAAGGTCTGTAGCTATTAGTAACTATTACACAAGGTCCATGTAGATCATAGACACTATTACACAAGGTCCATGTAGATTATAGTAACTATTACACAGCGGCCATATAGATATAGTAACTATCCACAAGGTCCATATAGATATATAGTAACTATTACACAAGGTCCATGTAGTATATATAGTAACTATTACACAAGGTCCATATAGATATATAGTAACTATTACAAGGTCCATATAGATATATAGTAACATTACACAAGGTCCATGTAGATCTATAGTAACTATTACACAAGTCCTTATAGATATATAGTAACTATTACACAAGGTCCATATAGATATATAGTAAGTATTACACAAGGTCCTATAGATATAATAAGTATTACACAAGGTCCATGTAGATATATAGTAACTATTACACAAGGTCCATGTAGATATATAGTAACTATACACAAGGTCCATATAGATATATAGTAACTATTACACAAGGTCCATATAGATATATAGTAACTATTACCACAACGGTCCATTAGATATATAGTAACTATTTACATCAGGTCCAGGTTAGATATATAGTAACTATTACACAGGTCATCTAGATATATGAACTTCCGGTCCATATATAGTAACATTACACAAGGTCAGTAGATATAGTAACTATTACACACAGGTCCTATAGATATATAGTAACTATTACACAAGGTCCATATAGATATATGTACTATTACACAAGGTCCATATAGAACTATAGTAAACTATTACACAAGGTCCATGTGTATATGTAACATTACACAAGGTCCATATAGATATATAGTAACTATTACACAAGTCCTGTAGATATATAGTACATTACACAAGTCCATATAGATATATAGTAACTATTACACCAAGGTGCATGTAGATATATAGTAACAGATTACACAAAGGTCCATATAGTATATAGTAACTAATTTACAAAGGTCCATTGTAGATATATAGTAACTATTAACAAGGTCCATGTAGATATACTAGTAACTATACACAAGGTCCATATAGATATTAGTACTATTACACAACGGGCCATGTAGATATATAGTAAACATTACACAAAGGTCCATGTAGATATATAGTAAATATGACCACAAGGTCCATATAGATGAGATAGTAACTATTACACAAAGGTCCATTAGATATATAGTAACTATTACCACAAGGTCAAGATAGATAATAGTAAACTAGTACCACAAGGGTCCATATAGATATATAGTAACTATTACACAAGGTCCATGTAGATATATAGAACTATTAACCACAGGTCCTGTAGATTATAGTAAACTATACACACGGTCCCAGTAGTTATATAGTAACTATACACAAGGTACATATAGATTAATAGTAACGATTACACAAGGGCCATATAGATATCTAGTAAAGATTACACAAGGTCCATTAGCTAATGTAACTATTACACAAGGTCCATATAGATATATAGTAACTATTACACAAGGTCCATGTGTAGATATATAGAAATACACCAAGGTCCATGTGTGCTATATGTAACTATACACACGGTCCATATAGATAATAGTAACTATTACCACAAGGTCCATGTAGAGATATATAGTAACTTATTACACAAGGGTCCATATCGCATATAGTAAATATTACACAAGGGTCCATATAGATATATGTAACTATTACAAGAAACAAGGTCCATGTAGATATATAGTAACTATTACACAAGGTCGCAGATAGATATTCGTAACTATTACCAAGGGTCCATATAGATATATAGTAACTATTACACAAGGTCCATGTAGATAATAGTAACTATTACACAAGTCCATGTAGATAGATAGTAAATATTACACAAGGGCCATGGAGCTATATAGTAACTATTACACAAGGTCAAGATTAGATATATAGTAACTTTTACACAAGGTCCATATGGAATATAGCGAAACTATTGCACAGGTCACTATAGGATATATAGTAATATTACACAAGGTTCCATATAGATATATACGGGAACTATGACCACAAGGTCCATATAGAATATAGTAACTATTACACAAAGGTCCATGTAGATATATAGTAACTATTACACAAGGTACATGTAGATAATAGAACGTTACACAAGGGCCATCTAGATATATAGTAACTATACACAAGGCCATATAGATATATAGTAACTATTACACAAGGTCATATAGATATCTAGTAACTATTACACATAGGGTCCATATAGATAGATAGTAAAACTATTACACAAGGTCCATGTAGATATATAGTAACTATTACACAAGGTCCCATAAGAGCTATAAAACTTTACACAAGGTCCTGTATATTATAGTAACTATACACAAGGTCCATTGTAGATAGCTATATAGTAAACTTATACACAAGGTCCATGTAAGATATCTAGAATATTCCACAAGCGCCAGGATAGATATCTAGGAAAACTATTACACAAGGTCCATGGAGATATATAGTAACGATTACAGCAAGGTCCATGTAGATTATAGTAACTAGTACACCAAGGTACCATATAGATAATATAGTAACTATTACACAAGGTCCATATAGATATTATAGTAAATATTACACAAGGTCCATATAGATATATCAGTACTATTACACAAGGTCCAATGTAGATATATAGTAACTATTAAAAACTGGTCCACTGTAGATATTATAGTAACTATACACAAGGTCATATAGATATATAGTAACTATTACACGAGGTCCATGTAGATAAGATAGACTATTAAACAAGTGTCCAGATAGATAGATAGTAACTATTACACAAGGTCCTATAGATATATAGTAACGATTACAAAGGCCATATAGATATATAGTAACTATTACAAAGGTCCATGTTGTAGATCATTAGTAACTATTATACAAGGTCCAGTAGTATATTCGTAACTTAACCCAAGGTCCATGTAGAATTTTATAGTAACTCTTACACAAGGTCATATAGATATTAGTAACTAGTACAACAAGGGTCCAATAGATATATATAATATTAACAAGGTCCATGTGATATATAGTAACTCTTACACAAGGTCCATAAGCTATATAGTAACTATTACACAAGGTCCATGTAGATCTTAGTAATATTACACCAAGGTCCATAGATATAAGTAACATTACACAAGGTTCCATGTAGATCTATAGTAACTATTACACAAGGTCCATATAGATCTTCTATGTAACGATTACACAAGGTCCATGTAGATTATATAGTAACTATTTACACAAGGGTCATATAGAGATATTAGTAACTATTACACAAGTCCATGTAGATATATAGTCAAACTATTACACAAGGTCCATATAGATATATAGTAACTATACACAAACGGTCAATATAGAATATAGTAAACTATTACACAGGTCCATGTAGATATTAGTAAGTATTACCCACAAGGTCCATGGAGATATATAGTAAACATACACAAGGTCCATATAGAATATAGTAAATATTACACAATGTTGTGGGTCCATTCGTATAGATATATAGAACTATGAAACAAGGTCCAGGTAGATATATAGTGACTTTACACAAGGTCCATATAGATATATAGAACTATACACAAAGGTCCATATATGATATATAGTAACTATTACACAAAGGTTGAATATAGATATATAGTAACGATTACAAGGTCCATGAAGAAATATCGTAATGATACACAGGTCATGTAGAGATTAGTAACATGACCACAAGGGTTTCCATATAGAGTATATAGTAACGATGATCACAACGGTCCATAGAGATATAATGAACATTACACAAGTCCATGTAGAATATAGTAATATTACACAGGTCCATGAAGTATATCGTAACTATGACACAAGGTTCCATATAGCCTATATATTAATATTACCAAGGTCCTATAGAATACACAGGCGCAAGTCTTAAGAGATGGTATCACACGAAAACCTCACCTCCAATCCGGGAATTCTGCTGTCCATTTAAAGGGCAACTAAAGCCTCAAAACAATACAGAATTCTGTATTGTTTTTAGGCTTTAGTTGCCCTTTAAATGGACGGTAGAATTCCCATACAGTAATAGACATATGCTTGTGAATGTTTTCATTCATCCAGGTCATGGTATATCTGTTGTATTCAGTTAGATCAACTGGACTTCAAGTCATACTGGATTTGGATATTACTGTAAGGGACTATTACTGTATTCTTCTGTGCATATAAAAGGCAACTAAAGCCTCATTCCTTGGCACTCCAGATGTTTGGAAACTACAACTCCCACCATGCCTTAGTTGCTGGGAGTTGTAGTTTCCAAACATCTGCAGTGGCCACTGCAGGAATTGGTGTACTCCCCCCCCCCCCCCCCCCACACACACACACAAAGTTACCTTCCCCTACCTGCTCCGGTTCCCCTGCTCTGGATCCTCTTCTCTGTTCCTGCGGCCACGTGCTCCGCATTCCTCTGCTGGCTGACATCGCTACTCGGCGCCGAATAATGACGTTAGCCAGCGGGGAGTGCGGAGCAGGAAAGTCTTTGACTCGAGTATAAACAGAGTCTCAATTTTTAGGATATTTTTTTTGCATGAAAATCTCAGTTTATACTCGAGTATATACGGTTCTCGGTTTATACTCGGGTATATACGGTATAAAGGTGTTTGGTTTTGTTAAATCCTTGTTAATGCATCTGCAGTTACTGTAAAATTCCCTGTTCAAATGTTAATGTTCAAATCTTTTTATTTATTTTGTTGTGATATATACAGAGTTTTTTCCCCTTTGTACATAAAAACTATTCATTACATTGCTTGTGCTTCCCATGGTGCTTTATTCCAATTCTATAAATTATGTGGGATAAAGAGTTTGATTGGAATAGATCTTTGGAGTTTCTACCTACCAACCTGCTGGCACATTTTGGGCGATCGTGCCGCCTTCAATTGGCTGCTTGGTCAGTTGCTCCAAAATATTGGCAGTGTCAGAGGTTTTTTCAACCAACAAACTATTGTCTGGAAAATTGACCGGTAGTTTGTCAGTTGTATGGACAGGGTCAAGTATGTTGGACACGGTGCACTGAGCCTGAATATTTTCGATGGAACCTGCTGGCACATTTTGGGCGATCGTGCCGCCTTCAATAGGCTGTGTGACCAGTTGCTCCAAAATATTGCCATCTTTGCAGGTTTTTCCAACCGTCAGACTATTGTCCGATAAATTGACTGGTAATATTTTGGTTGGAAGGATAGGGGGAAGTTTGTCTCGTGTTAATTGGACCTTGGGGGCTTTTTTCTTTGAGCGAACCTTTTTGCCTTGGGGGCTTTTTTCTTTGAGTGAACCTTTTTGGCTGATTTCTCTACCAAATTGGTTGGAAATGTTATTGAACCTTTTGCCAAATTTTGGGTGATCGTGTCGCCTTCAATAGTCTGTGTGATCAACTGCTCTGATATCTCGGCAGTGCCACCAATTTTTTCAACTGTCAGACTATTGTCAGATAAATTGACTGGTAATCTTTTGGTTGGGAGGATAGGGGGAAGTTTGTCTTGTGTTAATTGGACCTTGGGGGCTTTTTTCTTTGAGTCTATTACAGGACTATTGTCCGATAAATTGGCTGGTAATCTTTTGGTTGGGAGGATAGGGGGAAGTTTGTCTCGTGTTAATTGGACCTAAGGGGCTTTTTTCTTTGAGTTTATAACATGACTATTGTCCTGTAAATTGACTGGTAGTCTGTCGGTCGGGACGATAGGTTCAAGATTGACCGGTGTTGATTGGCCATTGGGCACTGTGCACTGTGTCTGAACATTTTCCGTTGAACTGTCAACCAAATTGGTTGTAAATTCTGTAGAACCTGTTGGCGATATTTGGCTGCTCGTGTTTCCTTCAAAAGACTGCGTGATCAGTTTCCCTGAAATATTGGCAGTGCCACTGGTATTTCCATCCGACAGACTATTGTCCAGTAAATTGACTGGTAGTCTGTCGGTCTGTCTGATAGGGTCAAGCTTGGCCCGTGTTAAATGGCCATTGGGCACTGTGAACTTTGCCCGAACACTTCCTGTCAAATTTTTAACAAACTTCTTTAAAAAATTTCTGGAAAATATTTTCTCCAAAACTTCGGCAGTGCCATATTTCCTTGTATGAACATATCTGAACCAGTGGCTGGGTGCTATGCCCTTAAAGGTATTAAGAGTTATGCTATGCTGTGAAAACTACAATTCCCAGCATTCCCTGTCTGCACTCTGCTGTTGTACAATGATTGGGAGTTTTAAATGTCAATCATCTGGAGGTCCACATACCTGCTGTAGTTGTAGCTGAACCTCATCAAGTGGTAGATTGTTATTATTATCACAAGAATCACCCACATCCAGGGTTGCCAGGCAGCCCTATTTGGACAGGATTGTCTCCCGACTGCAGGGCCAAAATCCCAAGTCCCGCAGTCAGGGACGAAACACCGGCCCTGGCAGCCATAGCCCCGGTACGCCCACTCCCTGCCCAGTTATGCCCCTAACCCTGCCTACAGTTGTGACCATGCCCAGACATCCCACCCTGCCACTATGTACTTGCGGGCAGGGGGGGGAAAGGGGGCGTGTTGATGCGGCGTGACGTCATTTATGTCACATCGTGGGCAGGGCACGCACCCAAGGAGGTGGGAGGAGGCAGCGTTATGGGTGTGGCGTGGGCGGTCCAGGGCGTGGTGCACAAAAAGGAGGTGTGACGGGGAGGAGATTCAGGACTCCTGCATGCCCATTCATTACTCCTTGAGGATCACATACGATCCGATTGGGGGATATTTGAGGATCACATACGATCCGATTGGGGGATATTTGAGGATCACATACGATCCGATTGGGGGATATTTGAGGATCACTCCGATCTAATTGGCGGGAATTTGAGGATGATCACATACGATGCTATAATTGGGGGATTGTAGTTGGGAATCCATACGATCTAATTGGGGGATATTTGAGGATCACATACGATCTAATGGGGGATATTTGAGGAATCACATACGATCCGATTGGGGAGTATTTGAGGATCACAATCGATCTAACCTTGGGGGAGGATATTTGAGGATCACATACATCTACGCATGGGGATATTTGGGATCACATTAACGAATCTACAATGGGGGATGATTTGAGATACATACGATCATTGGGGGATATTTGAGGATCCTACGATCTACAATTGGGGGGGATATTGAGGAATCAACATACGTCTAAGTGGGTATATTTGAGGATCACATACGATCCGATTGGGGGATATTTGTGTAACGTTCGCACTTTGCCGTCTGGCACAGTTTAGTCTCAGCCTTAAAGGGTCAGACCCACTGGACCCCCCATGGGAACATTGCTGAGCAGTTTCTATAATAAACACAATAACAGTTGTTGGATTGGGGCCCCATAGGGTCCATACAGCTCCACATTCCCACAAGTCATTTTCCCGCTCAGACAAGTAGGTGGAGACCCGCCCCCATCACGTGATCCACACTCCGTCCCGCCTTCCATTTCAGGAAGACTGAGCGGGGAAAATTAAAATGGCGGCGGTGGCTTCTGATTGTGGCAACTTTGCTCCGCCTGGAATGTAACCCTGCCCCTCACCGCTCTCTGGTCCTTGCCAAGAGCTACCGCACACACCAAACATGAGGGGGCACCGTGGAAGGACAACCAAGTGCCCGGTGCCGCCCGACTGCTCCCCGGGGCCCACAGGAGGACTCCGGTTCCGGCACAGGGTAAGCAGCAGGATGGACTCCCCGTTACTTCCCCACCGGGACCGGCCTGGGGGAGAGTCTCACTAGGTGGAGGATGAGGGCCACAGGGACAGTGATAATGATTATCATGAAGATGCAGCTTCAGGAGCAACAGCACGTACAGCAATACCCCGGGTGAGGAGCTGCCATAGGGATCGGGGAGGGAGCTGCCATAGTGATTGGATCGGGGAGGGAGCTGCCAAGGTAATGGAATCGGGGGAAGGAGCTGCAAGAAATCGGATCGGGGTACAGGACTCCGTAGGCTTGTGAATCAGGGAAGGAAGTGGCATAGGGATTGGATCGGGAATGAGCTGCCGTAGGCATCGGGTCGGGGAAGGAGCTGCCATAGGGATCGGATCGGGTAAGGAGCTGCCATAGGCATCGGATCTGCCATAGGGATCGGGTCGGGGAAGGAGCTGGCATAGGGATTGGATCGGGGAAGGAGCTGCCATAGGGATCGGATCGGGGAAGGAGCTGCCATAGGCATCGGATCTGCCATAGGGATCGGGTCGGGGAAGGAGCTGGCATAGGGATTGGATCGGGGAAGGAGCTGCCGTAGGCATCGGAACGGGGAAGGAGCTGGCATAGGGATTGGATCGGGGAAGGAGCTGCCATGGGTGATCGTGTCGCCTTCAGTAGGCTGTGTGATCAAAACTGCTCTGATATCTCGGCAGTGTCACGATTTTTTCGAAGCTGCAGAAATTGTCTAGATTTGACTGGTAATATTTTGGTTGAAGGATAGGGGGAAGTTTGTTCTGTGTGTTAATTGGACCCCCTTGGGGGATTTTTTCTTGAGTGAAACCTTTTGGCTGATGTCTCTACCAACTGGTTGGAAAGGTTATGAACTTTTTTGCCCAAATTTTGGGTGTGATCGTGCCGCCTTCAATAGTCTGTGTGATCAACTGCCCTCTGGATATCTCGGCAGTGCCACCAATTTTTTCAACTGTCAGCCTATTGTCAGATGAAATTGATGGTAATCTTGGTTGGGAGGATAGGGGGAAGTTTTGTCTGGTGTTAATTGACCTTGGGGGCTTTTTCTTCTGAGTCTATTACAGGACTATTGTTCCGATAAAATTGGCTGGTAATCTTTGGTTGGGGAGGATAGGGGAAGTTTTGTCTCGTGGTAATTGGACCTTAAGGCGGCTTTTTTTTTGAGTTTATAAACATGGACTATTTGTTCCTGTAAATTGAGCTGGTAAGTCTGCGGGTCGGGACGATCGCGATTCAAGATTGACGGGGTGATTGGCCATGGGCACTGGCATGTGTTCTGAAACATTTTTCGTGAATGTCAACCAATTGGTTGTAAAGTCTGTCGTAGAATCCTGTTGGCGATATTTGGCTGCTCGTGTTTCCTTCAAAAGAATGCGGTGATCAGGTTACACTGTAATATTGCGAGTGCCACAGGTGATTTCAATCCGCCAGACTATTGTCCAGTAAATTGACTAGGTTTGGTAGTCTGTCCGGTCGGTCGGGTAGACTGATAGGGTCAAGCTGGCCCGTGTTAAATGGCCATTGGGCACTGTGAACTTTGCCCGAACACTTCCTGTCAAATTTTAACAAAACTTCTTTAAAAAATTTCTGGAAAAGATTTTCTCCAAATACTTCGGAGTGGGGGGCCATATTTCCTTGTATGACTCGCCACAAGATCTTGTTCATACTCACTAAGGCTGCTGCGGTTCCCCTTCTTATTTTGGTGAAGCTCTGTCAGTCATTGAAGGGGAGAGAGATGGGCGTATGGGCTGTGATGATGTTGTCGACTGGAAATTCCTCTCTCTCATTCTGAAAATGTTGGCCATTGCAAAGATTTGTAAGTGGGAGCAAGATTCTTATCTAGTCTGTGATGGGATCGCCAATGACACATCAATGGGCATCACAGCGTCCTGTGGTATCAACTTTCACCTCTCACAACGGTAAAAAAAACCTCCCCTGTATTGGCAGCAAGAATCGGTACAACTCCTTGAACAGTTAATATGAGTGATTGATATGTTCCATTTAAAGCTAGATTTCAATGTAACTGCTCCACAAAAATGCTTCTCCGCCTGTTACAGATAATGGTGCGCGAAAGAAAATGTGAACATGGAGAGACAATGAGCAGATAAAGTATAGCCCAGGACATGAGACTTTCTATAGTTAGGATGTGTGTATGGGGGTCAGTTAGGTACAATGGGACATATTTATAAACCCGGCTGGTATTGACGCTTTTTGCAAGTTGCCCGCGGGTTAGTTAATTTACGATTGCGGTTTGTAAATGTAGGCATAGTGAACTATATTTAGACCAACCCCTAAATGTTCGTTAATTAATGAATGCCGTTCCATATAATACTTACGGGTTAGTAACCCACAATGTTATTCTAAGGGGATGAGAGCGAAAATCGTAGATTTACGATCAGTATCGTAAATTTACGATCATTTAAAACGATCGTTAATCTCCGATCGGTTTAACGATTCTTAAGATTTACGATACCGATCGTTTTAACGTCGCGGTGTGGTGGTATTGACTAAAAAAGCCATACCAGTAAATTCTGTACTATATGGTTTAAAACTGCAACTCCCAGCTCCCCTTCACGCACTATAGCCAATAAATGCGGGGAGTGGTAAAGTTTTGTCATCATTCGGCGATCGACATGCAATTACCTATATGTATTCTGCTTCCAATTATGATCCAACGGGAATTAAAAGTTTCCGTTTTTGAAGACGTTTAGGGAATTTATAAATGTATATGTTGTGGATTGCATTTGGATGCGGTGGTAATCAAAACTGCCCAGGGTAGGATCAAAAAAACAGCATTGTAACCATTTGCCAGAACAGTTGTTTAGTGTCGACCACCCCCACCGCTATTTCACAGGCTTGGTTTCTTCATTTTCACATAAATGGCCTGCTGCCTGGCCACCCTCTCTTGAACCAGTGCCACGTTATCCTTTGCCAAGATGGTACATATTACATGTCTTCAAAGGTATTGTCCTTTATCTTAAGAGCAGGTACAAGGCTGATTCCTGACCAAGGAATTGGGCTCTTCGGTGCTGGCATACGTTGATGCAGTGCTGTTTGGTCTCCCCCACATACAAATCAGAACCATACTGCAATTGCACTTGTCCTATATGACGTGACTCAAGCGCCTCTTCACTGCACTGCGTGTATGATGTCACTCTTTACTGCACTGCTTAGTATGATGTCGACTCTCACTTGCCCACTGCTGATATGGGTCACTCTTTGACTGCACTGGTATATGATGTCACTCTTTACTGCACTGCGATTGATGTCACTCATGCACACCTGCACTGCTATATGATGGTCACTTTTATCGCACTTATGTACTTATGATGTCATCTTCGACTGCATGCTTATATGTTGCACTCTTTACTGCACTATGAATAATGTCACCTCTTTACTGCACTGCGTATATGATATGTCACTCTTCACTGCCTGCTTATATGTGTCATCTTCACTGACCTGCCGCATATGATGTCACTTGTCTTGTGTTTCGGTTTATTGGGTCTTTCGGGGATGTACCAATTGCTGGCATCAGTGGTTGTTCAGTTTAAAGCAGACAGGGATACGAGTTTTTTGAAAATTCTTTTAATTCTCGGATGGAGACTCACCTGCTACCATATGGGGATGAACCATTGGTTCACTTCATCACGTCTTGCTTTTCCCCTTCACTGTTGGTTGGTATTCGTGGTCTTTCTTTCCTTACTACTTCTTTGGACAAAGCCCGTGTCTGGATATCCACAAGTTGTTTAAGGGCCTCTCTGAGATGTTTCATTTCTTTAGCCTTAGCCTCTGTGCTAGTGGGGATGGTCCTCAAGCTCTGCTTGCTCACGTGGGGATGTTCTGTCAGTCTCCTGTGCTTAGTGGGGATGTTCTCAGCTCTGTTGCTAGTGGGGGAGTTCTAGCTCTGTGCTATGGCGGATTTCTCACGTCGGTGTTAGTGGGGATGTTCTCAGCTCTGTGCTAGTGGGGAATGCCCTGTCTCAGCTCTGTGTAGTGGGCGGAGTTCTCAGATCTGGCTTATAGTGGGGGATGTTCTCAGCTCTGTGCTAAATGGGGAATGTTCTCAGCTCTGGGTTAGGGGGATGTTAGCCTCGCTTCCTCGGCCTCTGTGTAGTGGGGATGTGTGCTCTCGGGCTCTGTGTAGTGGGGATGTCTCGGCTCGACTGCTCAGTGGGGTGTTCAGCTATGTGCTAGTGGGGATGTTCTCAGGCGCTCGTGTAGTGGGGATGTTCTCGCTCTGTGCTTAGTGGGATCGGATGTTATAAGCTCTGTGCTAGTGGGGAGGGTCTCAGCTCTGTGTAGTGCGGGTGTTTTTCTTCCACAGCTCTGTGCTAGCGGGGATGTCTCGGCTCTTGTGTAGTGGGGAGTTCTCAGCTCTGTGCTAGTGGGGATGTTCTGTCGGTTGTGTGCTAGTGGGTGTTCTCGGCTTCTTGTGCTAGTGGGGATGTTCTCAGCTCTGGTGCTAGGGGGATGTTCTCGGCTCTGTGGAGTCGCGGGAGCGTTCTCAGCTCTGTGCTAGCTCGGAGGATGTCTCAAGATCGGTGCTATAGCGGGGATGTTTCCAGCTCATGTGCTAGTGGGGAGTTCGCGGCTCTGGGTCTAGTGGGGATGTTCTCGGCTCTGTGCTAGTTGGGGATGTTCTCGGCGCTGTGCTAGTGGGGATGTTCTAGGCTCTGAGGATAGTGGGGATGTTCTCGGCTCTGTGCTAGTTGGGATGTTTCGGCTCCCTGTGCTAGCTCTCCGGGAGCTGTTCTCCGGCTCTGTCTAAGTGGCGATGTTCCGGCTCTTGTGCTAGTGGGATCGATGTCTCTCACTCTGCTGCTACTAGTGAGGGATGTTCTCGGCTCTGTGTTGCAGGGTTCTGATGACACCCAGCTTGTTCGATCTAAATTGCTGGTGGTGGTGGAGTAAAAATCAAAATACTGATCTGTGCTGTGTGGCGTTTTCTTGGATAAACCTCTTATTCCAGTTACCATTTTCCTTACTTCTACCAAGCAGGTCCAAGAACGCCAGTTGTTGTTTTGTATCTTGTCCCTTTGTGTGAATTTAAATGTTTGGTCCACCGCAATTTGATGAGTGTTCGGTGTGTGAAAGCTTTGTACTTCCTTCTGGGGATTTAAACCAGGTGTCATCACATATCTTGAACCAGTGGCTGGTGCATTGCCCTTAAAGGTATTATTAAGAGGATATAGGCACTTGAGTGCTGTGGATTGGAAAGTGTCCTTGCACGTCCAAACTACAATCCCAGCATTCCCTGTCTGCACTCTTGCTGTCCGTACAATGATTGGGAGTTTTAAATGTCAAATCATATTGGGCCGGTCCACATACCTGCTTGTGTTGTAGATTGCACCTCATCTCAAGTGGTAGATTGTTATATGCACCAAGAATCACCCCCTCCCAGGTTGAAGGCAGCGCCTATTGGACAGGATGGTGTCGCCGACTGCGAGGGCCAAATCCCAAGCCCGCAGTCAGGGACGAAACACCGGCCCCACCTGGGCAAGCCATAGCCCCGGTACGCCACACCTGCCCAGTTATTGCCCTAACCTGCATTACAGTGGTGACCATGACAGACCATCCCACC
This sequence comes from Hymenochirus boettgeri, assembly GCA_019447015.1. NCBI lineage: Eukaryota > Metazoa > Chordata > Amphibia > Anura > Pipidae > Hymenochirus > Hymenochirus boettgeri. The sequence goes on along the minus strand of CM033476.1, from coordinate 3,769,120 downwards.
TGCCACTAGAACTTGCGGGCCAGGGGGGGGAATAAGGGGAGTGTTGATGCGGCGTGACGTACTATTATGTCAATCGTGGGCAGGGGCAGCACCCAAGGAGGTGGGAGGAGGCAGAGTTATGGGTTGTGGCGGGGCGGTCCAGGGCGTGGTGCAAAAAAGGAGGTGTGACGGGGAGGAGATTCAGGGACTCCTGCTGCATTCGTTACTCCTTGAGGATCACAATACGATCCGATTGGGGATATTTTGAGGATCACATACGATCCGAGGGTTTGTCAGTCGATCCATTGGGGGTTGAGGATCACATACGTCCGTGGGGGATATTTGAGGATCACATCTACGATCCGTATTGGTGGGGGATATTTGAATGTCACATACGACGCTAATTGGGGGATATTGAGGATCATCTGGATATGGATCCATGGGACGATTTATGGTGGGATATTAGGATCACATACGATCCGATTGGGGGTATTTGGAGGATCACATACGATCCGATTGGGGGATATTTGAGGATCACATACGATTCCGATGGGGGATATTATGAGGATCAATACGAAATCTCGATGGGGGATATTTTGAGATCACATACGATCATTGGGGGATATTTGAGGATCACATACGATCACAATTGGGGGATATTGAGGATCAATATGACGATTGGGATATTGAGGATCCATATCATTGGGATATATTTGAGATCACATACGATCCAATTTGGGGATATTTGGTTGTAACGTTCGCACTTTGTCCCGTTGGCGCCGTTTAGTCTCACCTCCCATTAACAGGGGTCGATACCCACTGGACCCCCAATGGGAGACATTGCTGAGCGTTTTCTAAATAAACACAATAACAGTGTTGGATTTGGGCCCCCATAGGGTCCATACAGCTCACATTCCCACAAGTCATTTTCCCGACTCCGACAAGTGGTGGAGACCCGCCCCCATCCAACGTGATCCACACTCCGTCCCGCCCTTCCATTTCAGAAGACTGAGCGGGGAAATAAAATGGGCGGCGGTGGCTTTGATTGTGGCAACTTGACTCCGCCGTGAATGTAACCCTGCCCTCACCGCTCTCTGGTCCTTGCCAAGAGCTACCGCACACACCCAACATGAGGGGGCACCGTGGGAAGTGACAACAAAGTGCCCGGTGCCGGCGCCCTTGCTCCCCGGGGCCCACAGGAGGACTCCAGGTTCCGGCAAGGGTAAGCAGAGGAGGAATGGACTCCCGTTACTTCCCCACCGGACCGGCCGGCTTGGGGGAGAGTCTCATAGGTGGAGGATGAGGGCACAGGGACAGTGATAAGATTATTCATGGGACAGGATGCAGCTTCGGAGAGCAACACAGTACAGCAATTACCCCGGGTGAGGAGCTGCATAGGGATGGGGAGGGAGTGCCAAGTATTGGTCGGGGATGGGAGCTGCCATAGGGTCGAATCGGGGAGGAGCTGCCATAGGAAATCGGGATCGGCGGTGAGCTGGAGACTGCTTGGTCAGGGAGACGGATGATGGCGTGAGAGCTAGGCATCGGGTGGGAGAGAGCTGGCCATATGGGAGGATCTAGGAGAGAAAGCATGGAAGCGCATGGATAGGTCTGGAAGGCGGTAGGATCGGTCGGGGAAGGAGTCTGCCATGGACGATCGGATCTGTTGGGTAAGGAGCTGCCATAGGCCATCGGATTTGCCATAGGGATCGGGGCGGGGGGAGGAGGGAAGGAGGGGGCAATAGGGATTGGATCGGGAGGGTGATCGTGTCGCCTTCAGTAGGCTGTGTGATCAAAACTGCTCTGATATCTCGGCAGTGCACAGATTTTTCCGAACGCTCAGATAATTGTCCATTAAGATTTGACTGGTAATATTTTGGTTGGGAAGGATAGGGGGGGAAGTTTGTCTTGTGGTTAATTGGACCCCTTGAGGGTTTTTTCTTTGAGTGAAACCTTTTTGGCTGATTTCTCTACCAATTGGTTGGAAAGTTATTGAACTTTTTTGCCCAAATTTTGGGGTGATCGTGCGCCTTCAATAGTCTGTGTGATTCAACTGCCTCGGAAATCTCGGCAGTGCCACCAATTTTTTCAACTGTCAGACTATTGTCCAATAAATTGACTGGTATATTTGGTTGGGAGGATAGGGGGAAGTTTTGTCTCGGTGTAATTGACCTTGGGGGCTGTTTTCTTTGAGTCTATTACAGGGACTATTGTCACGATAAAATTGGCTGGTAATCTTGGTGGTTGGGGAGGATAGGGGGGGAAGTTTTGTCTCGTGTTAATTGGACCTTAAGGGGCTTTTTTTTTGAGTTTTACATGGACTATTTGTCCTGTAAAATTGACTGGTTAGTCTGTCGGGTGGGACGATCGGTTCAAGATTAACCGGTGTGTGATTGGCCTGGGCACTGTGACATGTGTTCTGAAACATTTTTCGTGAATGTCAACCAAATTGGTTGTAAATCTTGTAGAACCGTGTTGGCGATATTTGGCTGCTCGTGTTTCCTTCAAAAGGAATGCGGTGATCAGGTTCCCTGAAATATTGGGCAGTGCCACAGGTATTTCAAACCGACAGACTATTGTCCAGTAAATTGACTGGTAGTCTGTGGTCGGTCTGGGTAGCTGATAGGGTCAAGTTGGCCCGTGTTAAATGGCCATTGGGCACTGTGAACTTTGCCCGAACACTTCCTGTCAAATTTTTAACAAAACTTCTTTAAAAAATTTCTGGAAAATATTTTCTCCAAAACTTCGGAGTTGCCATATTTCCTTGTATTGACTCGCCACAAGATCTTGTTCATACTCACTAAGGCTGCTGCGGGTTTCCCCTCATTTTGGTGAGCTCTGTCAGTCATTGAAGGGGAGAGAGATGGCTATGGGCTGTGATGATTGTCGACTGGAAATTCTCTCTCTCTCATCTCTGCAAAATGTTGCATGCAAATGATTTGTGAAGTGGGAGCAGTTCTTATTAGTCTGTGTGGGATCAGCCAATGACATCATCCAATGCATCACACGCCTGTGGTACAAACTTTCACCTCTCACAACTAAAAAAAACCTCCCCTGTATTAGGTAAAGAATGGTACAACTCCTTGAACAGTTAATATGAGTGATGAATTCCATTTAACTAGATTTCAATGTAAACTGTCCCAAAATGCTTCTCCGCCTGTTACAGATAATGGTGGCGAAAGGGGAAATAACTGTGAAATGGAGAGACAATGAGCCAGATAAATGTAAGCCCAGTGACATGAGATTTATAGTTAGGATGTGTGTATGGGGGTCAGTTATGGTACAATGGGACATATTTATAAACCCGCGCTGGTATGCGCTTTTTAGCAATTCGCGCGGGTTAGTTAATTTACGATTGCGGTGTTGTAAATGTAGGATATGAACTAATTTAGAACCAAATGTCGTTAATTAATGAATGCTCGTTCATATAATACTACGGTAGTAAACCACCACAATGTTATTCTAAGGGGATTGAAGCGAAATCGTAGATTTACGATCAGTATCGTAAATTTACGATCATTAAAACCGATCATTAATCTCCGATCGGTTTAACGATCTAAATTTACGATACCGATCGTTTTAACGTCGCGGGGGTATTACTAAAAAAGCGATACCAGTAAATCTCCAAATGGTTTAAAAACTGCAACTCCCAGCATTCCCCTTCAAAGCACTATAGCCAATAAATGCGGGGATGTAATAGTTTTTCAATCATCTGGAGATCTAATGATTACCTATTGTATTCTGTTCAATTAGATCAACTGGAACTTAAAAGTTTCGTTTTTGAAGACGTTTAGGGACATTTATAAATGTAAGGTTGTGGATTGCATTTGGAGGTGGTATCAAAACTGCCCAGGGTAAGGTATCAAAAACAGCATTGTACATGGCAGACAGTTAGTGTCGACCCCCCCCACCCTATTTAGGCTTGGTTTCTTATTTTCACATAAATGGCCTCTCCTTGACACCCTCTCTTGAACCAGTCGCGTTCCTTTGCCAAGATGTTAACATTACAGTCTTCAAAGGTATTGTCCTTTATCCTTAAGATGCAGGTACAAGGCTGAGTCCTGACCAAGGAATTGGCTCTTCTGTGCTGGGCCATACATTGATGCAGTTGCTGTTTGGTCTCCCCCACATACAAATCAGAACATACTGCACTGCACTTCCTATATGATGTCACTCTTCACTGCACTGCGTGTATGATGTCACTCTTTACTGCACTGCGTATATGATGTCACTCTTCACTGCCACTCTGATATTGAGTCACTCTTTACTGCACTGCGTATATGATGTCACTCTTTACTGCACTGCGTATATGATGTCACTCATGCACACTGCACTGCTTATATGATGTCATCTTTTACTCAGCACTATGTATTATGATGTCACTCTTCACTGCACTGCTTATATGTGTCACTCTTTACTGCACTATGTATATGAATGTCACTCTTTACTGCACTGCGTATATGATATGTCACTCTTCACTGCACTGCTTATATGATGTCACTCTTCACTGCACTGGATATGATGTCACTTTCTTGTGTTTCGGTTTATTGGGTCTTTCGGGATGTACCAATTGCTGCCTCAGTGTGTTGTTCAGTTTAAAGCAGACAGGGATACGATGTTTTTTGAAAATTCTTTTAATTTCTCGGAGACCCCTGCTACATATGGGATGAACCATGTTCCTTCTCGTCTTGCTTTTCCCCTTCACTGGTTGGTATTCGTGTTCTTTCTTTCCTTCTACTTCTTTGACAAAGGCCCGTGTCTGGATATCCACAAGTTTTTAGGCCTCTCTGAGATGTTTCATTTCTTTAGCCTTAGCCTCTGTGCTAGTGGGGATGGTCTCAAGCTCTGTTGCTAGTGGGGATGTTCTAGCTCGTGCTTAGTGGGATGTTCTCAGCTTGTGCTAGTGGGGATGTTCTAGTCTGTGCTAGTGGGGATTTCTCACGTCGGTGCTTAGTGGGGATGTTCTCAGCTCTGTGCTAGTGGGGATGTGTCTCAGCTCTGTGTAGTGGGGAGTTCTCAGTCTGGCTAGTGGGGGATGTTCTCAGCTCTGTGCTAGATGGGGATGTTCTCAGCTCTGTGAGTTAGTGGGGATGTTCTCGCTTCTCGGCTCTGTGTAGTGGGGATGTGTTCTCGGCTCTGTGTAGTGGGGATGTCTCGGCTCGTGCTAGTGGGGTGTTCAGCTATGTGCTAGTGGGGATGTTCTCAGCGCTCGTGCTAGTGGGGATGTTCTCGCTCTGTGCTAGTGGGATCGGATGTTATGAGCTCTGTGCTAGTGGGGATGTTCTCAGCTCTGTGTAGTGGGGTGTTTTTCTCAGCTCTGTGCTAGTGGGATGTTCTCGGCTCTTGTGCTAGTGGGGATGTTCTCAGCTCTGTGCTAGTGGGGATGTTCTGTCGTGTCTGCTGTGCTAGTGGGTGTTCTCGGCTTCTCTGTGCTAGTGGGGATGTTCTCAGCTCTGATGTGCTAGTGGGGATGTTCTCGGCTCTGTGCTGAGTCGCGGGATGGTTCTCAGCTCTGTGCTAGTGGGGATGTCTCAAGCATCGGTGCTATAGGGGGATGTTTCGCAGCTCTGTGCTAGTGGGGAGTTCCGGCTCTGGGTCTAGTGGGGATGTTCTCGGCTCTGTGCTAGTTGGGGATGTTCTCGGCGCTGTGCTAGTGGGGATGTTCTAGCTCTGGGTAGTGGGGATGTTCTCGCTCTGTGCTAGTGGGGATGTTTCGGCTCTGTGCTAGTTGGGAGTTTCTGGCTCTGTGCTAGTGGGATGTTCTCGGCTCTTGTCTAGTGGGGATGTTTCAGCTCTGCTGCTCTAGTGGGGATGTTCTCGGCTCTGTGTTGCAGGGTTCTGATGACACCCAGCTTGTGATCTAAAGGGTGGTGGGGAGTCAAAACATCAAATACTGATCTGTGTGTTGGTTTCTGTAAACCTCTACTTCCAGTTACCATTTTCCTTAACTTCTACCAAGCAGTCCAAGAAAGCCAGTTTGTTGTTTTGTATCTTCCCTTGTGAATTTAATGTTTGGTCCACCGCAATTATGGTGTTCTGTGAAAGCTTGTACTTCCTTTGGGGATTTAACCCAGGTGTCATCACATATCTGAACCAGTGGCTGGGTGCTATGCCCTTAAAGGTATATTAAGAGGTATGCTATGCTGTGATAAACCACAAACTACAATCCCAGCATTCCCTGTCTGCACTCTGCTGTTGTACAATGATTGGGAGTTTTAAATGTCAAATCATCTGGAGGTCCACATACCTGCTGTGTTGTAGCTGAACCTCATCAAGTGGTAGATTTTATTATGACACAAGAATCACCCACCTCCCAGGGTTGCCAAGGCAGCGCCTATTTGGACAGGATTGGTCTCCCGACTGCGAGGGCCAAATCCCAAGCCCGCAGTCAGGGACGAAACACCGGCCCCACCTGGGCAAGCCATAGCCCCGGTACGCCACACCTGCCCAGTTATTGCCTCTAACCCTGCCTACAGTTGGTGACCATGCACAGACATCCCACCTGCCACTATGACTTGCGGGCCAGGGGGGGAAAAGGGGGAGTGTTGATGACGGCGTGGACGTCTATGTATTGTCAGATCAGTGGGCAGGGACGCAGCACCTCAAGGAGGGGTGGGAGGAGGCCAGCTAGTGGGTATGGGTTGTTTGGCGGGATGCGGTACCAGGGCGTGGTGCAGACAAAAGGAGGTGTGACGGGGAGGGAGATTCAGGGACTCCTGCTGCCATTCGTTACTCCTTGAGGATCACAATACGATCCGATTGGGGGATATTTGAGGATCACATACGGATCCGTAATTGGGGGAATTTGAGGAATCACAGTACGAATCCGATTGGGGGGATATTTGAGGATCACATACGATCCGATTGGGGATATTTGAGGATCACATCCGATCCGATTGTGGGGGGATATTTGAGGATCACATACGATCCGATTGGGGGATATTTGAGGACACATACGATCTCGATGGGGATTTTGGTGGATATTGAGGATCCACATACGATCACGATTGGGGGATATTTGAGGATCAACATACGATCCGATTGGGGGATATTTGAGGATCACATACGATCCGATTGGGGGGATATTTGGGATCAATACGATCCGATTGGGGGATATTTTGAGGATCACATACGATCCATTGGGGGATATTTGAGGATCAACTATACGATCACATTGGGGGATATTGAGGATCACATACTGATCTACATTGGGGGATATTTGAGGATCACATACGTTCACATTGGGGGATATTTGAGGATCACATACGATCCAATTGGGGGATATTGTGTTGTAACGTTGCGCACTTTGCCGTTGGCACAGTTTAGTCTCAGCCTTAAAGGGTCAGACCCACTGGGACCCCCATGGGGAACATTGCTGAGCAGTTTTCTATAATAAACACAATAACAGTTGTTGGATTGGGGCCCCATAGGGTCCATACAGCTCCACATTCCCACAAGTCATTTTCCGCTCAGACAAGTAGGTGGAGACCCGCCCCCATCACGTGATCCACACTCCGTCCCGCCTTCCATTTCAGGAAGACTGAGCGCGGGGAAAAATTAAAATGGCGGCGGTGGCTTCTGATTGTGGCAACTTGCTCCGCCTGGAATGTAACCCGCCCCTCACCGCTCTCTGGTCCTTGCCAAGAGCTACCGCACACACCCACATAGCACTGAAGTGACAACAAGTGCTCTGCCGCCCGACTGCTCCCCGGGGCCCACAGGAGGACTCCGGTTCCGGCACAAGGGTAAGCAGCAGGATGGACTCCCCGTTACTTCCCCACCGGACCGGCTCTGGGGGAGAGTCTCACTAGGTGGAGGATGAGGGCCAAGGGACAGTGAAATGATTATCATGAAGATGCAGCTTCAGGGAAGCAAACACGTACAGCAATACCCCGGGTGAGGAGCTGCCATAGGGATCGGGGAGGGAGCTGCCATAGTGATTGGATCGGGGAGGGAGCTGCCATAGGGATTGAATCGGGGAAGGAGTGCCATAGAAATCGGATCGGGGAGGAGCTGCCGTAGGCATGGATCAGGGAAGGAGCTGGCATAGGAGGGATCGGGGAGGAAGTGCCGTAGGCATCGGTCGGGGAAGGAGCTGCTAGGCGATCGGATCATGGTAAAGGAGCTTGCCATAGGCCATCGGTCATGCCATGAGGGATCGGTCGGGGGGAGCTGGTGGGGGAGAGGGAAGGAGGGGGCAATAGGGATTGGATCGGGATCGGGGAAGGAGCTGCCATAGGGATCGGATCGGGGAAGGAGCTGCCATAGGCATCGGATCTGCCATAGGGATCGGGTCGGGGAAGGAGCTGGCATAGGGATTGAATCGGGGAAGGAGCTGCCGTAGGCATCGGAACGGGGAAGGAGCTGGCATAGGGATTGGATCGGGGAAGGAGCTGCCATAGGGATCGGATCGGGGAAGGAGCTGCCATAGGCATCGGATCTGCCATAGGGATCGGGTCGGGGAAGGAGCTGCCAAATAGGGATCAGATCGGGGAAGGAGCTGCCAAATAGGGATCGGATCGGGGAAGGAGCTGCCATAAGCTAGGTACACACCTAGCGATTTTTCCTCCTGACCGACCGTTCGATACTTTCGACCAGTCGGCCAGGAGAAAGCCGCGTCCGATAGTCACCGCGACCGATCGTGTGGTCCATAGAGGACCGCACGAACGGACGAGGTTTTCCACCCTGTCCGATTGGACATGGGCACATCGATAATTTCGGTCCGAACGACCGATACACTGAACTATCGGTCGATCGGACCGAAATATCTCCTCATGTGTACCCAGCTTTAGGGATCGGATAGGGGAAGGAGCTGCCATAGGGATCGGGGAAGGAGCTGCCTTAAGCTGGATACACACAATGAGATATTTCGGTCCGATCGACCAATAGTTCAGTGTATCGGTTGATCGGACCGAAATTATTGCATCCGGATACAGCCATGTCCAGCCGATCGTTCGGACATGGTGGAAAACCTCGTCTGATCGTGCGGTCCTCTATGAACCGCACGATCGTCGCGGCTGCTTTTGCCGCGACCGACAGTCCTTCCTCCTGGCCGACCGGTCGAAGGTATCGAACGGTTGGCCAGGAGAAAAAATCGCTATGTGTGTACCTAGCTATAGGGATCGGGGAAGGAGCTGCCATATAGGCATCGGATCGGGAAAGGAGCTACTATAGGCATCGGATAGGGGAAGGAGCTGCCATAGGCATCGAATCGGGGTAAAGAGCTGGCATAGGGATTGGATCGGGGAAGGAGCTGCCATATAGGCATCGGATCGGGGAAGGAGCTGCCATATAGGCATCGGATCGGGGAAGGAGCTGCCATATAGGGATTGGATCGGGGAAGGAGCAGCCATATAGGGATTGGATCGGGGAAGGAGCTGCCATAGGGATAGGATCGGGGAAGGAGCTGCCATAGGGATTGGTATTTTTTGGTAAACCTTTCCTCTGGTGCTTACCTTTGCCTCCTTCTGGTGGCACTTAGACCAAAAGAAACCTGGTGGGGGAGAATCTATTAGAAACTGAGGTTTGAGCCAAGCGTAGCTTTTTGTGTTAATTGCATGTTAATGTTGGTATCTTTCGTGACTGTTGCGCCATCTGCTGTCGCATTCTGTAAACTGCAGTTTAGCGGAGATAAGTTTTACGTATTGATGCTCATACAGATTTTTGCCTAATGCATCTCGGTGGGTTTAGTGAAGTTTTTTTCTTCTCGGACTTGTGTAGAGTTTGCAGATAGTTGTAGTTCAGACTCGCTGTGCCAGTTTATTAGAAGTAGGGGTGTGTGGATATCTGGTCTGGTTATTTCCCCACTCTGTTTGTATTATCAGAACAGATTTTTATTTGCCTTTGCCTTAACCGGTATCAAACAGTGGTTAGAAATTCTAGCTTAATACTGGGCGGCTGTTAATATAAGGGATAATACGCCACCTACAGTGTAATATATAAGGGATAATACGCTACCTACAGTGTAATACATAAGGGATAATTTGCGCTCCTACAGTTGTAATATATAAGGGATAATACGCTACCTACAGTGTAATATTATAAGGGATTGAATTACGCCACCTACAGTGTAATATATAAGGGATAATACGCTACCTACAGTGTAATGTAATACTAGGGATAATGCGCTACCTACAGTGGTAATATATAAGGGATAATCGCTACCTACAGTTAATATATAAGGGATAATACGCCACTACAGTGTAATATATAAGGGATAAATGCCACCTAAGTGTAATACATAAGGGAATAATACGCTACATACAGTGTGTAATACCTAAGGGATAATGCGCTACCTACAGTTGAATATATAAGGGATAATACGCTACCTACAGTGTAAACATAAGGATAATGCGCTACCCAGTGAATACTAAGGATAATGCGCTACCTACAGTGTAATACATAAGGGATAGTGCGCTACCTACAGTGTAATATATAAGGGAAATACGCTACCTACAGTGTATATATAAATGGCGAGTAATATGAATGGTACCTACAGTTGTTAATACATAAGGGATAATACGCTACCTACAGTGTAATACATAAGGGATAATACGCTACCTCATAGTGTAATATAAAAGGGTAATACGCTACACTACAGTGTAATACATAAGGGATAATAAGCTACCTACAGTGTTAATATATGGATAATACGACTAACAGTGTATATATAGGGATAATACGCTACCTACAGTGTAATACATAATGGGATAAGTCGCTACCTACAGTGTCTAATACATAAGGGTAATCCTACCTACAGTGTAATACATAAGGGATAATCGCCACCTACAGTGTAATACATAAGGGATAATACGCTACCTACAGTGTAATACATAAGGGATAATGCGCTACCTACAGTGTAATACATAAGGGATAATACGCTACCTACAGTGTAATACATAAGGGATAATACGCTACCTACAGTGTAATACTAAGGGATAATGCGCTACTACAGTGTAATACATAGGGATAATGCGCTACCTACAGTGTAATAATAAGGGATAATACGCTACCTACAGGGTAATACATTAAAGGGATAATAATGATACCTAACAGTGTAATACATAAGGGATAAACGCTACCTACAGTGTAATACATAAGAGGATATGCGCTAATACAGTGTGTAATACATAGGGAGTAATCGCTACCTACAGGTTAATACATAAGGGATAATACGCTACCTACAGGTGGTAATACATAAGGGATTAATACGTACCTACAGTGTAATATATAGGGATATACTAGCCTACATTGTAATATATAAGGGATAATAGCCTACCTACAGTGTAATAAGTAAGGGATAATACGCTACTACAGTGGTGTAAGTACATAAGGGATAATGCGCTACCTACAGTGTAATACATAAGGGATAATGCCTACCTACAGTGTAATACATAAGGGATAATGCGCTACCTACAGTGTAATACATAAGGGATAATGCGCTACCTACAGTGTAATACATAAGGGATAATGCGCTACCTACAGTGTAATACATAAGGGATAATGTACCTACAGTTGTAATACATAAGGGATAATCGCTACCTACAGTGTAATAACATAAGGGATATGCGCTACCTACAGTTGTTAATCATAGGGATAATGCGTACCTACAGTGTAAATATATAAGGGATAATAGTTACCTACAGTGAAATATAAGGGATAGGCGCTTACCTACAGTGTAATACATAGGGATAGTCGCTACCTACAGGTAATTAATAAGGGATACGTGCGCTACCTACAGTGTAATTAAACATAATAGCATAAGTAGCGCTAACCTACAGTTGTAATACATAAGGGATAGCGCTACCTACAGTGTAATACATTAAGGGATAGGCGCTACCTACGTGTAATACATAAGGGATATGCGCTATCTCATACAGTGTAATACACTAAGGGATAGTACGCTACCTACAGTGTAATACATAAGGGATAGTACGCTTACCTAAAAGTTGTAATACATAAGGATAGTGCTACCTACAGTGAATACATAAGGGATAGTGCTACTCATACAGTGTAATACATAAGGTAGATAGCGCTACCTACAGTGTAATACATAAGGGATAGTGCGCTACCTACAGTGTAATACATAAGGGATAGTGCGCTACCTACAGTGTAATACATAAGGGATAGTGCGCTACTACAGTGTAATACTAAGGGAGTGCGCTACCTACAGTGTAATACATAAGGGATAGTGCGCTACCTACAGTGTAATTGTACATAAGGGATAGTGCGGCCTACAGTGTAATACATAAGGGATAAGTGCGCTACCTACAGTTGTAATACATAAGGAAGTGCGCTACTACAGTTTAATTACATAAGGGCTAGTGCGCTACTACAGTGATTTAAGGGACTAGTGCGCTAGCCTACAGTGTAATACATAAGGGATAGTGCGCTATAAAGTGTAATACATAAGGGATAGTGCACACTACAGGTTGTGTAATACATAGGGATAGTGCGCTACCTACAGTGTAATACATAAGGGATAGTGCGCTACCACAGTGTAATACATAAGGGATAGTGCGCTACCTACAGTGTAATACATAAGGGATAGTGCGCTACCTACAGTGTAATATAAGGGATAGTGCGCTACCTACAGTGTAATATAAGGATATTACGCCACCCGAGGAGTTCCATGACCATATAGAAGCACGAGGCCACAGGCCGAGGTGAAATAAATCCGTATATTACACTGTAGGTAGCGTATTATTCCTTATAATACATAAGACCAGCCAAAAAAAATAACCTATCCATTACCGCTGTCTCTCCCCTTCCTGTATTAGCCATTTATATAGGAATCCCTGTTTAATGTATAAATAGTTAATTACTGTTCCTATTGAAAAGAGAAAGAAGGACCGAACATTGTCTGTCAATAATAAACAGGGATTCCTATATAAATGACTAATACAGGGAGGGGGAGACAGGGGGAGGGGCAGTGGGAGACAGGAAGTCACTCAGTGACATCACTGAGTGACCGTAATATAGATTCTCGCCACTGCACCTCCCCAATGAAATGCCAGAGCCTTCTGTATTATAATAACATTTTGCATTATTCATTTGTCTTTTCTTTTAATTTACAGGTTCTGGTGGTTAATTCTCAAGGAGAAATCTCCCGCTTGAGCACCAGAAAAGAACTCGTGATGAAGGGGACCCTAAGTCATTATTTTAAACTGGGACAGGAGGGTAAATACCGCATGTACCACAACCAGTACACCACAAATTCGTACGCACTGAACAAACACCAGCACCGAGAGGACCACGACAAGAGAAGGCACCTCTCTCACAAGTTTAGCATGTCACCCTTGGGAGAATTTAAATGGAATGGCTCTGTTCATGGATCCAAGGTGCTGACCATCTCCACATTGCGACTGACTATAGTGCAGCTGGAAAACAATATTCCCTCCTCTTTCCTTCACCCCAACTGGGCTTCACACAGGTAATTGTCATGCAGAGACAGCAGGGAAGATTGAAAGGTTTCTCCGATACGTTGCTGATGAAATTACCTGACTCTCTGCTCCCCTCCGGTCCCCAGGGACAGACCATGCTCACCTATGGTTTAATGGTGGCATAGACAAGAATCACCGTTAAGAGGGGAGAATGACTTAGATGAAACATGGAGTAGGTTGCACAGAGCATGAGCTCCATCTTCACTTCTCCTGATCTAAATATCCCCTTACCATGAAACCTTTCCACCCCCTTTAAGTCTGTATATCTGGATGACTCAACGATGGGACCAAAAAGCCACTGCAGCAGCATCCAAATCAAGGCCCTGCTTCTCCTTCACAGCCATTTCCCGCCGATCACATGGATACAGTTCAATCCAAACCAGGTGAACCCCACAAACCTATAATCTGAGTTAGTGACTGTCCAATCGCAACTCTAGCAGCGATATGACCTGAGCTAGTGACTGTCCAATCGCACCTCTAGCAGCGATATGACCTGAGCTAGTGACTGTCCAATCGCACCTCTTGCAGCGATACCAGATAGTAAATCATTGTTAAAAATAATAATAGAGGGGGATAAAATTGACCTTCGCCTATGAGACAAGACCTACAATCCCTAATACAGAGGGACGTGGAGGCGGAGAGTCCTATCTCAGCCCTGTAAGATACGTCTAACCCACTCACTCCATAGGTCGCATGTCTGTGGCAACAACCGACTTCCCATCAGCAAAAGACAGACGAAAGGGAAAATAGAAAAAGGAGACAGCAGAAAGAGCGGAGCGTATTACCCCTGAAGATTTTATCGAGCAATGGATCCCACAAACCTTTTCCAAAGTAGGCTTCCCCCCCACATTCTCTATAGAACGGGTGCACCTGGGACCAGCCCCGATTTTAAGAGTCAATCGGGATCGTACCCAATGAGCCATTGAAGGTGGACAGGTCATGATCTTTCCTGACTTTTTGTGGCAGACCTCCAAAAGAAAAGATCACATCGATCAAGCTTTGCCATCAGCAATTAAGGAAGAAGTGTTCTGTTTTTTCCAGCTCACTTTAGGGTGGAAGCAGATAACCGTACTCACGTTTGTAATACACCAAAAGAATGCAACAAGTGGCTAGACAGGTGTTGCAATTGAGGTCGGCAATCGCCACGGATCCCCCGCCTCTTAATTCACTTGACTTGCCCTTTGCAGTGGTCACTTAAGATCCCTGAAAGTGACCCTTTAGAAGAGCCGTCAATAGTGTCACTATGAAAAGCTTGGGTCACAATTTCTGAAACGTACTCCCTATTACCAGCATACAGGTACTATAAATGTAACATGTCACACTGTGCGGAGGCATCACAGCCTGTTCTATATAACAAGTTCTCTTAGACCCCAGAGATGCCCTTGCAGAACCTCAACTTGCTTACCCCATTTGGATAAAACTAGCTTTGCTTCAAACTGCTTGGATCACTAAATATTGACTACACAAATGCTGGGAAACCCTTAGTACCTCTTACTGTAACAGGCTGGTGTACCCTAGAATAATAAAAGCTGCTTTCTCTAATACTGACAAGATTTAACATGTAAAGTCATTTATATATATATAATGCATCATGGTAAATTATCAATTTTTTATCTCCACGTAAAGAACTGCCCAAAAGCACAGCCACTGGCTGTATGCCCCCCCTTTCTCTTACCCCCTCTCCATGACCTCCTCTTACCCCCACCCCAATATCCTATACCCTCTCCCAGTTGAAGTTCCAGGAATGGATTCAAACTACTAGACATACTGGTGTCTATCTGTTTGTAAAGGGGGAAAGATGTGGGGATATGTGCTCATGTGATGCACCATTATCACTAAAAATGTGGGGATATGTGCTCATGTGATACACCATTATCACTAAAAATGAATACTAAATAGTTCAATGCTTTGTTTAAATGTGAAATCCTGATTATAACATGACCACTGTGTGCTTCCCTTAAGGCTGTGTACACATCGTGCCATTTTTCAGTCTGATCGACCGATAGTTCAGTGTATCAGTTGATCAGGCCAAAAAAATTGCACGGGTTTTCGACGTGGACCGACCAATTGTTCGGACGCATCTGAAAACCACTGACAATCGGGCAGTCCTCTATGGATCGCACGATTGGTCGCTGCGTACTGTAAGCCATGGTTACTTTTGCCACGTCTCACAGTCCTTAATCCTGGTCGACTGCTTGGCAGTGCCGGACACGGTGAAGGATACTATGGTGTTTACCAGTCTTTACTCCCAAATCTCCCTCCGAATTTAACTCTTGTGCCTCAATGGTAATTTCGGGCTACCGTCTATATGTGTGGAGAGTATGTATTGGATGCTATATGTTTTTTTGAGAAATAAAATATGAGGAAGATATGTCTATAATGAGATATAACATATAATATCCGGGTTATTCAATAAAAGTTCTTATCGTTAAAAATGGTGCTAATTTTGCCCCAACCAATCAGATCTTATTTAACATTTGAAAGCTAACATCTGATTGGTTGGGGCAAAATTAGCACCATTTTAAACGATAAGAACTTTTATTGAGGGTTTATGCTGGGTTGAGAAGTCTCACACCTCTTAGATAAATATAAAACAGCATTAGCCACCTAAGTAGTGTATCATGGGCACTCCTCATAGAACTAACCTAGATAATTGTGTTGTAATTCCACATACTGATTTCACGTGATTTGTATGTCCTCCGGTTACTCCTGTTAGCCGCATGACTAAATACGTTTAATAGATGGGAAACTTCTTTCTGATGCTGATACACAGTCAGATTTGGTCTATGGGGATGTCTGCTAAATGTAGTGTTATGACTTATAACCACTGTGAGCGGCTTTCACTCCCCTAGGCCTCTTTCCCCTGCCTTCCCTACCCTTGGACTTATAAACTTTTTATAAGAACTGTAAAATAAGTTTGCCAATGGTTCATGTATGCTCCCTTGTGTTGCTTCTTATTTACACTGTTTGTTATGTTATATTTTTCAATATATGGTTTATCTAAACTTGTATATCCCTAACATTTTACCTGTCCCTCCTTCCCTGTGCCTCACCATCTACTGTGCATCTCCCGGGCAGTGGGATGGCCTCTCCGGAGAAGATTATACAAAACCAATAACATGGCATCACTCCCATTGATTAAATTGCTATTGTGGAATGTCAGGGGTCTCAACAATTCGCTTAAACATTTGCAGGTTTTTAAGAAGAAGCCAATGGTTAAACCAGACCTAATTTGCCTTCAGGAGACTCGGCTCTTACCCTGCATATACTCTAGAGGAGTTTCCATACTTATCTGCTCCTTTTATCCTTGGGAGAATATTATGTTCATGAAGGAAAGAGGTCTTATTGTGGGTATAGCATTGGACCTTTTCATTATGCTTGGCATCTATAACCCTCCTCTGGCTTTACTCTATTAACAGCCATTACACTTTGCTCTCAATTACTCCGCCACCTCCGTTATATGTACAGGAGATTTTAAAATGCTCATGTTCCCCGAACAAGATAAACAACCTTCACCGAGAGCTTCAAATAATGGGGCCAAACTTACCTCTCTGGCCAAAATGATGGAGAAGTTGGGTTGGGTGGACATCTGGAGGATAGGCAACCCTTGGTATCTGCTTATTCCTGCTATTCACCCACTACCATAATCTCTCTAGATAGACAATTGTTTTTGTTAATATATGGACTGCCCTGCAAATATGACAGATCCAATACTTACCACTTGGAATATCTGATCACTCTCCAGAACTTACCTGTCCCACCTTCTATCCCTTATTCCTGAAGAGGACACTATCTAATTGAATTAGACCATGAGGATACCTCACATGAGAGTTTGGTATGTTGTAAAGCTTATGCTGGAGGATTGTTAACGCTAAAGGAGCTCTAAAAAAAAAAACTTGGAATAGGAAGTGCTGGCTTCTTTCCTAAGACAGGCCGAGAATATCTACCATGAAAGCCCTTCGGACACCTCCCAGGCCACCTGGGTACAAATTTAAATATGATATTGTCAAAGAAAAATCGTCAGTTCATCCAAAAACAGCACTGCTATGAATATGGGAACTTACTGCCAAAATTCTGGCTAAACTACAACCAATCAGCAGCAACAAATAATCCCAGAGATCCAGGGACAACAGAGATATTCCGAACTCCATCTCACAGAACTTCCAATCAAAGTACCAGACTCAATCTCTTATTACATACAAGACAATCTGAGATCTAAAGATCACGTTTCTGCAACTTGGCACCGATTAAATACAACTAGTAAAGGCCGAGATCTCTGGAGGAGGTGAATCCATTGAACTATCTGATCCAGACGGCCTCTCGACTGAATTAATAATAATAATAATGTAAAGAAAATCTTATGGAACAGCTTTTAATAACAATAGTGGAGGCTTTTTGAGAATGAGAAGCTGACGGCAGCCACCATTATATTGTCAAGGCCAAACAAACCCATTTGAATACAGTGCTTAGAGGCCCATCTTGTTTCTTAACCGTGACTATAGACTAATACTAGCTAACTGACTTGAAGTGATAACCACAATAGTTCACCCAACCAAATGAGATATGAGTATGATCTGTAATCCATATGAGATAGGAGCATGATCTGTAATCCATATGAGATAGGAAGCTGATCTGAAATCCATATGAGATAGGAGCATGGTCTGAAATCCATACTCTGATAAGCAACTCTGGCAGCTGTAACCACTGCTTGAATTAAATACGACTTTATTTTAGCTGTAGGGTACAGTGTTGGATTGGGTGATAGCTGCAGGCACAGAAATGACAGCAGATAATGCTTATTCTTTTTTTATGATGATCATGCTAAATCGATTTACCACTCATTGACAGAAATAAGCTTTTCTTTTATAGAATTGATAGTTTCTACATAAAGTGTGCCAGGGGGAGGGACTGGGATCTGCAAATGCGGGTGATTGACAGTTCTTTAACTAGCTGTGCCATGCCCCTTTTAAAAAGGAAAATCCAAAAGTTAAAACATAAGGGAAAGGATGGTCAAGGAGGGGGAATAAAGCAGATTTAAGATTATTAGTAATTAATCCTGATTACTGTGTGGTTAGTTGGAAAGTGATTTGGCACAGTTTATGTCCTTTAACATTTAACCTCTACTTTTTATAATCCACTCTAAAACACAAGCCTGGTCCACACTTATGTATAAACTGAGGCCTGTTGGCCTAGAAAATTGTACATGGATGGGAGAATTATGCGGAGTGCCTTGGGGTTCAGTACTATGGCCAGTTCTGTTTAATCTGTTTATAAATTACTTAGAAGGGGCATTGAGAGCAAGGTCTCTTGGGTTTGCTGATGACACTAAACTATGCAGAACTTTGGAAACTTCCAATGATGTGCAAGTGCTGCAAGCAGACGTAGTTAGATTATCACAATGGGCAGCAGAATGGCAGATGGGATTCAACGTTGGTAAATGGAAGGTGATGTATTTGGGATTTAATAATCCCTGTGCCATCTACACCATAAATAACTCTGTGTTAAGTGCATCTGTAATGGAAAAAGATTTGGGGGTTCTGGTAGATAACAGACTTAGCTGTAGCAAACAATGCCAGGTAGCAACGGCTAGAGCTAGCAAGATATTGTCTTGTATAGAGAGGAATAGATTCAAGAGAGAAAAATATTATTCTCCCTCTTTACAAGGCACTGGTAAGGCCTCATTTGGAATATGCGGTGCAGTTTTGGAATCCCATATACAAAAGGGACGTCTTGGAAATGGAAGCAGTTCAGAGAAGGGCAACTAAATGAATAAGGGGAATGGAGGGGCTTGAATATGCAGGCAGATTAGACAAGTTAGGGCTGTTTACATTGGAGAAGCCACATTTGCGTGGGGATATGATAACCTTATACAAATATATTAAAGGGCCATACAATGAACTCTCTGGTGCATTGTTCACTAATAGGTCATATCAGAGGACACGTGGACATCCTTTAAGGTTGAAAGAAAAGAAGTTTCATCTTCAGGTTAGGAAAGGTTTCTTTACAGTGAGAACGGTGAAACGGCGAAGTCTTTCAGCGACCGAACGCATACATACGTGTGCGATTGTCGGCCCAAACGGCCATTCGTCTTAAGTCTGTCTGTCTATCGTCCGTCTATTGTCTATATGTCTGTCTATTGTACATCTATTATCTATCTATGTCTGTCTATTATATCTATCTAGCAATAAAAAAGCATGTTTTATATTCTGACCATTAAAAGTAGGCCCATACTTTGTTTTTGCCTAAAACACATTTTTGAAACGTGTCCCTAAATATATTTTTATGCTAGAGTCCGGCGAAACCGCATTGAGTTTAAATGGGTTATGGTCGGGTTTGGGTAGAAAGAACTGTAGGATCTGCTGGCAGAATTAGTCTGTTAAATAAAAAGCTTTTGTAGCAGTAGATGATTTTTTTCTTTTAACAGTATTTTTATAAGATTCCTTGTATTTCTAATTCTTTTATCGGTGGTTGGAAAAACCCTACCGCTGGAATAGAAAATAATGAAACCAACCAAGAAAAAGCCTTTAAGATTTATGTGAAATTCATTTTATTTATAGAGAAGAGAAATTTATTAGGGATTGTATAGTTTTTTTAGAAAGCCCGTGGGTCAGTTGGCTGATCTTTGGGAAGAGTTATAA
Organism: Hymenochirus boettgeri; assembly: GCA_019447015.1. Classification (NCBI taxonomy): domain Eukaryota; kingdom Metazoa; phylum Chordata; class Amphibia; order Anura; family Pipidae; genus Hymenochirus; species Hymenochirus boettgeri. The sequence goes on along the minus strand of CM033476.1, from coordinate 3,749,061 downwards.
ATCAGACTTCTATCCCAACCCATTACTGTACATCCACATCTTACCTGTCTGTCTGTTGACCTAGAGAAAAAAGACCCAGAAGCCCTTTGTTTCTATAGGCGAGAATTCCTCACTGTTCTTTTGTTCTATGGATACCATCCTGGCTTTTTTTTTTTTTACAGATACGACGGTTGTGAAACAGAGGACACTCATTAAATTGGCATCTCCAACATCCTGCAAGTATTATTTAAAGGGCAACTAAAGCCATAGAACAACACTGAACCAGAAGTCAGGACACCTTGATATAAAACCAGTAATCTGTGTCTTACCTCTCATTTTGATACAGGCGCTGGGAAATTTACCTAAATAACATATGGTTTGTGCTTTACTTCACAGCATTCTAGTATCACACAGTTTGGTCAACGACCGTTATGTTCTGCACATGCTCAGTCCTTTGCTATGGCACAAACCTGCTACAGTTGGTCACACCCATTAATAATCTCTAGCCAATCCTTTTACAGGACAGATAAAGCAAGGAAGCATGTGACTGGGGTCAGAGGGTGTGGTTTGACACTGCCCATACACAGAGATACTTCATCCAGTTCTTAACAGGCTTTGATTTACTTTAACAGAGTTTACTAAAGTGGCATTTTATAGTTTATTGGTGTTTTTAGGGGGGTTGTTTTCAGATTCTGGAGTATAAAAAATTGGGTTTAGTTCTCCTTTAAGGAGAGATTAGTTCCCTCTGAACTTGGCCTTTAAAACTTATACAACACATGCAAATCCAATCTATGTATCCGTGGGACATAGAATAACCCTGATAACATCACTGCAGATGGAAAGTTTCCCACTTCGTATTGAAATCGTGTCATTTTCCTCTCTTCTCTTTAGACTCTTTTGCAAATTAAGTTTTGCCATTAAAGTAAAGGAAACTGACTTGCTGCCTCTTGAGGAAAACAGAGTTAAATTAGATGATGACACTGAAGATGTAGAAGATGGAGTGTGCACTTGTATGGAGATGTAGAAGATGGAGTGTGCACTTGTATGGAGATGTAGAAGGTGGAGTGTGCACTTGTATGTAGATGTAGAAGATGGAGTGTGCACTTGTATGGAGATGTAGAAGGTGGAGTGTGCACTTGTATGGAGATGTAGAAGGTGGAGTGTGCACTTGTATGGAGATGTAGAAGATGGAGTGTGCACTTGTATGGAGATGTAGAAGGTGGAGTGTGCACTTGTATGGAGATGTAGAAGGTGGAGTGTGCACTTGTATGGAGATGTAGAAGGTGGAGTGTGCACTTGTATGGAGATGTAGAAGGTGGAGTGTGCACTTGTATGGAGATGTAGAAGGTGGAGTGTGCACTTGTATGAAGATGTAGAAGATGGAGTGTGCACTTGTATGAAGATGTAGAAGATGGAGTGTGCACTTGTATGAAGATGTAGAAGATGGAGTGTGCACTTGTATGAAGATGTAGAAGGTGGAGTGTGCACTTGTATGGAGACACCATTCCCCTTAAACACTCTGTGTGTTCACATGACACAGAACCCTGCACTAATATTTATTATCTATCTGATAGGAATATCGATGGGAGGACAAATACGAAGACAATGCAAATATTCCACACGTAAGTTTCTAATGGGATCTACCACCGCCCTTCTCTGTTAATAACAATGTTATATATGTTATATTATACTCTGTACCCCATATTATCTACCACCCTTCCCTCTGTTAATAACACAATGTTATATATGTTATATTATACTCATTACCCCATATTATCTACCACCCTTCCCTCTGTTAATAACACAATGTTATATATGTTATATTATACTCTGTATCCCATATTATCTACCACCCTTCCCTCTGTTAATAACACAATGTTATATATGTTATATTATACTCTGTATCCCATATTATCTACCACCCTTCCCTCTGTTAATAACACAATGTTATATATATTATATTATACTCTGTATCCCATATTATCTATCACCCTTCCCTCTGTTAATAACACAATGTTATATATGTTATATTATACTCTGTATCTCTGTTGTATTCAATTAGATCAACTGGACATGAAATGTAGTTCTTAAAGACGTTTCGCTAGTCATCCGACTGGCTTTCTCAATTCAGAATGACTTGTACAAGAATCTGTGGCAATTATGTACCCTGGAAAATCCCAATTAGCATATCACAGCCAGGTGTTAAGGGTGTGATTAGATAGTGGCTAAGAGGTGTTATAGGAACGCCCAGAGTAAGGTGTTAAAACAGCATTGTACATGGCAGACAGTTGGTGTCGAACCCCCCCACCTCTATTTAGGCTTGGTTTCTTTATTTTCACATAAATGGCCTCCTTAACACCTCTCTTGAACCAGTCACGTTCCTTCGCCAGTATGTTAACATTACAATCTTCAAAGGTATGTCCTTTATCCTTAAGATGCAGATACACGGCTGAGTCCTGACCCGAGGAATTGGCTCTTCTGTGCTGGGCCATACGTTGATGCAGTTGCTGTTTGGTCTCCCCCACATACAAATCAGAGCATTCTTCACTGCACTGCACCGCATATATGATGTCGCTTTTCTTGTGTTTAGGTATTGGGTCTTTCGGACCCAACTGTCTGCCATGTACAATGCTGTTTTAACACCTTACTCTGGGCGTTCCTATAACACCTCTTAGCCACTATCTAATCACACCCATAACACCTGGCTGTGATATGCTAATTGGGATTTTCCAGGGTACATAATTGCCACAGATTCTTGTACAAGTCATTCTGAATTGAGAAAGCCAGTCGGATGACTAGCGAAACGTCTTCAAGAACTACATTTCAAGTCCAGTTGATCTAATTGAATACAACAGATATACCATGACCTGGATGAATGAGAACCTTCACAAGCATATACTCTGTATCCCATATTATCTATCACCCTTCCCTCTGTTAATAACACAATGTTATATGTGTTATATTATACTATGTATCCCATATTATCTATCACCCTTCCCTCTGTTAATAACACAGTTATATATGTTATATTATACTCTGTACCCCATATTATCTACCACTGCCCTTCTCTGTTAATAACAATGTTATATACTAACACTTTAATTGTTTATAACCTACCCGTGTAGTGGATTTCTATGGGAGGAACTGTAAGATTATAGCCTTGTAATCTTACAGTTCCAGGAGGAGAAGGAAACCAGAAGCCACAAAGGGGTAGGTTATAATAAATAATGCACCCTGAACTGTAAATTATAAGGATATTAGAAGTCACCTTGGAGTTCCGTGCCCTGTATAATAGGTACTCGGCCTGCGGCCTCGTGCTTTTGTATGGTTACGGAACTCCTCAGTGACTGCTAATATCCTTATAATGTACAGTTGGGGGTACATTATCCACTATATTACTTTCTAATAATTCACATTGTTTCCTTCCCATTAGATTTACTAATATAGCAGTTTTAATCATATCTGTTATAGGGCCCCCCTGTAGCTACGCCCGTCTACTAATGGATGTTTGTGTGTCCGTGTGATAAATAAATGACTGTGATTTAGAGTTGGTTGTGGTATTTGGAATTCACCAAATAGCCAGATTGGAACTCGCTTAACATATCTTGTGGTGCCATCTGTGCTAATTTAGCTCACTCCCCAGAGCAGGATATTTACTGTCGACTTGCTGGTCAGTTTGGTTCATGTATAGTAGAGGAAGTGATTTACTTCTATTGACCTGATCTGTGAACAGCTTGTGCAGTGCAATGAACTGTAAAGCTCTAATAAGGGCTGATAGACATGTGCCTGGCTGTAATTTTCAGCAAGTTCTGATTGGTCGTATAGTATAAAGTTCTGATTGGTCGTATAGTATAAAGTTTTGATTGGTCGTATAGTATAAAGTTTTGATTGGTCGTATAGTATAAAGTTTTGATTGGTCGTATAGTATAAAGTTTTGATTGGTCAGTAACCCTTGGTAATAACTAAAACATTTTTTTGAAGTGTGCTCAGCCAGATGCTTCTATGCTGCTGTTTTAAATAATTATATAAATCATTTGAAATATTTGGTATATTATACTAACACCATCATTGTTTATTACTTTTTAAGAATTTCCATAGTCTCCTCCCCATCGGATTGTAGATCAAGAAATGGGAATATGGATAAAGAGAGACAGAGTCCAAATGGTAAGTCAATATCAATATTAGTGTTTATAGTGGTTTAATATCTGTGGTGTCCGACATATTAAATCTATTATAATAAGGATCTGGATTCCCTACACTATAGAAAAAAATCATTTTGGGGTAGAGATACCCTCTATTACACAATATATTACTTAAAGGACAACTCCACCCCCATAAGAACATCTTTTAGAAAGAATGGCCTCTTTATAATATGTTGATATATCATAGTTTGTCCTATGAATTCATTACTGTATGCCTGCTATGCTTCTGGATGCCTCATGGAAACTGAGCCATTTAGAAACCTGTACTGAGCCTGTACTGAGCCTGGGCATGCTCAGAAGAGGCAGACAGGGGATTAACATTCAGTCATTGGCTGTGATGTCAACTGTCAAATCCATAACTGACAGTTACTAACTGGAAGAACCAGGAAGCAGAAACAGGGGCAACAGGACATTGTGCAGGATTTCAGGTTAGACTTACACCTTTCACATTTCAAACTATTACCCCCTGGTAACGTGGTAAGTTTATCTGGATCACCTGGCTGAGAGGTAGTAAGTTTATTGTGATCCCTGGTGAGAGCACTAGGTAGTTATGAGAGGTAAGTTACTGTATCACGTGGGTATATCTGTTTAACTGATCACCCTCGGTGAGAGTTAGTTTACCTGTAGAGTGGTGTTATCTGTGATCACCTGGTGCGGGTGAGGTAACGTTTACCTGTGAGCACCTGGTGAGAGAGTAGGTAAGTTTATCTTGATCCCCTGGTGAGAGGTAGGTAAGTTTATCTCTGATCCATGAGTTGAGAAGGTAGGTAAAGTTCCTGTACACTGTAGTAGTTAGATCTTGACCTGGTGAGAGGTTAGGTATTTACGGTGATCACCTGGTGCAATGGCTAGGTAAGTTGACTGTGATACCCCTGGTGAGAGGTAGGTGTTTTATCTCCTGATCCCCTGGTAGAGGTAGGTAACGTTTATCTTCTGATCCCCTGGTGAGCAGGTAGTGTAAGTTTAATTTGATCACCTGGTGAGAGGTAGGTAAGTTTATCTGTGATGCACCTGGTGAGAGGGTAGTAATTTATGGATCCGGGAGAGTAGAGGTTTCCTGATCCCCTGTGAGAGTAGGTAATGGGTTTATCTCTGATCCCCTGGTAAGCGTAGGTAATTTTATCTCTGATCCCTGGTGAGGAGGAGTTTATCTGTGATCACCTGGTGTGAGAGGTAGGTAGTTTATCCTGTGATCACCTGGTGAGAGGTAGGGTTAAGTGATTCTGGGGATGTACTTACTGGAGAGTGTAGTTCGTATCCCTGGTGAGAGGTAGTAAGTTTACTGTCTCCTGGTAGTGGGTTCACCTGGGATGAGGGTAGGTAAGTTTATCTGTGATCACGGGAGGGAGGTAATACTGACCTGGTGAGAGGTAGGTAAGTTTATCTCTGCTCCCTGGTGAGTAGGTAGGGTTAGTTTATCTGGATCACCTGGTGAGAGGTAGGGGTAGTAGTTACCTGTGATCACATCGGTGGAGGTAGGTAAGTTTATCTGTGATCACCTGGTGAGGGAGGTAAGTTTACCTGTGATCACCTGGTGATGAATGTAGGTATTGTACCTGTGATCACTGGTGAGAGGTAGGTAGTTTTTACCTTGATCACCTGGGAGGAGGTAGGGTAAGTTTATTGGTGATCCTGGTGAGAGGTAGGTAAGTTTATCTGTGATCACCTGGTGAGAGGTATGGTAGTTTATTCGTGTGATCAACCTGGTGATAGGTAGGTAGGTAGTTTATATGTGATTCACATGGTGAGAGGTACGGTAAGTTTACCTGTGATCCCTTGGGAGAGGTAGGTAGTTACCTGTGATACCCCAGGTGAGAGTAGTGTAGTTTCTGTGATCACCTGGTGAGAGGTTAGGTAAGTTTATCTGTGATTACCTGGTGAGAGGTGGTAAGTTTAGTCTGTGATCAACATGGTGAGAGGTAGGTAATGTTTATCTGTGGATACATTGAGAGGTAGGTAAGTTTATCTTTGTAATCACCCTGGTGAGAGGTAGGTAGAGTCTTATCTGTGATTACATGGTGAAGAGGTAGTATAAGTTGTATCTCGGATTACTGTGTGAGAGGTAGGTAAGTTTATCTGGATCCCTGGTGAGAGGTAGGTAGTTTATTGTGTAACCCGAACTCCCTGAGCATTCTATTATTCAAAGGGAGGGTGGGAATCAGTGATTACATGATCACCGGTTTTTAGGACCCTTTAAGAAAGATTGGTGAATGTCTAGAAAAGGCTGCAGCACCATGGGACACATATTTTATACCAATTCCAACAGTGATACAAATATCGCGGGTGGTCCTTGTTTTCGGCGAATATATCATTTTTGGGGGACAAGGTTATTCCCACCAGTCACGGGATCCCCAATTAAACTGGGATTCCCCTTCTATTCTCCGCCTTGTGAGAACTGCTGAGGCAGCACGGGATCAAGCAGATATTACCTTTTTAAACACAGCAATTAAAATTGTATTAGTCATCTTCAACTTCCCAAAAACGGGATGGTTCAGTTAACCTGAGTTCCACCGGGGGCACGGTGAATGAAAAACAACCTCTATCCAGAATGAGCAATGACACAGTGTTCAACAGCACAAAGAATTAACAAGCTGAATTGACCCTATGTAATAAGTTTATTATAAAGTGTTATAACCTCCAACACCAATAGATGCTTCTGAATGTCAGTTGTAATGGAAACAGCCTTATTAAAGGAGAAATATGGTCTAAAACACATTTATCTAACTAGCACCCTGAAATTGATGATCGAACCTATAGACCTGCTAATCTGATGTTTGGGTCTCTACGTAGCGCCCCTTCATACCAGTACTGGCCCACCAACACGCAGTGAGTGAGGAGTTGTTGGTTTATCATCAACCCCACTTTGGCATATGGTCCAGTGTTGCGCCTGGTACTGCAGTACGGCCCTGACGCAGGGTTAAAGTGATTTTAAGGATCCGGTTGAGAGTACCCGAGTCCTGACCAAGGGGGGTTGTGTGAAGTTGGGGGTCTCCGTACTCTGTGTCCATTGATATATCTGGGACGTTTCCAGACAGGGAGGTAAAAGGTTTTAAAGGTCCACCAGATACCAACACCCACGTCGGACTGGTGGGCCAAAATGGCTCAAAAACTAAATCAACATCGACTGCTTTCACCATGTGTTGAGGGTGTCTATGTTTAAAGGCAAATTCACACTCTAAGAAAACTCTTTAGACGAATGGTCCTCCTTTATAATATGTTGATATCTATAGTTTGTCCTATGAATTCATTACTGTATGGCCTGCTACTACCTTGTGCCTCCCTGGAACTAGAGCCATTTAGAACCTGACTGACCTGCTACTCTGAGCCGGGCATGTCAGAAGAGGCATACCAGGGGATTAAATGTCGAGTCATTGGCTGGTGATTGTCACTGTCAATCCTCTAACTGACATTTACTAAACTGAAGAACCAGGAAGACAGAAACGGGAAACAGGACACTGTGCTGGATTTCAGGTAGACTTACAAACCTTTCACATTCAAACTATTACCGTTGTAGGGTTTGTGGGGGTGATCTACCTGTAGTAAGTTTGTATGTTCGGGCTGGAGTGCCCTCTTAATAAGAGCCTGTCTTTCATGTAAGATGTCTGATTTTTTTTTTTTTAAAAGCTCTCTATAGCCTGTTGGAGCGCAGATGTACCGAGATTGCGGACTTAGAAAGCCATTTGATCCTGGATCTCCACTGTTCCTTTCTGTTCTCCCCCGACCCGTACATCTATTTTAAGGCGTAGGCGGGTGCGTTCACAAAACCGGGGTCTTACCTGATGTTCTATCCAGGGTTAACACATGGTGTGGTTTGACACTGATTTAAGCGCCGTGCACGTTATCTGTATGTTTTTGCTCTTCACCCCACCAACAGCACTGTGGGATGAAGGAAGGAAGTCAGGCTGGTTACCACAACCGGCAGATTATTCGGCCCAATCAACACAATACTTCCTTGTATGCGGTCAATTGGGAGGGAAAATGGTGCGCTTTGGGCGCCCGTTCGTCCAGACCGGACAAGCAGGCCGATCAGAAAGGTTTGCGTAAATCACGACGAAACGGATCGCCGTGGTTCCTGATGTAGGAGCTGAACGGATTAGTCGAACAAACTGTCAGCGGGCCATTATATGCCGAAACTGACAGTCATTTGTCCCGAGAAGGCATTGCGAGCAGCGAAACGAATATCCCTCTGGGTTGCACCCGGCCTGGGTTGTAGACACCTGAATATAATGATCATTCTGAATATCTCTTCACCCGCGGGTGTTTTTTTCAGTTATTGCATAGGGGGTGAACGTCTATCTTTGTAAAGAAAGAGATATAGGATGCGAAACGCCGAGTGATCTATAATTACAGGGATTAGACCGAAACAATCTTCCTTAATTGCTGTGATAGTGAAGGTGCCGGTTTTTCTTTAATTACATCTCTCCTGCTAGGCGAGGAACTCGTTCCAACTGACTCCCATTACATTACAGAGCTGAACTATATCCCTTTACCCAGCCAACCTCCCTCTCTACTGCTGGGTTGTTCCCAGAGGACCCTGAAACAAAAGTGCAATTAAGCATCATATTACTCACAGTCACACTTAATATGGTTTACATTACAAATGCAAATCAGAAAAGCGGGTGTGGGCGCACAGGTAGCATAGGAGAATCACGTCGTGCAGCTGCAGTGTTTGCCAAGTGGAAAGGAACGATGACGTCTCCGCACGCTGGGCTGGGGGGTGGAGCAGTGCACGGAGGCTATCAGTGGAAGATGAAAAGAGACCAAGAAAAAGAGGGCACTCAGAGGGCAGGCACGGTGGGTGATCGGAGGCAAAGCACCCCTCTATCCTATAAATTCCAAATCAGCATCCCATTCCACCATCAAGCATCCCCTTCCTCAGCAATGCACCATTCCCAGACTCCATTCCATCAGCATCCCATTAGCATCTCATCCCATCAACGCCCCATTCCCATCCAGCACGCATTCAGTCCATCTACCATCATCATCCATTCCCATCAGCACATCATTCCCATCAGCATCAATCCCATTCCCATCAGCATCCCATTCCCATCATCATGCCCATGTACCTCTCCCATGCAGCTTCATCCATCAGCTCCGCATTCCTCACAATCCATCCATATGCATCCCAGTCCCATCAGCACCTCAGCCATCAGCATCCCATTCCCATAGCATCACCATTCCATCAGCTTCCCCATTCCCATCAGCTCCCATTCATCAGCCCATGCCATCAGCTCAATCTCCCTCAAGCATCCCATTCCCATCCGCATCCATTCCCATCAGCATCCCATTCCATCAGCATCCATTTCAGCCATCAGCATCCCATTCCCAATCAGCTTCCCATATCAGCTCCCATTCCTCACACCTCATTCACATCAGCATCCCATTCCCATCAGATCTCATTCCATCAGCGCTCATCCATCAGCATCTCATTCCATCAGCATCCCATTCCCATCAGCATCCCTTCCATCAGCATCCCATTCCCATCCCTTCAGCATATCCCATTCCCATCAGCATCCCTTCCTCATCAGCAAGATCCCATTCCCTTAGCATCTCATTCCCATCAGATCCCATTCCCATCAGCATTAAGGCAGATTACTAGAAACCCCTTAGGCAATGTGCGGTAGGTATAGGCAGAGGATAGGGTTTCACTTTGGAATGAGACAACATTCCCCTTCCCAATACAAAAAGTTGCGCACATCTTAGTCGTTCATTTTTCCAACGTTGCCTTTAAAGGCAAGTGAAAGTGCTTTTTCCTAAAATGCTTTATAATAGTCACTCTCTATTATACAGTTAACGTAGTTGTACGCAAATCGAGTTGTTTAATCATGTAGATTTGAATCTACTTATTTAATAAAACGATTAAACCTTCCATAGAAAGTGATCTATTAGATCGTTATACAGCGATCTTTGGTTTTTACTGTTACCGATTTAAAGGGAATGTCCACCCCCCAGGCCACAAATTCACTATACTTACCTTTAGCAAAACTGCTTCTGTCTCTAATTATACACCCCAGTCTCTCGCAGTAGATGCCTCCTCTGCCATTGTATCTATATTAAATACACAGCAGCAGGAGGCAGGCTTTCCTTCCGCAGCTCTGAGAACTGAATGCCTCCTCTTGCCATTGTATCTATTAAATACACAGCAGCAGAGGAGGCTTTCTTCCGCAGCTCTGAGAACTGAAGTCAGTGATTGGGCTGTGGATGTAAGGGGGCTTAAACCGAATTATAAAAAGTGGATGGGGGAGGACATAACCTTAAAAATAATTTGATTGAAAGAATCACACAGATATTAACCTGTGTACAATGAGAGCAGAACAAAAACCGATGTTTCATGTGATCCATTACAAAGGAGCTGCCATAACCACAGCCCTCGAATTTCATCTTAACAAGACAGACGGGACAAGCCCATACAGACACTAAGAGACTGAGATTTACTTTCCCAATACAGTAAGCCAGAGAGGCGGTGAAAGTGTTAATGTTTGACAGATTTGGTCTGTCCTTAGCCCCGCACTATGGTCCTTAACAGCAGTTTCCTTCATGTTGGCACTCCAACGATCGGGAGAAGTCGGAATTACCACCGCAACCTCCCTTTCATTTGACTGTTTTTTCCCCCTAATTTCATATGCAATAGTTGAACCCGCTCTTTATACCACGCATTCTTTAAATGTTTAATATCGACAGGAAAAGGAAAACACAAGTCAACGCATTGAACAAAATGTACAATTACACTCCCAGTACACACCTACTTCGTCAAGACGAGCCTCCTTTAGAGATTCGCTATTGGCATCTTCAAGTCAGTTAGACCAGCTTCCCTAGTACAGTATATTGGCACTACGGGTGTATTCTTAGCCAGACTATACCACCGTTAGACGGTCAGTGTTTTCTCACTGTCACATCATACAAGTCTAAAGATTTCAGTATGAGAATAATCTAGGATTTGCTTGGGGTCCCACTTGGGGGGCTGCATATAGTTTACAAGTTACAGCCTTTACATTACCGACTGGATTTTTGTTTATGATAAACCTTCTGGCCGTCTCGGACTGGCTACTAGATACCTTTTCTGCCAGTAGGGGTGAGGCCACACTGCAACACACAGGAATTGCGCACCAAATCGCGAGCGTTATCGCACGTGATTGGTGCGCGATCTTGTGTTTTGCGTTCGTGTTTTGGCCTTTTTGCATTATGGAAATGCATGCGTTAACCCACCAAAAATTGTGAAACGCATGCGTTACCAAAACGCGAACGGACGCGCGATCGCAGCGCATCGGAAAATCGGGGAGTTTTCGCGTTCCCGGGATTTCCATTTTAGCGAAAATCGCGGGCGCAAAACTGCTAACGACTGCCCACCCCTTACGGGAACCTTTAGCACTTTAGATACTTTTTGACTCTTTAATTCCTGCCCTGTTGGTTCCTTTCAATGGCGAAATCCCATTTCATGGATGGAAAGTTCTTCAAGAATAGGAGACCAAAAGACTAAAATGACCATGGCCATACACGCTCCAATTATCACACAATCCGGAATTACACCATCAGATAAAATGTTTACGTTTGTACGATAGGGAGAAATAATGGACGACCCCTTTAATCCTACAGGGAGACAGACATATCTGACTGATCAAGGAGGTTAGGTGAGACCCGGATATAATTGGTTTACACTCTTATATTTAAAGGGCCTGCACACATATAACAGGGATTTGGTAGCGTTAATATTTTCCTTTCGGTTTCTGATTTGTTCTTTTCAGAGACGTAACTAGGAATCAAAACTACGATCCGTGCTTCATTCACAATCATTTTCTAGTAGGCGGTATATCGATCATAGGAAAAATCAAAAGATGGGGCCCTCTTGGCTCCTGGGCCCCCTGCTCCCCTGGTAGTGTACGCCCTGATCTAATACCTGTACAAGCCTTTACCCCCTATTCGCTTGCAATGTATTTCCAGGTGGGAAACTTTCAGGGTTTTATTCATAAAAGTTCTTGGGCCTCATTTAGCCAGACTCGCTGGGCAAATAAATAAAAGTCCCGCTAACCGGTTTGCTACTGGTTAGCGTGACTTTAGCTCCATATTAGCGTTGGATGCGCGGGTTACGCAAAAATCACCTGCACTCTGACGCTCGCGATTTAATATTGCGTTTGCGCTCGTTTTAGCGGAGGATTTTAACGCCAGCTATCTGGGATTTACCCATTTGCAAACAGGACTTTGGGTAAATGAGCCTGCTTATCCTTTAAAATGGTGCTAATTTTGTCCCCAACCAATCAGATGTTAGCTTTCAAATGTTAAATCATTTCTGATTGGTTGGGGCAAATCAGCACCATTTTAAAGGATAAGAACTTTTATTGAATCTCCCTGTTTGAATTTTGCCACGTGAGAGAAACCAAGTTAAATTAGATGATGACACTGAAGATGAGAACCAAAAAATGGACAGCAAGGTTGATCATTCATCCAGCGACAGCAACACTAACAGTACAGTGGAAACGTCTTCACTCAGACAGCTCCTACTCTTCACTTTCTGGGACTCTGAACAACCTGCAAGAGAACCATTTGGAGCAAGAGGTATGGTACACAGTAGGGCCAGTAGTGGGGGGAATGTAGTTTTGGGGGTGGACATGCCCTATTAGTCAATCATCTGCATATTAAGCAACAAATATCAAGAGCATGGAGCAAAACTTGGGGAAACTTCATCCAATCTCTTGTAACCTTATGTTTGAAAATATAACATGAACATTAAATATATCCTTATCCCAATAGAGCATTGACCAAGCCAGTGGACATCGCAGTGCTGGAGGGAATTTTGTTATTCCATGTATCCATGTGCCTTACTCTATACTCATTTTTCATGTGGGAGGTAACAAAACAAAGAGTGACAGTTACATAATCATTGGACAGTGTCTACACAGAATCTAACACACACGATACCGATACAGTGAAGCACAAACTATGGACGGGGGTATAATTCCAATTCTAATCACAGCGATATCCCCATATTGCAAAGAAAAATATAAAATGCCAAAGAAAAATACAGACACCGAGGTTTATATAGGAGATTTTTATTATATTTTATGAATAGTTTATACTCCAATAATCCCTGAATTTGTTCTTGAACTCATATCCCCCAAACATCAAATGTATCTTCCCACCCCGTGTCCGGTGGATCTATTTCCCACTAGTAGGGAGATGACAATAAAGACGATTAGTAATATTAAAAAGAATCTATGGGTGTTAGTAGAGGGGAACAAGGGAAACAGTGATCACACAGAGACTGGGAGACAGAATATGGGGTACAAGACATGGTTTAATACAGAGGGAAGGGGACGTGTAGATTCCATTGGAAACTTCCCTTGATCACATAGAAACTGGGAGATATAATATGGGTACAGAACATGGTGTTATAATACAGAGGGAAGGGGACGTGTAGATTCCATTGGAAACTTCCCTTGATCACACAGAGAACTGGGAGACAGAATATGGGTACAGAACATGGTGTTAGATAACAGAGGGAAGGGGACGTGTAGATTCCTTGGAAAATTCCCTTGTATCACACAGAGAACTGGGAGATATAATATGGGGTACAGAGAACATGGTGTTAATAACAGAGGGAAGGGGACGTGTAGATTCCATGGAAACTTCCCTTGATACACTAGAGAACTGGGAGACTAATATGGGGTAACAGAACATGGTGTTTAACATGAGGGAAGGGGACTGTAGATTCCATTGGAAACTTCCCTTGATCACACAGAGAACGGAGATATAATATGGGGTACGAAAACATGGTGTTAATACAGAGGGAAGGGGACGTGTAGATTCCATTGGAAACTTCCCTTGATCACATAGAGAACTGGGAGACAGAATATGGGGTACAGAACACATGGTGTTAATAACAGAGGGAAGGGGACGTTGTAGATTCCATTGGAAACTCCCTTGATCACACACAGAGAACTGGGAGACATAATTATGGGGTACAGAACATGGTGTTAATAACAGAGGGAAGGGGACGTGTAGATTCCATGAAACTTCCCTTGATCACATGAGAACTGGGAGATATAATATGGGGTACAGAACATGGTGTTAATAACAGAGGGAAGGGACGTGTAGATTCCATTGGAACTCCCTTGATCACATAGAGAACTGGGAGATATAATATGGGGTACAGAACATGGTGTTAATCAGAGGGAAGGGGACGTGTAGATCCATTGGAAACTTCCCTTGATCACATAGAGAACTGGGAGACAGAATATGGGGTACAGAACATGGTGTAATAACAGAGGGAAGGGGACGTGTAGGATTCCATTGGAAACTTCCCTTGATCACACAGAGAACTGGGAGATATAATATGGGGTACAGAACATGGTGTTAATAACAGAGGGAAGGGGACGTGTAGATTCCATTGGAAACTTCCCTTGATCACACAGAGAACTGGGGACCATAATATGGGGTACAGAACATGGTGTTAATAATATCAAATAGAGAATAAATATTAGTTACAGGCTATAACACAACACACAAGGCACTGGGTTATGACCGTGTGTGTAACAAACTCTTGTCCAAATTCTGGGTGCGGAAACCTCAAATGGTTCTCCCTTCAATAGTTTCAGCAAACTTAAGAAGGTAGAGGGGCGCACTCCAATCAGTTTATATTTTTATTGGGACCACACACATCACACAAAAAAACAACGTTTCAGGGGAATAACGTGCCCCCTTCTTCAGGCGATCACCTGAAGTAGGCTCTGGAGGGACCTAGGGGGAAATAAAAGGGGGGAAGTTTTTTTAAAGCGGCATCTTACTATTAATCTAAACTTGATTTTACAGCACTTATCCTTTAACTCAGTAATTTATTTTGAGACGGCATTTTCTATGACCATATATTAATTTTTACTTTTACTTATTTCAATGACATAAAGGGCAAGTCCAGCCCTGAAATGAAAACTTACATACAGGTAAAATCACCCCCCAAAACCCTAAACGGTGGGAAACAGGACATTGTGCAGGATTTCAGGTTATACTTACACCTTTCACATTTCAAACTATCACCGTTTAGGGTTTTGGGGGGTGATTTACCTGTATGTAAGTTTTCATTTCAGGGCTGGACTTGCCCTTTAATGTCATTGAAAATAAGTAAAAGTAAAAATTAATATATGGTCATAGAAAATGCCGTCTCAAAATAAATTACTGAGTTAAAGGATAAGTGCTGTAAAATCAAGTTTAGATTAATAGTAAGATGCCGCTTTAAAAAAACTTTCCCCCCTTTTTATTTCCCCCTAGGTCCCTCCAGAGCCTACTTCAGGTGATCGCCTGAAGAAGGGGGCACGTTATTCCCCTGAAACGTTGTTTTTGTGTGTGACGTGTGTGGTCCACAATAAAAAATATAAACTGATTGGAGTGCGACCCTCTACCTTCTTAAGTTTGCTGAAACTATTGTGGTTGAAGGGAGAACCATTTGAGGTTTCCGCACCCAGAATTTGGACAAGAGTGTGTTACACACACGGTTATAACCCAGTGCCTTGTGTGTTGTGTTATAGCCTGTACTAATATTTATTCTCTATTTGATATTATTAACACCATGTTCTGTACCCCATATTATGTCTCCCAGTTCTCTGTGTGATCAAGGGAAGTTTCCAATGGAATCTACACGTCCCCTTCCCTCTGTTATTAACACCATGTTCTGTACCCCATATTCTGTCTCCCAGTTCTCTATGTGATCAAGGGAAGTTTCCAATGGAATCTACACGTCCCCTTCCCTCTGTTATTAACACCATGTTCTGTACCCCATATTATATCTCCCAGTTCTCTATGTGATCAAGGGAATTTCCAATGGAATCTACACGTCCCCTTTCCCTCTGTTTATACACCATGTTCTGTACCCATATTATATCTCCCAGTTCTCTATGTGATCAAGGGAAGTTTCCAAGGAATCTACACGTCCCTTCCCTCTGTTATTAACACCATGTCTGTACCCCATATTATCCCCCAGTTTCTCTGTTTGATCAAGGGATTTTCCAATGGAATCTACACGTCCCCTTCCCTCTGTTATTAACACCATGTTCTGTACCCCATATTTGTCTCCCCCAGTTCTCTGTTGATCAGGGAAGTTTCCAATGGAATCTACACGTCCCTTCCCTCTGTTATTAACACCATGTTCTGTACCCCATATTATAGTCTCCCAGTTTCTCTGTGTGATCAAGGGAAGTTTCCAATGGAATCTACACGTCCCCTTCCCTCTGTTATTAACACCATGTTCTGTACCCCATATTATATCTCCCAGTTCTCTATGTGATCAAGGGAAGTTTCCAATGGAATCTACACGTCCCCTTCCCTCTGTTATTAACACCATGTTTCTGTACCCCATATTATATCTCCCAGTTCTCTGTGTACAAGGGAAATTTTCCAATGGAATCTACACGTCCCCTTCCCTCTGTTATTAACACACCATGTTCTGTACCCCATATTTGTCTCCCAGTTCTCTGTGTGATCAAGGAAGTTTCCAATGGAATCTACACGTCCCTTCCCTCTGTTATTAACACACATGTTCTGTACCCCATATTATTCTCCCAGTTTCTTATGTTGACAGGGAAGTTTCCAATGGAATCTACACGTCCCCTTCCCTCTGTTATTAACACCATGTTCTGTACCCCATATTCTGGTCTCCCAGTTCTCTGTGTGATCACTGTTTCCCCCTTGTTCCCCTCTACTAACACCCATAGATTCTTTTTTAATATTACTAATCGTCTTTATTGTCATCTCCCTACTAGTGGGAAATAGATCCACCGGACACGGGGTGGGAAGATACATTTGATGTTTGGGGGATATATCCCGACCATTTCAGGATTACTGGGAGTTAAAACTTTCATAAAATATAATAAAAATCTCCTATATAAACCTCGGTGTCTGTATTTTTCTTTGGCATTTTATATTTTTCTTTGCAATATGGGGATATCGCTGTGATTAGAATTGGAATTTATACCCCAGTCCATAGTTATGTGCTTCACTGTATCGGTATCGTGTGTGTTAAGATTCTGTGTAGACACTGTCCAATGAGTATGTAACTGTCACTCTTTGTTTTGTTACCTCCCACATGAAATAATGATTACAGAGTAAGGCACATGGATTACATGGAATAAACAAATTCCCTCCAGCACTGCGATGTCCACTGGTCTTGGTCAATGCTCTATTGGGATAAGGATATATTTAATGTTCATTGTTATATTTTCAAACATAAGGTTACAAGAGATTGGATGAAGTTTCCCCTAAGTTTTGCTCCCATGCTTCTTGATATTTGTTGCTTAATATGCAGATGATTGACTCAAAGGCCCTGTCCACCCCCAAAACTACATTCCCCCCACTACTGGCCCTACTGTGTACCATACCTCTCTGCTCCAAATGGTTCTCTTGCAGTGTCTGTTCAGAGTCCCAGAAAGTGAAGAGTAGGAGCTGTCTGAGTGAAGACGTTTCCACTGTACTGTTAGTGTTGCTGTCGCTGGATGAATGATCAGCCTTGCTTTGCTGTCCATTTTTTGGTTCTCCATCTTCAGTGTCATCATCTAATTTAACTTGGTTTCTCTCACATGGCAAAATTCAAACAGGGAGATTCAATAAAAGTTCTTATCCTTTAAAATGGTGCTGATTTTGCCCCAACCAATCAGAAATGAGTTAACATTTGAAAGCTAACATCTGATTGGTTGGGGCAAAATTAGCACCATTTTAAAGGATAAGCAGGCTCATTTACCCAAAGTCCTGTTTGCAAATGTGGGTAAATCCCAGATAGCTGGCGTTAAAATCCTCCGCTAAAACGAGCGCAAACGCAATATTAAATCGCGAGCGTCAGACGCGCAGGTGATTTTTGCGTAACCCGCGCATCCAACGCTAATATGGAGCTAAAGTCACGCTAACCAGTAGCAAACCGGTTAGCGTGACTTTTATTTATTTGCCCAGCGAGTCTGGCTAAATGAGGCCCAAGAACTTTTATTGAATAACCCTGAATAGGTTTCCCACCTGGAATATACATTGCAGCGAATAGGGGGTAAAGGCTTGTACAGGTATTAGATCAGGGGCGTAACTACCAGGGGAGCAGGGGGCCCAGGAGCCAAGAGGGCCCCATCTTTTGATTTTTCCTATGATCGATATAGCCGCCTCCTAGTAAAAATGATTGTGAATGAAGCACGGATCGTAGTTTTGATTCCTAGTTACGTCTCTGAAAAGAACAAATCAGAAACCGAAAGGAAAATATTAACGCTACCAAATCCCTGTTATATTTGTGTGCAGGGCCCTTTAAATATAAAGCGTGTAAACCAATTATATCCGGTCTCACCTAACCTCCTATTGAGCTCAGATATAGTCTGTCTCCCTGTAGGATTAAAGGGGTCGTCCATTATTTCTCCCTATCGTACAAACGTAAACATTTTTATCTGATGGTGTAATTCCGCGATTGTGTGATAATTGGAGCGTGTATGGCCATGGTATTTAGTCTTCTTGGTCTCCTATTCTTGAAGAACTTTCCATCCATGAAATGGGATTTCGCCATTGAAAGGAACCAACCAGGGCAGGAATATAAAGAGTCAAAAAGTATCTAAAGTGCTAAAGGTCCCGTAAGGGGTGGGCCAGTCGTTCGCAGTTTTGCGCCCGCGATTTTCGCTAAAATGGAAATCCCGGGAACGCGAAAACTCCCGCAATTTCCGATGCGCATGCGATTGCGCGTCCGTTCGCGTTTTGGTAACGCATGCGTTCACCATTTTTGGTGCGTTAACGCATGCATTTCCATAATGCAAAAAGGCCAAAACGCGAACGCAAAACACAAGAATCGCGCACACAATCATGTGCGATAACCCTCGCGATTTGGTGCGCGATTTCTGTGCGTTGCAGTGTGGCCTCACCCCTACTGTGGCAGAAAAGGTATCTAGTAGCCAGTCCGAGACGGCCAGAAGGTTTATCATAAACAAAATCCAGTCGGTAATGTAAAGGGCTGTAACTTGTAAACTATATGCAGACCCCCAAGTGGGACCCCCAAGCAAATCCTAGATTATTCTCATACTGAAATCCTTTAAGACTTGTATGATGTGACAGTGAGAAAACACTAGACCGTCTAACAGGTGGGTATAGTCTGGCTAACGATACCACCCGTAGTGCCAATATACTGTACTAGGGAAGCTGGTCTACTGACTTGAAGATGCCAATAGCGAATCTCTAAAGGAGGCTCAGTCTTGACAGAAGTGAGTGTGTAACTGGGAGTGTAATTGTTAACATTTTGTTACAATGCGTTGACTTGTGTTTTCCTATTTCCTGTCGATATTAAACATTTAAAGAATGCGTGGTATAAAGAGCGGGTTCAACTATTGCATATGAAATAAGGGGGGAAAAAACAGCTCAAATGAAAGGGAGGTTGGATCGGTAATTCCGACTTCCCAGTATCGTTGGAGTGCCAACATGAAGGAAACTGCCTGTTAAGGACCATAGTGCGGGGCTAAGGACAGACAAATCTGTCAATCATTTAACACTTTCACCGCCTCCCTGGCTTACTGTATTGGGAAAGAAATCTCAGTCTCTTAGGTCTGTCTATGGGCTTTGTCCCGTCTGTCTTGTTAAGATGAAATTCGGATGGGCTGTGGGTATGGCAGCTCCTTTGTAATGAGATCACATGAAACATCGGGTTTTGTTCTGCTCTCTATTGTACACAGGTTAATATCTGTGTGATTCTTTCAATCAAATTACTTTTTAAGGTTATGTCCTCCCCCATCACTTTTTATAATTCGGTTAAGCCCCCTTACATCACAGCCAATCACTGACTTCAGTTCTCAGAGCTGCGGAAGAAAGCCTCCTCTGCTGCTGTGTATTTAATATGATACAATGGCAGAGGAGGCATTTCAGTTCTCAGAGCTGCGGAAGGAAAGCCTCCTCTGCTGCTGTGTATTTAATATGATACAATGGCAGAGGAGGCATTTCAGTTCTCAGAGCTGCGGAAGGAAAGCCTCCTCTGCTGCTGTGTATTTAATATGATACAATGGCAGAGGAGGCATCTACTGGCGAGAGACTGGGGTGTATAATTAGAGACAGAAGCAGTTTTGCTAAAGGTAAGTATAGTGGAATTTGTGCCTGGGGGGTGGACATCCCTTTAAATCGGTAACAGTAAAAACACAGATCGCTGTATACGACTCTAATAGATTCACTTTCTATGGAAGGTTTAATCGTTTATTAAATAAGTAGATTCAAATCTACATGATTAAAAGCAACTCGATTTGCGTACAACTACGTTAACTGTATAATAGAGAGTGACTATTATAAAGCTTTTAGGCAAAAGCACTTCCACTTGCCTTAAAGGCAACGTTGGAAAAATGAACGACTAAGATGTTGCGCAACTTTTTGTATTGGAAGGGGAATGTTGTCATCATTCCAAAGTGAAACCCTATCCTCTGCCTATACCTACCGCACATTGCCTTAAGGGGTTTCTAGTAATCTGCCTTAATGCTGATGGGAATGGGATGCTGATGGGAATAGTGCTAATGGGAATGGGATCTTGCTGATGGGATTGGGATGCTGATGGAATGGAATGCTGATAGGGAATGGGATGCTGATGGGATGGGATGCTGATGGGAATGGGATGCTGATGGGAATGATATGCTGATGGGAATGGAGATGCTGATGGGAATGTATGAATGCTGATGGATGGGGATGCTGATGGGATGAGTGCTGATTGATCATGGTGATGCTGATGGAAATGGGATGCTGATGGGATGGGAATGCTGATGAGAATGGGATGCTGATGGGAATGGGAATGCTGATGGGAATGGGATGCTGATGGAATGGATGCGATGGGAATGAGATGCTGATTGGGGATGGGATGCTGATGGAATGAGATGCTGATGGGAATGTGATTGCTGATGGGATGGGGATGTGGATGGGATGGGAATGCTGATGGGAATGGGATGCTGATGGATGAGGTGCTGATTGGAATGGGATGCTGATGGGAATGGGATGTGATGGAATGGGAACTGCTATGGGAATGAGATGCTGATGGGAAGGATGCTGATGGGAATGAGATGCTGATGGGAAATGAGATGCTGATGGGAAGGGATGCTGATGGAAATGCAATGGATGCTGAGGGAATGGGATGCGATGACTGATGATGGGATGGGATGGATGGCGAGGGCGGATGCGAATGATGCGAATGGAATGATGCTGGGATGGGATGCTGTGATGGGAATGGGATGCAGGGATGGATGCTGTGAAGATGCTGTGTGAGGGTGCTTTGCCTGATCACCAGTGCCTGCCCTCTAGTGCCCTTCTTTTCTTTGTCTCTTCTTACATCTTCCCTGATGGCCTTCCGTGCACCGTCTCCACACCAGCCCAGCATGCGAGACGCCATCTCCTTTCCACTTGGCAACACGTCATCTGAACGCGTGATTCTCCTATGCTACCTGGCGCCCACCCCCCCGCTTCTGATTTTGCATTTGTAATGAAACCATATTAATGACTGTGAGTAATTATGGCTAATTGCCTTTTGCTTCAGGGTCCCTCTGGGAACACAACCCAGCAGTAGAGGGAGGTTGGCTGGGTAAAAGGAATTTTCAGCTCTGTAATGTTAAATGGGAGCAGATTGGAACGAGTCCCTCGCTCTAGCAGGAGAGATGTAATTAAACCCGGCACCTTCACTTATCACAGCAATTAAAGGAAAATTTTTTCTCGTTAATGTATAATGATCACTACGCGTTTCGCATCCTTATCTCTTTCTTTCACAAAGATCGTCACCCCACCTAGAATAAACTGAAACACCCGCGGGGAGATCATTAAATGATCATTATATTCAGGGCTAACCCAGGCCGGTGCCCGAAGGGATATTTCGTCGCTTACTAGCAAGCGCTCGTCCGGACAAATGACTTCAGTTTCGGCAATAGTGCCACGCTGACAGTTTGTTTCGACTAATCGTGCACTCTCATAGGGAACCACCCCGTCATCGTCCGTAGATTTACCACAGTTCTGATCGCCTGCTTGTCCCGGTCTGGACGAACGGGCGACCCAAAGCAGCACAGATTTTTCCCTCCCATTGACCGATACAAGGAAGATGTATTGGTTGATTGGGCCGAAAATCGGCGGTGTGTAACCGCCTGACTTTCCTTCCTATTCCCACAGTGCTGGTTGTGTGGGTAAGAGCAAAAACTAACAGAAAATAAAGTGTCAACCCCCATGTTAACCTGATAGAAACATCGGAACCCCCGGTTGGTGAACGCACCGCCTACCCTTAAATAGATGTACGGGGGAGAATCAAAGGGTACAGTGGAGATCCAGGATCAATGGCTTCTAATGTACCTCAATCTCGGACTCTGCGCTCCAATGGATTATAGAGCTTTAAAAAAAAAAATCAACATCTTACATGGTAAAAGACAGGCTATTTAAAGGGCAAGCCAGCCCTGAAATGAAAACTACATACAGGTAAATCACCCCCAAAACCCTAAACGGTAATAGTTTGAAATGTGAAAGGTTGTAATCTAACCTGAAATCCAGCACAATGTCCTGTTTCCCGTTTCTGCTTCCTGGTTCTTCCATTAGTAACTGTCAGTTATGATTTGACAGTTGACATCACCAGCCATACTGAATGTTAATCCCCGTCTGTCTCTTCTGACATGCCCAGGCTCAGTACAGGCTCAGTACAGGTTTCTAAATGGCTCATTTTCCATGAGGCATCCAAGCAATAGCAGGCATACAGTAATGAATTCATAGGGCAAACTATGAATATCAACATTTTAAAGGGGGCCATTCTTTCTAAAGATGTTTTATGAGGGTGAATTTGCCCTTTAAACATGACCCCTCAGACCACATGGTGTAAAGCAGGCGAGTGATTTAGTTTTTAGCCATTTTGGCCCCAGTCCCTTGGGTGTTGGTACTGGTGACCTTAACTTTTACCTTCCCTGTCTGGAAACGTCCCAGATATATCAATGGATCAAGAACTGGAGACCCCCATTCCACAACCCTCCCTTGTCAGACTCGGACTCACCGGATCCTTAATCACTTTACCCTGCGTCAGGGCCCGTAACCTGCAGTACCAGTGCCACCTGGACAATATGCCAAATGGGGTTGATGATAAACCAACACTCACTCACTCACTGCTTTGGTGGTGCCATGTACTGTATGAAGGGTGGTATAGAGACCCAACCCAGATAGGTCAGGGATCTATAGGTTCGTCATCATTTCAGGGCTAGTTAGAATAAATGTGTTTTTAGACCATATTTCTCCTTTATAAGGCTGTTTCCATGTACACTGCATTCAGAAGCATCTGATTGTTTTTGGAGGTTAATAACACTTTATAATAAACTTTATTACATAGGGTCAATTCAGCTTTTCACCTTCTTTGTGCTTTGAACTGTGCCTTGCTCATTCTGTGATAGAGGTTTTTTTCACACTGTGCCCCCTGGTGCAACCAGTGTAAATGAACATCACGTTTTTATGGGAAGTTGAGATGACTAAATACAATTTTAAAATTGCTGTGTTTAAAAAAAAATAATTCGCTTGTATCCCGTCTGCCTCCAGCAGTTCTCACAAGGCAAAATAGACAGGGGAATCCCATTTTAATTGGTGATCCCGTGACTGTGGGAATTAACCTTGTCCCCCAAAAATATAATTCGCCCCAACGGACCCACCGAAATATTTATCACAGCTGTTTGGATGGGATAAAAATATTGTCCCATGTGTGCACAGCCTTTCTAGACAATCCCCAATCATTTCTTTAAAGGGTCACTAAACCGTAGATTCCATGTAATCACTGATTCCCCCATCCCTGTGAATATAGAATGCTCAGGGAGTCGGGTTACACAGATAAACTTACTACCTCTCACCAGGGGATCACAGATAAACTTACTACCTCTCAACCAGGTAATCCGAGATAAACTTAACCTACCTCTCACCAGTAATCACAGATAAACTTACCTACCTCTCACCAGGTGATTACAGATAACTTACCTACCTCTCACCAGGTATCACAGATAAACTTACCTACCTCTCACCAGGTGATCACAGATAAACTTACCTACCTCTCACCAGGTAACACAGATACTTAACCTACCTCTCACCGATGGTTGATCCACAGGTAAACTTACCTACCTCTCACCAGGTATCACAGATAAACTTAACCTAACCTCTCACCAGGTGACACAGGTAAACTTACCTACCCCCTCTCACCAGGGATCACAGTAAACTTACCTACCTCTCACCAGGATCAACAGATAAACTTACCTACCTCTCACCAGGTGATCACAGATAAACTTACCTACTCTCACCAGGTGATCACAGATAAACTTACCTACCTCTCTCACCAGGTGATCACAGGTAAACTTACTACCTACTCTCACCGTGATCACGGTAAACTTACCTCCACCTACCTCTCACCAGGTATCACATTAAACTTACCTCCCTCTCACCGTATCACAGGAATAAACTTACCCTACCTCTCACCAGGTGATCACAGATAAACTTTACCTCCTCCTACCTAACTCACCAGGTGATCACGAGTAAACTTAGCCTACCTCTCACCAGGTGATCACAGATAAACTTCTACTTACCTACCTCTCGCACAGGTGATCACAGATAAACTTCCTACCTCTCACCAGGTGATCACAGAGTAAACTTACCTACCTCTCACCAGGTGATCACATAGGTAAACTTACCTACCTCTCACCAGTGATCACAGGTAACTTACCTACCTCTCACCGAGTGATCACAGATAAACTTACCTACCTCTCACCAGGGATCAAAGATAAACTTACCTACCTCTCACCAGGTGATCACAGATAACTTACCTACCTCTCACCGGTGATCACAGAGTAAACTTACCTACCCTCTCACCAGGGATCACAGATAAACTTACCTACCTCTCACCAGGTGATCACAGGTAAACTTCTACCTCCTCTCACCAGTGATCACAGATAAACTCCTACCTCTCACCAGGGATCAAGATAAACTACCTACCTCCTCACCAGGGGATCAAGATAAACTTACCTACCTCTCCCCCAAGTGATCACAGTAAACTTACCTACCTCTCACCAGGTGATCAAGATAAACTTCACCTACCTCTCACCAGGGATCACAGATAAACTTACCTACCTCTCACACAGGTGTCACAGATAAACTTACCTACCTCAAGTATCAGATACCTACTACCTCTCACCAGGGATCAAGATAAACTTACCTACCTCTCACCAGGTGATCAGCAGATAAACTTCACCTACCCTCTCACCAGGGGATCACAGATAACTTACCTACCTCTCACCAGGTGATCACATATAAACTTACCTACCTCTCACCAGGTGATCACAGATAAACTTAACCTACCTTTCACCAGGGGATCAGAGATAAACTTACCTACCTCTCACCAGGGGATCACGAGATAAACCTTATTACCTACCTCTCCACAGGTGATCACAGTAAACTTACCTACCCTCTCACCAGGTGATCACAGATCAACTTACCTACCTCTCACCAGGTGATCACCGATAAACATTACCTACCCAACTTCCTCTCTCACCAGGGATCAGAGTAAACTTACCTAATACAACCTACCCCAAAACCAAAAAGGATACATAAAACTTAACTACAACTATCACAAGGACTCACTAGTAAACTTACCCTCTAACCTACCGCACAGTAACACACTACCTTACCCCAGTGAAGATTACACAACGTTACCTCCCCATAACCTGTCTTTACCAAACACTACCTTACAACACGGTGATCAAGATAACACTTACTACCTACCAGTCACCGGTGATCACGAACAAGTAACATACAACCATCCTAACCATGTGGCAAGCCCACGAATTTTCTCCCTCAAACCATAGTACCTCCTAAAAAAACGGTCGCACACCAAATTACATACAACTAATTTATGAACACACTATCACCAAACACACCAGTTCGGGGTAATAGTCCCCCCTTCCGTCACAACTATATATCAGATGTTGCCCTCATTATCCACTTATTTTACACACGAACACCTTTTATTGGCTATGCACTGAAGACAACCAGACACTTTAGCATCTTAAGATCCACCATACACCACACCACCAAAGCTCTCTTTTTATCAAGAGAGGCAGCAAAGAAGCAGGTTTAAGACAAATAATCCTTATAATAATCTACTGCCTCACACATACGGTAATACAGTCTAACCCACTTATGCACTTTAATACTCAAAAAACTACTACTACTTACTCCAATCCACGAACTGATAATTACACTTAATACTTTTTTGTTTTGATTATTTAAGTTACAGGACACACCTCCTGAGGACCTAATTAAGTATAAACCTATATCGTATCCCACATATTAAAGTCACCTCTCACCAGGGGATCACTGAGATTAAACTTAACCTACCTGCTCACCAGGGGATCCACAGGTTAACTTACCTACCTCTCACCAGGTGATCACAGCATAACTTACCAGACCTCTCACAGCGGTGATCAGCAGATAAAATTACCTACCTTCTCACCAGGGTGACTCACAGGTAAACTTACAACTACTCTCACCAGGTGATCACAGTAAACTTACCTACCTCTCACAGTGATCACAGTAAACTTACCTACACTCTTACAGGGATCACAGTAAACTTACCTACCTCTCACCAGGTGATCACAGGTAAACTTACCTACCTCTCACAGGTGAATCACAGATAAAACTTACCTACCTCTTAACCAGGTATCAACAGTAAACTACCTACCTCTCACCAGGTGATCACAGGTAATTACCTACCCCTCTACCAGGTGATCACAGGTAACCGTTACCTACTCGTCCAAGGGGATCACAGGTACATTACCTACTCTCACAGGTGATCAGAGTACTACCTACCTTCTCACCCTAGGTGATCACAGTAACTCTAACCTCTCACCAGGGATCAAGATAAATTACCTACCTCTCACACCAGGGATCACAGTAACATAACCAAATGGATGCCTCTAATCCTACCGATGGTGATCGCTCGATAGGTTCTCCCTCAAAGCCACGATAGTATACGAAAAACTGAGGGTCGCACTCCATCAATGAGCTTATAATTTTAATCTTACGCAAATCACAAAACCACCACCTTTCGGGTAAGTGTACCCCCTGTCCAGGTGATCACAGCAACTATAATTCTTGATTGACCCTCAGTCAATTATTTGTTGCTCACAGTACACTTTGAATTGGCGGGATGCTGTAAGTAACAACCCTATTACAGTAATTACTAGCATTTCCTTTAGGATCCAGAACCATGGAAACTACCCAAAGCCTCTTCTTTTCATCAAGGATGACAGACTTAAACCAAGGGTGAACAAATTATACTTGCTATATACATCACTTACTTACTGGGCTCTCACCCATAGGTGATACATTAAAAAAACTACACTTAAAGTTAACGCGTCATTAATACTTATAGTGGGATCCACATTTAATTACTGCTCCTATAGGGTGCATAATTACCCGTCATTAATACTGTATAAGGTGACCCCATTAATTACTGCTCACTGATAGGTGATAATTACGTCATTAAACTGTATATGGGATCCACATTTTAATTACCCCTGCTCCTGATAGGTGATAATTACGTCATTAAATACTGTATATGGGATCCGAACATTTATTAACTCCCTATAACTACTGCCATCCTTATAGGTATATTACCAGTCATTATCTGTAATATGGATCCACATTGTAATTGCTATGCTCCTGATAGGTGATAATTACAGTCATAATCTGTATATGTGGATCCCATTATAATTACTACTGCCTCTGATAGGTGATAATTAACGTCATATACTGTATATGATCCACATTTAATTACTACTGCCTCCGATAGGTATAATACAGTCAATTAATACTGTTACTGGATTATCCCACATTTAAATTACTGACTACTATACTGCCTCCGATAGGTGATAATTACCCGTCATTAATACTGTCTATGGATCCACATTTAATTACTGCCTCCTGATAGGTGATAATTACGTCATTAATACTGTAATGGGATCCACATTTAATTACTGCACTCCTGATAGGTGATATTAACGTCATTACTACTGTAATGGGATCCAACATTTAATTAACTAGCACTCCTGTGCTCCTGATAGGTGATAATTACATTCATTAATACTGTATGGGATCCACATTTATTACTGCCTCCTGATAGGTGATAATTCCGTCATTAAATACTGTATATGGGTCCACATTATTACTGTACTGCCTCCCGATAGGTGATAATTACATTCATTAATACTGTATATGGATCCCCATTTAATTACTGCCTCCGATAGTGATAATTACCGTCATTAATACTGTATATGGATCCACATTTAATTACTGCCTCCTGATAGGTTGATATTACGTCATTAAACTGTATATGGGATCCACATTTAATTACTACTGCCTCCGATAGGTGATAATTACCATCATTAATACTGTATATGGGATCCACATTTAATTACTGCCCTGATAGGTGATGTATTACGTCATTATACTGTATATTGGGATCCACATTTAATTACTACCTCCTGATAGGTGATAATTACCATCATTAATACTGTATATGGGATCCACTTTATTACTGCCATCCCGATAGGTTGATAATTTACCGCATTAATACTGTATATCTGGGATCCACATTAATTACTGCCTCCGATAGGTGATAATTACCGTCATTATACTGTATATGGGATCCACATTTAATTACTGCCCTCCTGCATAGGTGATAATTCCGTCATATACTGTATATGGGATCCCACATTTAATTACTCCTCCTCTGCCTCCCTTAGGTGATAATTCCAGTCTTATACTGTATATGGGATCCACATTTAATTACTGCCTACCTGATAGGTGTAATTACGTCTTAATACTGTATAGGATCCACATTTAATTACTCGCCTCCTGATGGTGATAATTACCGTCATTAATACTGTATATGGGATCCACATTTAATTACTACTTCCTCCTGATATGTGATACTTAACCAGTCATTAAACTCTAATATGGGATCCACATTTAATTACTGCCTCCTGATAGGTGATAATTACAGTCATTAATACTGTATATGGGATCCACATTTAATTACTATACGCGGCCTCCCGATAGGTGATAATTACGTCATTTAATCTGTATATGGGATCCACATTTAATTACTGCCCCTCCTGATAGTGATAATTACCGGTCATTATACTGTATATGAGGATCCACATTATAATTACTAATTACTACGCCTCCTGATAGGTGATAATTCCAGTCATTAATACTGTATATGGGATCCACATTTAATTACTGCCTCCCGATAGTGATAATTCACAGTCATTAATACTGTATATGGGATCCACATTTAATTACTGCCTCCTGATAGGTGATAATTCCATCATTATACTGTATAGGATCCACATTTTTAATTACTGTGCCCTCCTATAGGTGATAATTACCGTCATTATACTGTATATGGGATCCACATTTAATTACTGCCTCCCGATAGGTGATATTTCCGTCATTATACTGTATATATGGGATCCACATTAATTACTTACTCCTCCGATAGGTGATAATTCCAGTCATTAATACTGTATAGGGATCCACATTTAATTCTGAACTCGCCCTCCCCGATAGGTGTAATTTCATCTTAATACTGTTACATATGGGATCCATTAATTACTTACTTACTCTGCCCTCCTGATAGGTGATAATTATATCGTCATTAATACTGTATAGGGGATCCAACATTAATTACTACTGCCTCCCGATAGGTGTATATTCCGTCATTAATACGGTTCTATGGGATCCACATTTAATTATCTGCTCCCGATAGGTGATAATTTCAATCATATACTGTATATGGATGCACATTTAATTACTGCTACTCCCGATAGCTGATCCATTTCCGTCATTATACTGTATAGGGATCCACATTTAATTACTACTGCGCCTCTCCGATAGGTGTGATAATTACCTCATTAATACTGTATATGGGATCCACATTTAATACTACTCTAGCCTCTCCGATAGGTGATAATTTCCATCATTAATACTGTATATGGGATCCACATTTATTACTGCCATCCTGATCGGTGATAATTACCGTCATTAAACTGATATGGGATCCCTTTATTACTGTCCTCCGATAGGTGATAATTCCGTCATTAATACTGTATATGGGATCCACATTTAATTAACTTTACTTGCCTCCCATAGTGATATACAGTCATTAATACTGTATATGGGATCCACTTTAAATTACTGCCTCCTGATAAGGTGATAATTCCGTCATTAATACTGTATATGGGATCCACTTTAATTACTGCCTCCCGTATAGGTGATAATTAATTACCGTCATTAATACTGTATAGGGGATCCACATTAATTACTGGCCTCCTGATAGGTGATAATTCCGTCATTATACTGTATATGGGACCACTTTAATTACTACTACTGCCTCCGATAGGTGATAATACTACCAGTCATTAATACTGTATATGGGATCCAAACATTTAATTACTGACTCCCCCTGATAGGTGATAATACCAGTCATTAATACTGTATGGGGATCCCATTTATATTACTCTGCCTCCGATAGGTGATAATTTCCGTCATTAATACTGTATATGGGATCACATTTAATTACTACCCTCCTGATAGGTGATAATTCAGTCATTAATACTGTATATGGTACCCACATTTAATTACTGCCTCCCTGATAGGTGATAATTACCGTCATTAAATACTGTTATGGGATCCATTTTAATTTTACTTGCCTCTGATAGGTGATAATTACCGTCATTAATACTGTATATGGGATCCACATTTAATTACTGCCTCCTGATAGGGTGATAATTTCCGTCATTAATACTGTATATGGGATCCACTTTAATTACTGCCTCCCGTGATGGTGATAATTATCAGTCATTAATACTGTATTGGGATCCACATTTATATTACCTCCTGATGGTGATAATTTCCTCATTAAACTGTTATGGGATCCCATTTAATTACTCTACTGCCTCCCGATAGGTGATAATTACAGTCATTAATAACTGTATATGGGATCCACATTTATTATTACCCTCCTGATAGGTGATAATGTTCCGTCATTAATACGTATATGGGATCCACATTAATTACTACCCTCCCTGATAGGTGATAATTCCGTCATTAATACTGTTATAGGGATCACATTTAATTACTCCTCCTGATAGGTGATAATTCGTCATTAATACTGTATATGGATCCACATTTTAATATACTGCTGCCTCCTGATAGGTGATAATTCCCGTCATTAATACTGTATATGGGATCCACATTTAATTACTGCCCTCCGATAGGTGATATTAACGTCATTTAATACTGTATATGGATCCCCATTTAATTATCTGCCTCCCCGATGGTTGATAATTACCTGTCATTAATACTGTATATGGGATCCACATTTAATTACCTACTACTGATATTATACTGATTCTGCAAGCATTTAATATCCTCCGAGTAGGTGATCATTACGTCATTATAGCTGTTATGGGATCCACATTTAATTACTGCCTCCCGATGGTGATAATTACGTCAATTATACTGTATATGGATTCACATTTAATTACTCTCTGCCTCCGATAGGTGATAATTACCGTCATAATACTGTATATGGGTCCACATTTAATTACTCTACTGCCTCCCGATAGGTGATAATTACCATCATTAAGCCTGTATATGGGATCCACATTTAATTACTGCCCTCCTGATAGTGATAATTCGTCATTTAATACTGTATTGGGATCCACATTTAATTACTGCCTCCTGATAGGTGATAATTACAGTCATTAATACTGTATATGGGATCCACATTTAATTACTGCCTCCCGATAGGTGATAATTACAGTCATTAATACTGTATATGGGATCCACATTTAATTACTGCCTCCGATAGGTGATAATTACAGTCATTAATAGCTGTATATTGGATCCACATTTAATTACTGCTCCCCCGATAGGTTTAAATTACCGTCATTAAACTGTATATGGGATCCACATTTAATTACTGCTCCCGATAGGTGATAATTACAGTCATTAATACTGATATGGGATCCACATTTAATTGACTTACTACTTTACTTACTGCCTCCTGATAGGTGATAATTCCACATTAATACTGTATATGGGATCCACTTTAATTACTGCCTCCTGATAGTTGATAATTTCCGTCATTAATACTGTAAATGGGATCCACTTTAATTACTCCCTCCTGATAGGTGATAATCACCAGTCATTAAACTGTATATGGGTCCACATTTAATTACTCATCCTGATAGGTGTATAATTTCGTCATATATCTGTATATGGGATCCACATTTACTTACTCGAACGCTCCTGAAGGTGATAATTCCGTCATTAATACTGTATATGGGATCCACATTTAATTTTGCCGGTGACTACTAAAAGCAAGTGAAAGTTGACAATAATTACTGCCTCCGATGGTGACAATTTCCGTCATAATACGTATATGGGATCCACATTAATTACTACCTTACTAGCCTCCCTAGGTAATAATGTCCGTCATATACTAGTATATGGATATCCACATTTAATTACTGAACGCCTCCTGATAGGTGATAATTTCCGTCATTAATACTGTATGGGATCCACATTTAATTACTGCCTCTGAATAGGTGATAATTACTTACCGTCATTAATACTAGTAATATGGGATCCAACTTTAATTTACTGCCTCCCGATATTTGATAATTCCGATCATTAATACTGTATATGGGATCCACATTTAATTACTCTGCCTCCCTATAGGTGATAATTACCGTCATTAATACTGTATATGGGATCCACATTTAATTACTGACTGGACCTCTACCTTGATAGGTGATAACTTACCGTCATTACTATACTGTATTATGGGATCCACATTTAATTACTATGCCCTCCTGATAGGTGATAATTCCGTCATTAATACTGTTATATGGGATCCACTTTTAATTACTACACATACTGATGGTGATAATTCACGTCATTAATACTGGTATATGGGATCCACATTTAATTACTCCCTACTGCCTCCGCGATAGGTGATATTACCAGTCATTAACATACTGTATATGGGATCCACAATTTAATTACTGCCGCTCCCGATATGTAAATTTCCGTCATAATACTGTACTATGGGATCCACATTTAATTACTGCCTCCCGATAGGTGAAATTTCCAGTCATTAATACTGTATATGGGATCACATTTAATTACTACTCTCCCTGATAGGTGATATATTCCGTCTATTAATACTTGTATAAGGGGATCCAATTTAATTACTCGCCTCCCTGATAGGTATATTCCGTCATTAATACTGTTAATGGGATCAATAACCCGATATGTATATCTAATGTAGCATTTGTACTGCCTCCCGATTAGGTGATATTCCAGTCATTAATACTGTTATAGGGATCCACATTTAATTACTAACTCGAGGATACTCATATACTTGGCTTGAATATGCCTCCGATAGGACATATCCGTCATTAAATCTGTATATGGACCACATTTAATATATAACTGCCTCCGTATAGGTGATATATTCCCGTACACTTAATACTGTATATGTATTATATGGATCCACATTAATTACTGCCTCCGTGGTGAATTATTCCGTCATTAATACTGTATTGGGGATCCACATTTGAATTATACCTCCTGATAGGTGATTAATCGTCATTAAGACTTATATGGGACCACAGTTAATTACTGCCCTCCTGATAGTTGATAATTTCCCGTGTCATTTATAATGTATATGGATCCACATTTAAATTACTGCTACTGATAGGACCTATTACGTTACTAACTGTACTACTGGATCTTTATTACTGACTGACCTCATAGGTGATCTATCTTATAATACTGTATTGGTCACTCTAATTAGCTGCTACTCTCGACTATGGTTGTAATATTCTACTAGACTACTATTACTTTATATCACTCTAATTACTACCTGACTAGTGATATTTACATCTATTGAATACTTATATGGGCATTTAATCGGCCTCACGTTAGGCTATCTGACTATGTACTTACTGTTACTGATCCACTTTTTACTACTCCCCTGATAGGTGATAATTACAGTGATTAATACTGTATATGGGATCCACATTTATTACTATGCCTCCCTGATAGGTAAATTACAGTCATATATACTGTTATGGGATCCACATTTAATTATTACTGCCCGATAGTGTCGATTAATTAACGGGTCATTAAACTGTATATGGGATCCCATTAATTACTCTTATCTGACTCTGCCATCGGATAGGTGATAATTCCGTCATTATACTGTATTGGGATCCACATTTTAAATTACTATACTGCCTCCGAAGGTGATCATTTCAGTCATTAATACTGTATGTGAGCCACATGTAATTACTGCCTCCCACTGAGGGTGATTAATTACCACATATTAATTATGTATAGGATCCACCAGTTTAATTACTGCTCTCCGTATAGGTGATATTTCCATATTAAATGTATATGGGCTCCCCACATTTAATTACTCTCCCGATAGTGATAATTACGTCATTAATCTGTTCTATGGGATCACATTTACATTACTGCCTCCCGGGCTGATAGGTGTGAATAATTAAAGTCCATTAATACGTATATTGGGACCACATTTAATTACGACTCCTCGATAGGTGATTAATTTCCTCATTAATACTGTTATAAGGTATCCACCACATTTATTACTGCCTCCCGATAGGTGATTAATACAGTCATTAATATGTAATTGGACTCCACATTAATTACTGCTCCACTGATAGGTGAACATTACACGTCATTAATATGTTTATGGGATCCACATTTAATTAACTACCGCCTCCTGATAGTTATAATTAACGTCAATTAATACTGTATATGGGATCCACATTTAATTACATGCCTCCCGACTAGGTGATAATTACAGTCATTAATACTGTATATGGGATCCAATGTTAATTACTTTATGCCGTCCTGATAGGTGATAATTAAGTCATTAATAACTGTATATGGGATCCACAATTTAATTACTGTACCACGCCTACCATGATAGGTGATAATTACAGTCATTAAATGTATATGGATCCACATTTAATTACTGCCTCCTGATAGGGTGATAGTTAACCTCATTAATACTGTATATGTGGGATACACACTTTAATATGCCTCCTGAAGTGATAATTAGTCATTAATACTGTATAATGCGGATCCACAATTTTAATTACTGCCTCCTGATAGGTGATAATTACGTCATTAATACTGTATATGGGATCCACATTTAATTACTCGCCTCCTGATAGGTGATAATTTCCGCATTAAATACTGTATATGGGATCCACATTTAATTACTTGCCTCATGATAGGTGATTAATTACAGCATTAATACTGTATATGTGGATCCACATTTAATTACTGCGATAGAAAACTCATTAATAATGTTATGACCCTTTCCTGATAGGTGATAATTACACGTCATTAATATGTTATATGGGCCAACCAACCCCAACACAAAATGTTTTTTTAATTGTCCTGCCTGTGATAGGTATATAATTCCGTCATT
This sequence comes from Hymenochirus boettgeri, assembly GCA_019447015.1. Classification (NCBI taxonomy): domain Eukaryota; kingdom Metazoa; phylum Chordata; class Amphibia; order Anura; family Pipidae; genus Hymenochirus; species Hymenochirus boettgeri. The sequence continues at coordinate 3,713,337 of CM033476.1, read as the reverse complement.
AATACTGTATATGGTATCCCATATTAATTACGCCTCCCCGTTATAGGTGATTAATTTCCTAGCATTAATACCTGTATAGGGGAATCCACATTTATTACTACTGCACTCACTTGTCTATAGGTGTATAATTTCCATGCATTAATAACTGTAATATGGGATCCCACATTTTATGTCGATAAGTACATCATTAATCTGGGGTCTCACATATCGCCCTCCTGATAGGTGATACTTAGTTCCTCTGAAATACTGTATATATGGGATTACCACATTTAATTACTGCCTCCGGTGATGGTGATATATTACCGTCATTAATACTTATGTTATGGGATCCATCATTTAATTTAGCCTGATAGGAAATCCTATGGGGGGGGAAAAAGAACTGAGAGAGGAGAATGGAGAAGAACTGAAGACCATGGGAGCCAGATGAATAGGAAGAGGAGGGGAGGGAGAGCGGGAAGAGAATAACGGAAGGAAAGAAAAAGAGGGCGGGGGTTTTTTTGTTTTGGGGTATTAATTACGTAAGTTTATACTGTATAGGGGATCCACAATTTAATTACTACCCTCCCGATAGGTGATATTTCCGTTCATAATAACTGTATATGGGATCCACATTAATTACTTGCCCTCCCGATAGGTGATAATTACGTCATTATACTGTATATGGGATCCACATTTAATACTGCCTTACGGATGTGATAATAACCTTCATTAAACTGTATATGGGATCCACATTTAAGTACTGACACTGATAGGTAAGAATTACTGTCATTAATACTGTATATGGGATCCAGCATTTTAAGTACTTCGGCCTCCTGACTAGGTCGATACAGTACCAGTCATTAATACTGGCTATGAGGACCACATTAAATTACTGCCTCTGATTAGTGCATACTTACCGTCATTATAAACTGTATATGGGATCCACATTAATTACTGCTCACGATAGGTGATAATTTCACATATTAATACTGTATAGATGGGATCACCTACCATTTAATTACTGCCTTCCCGCAGGTGATAATTCGTCATTAATTAACTGTATATGGGATCCACATTATTATTACGCCTCCCGAGAGGTATAATTTCCATCATTTAATACTTATATGGATCCACATTTAAATTACTGTACTATCTGCCTGAAGGTTGATAATTACGTCATTAATACTGTTATAATGGATCCACATTTAATTACTTCGCCTACCCTATAGGTGGACTATTTGTCATTTAATGTTATGGGATCACCATTTAATATACTACTTGGACTACTGCCTTGATAGTGATTAATTCCGGACATTAATACTGTATGGGATCCCAATTTAATTACTTGCCTCCACGAATAGGTGATAATTTCCGTCATTAATACTGGTATATGGGATCTCACCTTATTTTAATACTCCTGCCCCTATAGGTGTAATTTCGTCATTAATCCTGATATTGGATCCACATTTAACTTACTGCCTCCTGATACGGTGATAATTACAGTCATTAATACTGTCATAATGGATCCAACATTTATTACTAGCCTCCTGATAGGTATAATTACAACATCAAATACTGTATATTGGGATCCACATTAATTACGACCTCCACGATAGGTGATAATTACTCTGCATTATACTGTATATTAGGGATTCCACATTTAATTATCTGCCTACCCCGATAGGTGATAATTACCGGTCATGTACTCGTATATGGGAATCCACATTTAATTACTCCTGACTGCCTCTGATAGTGATTAATTTCAGTCATTAAACTTGGTATATGGGATCCCATTTAATTTACTACTCCGATAGGATTACCTTATAGTGCACCCTAATAATGCTCCGATAGTATAATTCGTCATTATACTGTATATGGGATCCACATTAATTTACTGCTCCTGATAGTGATAATTTACCCGTCATTAATTATGTATATTGGATCCACATCTAAGTAACTCTAGCTCCCGATAGGTGATCATTTCCGTCTTAATACGTATATGGGATCACACTTAACTTACTGCCTCCCTGATAGGTGGATAATTCAATTGTCCGTATTATACTGTTATTGGGATCCCCATTAAGATGTCCTAGGGTTATATTACATCTTAGATGGGACCACATGATAGCTCCTGATAGTGTAATTCCGTTCTTAATACTGATATAGGGATCCACTTTATTATGCCTCCAGCATAGGTGATAATTTACCGTCATTAATACTGTAATATGGAATCACATTTAATTTATGCCCGCCTGATAGGTGATACTTTCCGCATTAATACTGTATATGGAGATCCACATTTATATTACTGCCCCCTGATAGGTGATAATTTACAGTCATTAAACTTGTATAGAGGATCCACATTTAATTACTGCTCCTGATAGGTGATAATTACCGCATTATAATACTGTTAATGGGATCCCATTTAATTACTGCCTCCCGATAGGTTGATAATATCCGTCCGATTAAGTGACTGTATATGGGATCCCACCACGTTAAATTACTGCCTCGATAGTATAATTACATCCATTAATACTGTATATGGGGTCAATTAATTAATGCGCCTGCCCGATAGGTGATAATTACAGTCATTAATACTGTGATTATGGGATTCACCTTTAATTACGCACCCTGATAGGTGATAATTACCTCATTAATACTGTTATGGGATCCACATGTAATTACCTATCACTACTGCCTCCATAGGTGATAATATCCAGTCCTTAATACGGTATATGGGATCCACATTTAATTACTGCCCCTGATAGGTGATAAATTACAGTCATTACTACTGTGATATGGTCCACATTTAATTACTGCCTCCCGATAGTGATAATTATCCGTATCATTAATACTGTATATGGGATCCACATTTTATTACTGGCCTCCTGATAGGTGATAATTACGTCATTAAATACTTATATGGGATCCACATTTTTTAATTACTTCGCCTCCGATAGGTGATACATTACACCGTCATTAATTAGGTGTATTGGGATCCACACTTTTAATTACTGCCCCTGATAGGTGATAATTACAGTCTTATACTGTATATGGAGATCCACATTTAATTACTGCACTGCCTCCCGATAGGTGATAATTACAGTCATTAATACTTGTATATGGGATCCACATTAATTACTCCTCCCGATATGTGATAAGGTGTTCCATTAATACGTATAGGATCCACATTTATTATCTGCCCTACTGATAGGTGATATTATTACCAGTCATTAATTACTGATACTGGGATCCCACATTTAATTACTGCCAGTCCCCGATAGGGATTAATCCAGTCATGTAATATGTATTATGGATCCACAATTTAAATTACGCGCCTCCCGATAGGTGATAATTTACCTATATACTGTATAATGTGGATCCACATTTAATTACTCCTCCCGATAGGTGTTCATTACCATCATAATACTGGTATAGGGATCGACATTTATCGACTCCTACCGATAGGTGTATATTTCAGTCATTAATATGTATGGATCCACATTTAATTCTGCCTCCTGATAGGTGATAATTACCGTCATTAATCACGGATATGGATCCACATTATATTACTGCCTCCCGATAGGGATAATTAAACCGCATTAATACTGTAAAATATGGATCACCATTTATTGCACTGCCTCCTGATAGTGATAATTTCCGTCATAATACTGATATGGGATCCACATTTAATTACTAGCTCCTGATAGGTGTATATTACGTAACTTAATACTGTATATGGGATCCACCATTTAAATTACTGCCTCAGCATAGGTGATAATTAATTCAGTCATTAATACTGTATATAGGGATCCACATTTAATTACTGTATACTGCTGATAGGTTGTAATTCAGTCATTAATACTGTATAGGATCCACATTTATTCTTACTGCCTCCGATAGGTGATTAATTCGTCATTATACTGTTATTGGGATCCACATTTAATTACTGCACTCCTGATTAGGTGAATTACACGTCATTAATACTGATAATATGGGATCCACCTTAATTACTGCCATACATGCCTCGATAGGTGATAATTACCGTCATTAAACCTGTATATGGGATTCCACATTAATTACTGCTCCCGATAGTGGATAATTTCCAGTCATTAATACTGTATATGCGGATCCACATTTAATACTGCCTCCGATAGTGTGTATTACATCACTTAATACTGATATGGGATCACCATTTAATACTGCTCCTGATAGGTGATAATCTCATCATTAATACGGATTATTAGGGATCCACATTTAATTACTGCCTCCCGATAGGTTGATTAACTTTCACATCATTAATACTGTATATGGGATTCCACATTTAATACTTGCCCACTCCCTGACATAGGTGATAATTACAGTCATTAATACTGTTATATGGGATCCACATTTACTACTGCCTCCTGATAGTGATAAGTACAGTCAATTAATACTGTTAGTGCGGATCCCACATTAATTACTGCATCCTGATAGTGATAATACAGTCATTAATACTGTATATGGACCCCTATAGCCCGAAGGTGACGTCTATCTGTATTGACCATTTAATTACTAGCCTCAGATAGTGAAGTTCAGTCACTTATACTGTATAATGGGACACCTTAATTACTGCCTCCTCGATAGGTGATAATTCAGTCAGTTAACGTATATGGGTCCACATTTAATACCGCCCCTGATAGGTGATATGTACAGTCATTAATACTGTATATGGGATCCACATTTATTATATTGCCCTCCGAGGTGATAATTGATCGTCATAATACTGTATATGGGATCCCACATTTAATTCTGACCTCCCGGATAGGAGATAATTTCGTCATTAAACTGTTATGTGGATCCACTTTTATGCCTCGCTTGATAGGTGAATATTACTGTCCATTAATACTGTTATGGATCCACATTTAAACTGTTACTGCCTCCGCTAGGTGATTATTCAGTCATAATCCTGTAGCTGGGATCCACATGTAATTACTGCCTCCTGATAGGTGATAATTTCGTCATAATACTGTATATGGGATCCACATTTAATTACTGCCCTCGTAGTGATAATATCCGTCATTAATACTGTATTGGGATCCCATTTAATTACTGCCTCTCGATAGGTGTAATGTTCCTCCCATCATAATACTGTATATGGGTTCCACATTTATCTTAACGCCTCTCCGATAGGTGATAATACCGTCATTAATACCGTATATGGGATCCACAGTTACTACTTTACTGCCTCCCTGATAGGTATAATTACAGTCATATATCTGTATATGGGATCCACATTTAATTACTGCTCCCGATAGGTTGATAATTTCCGGTCATTAAACTGATTATGGGATCCACATTTATTACTTGAGCCTCCCGATAGGTGATAATTTCAGTCACTTCTACGGTAATGGGGATCCACTTTATTACTGCCTCCGATAGGTGATAATTTCCTCATTAATACTGTATATGGGATCTCACATTTCAATTACTGCCTCCTCCGATAGGTGATAATTACCGTCATTATATGTATATGGGATCCACATTACTTACTGCCTCTGCCATAGGTGATATTTCCTCCAGATCATTAATACTGTATATGGGAATCCACATTTAATTACGTACTGCCTCCTGATAGGATAGTACATTAAACTGAAGATCCATTAAGTAGACTTCCTGTAGGTTATACCCGATGATGGCATCCACATTTATTACTGAATACTACTGCTCACGAAGTGAGAATTACCAGTCATTAATACTTGTATATGGAATCCCAATATACTGCCTCCTAAGGTGATTAATTATCCAGTCATTATAATACGTTATGAGGGATCCACATTTAATATGCCTCCTGATAGGTGGATAATTCATCCTATTAACTGAATATTGGATCCACATTTAATTACTCTGCCTCCCGAAGGTGATAATTACCGTCATTAATAACGTTATGGGATCCACATTTAATTACCTGCATCCCGGATAGGTGATAATTAACGTCATTAATAACTGTATATGGGTTAGATCCACATTATATACTGCCTCCTGAGTAGGTGATAATTATCCAGTCATTAATACTCGTATAGGGATCCACAATTTAAATTACTGCCCTCCGATAGGTTGTAATTACCATCATTAATACTGTAATATGGGATCCACATTTAATACTGCCTCCCGATAGGTGATAATTACGTCATTAATACGTTATGGGATCCATTTAATCTCATGTAGTATCATTACTCTAACTTACTACTGGACCACAATTAATTATGCCTCCTGATAGGGTCGACTAATTACCAGTCATTAATACTGTAATATGGGATCCCTTATAATGTACTCATGATAGGGATAATCCATCCTTAAGTATAGGTGAATTTAATTACCCTCACTCGGTAATACATCATTAATACTGGTTATATGGGATCCAATTTAATTACGCCTCCTTGATAGGTGAAATTACATCATTAATACTGTATATGGGATCCACATTTAATTATTACCATCCTCTGCTGCTGTGTATTTAATATGATACAATGGCAGAGGAGGCATCTACTGGCGAGAGACTGGGGTGTATAATTAGAGACAGAAGCAGTTTTGCTAAAGGTAAGTATAGTGGAATTTGTGCCTGGGGGGTGGACATTCCCTTTAAATCGGTAACAGTAAAAACACAGATCGCTGTATACGACTCTAGTAGATTCACTTTCTATGGAAGGTTTAATCGTTTTATTAAATAAGTAGATTCAAATCTAACATGATTAAAAGCAACTCGATTTGCGTACAACTACGTTAACTGTATAATAGAGAGTGACTATTATAAAGCATTTTAGGCAAAAGCACTTTCACTTGCCTTTAAAGGCAACGTTGGAAAAATGAACGACTAAGATGTGCGCAACTTTTTGTATTGGGAAGGGGAATGTTGTCTCATTCCAAAGTGAAACCCTATCCTCTGCCTATACCTACCGCACATTGCCTTAAGGGGTTTCTAGTAATCTGCCTTAATGCTGATGGGAATGGGATGCTGATGGGAATGAGATGCTAATGGGAATGGGATGCTTGCTGATGGGAATGGGATGCTGATGGGAATGGGATGCTGATGGGAATGGGATGCTGATGGGAATGGGATGCTGATGGGAATGGGATGCTGATGGGAATGAGATGCTGATGGGAATGAGATGCTGATGGGAATGAGATGCTGATGGGAATGGGATGCTGATGGGAATGGGATGCTGATGGGAATGGATGCTGATGGGAATGGGATGCTGATGGGAATGAGATGCTGATGGGAATGTGAATGTGCTGATGGGAATGGGGATGCTGATGGGAATGGGAATGCTGATGGGAATGGGAAGCTGATGGGATGAGGTGCTGATGGAAGGGATGCTGATGGGAATGGGATGTTGATGGAATGGGAACTATGGGAATGAGATGCTGATGGGATGAGGATGCTGATGGGAATGAGGATGCTGATGGGAAATGAGATGCTGATGGAATGGGATGCTGATGTGAAATGAGGATGCGGATGGGAATGGGATGCTGATGGAATGAGATGCGGATGGGAATGGGATGGGTCGAGGGAGAGATGCGAATGGATGCTGATGGAATGGGATGCTTGCTGATGGGAATGGGATGCTTGCTGATGGGAATGGGATGCTGATGGGAATGGGATGCTGATGGGAATAGAGAGGGTGCTTTGCCCTGATCACCCAGTGCTGCCCTCTAGTGCCCTCTTTTCTTTGTCTCTTCTTCATCTTCCACTGATAGGCCTTCCGTGCACGTCTCCACCACCAGCCCAGCATGCGAGACGCCATCTCCTTTCCACTTGGCAACACTGCAGCTGAACGCGTGATTCTCCTATGCTACCTGGCGCCCACCCCCGCTTCTGATTTGCATTTGTAATGAAACCATATTAATGACTGTGAGTAATTATGCTAATTGCACTTTTGCTTCAGGGTCCCTCTGGGAACACAACCCAGCAGTAGAGAGGGAGGTTGGCTGGGTAAAGGGAATGTTCAGCTCTGTAATGTTAAATGGGAGCAGATTGGAACGAGTCCTCGCTCTAGCAGGGAGAGATGTAATTAAACCGGCACCTTCACTTATCACAGCAATTAAAGGAAGATTTTTTCTCGTTAATGTATAATGATCACTACGCGTTTCGCATCCTTATCTCTTTCTTTACAAAGATAACGTCACCCACCTAGAATAACTGAAACACCCGCGGGGAGATCATTATAATGATCATTATATTCAGGGCTACCCAGGCCGGGTGCACACGAAGGGATATTTCGTTCGCTACTAGCAAGCGCTCGTCCGGGACAAATGACTGTCAGTTTCGGCAATAGTGGCCACGCTGACAGTTTGTTCGACTAATCGTGCAGTCTCATAGGGAACCACGCGATCGTCCGTGATTTACCAACAGTTCTGATCGCCTGCTTGTCCGGTCTGGACGAACGGGCGACCCAAAGCAGCACAGATTTTCCCTCCCAATTGACCGATACAAGGAAGTATTGGTTGATTGGGCCGAAAAATCTGCCGGTGTGTAACCAGCCTGACTTTCCTTCATTCCCACAGTGCTGGTTGTGTGGGTAAGAGCAAAACATACAGAAAATAAGTGTCAACCCCCATGTTAACCTGATAGAACATCGGGAAGCACCCGGTTTGTGACGCACCGCCTACGCCTTAAATAGATGTACGGGGGGAGAATCAGAAAGGGAGACAGTGGAGATCCAGGATCAATGGCTTCTAATGTACCTGCAATCTCGGACTCTGCGCTCCAATGGATTATAGAGAGCTTTAAAAAAAAAAAATCAGACATCTTACATGGTAAAAGACAGGCTTATTTAAAGGGCAAGTCCAGCCCTGAAATGAAAACTTACATACAGGTAAATCACCCCCAAAACCCTAAACGGTAATAGTTTGAAATGTGAAAGGTGTAAGTCTAACCTGAAATCCAGCACAATGTCCTGTTTCCCGTTTCTGCTTCCTGGTTCTTCCAGTTAGTAACTGTCAGTTATGGATTTGACAGTTGACATCACAGCCAATGACTGAATGTTAATCCCCTGTCTGCCTCTTCTGAGCATGCCCAGGCTCAGTACAGGCTCAGTACAGGTTTCTAAATGGCTCAGTTTCCATGAGGCATCCAGGAGCATAGCAGGCATACAGTAATGAATTCATAGGACAAACTATGATATATCAACATATTATAAAGGGGCCATTCTTTCTAAAAGATGTTCTTATGAGGGTGAAGTTGCCCTTTAAACATAGACCCCTCAGACCACATGGTGAAAGCAGGCGAGTGATTTAGTTTTAGCCATTTTGGCCCCAGTCCTTGGGTGTTGGTATCTGGTGACCTTTAACTTTTACCTTCCCTGTCTGGAAACGTCCCAGAGTATATCAATGGATCAAGAGACTGGAGACCCCCAATTCCACAACCCTCCCTTGTCAGGACTCGGACTCACCGGATCCTTAATCACTTTACCCTGCGTCAGGGCCCGTAACCTGCAGTACCAGTGCCACCTGGACAATATGCCAAATGGGGTTGATGAATAAACCAACACTCACTCACTCACTGCTTTGGTGGTGCCATGTATCTGTATGAAGGGTGGTATAGAGACCCAAACCCAGATAGGTCAAGGGATCTATAGGTTCGATCATCAATTTCAGGGCTAGTTAGAATAAATGTGTTTTAGACCATATTTCTCCTTTAATAAGGCTGTTCCATGTACACTGCATTCAGAAAGCATCTGATTGGTTGTTGGAGGTTAATAACACTTTATAATAAACTTTATTACATGAGGGTCAATTCAGCTTTTCACTTCTTTGTGCTTTGAACTGTGCATTGCTCATTCTGTGATAGAGGTTTTTTTCACACTGTGCCCCCTGGTGGCAACCAGGTGTAAATGAACATCACGTTTATGGGAAGTTGAGATGACTAAATACAATTTTAATTGCTGTGTTTAAAAAATAATTCTGCTTGTATCCCGTCTGCCTCCAGCAGTTCTCACAAGGCCGAGAAATAGACAGGGGAATCCCATTTTATTGGTGATCCCGTGACTGGTGGGAATTAACTTGTCCCCAAAAAATGATAATTCGCCCCAACGGACCCACCGAAATATTGTATCAGCTGTTGGATTGGGATAAAATATTGTCCCATGTGTGCACAGCCTTTCTAGACAATCCCCAATCATTTCTTTAAAGGGTCACTAAACCGGTAGATTCATGTAATCACTGATTCCCACCTCCCTGTGAATAATAGAATGCTCAGGGAGTCGGGTTACACAGATAAACTTACCTACCTCTCACCAGGGGATCACAGATAAACTTACCTACCTCTCACCAGGTAATCCGAGATAAACTTACCTACCTCTCACCAGGTAATCACAGATAAACTTACCTACCTCTCACCAGGTGATTACAGATAAACTTACCTACCTCTCACCAGGTGATCACAGATAAACTTACCTACCTCTCACCAGGTGATCACAGATAAACTTACCTACCTCTCACCAGGTAATCACAGATAAACTTACCTACCTCTCACCAGGTGATCACAGTAAACTTACCTACCTCTCACCAGGTAATCACAGATAAACTTACCTACCTCTCACCAGTACACAGGATAAACTACCTACCTCTCACCTGGGGATCACAGGTAAACTTACCTACCTCTCACCAAGGGATCACAGGTAAACTTACCTACCTCTCACCAGGTGATCACAGATAAACTTACCTACCTCTCACCAGGTGATCACAGATAAACTTACCTACCTCTCACCAGGTGATCACAGTAAACTTACTACCTCTCTCACCGGTGATCACGGTAAACTTACCTACCTACCTCTCACCAGGTGATCACATTAAACTTACCTACCTCTCACCAGTGATCACAGAGGTAAACTTACCCTACCTCTCACCAGGTGATCACAGATAAACTTACCCTACCTCTCACCAGTGATCACGAGTAAACTTACCTACCTCTCACCAGGTGATCACAGATAAACTTACCTACCTCTCACCAGGTGATCACAGATAAACTTACCTACCTCTCACCAGGTGATCACAGGTAAACTTACCTACCTCTCACCAGGTGATCACAGGTAAACTTACCTACCTCTCACCAGGTGATCACAGGTAAACTTACCTACCTCTCCCAGTGATCACAGGTAAACTTACCTACCTCTCACCAGGTGATCAAAGTAAACTTACCTACCTCTCACCGGTGATCACAGATAACTTACCTACCTCTCACCGGTGATCACAGATAAACTTACCTACCTCTCACCAGTGGATCACAGATAAACTTACCTACCTCTCACCAGGTGATCACAGGTAAACTTCCTACCCTACCTCTCACCAGTGATCACAGATAAACTTACCTACCTCTCACCAGGGGATCAGATAAACTTACCTACCTCTCACCAGGGGATCAGAGATAAACTTACCTACCTCTCCCCTTCACCAGTGATCACAGATAAACTTACCTACCTCTCACCAGGTGATCAAGATAAACTTCCCTACCTCTCACCAGGTGATTCACAGATAAACTTACCTACCTCTCACCAGGTTCACAGATAAACTTACCTACCCTCACCAGTGGATCAGATACACTACTACCTCTCACAGGGATCAGAGATAAACTTACCTACCTCTCACCAGGTGATCAAGATAAACTTACCTACCTCTCACCAGGGGATCACAGGTAAACTTACCTACCTCTCACCAGGTGATCACATATAAACTTACCTACCTCTCACCAGGTGATCACAGATAAACTTACCTACCTCTCACCAGGGGATCAGAGATAAACTTTACCTACCTCTCACCAGGGGATCAGAGATAAACTTACTTACCTACCTCTCACCAGGGGATCACAGGTAAACTTACCTACCTCTCACCAGGTGATCACAGATCAAGCTTACCTACCTCTCACCAGGTGATCACAGATAAACTTACCTACCCCTCTCACACCAGGGATCAGAGTAAACTTACCTAAATCGAAACACCACCAAAACCTTTAAAAATCAACAACCACAATTAACTTACAACTTATCACCACACTATAACTTACCTCTAAACCTACCACTACCACATATACAATCCACAAGGTAACTTACGCTCCATAAACTCTTACCAAACAGGACTACACCTCTACAACAGGTGCAACACACCTACACTACACTACCAACTACCTTACATGACACAGAATAACCCTTACCACACACCTCACTACAAATAACCTTAACCCCCTACCAGTAGGATACACAACTACACTTAACACTACACAACACTACCATAATATCCGTAAACTTGACCGACCCCATTACACATCTACAACACACACCCTAACTACACTACCAACCACACTTATACCACCAATCCAACCTACACCCCACACAACAAACTTACTATAACCAACTCTAACCAACAGTGTGATCCTAACGTACAACCCTCAAACTATACACAACCAAACTTACCCAGCAACTTAACCCAAACCACAAACATAAACTAATCTTACAGGTACCATTGTACTTTTTTTTTTTATTTTTAAACAGGCACACGTACTGCCCGACATTAAGATAAACCCATATCGAATTTCCCATCTCTCAAGAAGATACCACCTCTCACCAGGGATCATGAGATTAAACTTACCTACCGTCACCAGGGGATCACAGTAACTTACTACCTCTCACCAGGTGATCACAGGAGAACTTACCGACCTCTCACCGGTGATCACAGATAAAATTACCTACTTCTCACCAGGTGATCACAGGTAAACTTAACTACCTTACCAGGATCACATAACTTACCTACCTCTCCGGTGATAAGGTAAACATTACCTACCCATCCTTACTAGGGATCACAGTAAACTTACCTACCTCTCACCAGGTGATCACAGGTAAATCTTACCTACCTCTCACCAGGTGAATCACACATGTAAACTTACTACCTCTTAACAGGTATCACAGTAAACTTACCTACCTCTCACCAGGTGATCACAGTAAATTACCTACCACTCTTAACCAGGTGATCACAGGTAACTACTACCTCTTGTCCAAGGGGATCACAGGTAACTTACCTACCTCTCACAGGTGATCAGATACCTTACCTACCTTCTCACCCTAGGTGATCACAGTAAACTTCCTACTCTCACAGGTGATCAGAGATAAACTTACCTACCTCTCACACCAGGGATCACAGTTAACAGTAACCAAAGGTGGATAACTCTATCCTAACCACGATGGTGGGCGACGCTCAATTCTCCTCAAAGCCAATAGTATCACGAAAAACTGAGGTCGCACTCCAAATGATTATAATTATCATTGAACCACAATACACAAACAACCACCGTTTCGGGGTGGTTAAGTGCCCTCCATTCTTCAGGCTGCATCACACAACTGATAATTCTTTGGATGTGACCCTCAGTTCCAATTATTTTTTGTTGCTCACATGTACACTTTGTGAATGCGGATGCCTGTAGTTAACAACCCTATGAAGTTTATACATTCTTTAGGGATGCCAGAGGCCATGGAAACTCCCAAACTCTTACTTTTATCAAGGATGGACAGAAGGGCAGCAAGGGTTGAGACAATTATATCTGGTATATAATACATTAATTACTGGCCTCCTGATAGGTTGATAATTAAAAAAAACCGTCATTAATACTGTATAGTGGGATCCACATTTAATTACTGCTCCTCATAGGGTGTAATTACCCGTCATTAATACTGTATATGTGGACCCCATTTAATTACTGCTCCTGATAGGTGATAATTACAGTCATTAATACTGTATATGGGATCCACATTTAATTACCTGCCTCCTGATAGGTGATAATTACGTCATTAAATACTGTATATGGGATCCACATTTAATCTACTACTGCCTCCTATAGGTGATAATTACCGTCATTATACTGTATATGGGATCCACATTTAATTACTTGCCTCCTGATAGGTGATAATTACAGTCATTAATACTGTATATGGGATCCACATTTAATTTACTGCCTCGATAGGTGATAATAACCGTCATTAATACTGTATATGGATCCACATTTAATTACTACTGCCTCCTGATAGGTGATAATTACGTCATTAATACTGTATATGGGATCCCACATTTAATTATGACTACTCTGCCCGATAGGTGATAATTACCGTCATTAATACTGTATATGGATCCACATTTAATTACTGCCTCCTGATAGGTGATAATTACGTCATTAATACTGTATATGGGATCCACATTTAATTACTCCTCCTGATGAGTGATATTAACGGTCATTAATACTGTATATGGGATCCACATTTAATTACTTGCACTACTACTGCCTCCTGATAGGTGATAATTACATTCATTAATACTGTATATGGGATCCACATTTAATTACTGCCTCCTGATAGGTGATAATTCCGTCATTAATACTGTATATGGGTCCACATTATTACTTACTGCCTCCCGATAGGTGATAATACATCATTAATACTGTATATGGGATCCCCATTTAATTACTGCCTCCGATAGGTGATAATTACACGTCATTAATCTGTATATGGATCCACATTTAATTACTGCCTCCTGATAGTTGATATTACAGTCATTAATACTGTATATGGGATCCACATTTAATTACTACTCTCGCCTCCTGATAGGTGATAATTACAGTCATTAATACTGTATATGGGATCCACATTTATTACTGCCTCTGATAGGTGATTATTCCGTCATTATACTGTATATGGGATCCACATTTAATTACTGCCTCCTGATAGGTGATAATTACCTCATTAATACTGTATATGGGATCCACATTTAATTACTGCCTCCCGATAGGTGATAATTACCGTCATTAATACTGTATATGGGATCCACATTTAATTACTGCCTCCTGATAGGTGATAATTTCCGTCATTATACTGTATATGGGATCCACATTTAATTACTACGCCCTCCTGATAGGTGATAATTAACGTCATTAATACTGTATATGGGTCCACATTTAATACTTCCCTTTACTGCCTCCCTTAGGTGATAATTTCCGTCATTATACTGTATATGGGATCCACATTTAATTACTGCCTCCTGATAGGTGTAATTACCGTCATTAATACTGTATAGGGATCCACATTTAATTACTGCCTCCGATAGGTGATAATTACCGTCATTAATACTGTATATGGGATCCACATTTAATTACTACTTCCTCCGATAGTGATACTTACCGTCTTAAACTGTAATGGGATCCACATTTAATTACTGCCTCCTGATAGGTGATAATTACAGTCATTAAATACTGTATATGGGATCCACATTTAATTACTATCGCCCACTCCCGATAGGTGATAATTACCGTCATTAATACTGTATATGGGATCCACATTTAATTACTGCCCCTCCGATAGTGATAATTTCCGTCATTAATACTGTATATGGGATCCACATTTAATTACTACCTCCTGATAGGTGATAATTTCATCATTAATACTGTATATGGGATCCACATTTAATTACTGCCTCCCGATAGGTGATAATTACAGTCATTAATACTGTATATGGGATCCACATTTAATTACTGCCTCCTGATAGGTGATAATTTCCCTCATTAATACTGTATATGGGATCCACATTTTTAATTACTTCCCTCCTGATAGGTGATAATTACCGTCATTATACTGTATATGGGGATCCACATTTAATTACTGCCTCCCGATAGGTGATTATTTACGTCATTATACTGTATATGGGATCCACATTAATTATTACTTGCCTCCTGATAGGTGATAATTCCAGTCATTAATACTGTATAGGGATCCACATTTAATTCTACTCGCCCTCCCGATAGGTGATAATTTCCATCATTAATACTGTATATGGGATCCACATTAATTACTTACTTACTCTGCCTCCTGATAGGTGATAATTACCGTCATTAATACTGTATAGGGGATCCAACATTTAATTACTTACTCTGCCTCCCGATAGGTGTATATTCCGTCATTAATACGTTTATGGGATCCACATTTAATACTGCTCCCGATAGGTGATAATTCCAATCATATACTGTATATGGATCACATTTAATTACTGCCTCCCGATAGGTGATATTTCCGTCATTATACTGTATAGGGATCCACATTTAATTACTTACGCACCTCCCGATAGGTGATAATTACCGTCATTAATACTGTATATGGGATCCACATTAATACTACTCTAGCCTCCGATAGGTGATAATTTCCAGTCATTAATACTTATATGGGATCCACATTTACTTACTGCCTCCTGATGGTGATAATTACCGTCATTAATACTGATATGGGATCCACTTTAATTACTTCCTCCTGATAGGTGATAATTACCGTCATTAATACTGTATATGGGATCCACATTTAATTACTACTGCCTCCCGATAGTGATAATACAGTCATTAATACTGTATATGGGATCCACCTTTAATTACTCCTCCTGAAAGGTATAATTACCGTCATTAATACTGTATATGGGATCCACATTTAATTACTGCCTCCCGATAGGTGATAATTTCCGTCATTAATATGTATAGGGATCACATTAATTAACTCCTCCTAGTGATAATTCCCTCATTATACGTATAGGGACCACTTTAATTACTACTACTGCCCTCCGATAGGTGATAATATACCAGTCATTAATACTGTATATGGGATCCACATTTAATTACTGCCTCCCGATAGGTGATAATACCGTCATTAATACTGTATATGGGATCCCACATTTATTACTCTGCCTCCTGATAGGTGATAATTTCCTCATTAATACTGTATATGGGATCCACATTTAATTACTACGCCTCCGATAGGTGATAATTCAGTCATTAATACTGTATATGGTCCACATTTAATTACTGCCTCCCGATAGGTGATATTACGTCATTAAATACTGTATATGGGATCCACATTTAATTACTTGCCTCCCTGATAGGTGATAATTACAGTCATTAATACTGTATATGGGATCCACATTTAATTACTGCCTCCTGATAGGTGATAATTACAGTCATTAATACTGTATATGGGATCCACATTTAATTACTGCCTCCTGATAGGTGATAATTTCAGTCATTAATACTGTATATGGGATCCACATTTAATTATTCCTCCTGATGGTGATAATTCCAGTCATTAAACTGTATATGGGATCCCTTAATTACTTACTGCCTCCGATAGGTGATAATTACGTCATTAATACTGTATATGGGATCCACATTTATTATTACTCCTCCTGATAGGTGATAATTTCCGTCATTAATACTGTATATGGGATCCACATTTAATTACTGACCCTCCTGATAGGTGATAATTAACCGTCATTAATACTGTTATAGGGATCCACATTTAATTACTGCCCTCCGATAGGTGATAATTTCGTCATTAATACTGTATATTGGATCCACATTTTATTACTATACTGCTGCCTCCGATAGGTGATAATTCCCTCATTAATACTGTATATGGGATCCACATTTAATTACTGCCTTACATGCCATCCGATAGGTGATATAACGTCATTAATACTGTATATGGATCCCCATTTATTATTACTGCCTCCCGATGGTGATATTCCGTCATTAATACTGTATATGGGATCCACATTTAATTACTTATCTCTGCCTCCCGATAGGTGATATTCCGTCATTATACTGTTATGGGATCCACATTTAATTACTGCCTCCGATGGTGATAATTACCGTCATTATACTGTATATGGATCCACATTTAATTCCTCTGCCTCCGATAGGTGATAATTACCGTCATAATACTGTATATGGGTCCACATTTAATTACTACTCTGCCTCCCGTAGGTGATAATTACAGTCATTAACCTGTATATGGGATCCACATTTAATTACTGCCTCCTGATAGGTGATAATTCCGTCATTAATACTGTATATGGGATCCACATTTAATTACTGCCTCCTGATAGGTGATAATTTCCGTCATTAATACTGTATATGGGATCCACATTTAATTACTGCCTCCGATAGGTGATAATTACCATCATTAATACTGTATATGGGATCCACATTTATTAATTACTCGCCTCCGATAGGTGATAATTACAGTCATTATACTGTATATGGGATCCACATTAATTACTGCCCCCCGATAGGTTTAATTACGTCATTAATACTGTATATGGGATCCACATTAATTACTGCCTCCCGATAGGTGATAATTCAGTCATTAATACTGATATGGGATCCACATTTAATTATATATATGCCTCCTGATAGGTGATAATTCCCATTAATACTGTATATGGGATCCACATTTAATTTACTGCCTCCTGATAGTTGATAATTTCCGTCATTAATACTGTAAATGGGATCCACTTTAATTTACTGCCCTCCTGATAGGTGATAATTACCGTCATTAATACTGTATATGGGATCCACATTTAATTACTGCCTCCTGATAGGTATAATTTCCGTCATTAATACTGTATATGGGATCCACATTTATTACTGCCCTCCTGAAGGTGATAATTTCCGTCATTAATACTGTATATGGGATCCACATTTAATTTGCGACTATGCGTGAAAGTTGAGCAATAATTACTGCCTCCCGATGGTGAATTACCGTCATTAATACTGTATATGGGATCCACATTTAATTACTCCACTGCCTCCATAGGTATAATTCCGTCATTAATACTGTATATGGATCCACATTTAATTACTGTCCCTCTGATAGGTGATAATTCCGTCATTAATACTGTATGGGATCCACATTTAATTACTGCCTCCGATAGGTGATAATTACCGTCATTAATACTGTAATATGGGATCCAACTTTATTTACTGCCTCCGATATTGATAATTACCGATCATTAATACTGTATATGGGATCCACATTTAATTACTACTGGCCTCCCTGATAGGTGATAATTACCGTCATTAATACTGTATATGGGATCCACATTTAATTACTGTGCCTCCCGATAGGTGATAATTCCGTCATTATACTGTATATGGGATCCACATTTAATTACTACGCCTCCGATAGGTGATAATTACCGTCATTAAATTACTGTATATGGGATCCACTTTTAATTACTATACATTACTGCCCCGTGGTGATAATTTCCGTCATTAATACTGTATATGGGGATCCACATTTAATTACCCCACTCCTCCGATAGGTGATAATTACCTCATTAATACTGTATATGGGATCCACAATTTAATTACTGCCTCCCGATATGTAAATTATACGTCATTAATACTGTATATGGGATCCACATTTAATTACTGCCTCCCGATAGGTGAATACTTTCCGTCATTATACTGTATATGGGATCCACATTTATTACTACTCCTCCCTGATATGTGATATATTCCCGTCATTAATACTGTATAGGGGATCCACATTTAATTACTCTAGCTCCTGATAGGTATAATTACCGTCATTAATACTGTATATGGG
Organism: Hymenochirus boettgeri; assembly: GCA_019447015.1. Lineage (NCBI taxonomy): Eukaryota > Metazoa > Chordata > Amphibia > Anura > Pipidae > Hymenochirus > Hymenochirus boettgeri. Next base: position 3,693,922 of record CM033476.1, on the reverse strand, counting down.
ATCCACATTTAATTACTGCCTCCTGATAGGTGATAATTCCAGTCATTAATACTGTATATGGGATCCACATTTAATTACTCGCCTCCTGATATGGTGATAATTTCCTCATTAATACTGTATATGGGATCCACATTAATATATAACTGCCTCCTGATAGGTGATAATTCCGTCATTAATACTGTATATGTATATGGATCCACATTTAATTACTGCCTCCGATAGGTGTAATTCCCGTCATTAATCCTGTATATGGTCCACATTAATTACTGCTCCTGATAGGTGATAATTACCGTCATTAATACTGTATATGGGATCCACATTAATTACTGCCCCCGATAGGTGATAATTACCGTCATTATACTGTATATGGGATCCACATTTAATTATCTCTTGCTACTTATGTTACTACTGTACTATATTATTACTATATCTCTGACTATATAACTATTTACTCTACTGTGTACTCTCCTATGTTAATATCTCCTATGATACTATTCTTTATACTTTACTGAACATTTAATTACTATATAATACCATATTAATACTTGACTATGCCTTTACTGATATACTGACTGATATGTACTTACTTTACTATTACTTCTTTATTTACTGTCCTCCGATAGGTGATAATTCCAGTATTAATACTGTATATGGGATCCACATTTATTACTACTCTGCCTCTGATAGGTGATATACGTCATTAATACTGTATATGGGATCCACATTAATTTACTGCCTCCTGATAGGTGATAATTAACCGTCATTAATACTGTATATGGGATCCATTTAATTACCTATTACTTATCTTGACTACTGCCTCTGATAGGTATAATTCCGTCATTAATACTGATTGGGATCCACATTTAATTACTATAGCCTCCTGATAGGTGATCATTACAGTCATTAATACTGTATATGTGATCCACATTTAATTACTGCCTCCCTGAGAGGTGATAATTACCGTCATTAATACTGTATATGGGATCCACAATTTTAATTACTGCCTCCTGATAGGTGATAATTACAGTCATTAATACTGTATATGGGATCCACATTTAATTACTGCCTCCTGATAGGTGATAATTACCGTCATTAATACTGTATATGGGATCCACATTTAATTACTGCCTCCTGATAGGTGATAATTAACGTCATTAATACTGTATATGGGATCCACATTTAATTACTGCCTCCTGATAGGTGATAATTTCCGTCATTAATACTGTATATGGGATCCACATTTAATTACTGCCTCCCGATAGGTGATAATTACAGTCATTAATACTGTATATGGGTCCACATTTAATTACTGCCTCCTGATAGGTGATATATTACCGTCATTAATACTGTATATGGGATCCCATTTAATTACTCTGCCTCCTGATAGGTGTATAATTAACCGTCATTAATACTGTATATGGGATCCACATTTAATTACTATGCCTCCCGATAAGGTGATAATTACCAGTCATTAATACTGTAATGGGATCCACATTTAATTACTCTGCCTCCTGATAGGTGATAATTACCGTCATTAATACTGTATATGGGATCCACATTTAATTACTTGCCTCCGATAGGTGATAATTACCGTCATTAATACTGTATATGGGATCCACATTTAATTACTGCCTCCTGATAGGTGATATTAACCGTCATTAATACTGTATATATGGGATCCACTTTAATTACTGCCTCCTGATAGGTGATAATTACAGTCATTAATACTGTATATGGGATCCACATTTATTACTGCCTCCTGATAGGTGATAATTACCGTCATTAATACTGTATATGGGATCCACATTTAATTACTGCCTCCTGATAGGTGATAATTACCGTCATTAATACTGTATATGGGATCCACATTTAATTACTGCCTCCTGATAGGTGATAATTACCGTCATTAATACTGTATATGGATCCACATTTAATTACTGACTGCCTCCTGATAGGTGATAATTACCGTCATTAATACGTTATATGGGACACATTTAATTCTGCCTCGTGATAGGTGATAATTCCGTCATTAATACTGTATATGGATCCACATTTAATTACTGCCTCCTATAGGTGATAATTCCAGTCATTAATACTGTATATGGGATCCACATTTAATTACTACTCACTGCCTCCGATAGGTGATAATTACCGTCATTAATACTGTATATGGGATCCACATTTAATTACTCTTGCCTCCTGATAGGTGATAATTCCCTCATAAATACTGTATATGATCCACATTTAATTACTGCCTCTGATAGGTGATAATTCCGTCATTAATACTGTATATGGGATCCACATTTAATTACTTTGCTCTCCGATAGGTGATAATTCAGTCATTAATACTGTATATGGGATCCACATTTAATTACTGCCTCCGATAGGTGATAATTTCCGTCATTAATACTGTATATGGGATCCACATTTAATTACTTGCCACTCCCGATAGGTGATAATTACCGTCATTATACTGTATATGGGATCCACATTAATTACTGCCTCCGATAGGTGATAATCCGTCATTAATTACTGTATATGGGATCCACATTTAATTACTGCCTCCGATAGGTAATAATTACATCATTAATACTGTATATGGGTCCACATTTAATATACGCCTCCTGATAGGTGATAATTCCGTCATTAATACTGTATATGGGATCCACATTTAATTACTTGCCTCCTGATAGTGATAATTCCGTCATTATAATGTATATGGGATCCACATTTAATTACTGCCTCCGATAGGTGATAATTCAGTCATTAATACTGTATATGGGATCCACATTTAATTACTGCCATTCCCTGATAGGTGATAATTACTCATTAATACTAATACTGTATATGGGATCCACATTTTATTACTGCCTCCCGATAGGTATAATTTCGTCATTAATACTGTATATGGATCCACATTTAATTACTCGCCTCCGATAGGTGATAATTACAGTCATTAATACTGTATATGGATCCACATTTAATTACTGCCTCCTGATAGGTGATAATTTCGTCATTATACTGTATATGGGATCCACATTTAATTACTGCCTCCTGATAGGTGATAATTACCGTCATTAATACTGTATATGGGATCCACATTTAATTACTGCCTCCCGATAGGTGATAATTTCCGTCATTAATACTGTATATGGGATCCACATTTAATTACTGCCTCCGATAGGTGATAATTTCCGTCATTAATACTGTATATGGGATCCACATTTATTACTGCCTCCGATAGGTGATAATTACAGTCATTAATACTGTCATATGGATCCACATTTATTACTGCCTCCGGATAGGTGATAATTCCGTCATTAATACTGTATATGGGATCCACATTTAATTACTGCTCTCCTCCGATAGGTGATAATTTCTGTCATTATACTGTATATGGGATCCACATTTAATTAACTGCTCCCTGATAGGTGATAATTACCGTCATAATGTATATGGGATCCACTTTAATTACTAGCCTCCGATAGGTGATAATTTCCTCATTAATACGTATATGGGATCCACATTTAATTACTCTACTGCCTCCTATAGGTGATAATTACGTCATTAATACTGTATATGGGATCCACATTAATTACTGCCTCCTGATAGGTGATAATTACCGTCATTAATACTGTATATGGGATCCACATTTAATTACTCTGCCTCCGATAGGTGATATTTCCGTCATTAATACTGTATATGGGATCCACATTTAATTACTGCCTCCCGATAGGTGATAATTCATTCCTAATACTGTATATGGGATCCCCATTATTATTATTACGCCTCTGATATGATTATTTCGTCATTAATACTGTATATATGGGATCCACATTTAATTACTGCCTCCTGATAGGTGATAATTATCCGTCATTAATACTGTAATATGGATCCCATTTAATTACTGCCTCCTGATAGGTGATAATTTCCGTCATTAATACTGTATATGGGATCCACATTTAATTACTGCCTCCTGATAGGTGATAATTTCCCTCATTAATACTGTATATGGGATCCACATTTAATTACTGCCTCCTGATAGGTGATAATTACCGTCATTAATACTGTATATATGGGATCCACATTTAATTACTGCCTCCCGATAGGTGATAATTACCATCATTAATACTGTATATGGGATCCACATTTAATTACTGCCTCCCGATAGGTGATAATTACAGTCATTAATACTGTATATGGGATCCACATTTAATACTGCTGCCTTCCCGATAGGTGATAATTACGTCATTAATACTGTATATGGGATCCACATTTAATTAACTGCCTCCTGATAGGTGATAATTACGTCATTAATACTGTATATGGGATCCACATTTAATTACTTTCGCCTCCCGATAGGTGATAATTACCGTCTTAATACTGTATATGGGATCCACATTTAATTACTGCCTCCTGATAGGTGATAATTACGTCATTAATACTGTATATGGATCCACATTTAATTACTGCCTCCGATAGGTGATAATTTCCTCATTAATACTGTATATGGGATCCACATTTAATTACTGCCTCCTGATAGGTGATAATTACGTCATTAAATACTGTATATGGGATCCACATTTAATTACTCTGCCTCCTGATAGGTGATATTATACCGTCATTAATACTGTATATGGGATCCACATTTAATTACTGCCTCCTGATAGGTGATAATTACAGTCATTAATACTGTATATGGGATCCACATTTAATTACTATGCCTCCGATAGGTGATAATTTCCGTCATTAATACTGTATATGGGATCCACATTTAATTACTGCCTCCTGATAGGTGATAATTCCGTCATTAATACTGTATATGGGATCCACATTTAATTACTGCCCCTCCTGATAGGTGATAATTCCGTCATTAATACTGTAATGGGATCCACATTTAATTACTCCTCCCGATAGGTGATAATTCCGTCATTAATACTGTATATGGGATCCACATTTAATTACGCCTCCCGATAGGTGATATTTACCTATTAATACTGTATATGGGATCCACATTTAATTACTGCCTCCGATAGGTGATATTACCGTCATTAATACTGTATATGGGATCCACATTTAATTACGCTCTGCCTCCGATAGGTGATAATTTCCGTCATTAATACTGTATGGGATCCACATTTAATCTGCCTCCGATAGGTGATAATTACCATCATTAATACGTATATGGGATCCACATTTAATTACTGCCTCCGATAGGTGATAATTACCGTCATTAATACTGTATATGGGATCCACATTATTATATTACTGCCTCCGATAGGTGATAATTCCGTCATTAATACTGTATATGGGATCCACATTTAATTACTGCCTCCTGATAGGTGTATAATTACCGTCATTAATACTGTATATGGGATCCCATTTAATTACTGCCTCCGATAGGTGATAATTACAGTCATTAATACTGTAATGGGATCCACATTAATTATACTTACTGCCTCCGATAGGTGATAATTACCAGTCATTAATACTGTATATGGGATCCACATTTAATTTTACGCCTCCTGATAGGTGATTAATTTCGTCATTAATACTGTATATGGGATCCACATTTAATTACTGCCTCCTGATAGGTGATAATTACCGTCATTAATACTGTATATGGGATCCACTTAATTACTATACTGCCTCCGATAGGTGATAATTACCGTCATTAATACTGTTATGGGATCCACATTTAATTACTGCCTCCCGATAGGTGATAATTTCCGTCATTAATACTGTATATGGATCCACATTTATTACTGCCTCCGATAGTGATAATTACATCATTAATACTGATATGGGATCCACATTTAATTACTGCCTCCTGATAGGTGATAATTACAGTCATTAATACTGTATATGGGATCCACATTTAATTACTGCCTCCCGATAGGTGATAATTACAGTCATTAATACTGTATATGGGATCCACATTTAATTACTGCCTCCCGATAGGTGATAATTACGTCATTAATACTGTATATGGGATCCACATTTAATCTAACTGCCTCCTGATAGGTGATAATTACGTCATTAATACTGTATATGGGATCCACATTTAATTACTGCCTCCTGATAGGTGATATTACCGTCATAATACTGTATATGGGATCCACATTTAATTACTGCCTCCCGATAGGTGATAATACCGTCATTATACTGTATATGGGATCCACATTTAATTACTGCCTCCCGATAGGTGATAATTACAGTCATTAATACTGTATATGGGACCACATAATTACTGCCTCCCGATAGGTGATAATTACAGTCATTAAACGTATATTGGGATCCACATTTAATTACTGCCCTCTGATAGGTGATAATTCGTCATTAATACTGTATTGGGATCCACATTTAATTACTGCCTCCGATAGGTGATAATTCGTCATTAATACTGTATATGGGATCCACATTTAATTACTGCCTCCTGATAGGTGTATAATTTCAGTCATTAATACTGTATATGGATCCACATTTAATACTGCCTCCTGATAGGTGAATATTACAGTCATTAATACTGTAATGGGATCCACATTTAATTACTGACTGCCTCCGATAGGTGATATTCAGTCATTAATCTGTATATGGGATCCACATTTAATTACTGCCTCCTGATAGGTGATAATTACCGTCATTAATACTGTATATGGGATCCACATTTATTACTGCCTCCCGATAGGTGATAATTCCGTCATTATACTGTATTGGGATCCACATTTAATTACTGCCTCCCGATAGGTGATAATTCCATCATAATACTGTATATGGGTCCACATTTAATTACTGCCTCCGATAGGTGATAATTCCTCATTAATACTGTATATGGGATCCCACATTTAATTACTGCCTCATGATAGGTGATAATTCCGTCATTATCTGTATATGGGATCCACATTTATACTGCCTCCGATAGGTGATAATTTCCGTCATTAATACTGTATATGGGGATCCACATTTATTACTGCCTCCCGATAGGTGATAATTCCATCACTTATTACTGTATATGGGATCCACATTTATTACTGCCTCCCGATAGGTGATAATTACCGTCATTAATACTGTATATGGGATCCACATTTAATTACTGCCTCCTGATAGGTGATAATTACCGTCATTAATACTGTATATGGGATCCACATTTAATTACTGCCTCCTGATAGGTGATAATTACCGTCATTAATACTGTATATGGATAATGGATCCCACATAATTTTACTGCCCTTCCCGATAGGTGATCATATTTACCAATCATTAATACTGTTATGGGATCCACATTTAATTACTGCCCTCCTGATTAGAGTGATAATTTACCATCATTAATCTGTATTCTGGGATCCACATTTAATTTTTTTTTAATTATTACTAATTACTGTACTCTTCCTGCCCTCCTGAAGGTTTATAATATTAAACCATCATTAATACTGTATATGGGACCCATTTAAATTTACTATTTACTAGTACTGCCGACCAATTTAATTTACTGCCTCCCGATAGTGATAATTTTCCCCCTTCATTACATACTGTTAATATTTATTTGGGAATCCACATTAATTACTCTGCCTCCTATTAGTGTGATAATTATACCGTCATTAATACTGTATATGATCCACATTTAATTACCGTACTGCCCTCACCGATAGGTGATAATTACCGTCATTAATACCTGTATATGGGATTCCACATTTAATTACTTTAACTTGCCTCCTGATAGTTGATAAGTAATAACACGTCCTTAAATTACTGTATCTGGGATCCACACCACATTTAATTACTGCTACTAAAAATTTTACTACTGCTCTATTACTACTTTATTTACTTACTTACTGTACTGCCTCCTGATAGTGAGAATTACAGAGTCATTAAATATATAATACTGTATTGGGATCCACATTTAAATAATTACCTAATTCTACTTAATATTACTACTCTACGTACTAATTCTACTGCCTCCCTGATAGGTGAATAATTTCCGCATTAAATACTGTAATATGGGAATCCCCATTTAATTACCCGCCTCCTGAGAGAGTGATAATTACAACAAGTCATTAATACTGTATATTATAGAATGGGATCCACCTTTAATTACTTACTGCCCCCTGCCCGATAGGTGATAATTACCGTCATTAATATAACTGTAATATATATATGGGTCCACACTTTAATAAAATATTACTGCCCCTCCTGATAGGTGATAATTACAGTCATTAATCACTGTTAATTATGGGATCCACCACATTTAATTACTGCCCGTCCTGATAGTTGATAATTTTCGTATTATATCTGATATCTTGGGATCCACATTTATTACTACTGCCTCCTGATAGGTGATCATTTCCCGTCATTAAAATACTGTTATATGGATCCCATTTAATTATACTGCCTCCTGCTATGTGATCATTTTCCGTCATTAATTAACTGTATATGGGATCCACATTAATATTAATAAAATTACTCTTCCTCCTGAATAGGTGATAATTAACAGTCATTACTACTGTATATATGGGAGTTCCACTTTAATTACTGCCCTCCCGATAGGTGCTAATTAAAACACCCGTCCATTAATAACTGTATATGTATGGGATTCCACCAATTTAATTACTATCTTACTTAATTACTTTACTGACTTGACTGCAATTACTGATTACTAACCCAAAACTACTCTGACTGACGTACTACTTACTTTACTTCACTTGTACTGACTGTACGACTAAATACTATTACTACTACTACTACTTACTACTCTGCTGGACTTACTACTAATTTACAAGTTCTGACTACTGACTTACTGACTTACTAAGTATAATTTACTAACACTACTACTTTCTGACTACTGTACTTCCTTACTGACTGTACTTACTGAATAAATTTACTATATAATTACTCTGAATTACTCTTACTTTGGTACTGTGACTACTACTCCATACTTACTAACTACGAACTTTTAACGTAAATTTACTTACTTACACTTTGTAAACTTGATAAATTACTACTCGTACTAACTAATTAACTACTCACTTACTAAAATTAACTACTACTTACTAATTAATAATTTACTGCTTACTGACTTTACTAATTACTTAATTACTACTTTACTGGATACGCTGGAACTACTATCCTGACTTGCATTCACTTACTTACTTTAAGTACTACTTTACTGATTTACTACTGCACTTTACATACTTTTACTTTCTTTACTACGGCTGTTACTGAATTACTTTCTTACTACTTACTTACTCCGTACTTAATTACTCTCTTACTAACTATACTATGACTTTTTACTTAACTTTTACTTACTAATTTTACTACTTACTTTACTACTACTTACTGTACTAACTCTGATAAACTGACATACTACTACTATTACTGGCTGTACTTAATTAACTCTACTTTACAAAATTTTAAATTACTTAATTAATTACTTGCACTACTTAACTACTTACTACTACTATAACTACTTACTACTTATTACTACTTACTTACTTACTACTGCTTTTAACTACTTAATTAATTACTTTTTACTTACTACTCTAACTCTTGACTGTTACTATTAACTACTACTACGGTACGGACTACTGACTTACTAACTACTAAATTTACTGACTTACTGACCCTTACTGCTAATTAATTACTTACTATAATTACTACTCTGTTACTTGTACTTACTAACGGTCTGCCTTTACTACTACTGGTCTAATTACTACTACTCTTACTGTTACTGCATACTCTCTACTTATTTTACTGACTGTACTTTTAATTACTTACTACTACTGGACTTAAATTTACTTGTACTACTTACTACTTTACTACTTACTATTAATAATTCTTACTTACTACTACTACTCTACTTTACGTAATTACTCTACCTTTCTACTAACTTTACTACTGGAACTTATTATGGTACTGCCCTTCCGGAGGAATTCCCTTGATAATTTAGAGGTGGATAATTTTTCCGTCATTAATACTGTAAAAGATATGGGAATCCCACATTTAGTACTACTGCAGGCTCCTGATAGGTTGATAATTTCTGTTCTGTCATAATACTGTATATGGGATCCACATTTATTACTACTTGGCCTCCTGATCTAGTGTCATTTCCGCGTCATTAATAATACCTGTTATGGAAGCCCCATTTTTAAATAATTACTGATTTACTTGAACTCTCGCCTCCTGATAGGTGGATAAATTTTCGTCTGTCATTTCTGTATTATGGGATCCCACATTAATTACACTTGCCCCCCTCCGATAGTGATAATTAACAGTCATTATTAATACTGTATATTTGGGATCCACATTTAATTTACTTGCCGTCCCTGAATAGGTGGTAATTACGTCATTAATACTGTATCTTGGGATCCACCATTTAAATTACTGCCGTCCTGATAGGTGATAAATTAACAGTACCATTAATATACTGTATATTGGGATCCACTTGAATACTGCACTGGCCTCCCAGATAGGTGATAATTAACAGTCATTAAATACTGTATAGTGGGATCCACATTTTATTACTTGCCCTCCTGATGGTGATAATTACAGTCATTAATAACTGTTATATGGGATCACATTTACTTACTGCCTCCTGATTTAGGTGATAATTTCTGTCATTAATACTGTATATGGAATTCACATTTAATATTACTGCCTCCCTGATAGGTTGCTCATTTAGTTTTCATTTCCGTCCTTAATAATGTATATATGGGATCCCACATTTAATTTTACTGTACTACACTACTGCCCCTCCCGATGGGGAAATAATTACCATCATTAATACTGTTATGGGATCCACATGTAATTAACTATTACTACTGCCTCCCGATAGGTGAGAATTTCCATCCTTTATTACTACGTAATAAATATGGGATCCACATATATTTTAATACTAACCCTCCCCCCCGATAGTTTATAATTACAAGTCATTAATTATACTGTATAAATGGGATGACCACAATTGTAATTAACTTACTACGACTGTACTGCCACTGCCTCCCGATAGGTGATAAGTACAGTCATTAATCTGTATAATGGGATCCACATTTATTACTACTGACTTAAAAATTACTGCCTCCTGATTAAGGTGGATAAATTTCCCTCATTAAAATACTGTATATTGGGATCCACAGTTAAGATTACCTTCACTCTTTCCTGCCTCCCTGATAGGTGATCATTTCCCCTCATTAATGCGTATATAATATGGAATGCCACATTTAATGATTACCTCCTATACTGTGATAATTTTTCGTCATTATAACTGTATAAATATTGGGGAATCCACAGTTAATTATCTACCTCTAACCCTCTCCCGATAGGTTGCTATTACCGTCATTAAAATAATTAAATACTGTAATAATTGGATCCACATTTAATTACTACTGCTGCACTATACTACTACTGACTGACTACGACCTGCCGCCTGAATAGGTGATAAATTACAGAGTCATTAATTTTATTACGTGTAATGATTGATAGTTGGATTTCCACATTTTATAAATACACTAACTGTACTGCTCACTGATAGTTGATCCATTTCCCGTCATTAATACTGTAATATGGCTACCACCATTTATTACTACTGCCACTACTTTACTTTACTTTACTGTACTCTGCCCCTCCTGAATAGTGATAATTTCTGTCATTAATACTGACTGTATATTGGGATCCACATTTAATTAATTACTACTGCCTCCCATAGGTGGATAATTCCAGTCATTAATAATATACGTATATTTGGGATCCACATTTAAGTACTTGCCTCCCTGAAAGGTGATAATTTACAGTCAATTAATTACTGTAATATGGGATCCACATTAATTACTGCCTCCCTGATAGTGATCATTTTTTTCCTGTCCATTAAAATATACTTGTATATGGATCCAAACATTAATAATACTGCATCCTGATATGTTTGATAATTACAGTTCATTAATACGGGTTATAATGATGGGATCCACATTTAATACTAACTGGTCCTCCTGATTTTAGGTGAAGAATTTTCTGTCATTATTAATACGTAATATTGGGATCCACATTTAATAACCTTTTTTACTGGTGCCTCCTGATAGGTTGATCATTTGCCTCCGTCCATAAGACTGACATATATGGGAATCCACATTATAATTCTGAATTACGTGCACTGCCCTCCCTGATAGGTGGATAATTTCTGTCATTAAATTACTGTAATATGGGATCCACAAATTTAATTACTACTACTGCCCTCCTGATAGGTTTGATCATTTTTCCCCTGTCTTAATTTTACTGTTAATATATGGGGGATCCACATTTAATTACTGACTTCACTCAACTGGCCTCCTGAAGTAGTTGCTAATTAACAGAATCATTAATACTGTATATGGGATCCACATTTCATTTACTGCTCCTGATAGGGGTGACAATTTTCTCTGTCATTAAGACTGCTAAATATGTGATCCACCTTTAATAATTACTGCCTCCCGATAGGTGATAACTTAAACGTCCATTAATTAACTGTATATGGGATTCCACCTTTAATTACTGGCCTCCGGATAGGTGAAAGCATTTTCCGTCATTAAATTAATACTGTAGAAGGGGCATCCACATTTAATTTACTGCCTACCTGAATCTGGTGATAACTCCAGGTCATTAAATCTTACTGTATAATAATCTAATGGGATCCACAATTTAATTACTTGACTCGCCTCCTGATAATGTGATAATTCATAAAAACAGTCCATTATAACTGTATCTGGGGAATCCACAAGTTTAATAGTACTTACTTGCCCTCCTGATATATTAGGTGTAATTTCCGTTTCCGTCATTAATACTGTATATTATTGGGATACACAATTAATTACTTTACTGCTGGCTCGCCGATATGGTGATAAAATCCAGTCATTAATTACTGTATATGCTGGGGATCCACATTTAATAATTACGCCTCCCGATAGTTGATAATTTCTTCTCGGTCATTGTATACTGTATTTGGGATCCCATAATTTATTACTGCCTCCTGAATAGGTGATAATTTCCATCATAAATACTGTATATATGTGATCCACAATTTAATTAACTACCTCCTGATAGGTTGATAATTACCCGGCATTAATTACTGTATATATATGGATCCACAATTTAATTACTGCCTCCCTGAATTAGGTGGGATTAATTAACAGTCATGTAAATACTGTATATATTGGGAATCACATTTAATAATTACTACCTGCCGTCACATAGGTGATAATTTTCCTTGTCATTAATAAATACTGTATAATGGGATCCCACTTTATAATTACTCTACTTACTGCCCGTTTCCGATGGTGGATTTAATTTCCATCATTATAATTTAACTGTATATGGGATCCACAGTTTAATTTACTACCTCCTGAATAGGTGATAATTAACCGTCTTAATACTGTATATTATTGGGATCCAAACATTTAATTACTGCCCCCTGATAGGTGATAATTACGTCATTAATACTGTATATTAATATGGGACCCATTTAATTACTAACACCTCCTGAATTAGGTGATATTATAACACCGTCAAATAAATTACCTGGTTTATGGAATCCAACTTTTTAATAAAGTTTATTACTACCCCTCCTGATTCCAGGTGGATAATACAGTCCATTAATACTACGTAAATTGGGATCCAACATTTAAATAATTACTTGCCTCCCGATAGGTGGATAATTACCCGTCACTCCAATAACTGTATATTGGGATCACAATTTTATTAACTTACTACTACTGGTAACTGCTTCCCTAGGTGATAATTACCGTCATTAATAACGGTAATATGGGAATCCCCCCCCCACCCCCCCCACCCCCCCCCCCCAACAATTTATCTTTAACTGACTTGCTCTCGACTGACGGCCCTCCCGATAGGTTGAATAATTTTTCTTTCCCCGTATTTATATCCTGTTATAAGGGATCCCCATTTAATTACTACTGTTCCTTTACTACTGCCTCCTGAAGGTGGAATAATTACCCAATCACATTAATATCCGGGGTATATGGGGGATCCAACATTTATATTACTGCCTCCTGAATAGGTGATAATTACAAGAGTCCATTAATATAACTGTCATATGGGATCCACATTTAATCATTACCTCTAACTCCTCGACTAATTACTACTAATTAACTTACTACTTACTTGACTTGCCGTGCCTCCTGGAATTTAGTGATAATTTTCCCGTCATTAAGATACTGTTACATATGGATCCACATTTAATTAACTACTCTGAGTGACTTACTGTCCTTTACTATTACCGTCCCTCCCGATAGGTGATAATTTTTCCGTCATTATAAATACTGTATATTTGGATCCACATTTAATACTAACCTATACTACCTCCTGATAGGGATCATTTTTTTCCCGTCATTAAATAATACTGTATATTATAGTGGGATCCACAGTATTTAATTTACCCACTGCCTCCTGAATAGGTGATAAGTTAACATGTCATTAATTACGTAGGTATTATGGATCCACATTTAATTACCTGTCTGCCTCCCGAAGGTGATATTTTTCCTTTTTCCCTTTCCGTCATTAAAAATACTGTATATATGGGATCCACAAATTTAATATTACTACTACCCCCTCCTGATAGGTGATCATTTCCTCATTAACATTACTGTATATGGTGGGATCCACATTTTTCATTACGGGCCTCCTGAGAGGTGATATTAACAGTCACTTAATACTGTATATATTATAATGAATCCACAATTAGAAATTACTACTTACTATTACTCTCCTTACTAATTGTCGTGGCCTCCTGGATTAGGTGATAATTACCGTCATAAATATAATACTGTATATATGGGATCCACTTTAATTACTTAATTCAACTACTGGCCTCCTGAATAGGTGTAATAAAAAAAACCGGCCATTTAATACTGTTATAAATTATGGGACACATTTAATTACTACTGCCTCCTGATAGGTGATAATTACAGTCATTACTACTGTTATTGGATCCACATTTAAATTACTACTGCCCTAATTACTGCCTCCCGATAGGTGATAATAAACCGTCATTAATTACTACCTGTAAATATATATGGGATCCACATTTAATTTAAAAATTACTATTACTGCCTCCTGATAGGTGTAATTTAACACAGTCATTAATTACTGTATATGGATCCACATTTAATTTACTGGCCTCCTGATAGGTTGATAATTCATGTCATTCAATTATACGTATATGGGATCCACATTTAATGACTACTGCCTCCCTGATAGGTGATCATTTTTTTCCCGTCATTATACTGTATATTTATGGGAATCCCCATTTATTTACTTATCTGCCCTCCCGTAAGAGTGAATAATTTCCATCATTAATAACTGTCTAATTTATGGGATCCACATTTAATTACTACTTTTTATTAACGTGCCTCCTGTATTGGATAGGTGATAATTTCCGTCCATTAATACACTGTAATATGGGATCCAACATTTTACAATTACTGCAATTCTACTACTTTAATTACTGCCTTCCCGATAAGGTTTATAATTCAGTCCATTAATTAATAATACTGTTTATATGGGATCCACATTACATTACTACTAACTGCCTCCTCCCGAATAGGTTGAATAATTAACCATCATTAAAAGACTGTATAATGGGAGCCACATTTAAATGACTCTGGCCTTCCTGATATGATCATTAATTTTTTTTCCGTCATTATACTGTATATGGGATCCCATTTAATTACTACTTACTGGCCTCCCGATAGGTGATAATTTCCATCATTAAAATACTGTACTATTGGATCCACATTTAAAATTACACTACTACTACTTACTTACTTTTACTTTACTACCTGTACTTACTGCCCATCCTGATAGGTTGATCATTATTTCCTTTCCGTCATTAAATATACTGTATAGGGAGCCACATTTTTTAATTTTTACTGCTCCTGATAGTGATAATTAGTAACCGTCATTAATACCTGTATATGGGATCCACATTGTAAATTTACTAACTACTGCTCCTCAGATAGGTGGAATAATTTTTTTTCCGTCATTAATACTGTAATATGGGATCCACATTTTAATTTACTGGCCCTCCTGATAGGTGATAAAATTTTCCGTCATTAATACCTGTATACTGGGATCCACAGTTTGAATGTACTCTAAACTTGCCTCCCGATATGGAATAATTTTCCGGCATTCAATGAACTGTAATATTGGAATCCACAATTTAAAATTACTCTGCCTCCTGATAGGTGATAATTTTTTTCCCCCGTCATTAAATACTGTATCAGGGATCCAACATTTAATTATTACTTACTAACTAAACTACTGCCTCTCCTGAATAGGTGATACTTATTACCATCATTAAAATAATACTGTATAATATATGGGATCCACATTTAATTATTTTACTCTGATTAGTGATTCATTTTCGTCATTAATACTGTATCATTGGGATCCACATTTTAAAATTACTAACCCCTCCTATATAAGGGGATCATTTTTCCCGTCATTATATCGCTGTTATGATGGGATCCACATTTATTACTTTATTTACTTGACTTCTTATTACTACTGGCCCTACATACTGAATTACTACTACTACTGCCCCTCCTGCTAGGTTAATAATTTCCGTCATTACGTATTATTGATGGGATCCACCTTTTATTACTACTCAATTACTACTGCCCTCCTGATAGGTGATAATTTCCTTTTTCCCCGTCATTAATTACTGTATATGGGATCCCCTTTAATTAACTGCCGTCCTGATAGGTGAAATTAATTACCCCTCATTAATACTGTATATGGGATCACCATTTATTACTGCCTTCCGCATAGGGTGATAATTTCTCTGTCATTAATAAAAACTGTATATAATATGGGATCCACAATTAATTACTTTACTACTACTCTTGCCTCCCGATAGGTGCTAATTTTTTCCTTTTCCGTCATTACTAATCTGTATCTGGATCCACATTTTAATAAAATTTAAAATTTACTGCCTTACTGATGGTGATCATTTTCCGCATTAATTTACTTGTTATATGGTGATCCACATTTCATTTTAATTTATTACCTCCTGATAGGTGGAAATCATTTTTTCCGTCATTAAATACTGTATAATGGGACCACATTAATTACAATTACTCTACCAACCCTCTGAAGGTGAAATATCATTTTCTAGTTATTTTTTTCATTTTTTTTCCGTCTTATAAATAATTTACTGTATAGGGATATCCACATTTAATTCCTGCCCTCCCGATAGGTGATAATTTTCCGCCCCCCTCATTAATATAAATACTGTAGATTGGGATCATCATTAATTCTCTGCCTCCTGATAGGTGATAATTACAGTCATTATAATTAACTGTATACTGGGATCCCCATTTAATTACTTGCTCTGCTCCCTGATAGGTTGGGATAATTTTCGTCATTAAATCGGTATCTGGATCCACATTTATTTTACTTGGGCCTCCCGATAGGTGATAATTATCCGTCATAAATTTACTGTAATTGGGATCCACATTTTTACTGCCTCCCGATTAGGTTTATATTTTTTTTTCCGGTCATTTAAAAATAATACTGTATAATATTATGGGAATCCACATTTAATTTTCCTTGCCTCCCGCTAGGTGATAATTTCTGTCCACATGAATACTGTATAATGGGATCCACATTTAATTACTCTATATTTACTGCCCACAACTACTTTAATACTCTTACTACTGCCTCCTGATAGTGATCATTGCCGTCATTTAAATATAAATACTGTATAGGGATCCACATTTTAATTTACTTACTACTGCCCTCCTGATTTAGGTGGTCATTTTTTCCGTCCTTAAATTAACTGTATAGGGATCCACATTTAAAATATTACTCTGTACTCTACTGCCTCCTGATAGTGATAATTACGTCATTTAATACGGTTTAAGGATCCACATTTAATTTACTACGGCCTAAAACTGCTCCCGTAGGTGATAATTTTCTGTCATTAATACTGTATATTATGTGGATCCACATTTAATTACGTGCCCCTCCTGCATTGTTGATAATTTTTCTGTTCTGTCATTAATACTGTTTATATATGGACCACCGTTAATTACTACAACTGACTCCTACTTGCCCTCCGGATTAGGTTTTTGTTGATCATTTTCCGTCATTAATAATACTGTTATCTTGGGATCCACCCACTTTAATTACTACGCCTCCCGATAGGGTTGATATAATTTACCCGTCAGTAATACTGTAGAATGGGATCCCACATTTTAAAAATTTACGTAATATTAAGACTGCCTCCCTGGATAGGTGAATACTTTCTGTCATTACATACTGGTTATATATGGGATCCCACATTTAATTACGGCCCTCTCTGAATAGTTGATCCATTTTCCCTCCGTCATTAATACGGTTATATATGGAGCCAAATTGAAATTTACTGCCTCCCGATATGTGATAATTTTTTCCGTCATTAAGCTGTAATATGGAATCCACATTTAATTACTATTAACTTTGCTTTTACTGGCCTTCCCGAAGGTGACTAATTATATCCGTCATTTAAAATAATACTGCTATTTTGGGGGAGTCCACATTTAAGTTACTACTTGCCCTCCGGATAGGTGTAATTTTGCTGTCACATTAATACTGGGGGGAGGGGGTAATATAGTTATATGGGATCCACATTTTAACTTACTACCTTCTCTCGATAGGTGATCATTTCGTCATATAATTACTGTATATATGGGGGATCACACATTTAATTACTGTACTATGCCTCCTGATTAGGTTATAATTTACCGTCATTAATATTGATATTGGGATCCCACATTTAATTATGCCTCCGAGAGGTGATAATTTTCCGTCTTAATACTGATGGATCAATTTATCGCTCGATGGATATGACCATGACAATGGTAATTAATATGTTCCGATAGTTTTTTCAAAGACTGTATGGATCCAAATTTATCGCCTCCCGATAGGTGATATTTACCGTCATTAATACTGTATATGGATCCACATTTATAATACTGCCTCCTGATAGGTGATTCAATTTCGTCATTAATAACTGTATAATGGGGATCCACATTTTAATACTCTCCGATAGGTGATCAATTTACCGATCATTAATTACTGTATATGGGATCCACATTTAATTACCTGCACCTACTAATAGCCAGATTTACGCTGCTGATCTATAATTTCCGTCCTCAAACTGTATATTATTATGGGATCCACGATATTAATATTACTACTAGCTTACTTCCTTCGATATAGGTGATAATTTCCCTCATTAATAACTGTATATGGGATCCCACATTTAATTAATGCCTCCTGATAGGTGGATAATACAGTCATTAAATTCTGATATGGGATCCACAGTTTAATTACTGACCCTCCTGATAGGTGGATATTTTTCCGTCATTTAAAATGTAATATGGGATCCACATATTATTACCATCCCTGATAGGTGAAATTTCAACCGTCATTAATATGTATAGTGGGTTCCACATTTAATTGACTGCCTCCCTGATAGGTGATAATTTCCGTCATTAAATAGTATATGGGAGGTCCACAATTTAATTACTCGCTTCCGTGATGGTGATTAATTTCTTCCTCATAATACTTGTATATGGGATCCACAATTTAATTACTACACTATGACTGACTGATACGGTCCGATAGTTATACCTCATTAATACTGTATATTTGGGAATCCACATTTTATATTACTTGCCTCCGCGTAGGTGATCATATTCGTCATTAAATACTTGATATGGGTACAATTTAATTACTACTGCCTCCGATAGGTGGAATAAAATTACATTCATTATACTGTATATGGATCCACATTTAATTACTGACTACACTGCCGTCCGATAGGTATAATTTAACTATCATTAATAATACTGCTATATGGGATCCACATTTTAATTACGTTGCCTCCTGCTAGGTGGATAATTTCTCGTCATCTTAATCACTGTACTATGCGGATCCAATTTAAATTACTACTGCCTCCCGAATAGGTGTATTACTCATATAAATACTGTAATATTGGGAATACCCACATTTAATTTACTGTGGTACCTCACCGCTAGGTGATAATTACCGCCATTAATACTGTATATTGGATGCCACGATTTAAAAGTACCCACTGAACCTCTCTCCGATAGGTGATAATTTCTCATTAAAATGTAAAATACATTAAGTATGCCGATAGTGGCATCATTCGTGTAATTAATACTTGACTTTACTGGGATCCATTTCTACTGGCCTCCACCCGATAGGTGGATAATTAACCGATGCACTTAAAATACTGTAATATGATGGAAGCCAATTTAATACTGCTCCCGATAGGTGATAATTCCCATCATTAATTATACTGTAATGGGATCCAATTTTTCCTATGGTATTCATGTAAAATGTATATGGGATCAATTTTAATTCCTGCTCCGATAGTTGATAATTTCCGTCATTAATAACTGTTAATATGGGATCCATAATTATCAACTTAACTGCCTCTACTACAGATATCGCGACGTGATTAATCTCTTAACTATGGTATTACTCTTTAATTACTGCCTCCGTATGTGATATTTCCTCGTCATTAATACAAAAAAAATGTATATGGGATCCACATTTATTACTAATACTGCCTCCCTGAATAGGTGATATTTCCCCGTCATTACATACTGTATATGGATCCACATTAATTACTCACTCCGATTATGGATGAATTAATGTTCGGTCATTAATACTTGTATATGGGATCCACATATAAATTCTACTTGCTCTCCGGATTAGGTGATAATTACAGTCATTAATACTGTATTATTAATGGATCCACACAGTTAATAATGCTCATGATATATACATTCCTATAATAATGTGTTGGATCACATTAATTATGCCAGTCATGTAGGATAACGTCAAATGAATACTGTATATAGATCCAATTAGTGGATGCCCTATGTGATAATTTAATCATCTAATTACTGGCTAGCTTAACTTACTGCCTCCTGATGTGATATATATTCCACAGTCATAACTGTATTGGGTCCACATTTATATTATTTACTATACAGTACTATACTTACTTACACTGTCGATAGGTGAAATTGACCGTCATTTAATAGCTGTATTGGATCCCATTTTAATTACTGCCTCGATAGGTGATAATTTCCTCATTAATACTGTACTATGGGATTCCACATTTAATTACTGCCTCACCGATGGTGAAATTTCCGTCATTAATTACTGTATATGGGATCCACATTAAGCTTAGTCTGATTGGGAAGTCTGCGACTAATTCCCACTTAAGTGGATATGGTATAATGATACAACATTAACAGTGTGACAATATTCAGGTATATGAGCACATTCTATTAATGTACTGCTGCACAGTGGTGTACATATTATCCAGTAATACCGTATTATGGTTAATACAGTGTTACATTTACGCTCTAAGTGTGATAATACAGTATTAATCGTATATGGATCACAATTTGAAGTGTACGTTAGCTTTCACATGTACAGATTATGGATATGTACGTGCATAACAGGTAAACGTATTATGGATACTATACATTGTAATACAATATGCTTACCGTGTGGGTATATTATCGGTCATTATACGTATATGGATCCGATACTACTGCTACACCGAGGAGTAATACATATTAGTATGTAATTGGGTACAATATTAAGTATACAATGTCGAGATATGGTATTAACAGTGTTACGCATTCAAGTAATACGTCTATGGGATTACCGGTTACATTATTACGGGTGCTCCGATTATGGTATAACAAGTCGGTGAAAATACTGTTACAGGATACATTAATTATGTGCTATAAGGTATAATCAGTCATTATTACTGTGTGTTGAAACTTATTATGCCCGAAGGTATATTAACGTGTTACTTAATGATCTTTTATATGCTCAAGGTGTATCAGTTATTAAGATTGGTTTTGGATCCACAGTTAATTATGTCCCATAGGGTAATCCGTCATTAATTGTATGGTCCATTATACGCCCGATCAGTGTGATTACAATTTCCATTAATACTTATAGGGATACACATGTAATTAACTCTTAGGGTATTTGTCATGACATACTATATGGTGATCCACATTAATTACTCTCCCAGGGTGTAATTCAGTATAATACTGGTATAAGTGGGTCACATTATATTACACCTCCTATAGGTGATCAGTACTAGTATTACAGTATGTATCATGATTACAGAGTTTAATAGACTGTATTGAGTAATTACTATTACTGTAATGGGTACTTTATCTATGCCTCATAGTATATACCAGTATAATAACGTAGATGGGTATAAAATGTAATTACTGGAATAGGTAAATAGTCATTAATACTGTTAGGGGTACATCAATTACTGTCCAAGGATTCCGATCGGTGGATCCACAGGACTGTTAGGAAAATGTGGTGATTCAGAAATTCCTCGTGTACATATACATTCAGGGTAATATTACCGGATAGTTTATGTATTACAGGTATACATAGTACAGGGTATACAGTATTTATGGTATATATTCGTGTTACCGTATTATTGATGGTATTACAGTTGTGTACAGTATATGTTATGTTTTAACAAATTCAGTTTAACATATTATTGTATTGCAGTGTGTACAGTATTCTGTATAATGTGTTATAACGGGTGTCTCAGTATGTACATGGAATTGACAGGGTGGTATGGTATACATATGAAACATACAGTAGTTTGGTATGCTGTACTACAATTACAGGGTCGTATGATGCATGACATTAACAGGTGGGGGGGGGGGGATAACGGTATTAAATGGATACGGGGGGGGGGGGGGGGGTATTCGGATGGTTTACGGGTACATTGGTCACGAGATTGGACGGGGGGGGGGGGGAGGTGGGGGAATACGGGGGGGGGGAGATAGTATACGGGGGGGGGGTGAATGGGGATGGTTGGGGGGGGGGGGGAGCGGGGGGGGGGTGGGGGGGGGCGGGGTGCGGGGGGGGGGGGGGGGGGGGGGGTGGGGGGGGGGGGGGGGGGGGGGGGGGGGGGTGGGGTGGGGGGGGGGGATGGGGAGGGGGGGGGGGGGGGTATTTGTTATGGATTTTTGTTAATATTATTTGCAGTATTATGTTTAGTTTCGATATATCGTGTCATATTATGGTTTTACATGTGTACTTTCATGGGTATACAGTATTATGGTATTTACCCAGTGTAATATAGGGTACAAGTTGTGGATTACAGGGTGTAACAAGTATTATTGAGTTAATACAATATTACAAAGGGTTAACATGTATTATGGTATTACAGTGTGTACTATTACGTAATATATGTACAGTTTAAGTTACAGGTACAGTATGATTACAGTGACAATATTAAGGGTTACAGTATTCTGGTATTACAGTGTGTACAAATCAGTACAGATTATGTATACAGTGTGACATAATTACAGGGTGTTGACAGTCTATGTTATTCAGTGTGTACAATATTAACACAGGTATACAGTATTATGGTATTTACAGTGTGTACACGATATACCAAGTTTACAGTATTATGGTATTAGGACAGATGAGTGTGTACAGTATTCAGGGGTGTATATGTATACAGTAGGGGGGTACAATATTACAGGGTAACTGTACACTATTACGGTGTTACACAAAGGTATTGAAGTGTACAATTTACAGGCTGGGTTAGAGTATTGAAGGTATTTACAGTATGTCAACATTACAGATTGGATAAATATGGTTACAATTACATCTACAGTGTGTATACAGTTTATGGATGAAGTGGACAATTGCATCTAGTAGTACAATATTATTTCATGGGTGTTTACAGTACTTATTGGTATTACAGTGTGTACATATCATGATTAAATCGAAGTGACAATATCAGTATACATATTAGATTAGGCAGTAGTATGGTACGTGTGTACAATTATTACAGGTGTAATATGGTATTACAGTTCTAGTTATAGTATTACAGTTGTACAATTATTGTATCAGTGTGTCATTAGGTAAGTGACATATTCAGTGGTACATTTCAGTTTATACGTGTACATATTACCAGTGTTACAGTATTATGGTATTACAGTGTGTACAATATTACAGGGTATATCCAGTAATGTATACGGTACATATACAGGGTTTACAGTATTTAGGACGTTGTGTAGTTACTGGTGTATACATAGTAACAGGGTTTGTTACAGTATTATGGTATTAACAGTTGTGTTACAGTATTATGGTATTAGTAACAAATATAACAGGGTGTACGTTATTATGGTATTACCGTGTGTACAGTAATTATGGTATTACGAACTTGATTATAAGGAGTTTACAGTATTATAGGTATTACAGTGTAGTCATATAGCATATTGACAAGCATATTGATTACAGTAGGTATACCATATTATGGTATTACGTGTGTTAAATATTACAGGGTGTACAGTATAGATACGTGTTGTGGTACAATTTTAAAGACGTATTACAGGTGTATACAGTATTTATGGTATTACAGTAGTACGTATTTCATACTGTAGTGGTAAACTATTATGTATGTGTAACCAGTATTAAGTGTGACTTATTATGCATTCAGTGTACACTATAAGATTGTATAAGAGTATGATTACAGTATGTACAATTGTAAGGTGGTTCAGTGGTAAACAGTATTATGGTATACGTGTCCTTTTACAGGGTACAGATATTATTACAGTGTGTCCATTATTACGGGTATAATATATTTATTACAGTGTGTACTTAATTACAGGGTGACAAGTATTATGGGTAACAGGGTTGTACAATATTACATGGTGTAACAGTATTTGGTATTACAGTGTTACAATCTTAACAGGGACTAACAGTAATTATGGTATTACAGTGTGTTACAGTATTAGGGTATATCAGTATTAGTATAACAGTGTGTACCAGTAATATGGTTTAATGTGTATTAAATTACAGATACGTATGGTTGCGTGTACAGTAGATTATCGGGTATACAATATTACAGGGTGTACCAGTTAATTATGGTATTACAAGTTGTTTGTACAGTCTTATGGTAATACTGTATAATATAACAGAGTTGTACAGTATATGGTATATAGTGTATTACAGATTTATGTACAATATGTACAGATAGGTATACAGTAGTACCATATTATCGGTATTACGTGTGTACAATATTACACCGTGTGTCAGTATTATCAGTAAAGATGATAAAGTTTACAATTACAGGGTTGACAGTATTATGGTATTACAGTAGTACCAGTTAGTAAACTGTTTACTATGGGATACAGTATTAATGGATAACAGGTGTGTGGACAGTATTAATAACAGATTACAGTATGATTGTATTACAAGTGTGTACACTTTAACAGTGTGTCAATAGATTAGTGTGACAAGGATTTGGATACAGTAGTGTTACAACTATTAACAAGGGGTATACAGTATATTATGGGGTCTTACAGTGTGTACAATTAAGGTGTGTACAGATTAATGGTATAACGTGGTGTACCAGTATTACAGGGTATGACAGTATTATGGTATTACAGTGTGTAAGTACTATGTATAGTTACGGCGGTTACAGTATTATGGTATTACAGTGGGTATTACAGTGACAGTATTATGGTACATATTAACAATATATTACAGGTGTTACGATTAGGGTATTACCCAGTGTGTACGTATTGTAACAATATTACAGAGGTGTATCGTATCAGTTACAGTTTGTGTAACTCCAAGTGGAACAGTAGTAATATTATGGTATAAACAGTGTGTACAATATTACAGTACTAATGGATTACAGCAAAAACAGGTGTAGCAGTAATGGTTTATCACAGGTTCAAACAGGTATCAGTATTATGGTATCGGGTCGTACAGTATAGTGTCAGTATTTAGCATTACAGAGACAAAATTGGGTAAGAGTGGTATTACATATTACAATACGTTCAATAGTAACAGTGTCATTCAGGCAGAATAACAGTGTACATGACAGATACATCTGTTATTATTACAGGGACATAACAGGTTAGATAGTATTAGTGTACAATATTCAGTACATTTCTATACCGTAGACAAAGAACAGTAGTATCGGGTACATATCAGTGGTTCAGTATATGTATCAGGTGTATACAGTATTAGGGTATTACAGTGTGTACAATATATCAGTGTGTACGTTATCAGTTATTACGTGTGTAATTACAGGTAAGTTTAGTATATAGGTACACTATTACAGGGTATAAGATGTTACAGTGTGTAAATTTAAGGATCGTGTTTACAGTGTGTACAGTATTACAGGGTGTACAAAGTCACAGATCTAGTCACAAACAAGCTTTTTTAATTGGACTTGTGTAAGGAGAGCTATAGTATGTACAAAGATGAAAAAGTATTGGGGAGGGAAAAGTATAGTTTTGATTACTTTGTACCAATAATAATTTCATGATGGACCTAGTCTTTGGATCTTCACTGATAACAAATATTAGGGTACATTTTATGTGTATTATTTCATGGTTCAGTGATGTTGAACTAGAAATCACTGGGGGGCCAGCCCAGCAGAATATGATGGGGCCCCATCCGTGTTTTGTTATCCACACCGGTGGTTTTTCGGGAGGGTTTTATCTTGCTCATAGGAAACCACTGTGTGATAAAACATAATATAGGATAAAATGATGGGCCCCCTTGGCTCCTGGCTGGGCCCCCTGCGGGTTGCCACCCATGCTCCCCGCTATTAAGTTAAGGGCCCCTGGTTCATTCATGGTTTCGATTCATGGTACTTTAGGGTTCATTCATGGTACTTATTGGTTCCCATTCATGGGTACAGTCATGGTAATTCCATGGTAAAATTCATGGACGCATTTATTTAGGTTACATTCTTCACGGGTACATGTTAATGGTTCATTCATATGGTACAGTTCATGGTACATTTAGTCATTCTGGTTCATTCATGTTAGGGTTCAATAGGTACAGTCAATGGTACATTTAATGGTTTCATGTTCATGGTCCATTTATGGTTGTCAATTCATGGTACAGTCATGGTACATTTATGGTTCATTCATGGTACATTTATGGTTAATTCATGGTAAATTCATGGTACATTTTATGGTTAATTCAGGTACATTTATGGTTCATTCATGGTACAGTCATGGTACATTTATGGTTCATTCATGGTATAGTCATGGTACATTTATGGTACATTCATGATAAATTCATGGTACATTTATGGTTAATTCATGGTAAATTCAGGTACATTTTATGGTTCATTCATGGTACATTTATGGTTCATTCCATGGTCATGCATTTGGTACCTCTGTAATTGGTTATCAATGTCAGTGGTTCAGTCAGTCAGTGCATGTACACATTTATGGTACATTTAGTAATTCATGTTATTCAGTAATTCAATGGTAAAATCTGGTTACAGTTATGGTATCAGTCATGTACATTTATGTAATAAATTTATGTTAATTCATTGGTATCATTATGGTATAAGTTCATGGTACATCCATGTGTAAACACATTTATGGTTCATTCAATGTACATTTAATGGTTCATTCCTGGTAAATCCATGGTACATTTATGGTATTCATTGTTAAATTCATGGGAATTTATGGTTCATTCATGGTACACTTATGGTATCTTCATGGTCAGTCCATGGTACATTATATGGTACATTCATGAATTCATGGTAACTTTATGGTATTACATATAATTCATGGGAATATGGTACTCATGGTTACATTTGTCATTATGGCATTTATTAATTCATGGAATCATGGTACAATTTTATGGTTCATTCGGA
The DNA here is from genome assembly GCA_019447015.1 of Hymenochirus boettgeri. Taxonomy (NCBI): domain Eukaryota; kingdom Metazoa; phylum Chordata; class Amphibia; order Anura; family Pipidae; genus Hymenochirus; species Hymenochirus boettgeri. Next base: position 3,666,162 of record CM033476.1, on the reverse strand, counting down.
TTCATGGTACATTTATGGTTTATGTACATTTGGTCATTCATGGTAACAGTCCATGGTTACATTTAGGTTAATTCATGGTAAATTCATGGTATCATTTGATGGTTAAATTCATGGTAAATTACATGGTTACATTTTATGGTTTCATTCATGTAGGTACGTCCCATGTACATTATGGGTACAATTCATGGGTTAAATTCATGGTACATTTATGGTAATATCATTGGTAAATTCCATGGTACATTTCTATGGTTCTTCATGATACTTTAGGTACATTATGGTCATTTTATGGTATCCATTAATGGTACAGTCAGGTACATTAATGGGTAATTCATGGTACATTTATGGTAATTCATGGTAACATTTTGGGTTTATTCATGGTAAATGGTATGGTACATTATGGGTACAGTATCATGGTACATTATGGTAATCATATGGTTAAATTATGGTACATATTTATTCATGGTAATTCATGGTAATTCATGTACAGTCCATGGGGAACATTTATGGTTCATTCCCATTTACATTACTATGGTTAATTTCATGGATAATTCATGGTACATTGTATGGTTAATCCATGGAAATTAATGGTACATTTATGGTTCATTCATGGACTTTATGTTATTTTCCATGGTACCAGTCACGGTACATTTATTTGGTTATTCATGGTAAATTAATGGTACATTTATTGGGTAATTCATGGTAAATTGCATGGTACATTTAATGGTTCATTCTGGTACAGTCTATGTTACTTTATTGAATGGAACATCACCTGGTAACTTCATGGTGAACATTTATGGTCATCTTATGGTAAATTCATGGTAACTTTATGGTTCATTCCCGGTACAGCTCATGGTACCATTTGTGTTATTCATGGTGAATATATGGTTCATTCATGGGTACAGTCCATGGTAACCAATTTATGGTATTCACATGGTAACATTCATGGTGTATATATGGTACAGTCATGGTACCATTTATGGTGTAAATTCATGGTAAACATGGTACATTTTGGGTACATTCTGGTAATTTCATGGTACATTTATGGTTTCATTCAGGTACTACAGTCATGGGTACTTTATGGTTAATTCATGGTAAATTCCATGGTTTATCATGTGGTACAGTCATGGTACATTTATGGTTAATTCATGGTAAATTCAATGGTTACTTTATGGTTCTATCATGGTAAATTGCATGTACATTAGGTTCATATCAGGGTACAGTATGGTACAAATTTATTTATGGAACATTCCATGGTAAATTATTCATGGTACATTTATGGTACATTCATGGTACAAATTCATGTACCTTTAATGGTTTCATTCACGGTAGGTTGCTATGTTTATAAAATTTGTTTTTTATAGCTGCAGAGATGACTGTTTCTATCAAAAATTATTCTCTACAAAACCAAATATACTAACCACACCCGGCCCCTCTTCGCTATCTAATGTAAAGTTCCCATTCCCACAAGTAAGTAAGGTTAGTAAGTGTTTCGGTAAAGTAAGTAATATGTGAAAGAAGTAGGGTTAGGAGGGGGGTCCTTAATAATTGGGTGGACTTGCCCTTTAAAAAACTAAAACAACAAAAACGATTGAGTGGCATTGGGAATCCACCCTCATGTGGCCATTCATTGCACCAATCCAGGCAATAATTCGATTTGCAAATCACACATGTTCCATCACGTGAGAGGTTTGGCTGCTGGATCACAGACGTTTTGCCCTGTTACTTTTGGGGATGAATGTGATTTGTATCGGGAAGCCAGTTCCCAGAACTGTATGCACAAATAAGACTCCGGAAGGGGCTGTAGGGACCTGATTAGATGTTCAATGAAGCAGGTTTTGGTCTCTTATTCACTTAAGGTTTTTTCTGTCCATTCGGTATTTGAGATCTGGGGGTAGATAAGCAGCAGGTTAATATATATTTGATGTACTTGGTCTTGATTTATTGAACCTTTCCTCCGTATAGACCATAAATCATTAAAAAAAGAAAAATCAATGAAACCTCCGTCTGTATGAATAACCTATCTGACCGACTGCCTGATGCTTCTGGGTTTCCATATTTCACAAGAGATTGTCAACCAAGATAAATTGATTTACAGCAGACAACAAAGCACTCGATTTTCTCTCAATCTTGTTTACTGTAACTGGTATAACAGACATTATGGGTAGGGTATAAAGGTTGGACTAGAGGACGATGTCTTTAACGAACTCAATACTAATTGTTACTAATATGTACTGTTTACAGACTTATGGGTAGGGGTATAAGATTGGACTACGATGGAATGTAATGCTCTTTATTATTAACCTCCAATACTATGTTACTTATAACCTGTTATACAGACATTAGGGTATGAGGGTATAAAAGGTTGACTAGATGGGCGTATGTCTTTATATATACAACCTCCAATACTCATTTACTATGTGAACTGTTCATAACAGACTTATGGGGTAGGTAATAAAAGGTTGGACTAGATGTGACGTTATGTCCTTTATTAATAACAACCTCCAATACTATGTTTACTATCGAACGTTATACAGAATTATGGGTAGGGTATCTAAAGGTTGGACTAGATGACGTATTCTTTAAATACACCTCCAATACTCTGTTATACTATGTAACGTTATAACAGAATATTTGGGGTAGGTCATAAAAGGTTTGGACTAGATGGACGTTGTCTTTATACAACCCTCCATACTATTTACTAAATGGACGTTTTATACATGACATGTATGGGTAGGGTATAAAAGGTTGGGACAGTATGGACGTAGTCTTTATACAACCTCCAAACGATGTTTTTCTATGTTAACTGTTATACAGACAGTTATTGGGTAGGAGTATAAAAGGTTGGACTAGATGCGCGTTATGTCTTTATACAACCTCTCAAATACTATGTGACTATGTGACTGTTATACAACATTATGGGTATAGGGTATAAACGGTTGGATAGTTAGGATGGACGTACGTCTTTTATTAACAACCCTCCAATATATGTTCACTATGTAACATGTTATACAGACATTATGGGTAGGTATAAAAAGGTTGAGACTATATGGAACGTATGCTTTATAATAACAACCGCCATACTATGTTTACTATGTAACTGTTATACAGACATTTATGGGTAGGTAATAAAGGGTGGAACGTGATGGGAACGTTATGTCTTTATAAACCTCCAATACTATGTATACATGTAACTGTTATCACCAGACCTTATGGGTAGTGGTATAAGGTGGACTAGATGGACTTTGTGTCTTTATAATCAACTCCAATACTATGGTTTCCTATGTACTGTTTACCAGACATGACTTGGGTAAGGGTAGAAGGTTGGACTAGTGGACTTGTGTCTTATACAACCTCAATACTTATGTTACTATGTAACTGTTATACAGAACATATGGGTCAGGGTACTAAAAGGTGGGTTTTAAATGGATGGTTGTCTTTCATAACAAACCTCCATACATATGTTTACCGTAATGAAACGGTTTATACAGGACATATTATGGGAGGGTATAAAGGTTGGTTAGAGGATGTATGTCTTTAAAAACAACTTCCAATACTAATGTTTAACTATGTAACTGTTATACCAGACATTATGGGTAGGGATAAAGGTTGGTACTAGATTTGGAATTGTGTTTATACAAACCTCCAATACTATGTTACTTATGTAACTTTATACCAGACATATTAGGTAGGGTTATAAAGGTTGGACTAGAGACTAATGTCTCTTATACAAACCCTCCCAATACTATTTACTAATTGAAACTGTATATCAGGACCAGTATGGGTGTATATGTAAAAAGGTTGGACTAGATGGACGTCTGTCTTTTATACAAAACCTCCAATAATATGTTATGTTGTATTCTGTTATACACAGACATTATGGGTTAGGATATTATAAGTTGGACTAGATGGAACGTTTATTTGTCTTTATACAACCCCCAATACTATGTTACTGATGTAACTGTTATACAGAGACACTATTGGGTAGGGTATATAAAAGGTTGGACTAGATTGGACGTATATCTTTATTATCAAAAACCCTCCAATATCTATGTTTACTGTGTGTAAACTGTTAAATAACAGACATTTAATGGGTAGGTATGGTACTAAAGGTGGACTAGATGGATGAAATGTCTTATAAACATCCAATACATGGTTACGATGTAACTGTTATACCAGACACTTATGGGTAGGTATAAGGTATGGACTAGGTGAGGTATGTCTTTAATATGATCAACTCTCCAATACTGATGTACTGTAACTGTATACAGACATTTGGGTGGGGTATAATGGTTGGACTAGGATGGAGATGTTGGTTGAACTAGATGGACGTTGTCTTTATATAACCTCCAATACCTAGTTATCTATGTAACGTGGTTAACAGACATTACTGGGTAAGGGTTATAAAGGTGGACTAGATGGACGTATGTCTGTTATACAACCTCCAATACTATGTTATATGTAACTGTAATACAGACATTTATGGTAGGGTATAAAGGTTGGACTAGATGGACGTATGTCTTTATAAACAACCCCATACTATGTTATATGTAACTGGTTGATAACAGACTTATTGGGGTAGGGTTAAAGGCTTGGACCTAGTGGACGTATGTTCTTTAAATACACCTCCAATTACTATTGTACTAGTAAATACTGTTATACAGACCATTATGGGTTTTAGGGTATAAAGGTTGGACTAGATGGACCGTGCTTTGCTTGATACAACCGCCAATACTATGTTCTATGTAACTGTTAATACACAGACATTATGGTGGTAGATAAAGGTTGGGACTGGATGGACATATGTCTTATAAACACCTCTGATACGATGGTTTACTATATTAACGGTTTTAATACAGAACATTATGGGTAGGGGTATAAAGAAGGTTGGCCAGATTGGACGTATGTCTTTATACACACCTCAATACTGTGTTACTATGTCAACTGTTCAGCAGACATTATATGGTAGGGTATAAATGGTTTGGACTAGATGGAGATCGTCTTGTTATACAAACCTCCCATAATATGTTACTAGTAATCTGTTATACACGACACTATGTTGAAGGGTATAAGGTTTGACTAGGTGACGTATTAGTCTTTTATCAACCTCCAAATTACTATTTACTAATGTAACGTTATACGACAGTAGGGTAGGTATAATAAGGTGTTGACTGGATGGACGTATGTCTTTATACAACTCCGAACTAATGTTTACTATGTACAAGGTTTATACAGACATTATGGGTAGGGTATAAAGGTTGGATAGATGGACGTAGATGTCTTTAATTACAACCTCCAATACTATGTTACGATGTAACGTTATAAGCAGACTTGGGTAGGGTTATAAAAGGTTGGACTAGATGGACGTTTCCTTTATACAACCCGTCCAAAATATATGCGTCTATCGATACTGTTATAACAGACATAGGGGTAGGGTATAAGGTTGACTAATTGACGTATGTTCTTTATACAACCTCCAATACTATGTACTTGTAACTGTTATACAACATTAAATGGCGTTAGGGTATAAAGGTTGGACATAGATGGACGTTAGTCTTTAATACAACCGCCGATACTAATACTGTAACTGTCTAGCAGGACTTATGGGTAGTGTATAAAAGGGTTGACTAGAAGAGCGTAGTCTTATATACACCTCTCCGATACTATGTTTACTATGTAACTGTGTTATACACCTTATGGGTAGGTAATAAAGGGTTTGGGGACTAGTATGGACGTCATGGTCTTTACAATCCAACTCCAATACTCATGTACATTGTAATGTTATACAGGACCATATGGTGTAGGGGTATTAAAGGTTGGAGGGATGACCGTAGTTTCTTATTGATCAACCCTCCAATTATACTAGTTACCTATGTATAATGTTTAACCAGATAATTAGGGGTTGGGTCTAAGGTTTGGATAGAATGGACCGGTATGTCCTTTAATACAACCTCCAATACTATGTTACTATGTAATAGTATACGAACATTATGGTGGTAGGGTTATATAGGTTGGGATATGGATGGGACGTTATATCTTAACACACTCCACATACAATGTTAGAATTGGTAAACTGTTTAGAACACAAGACTTTATGGGTAGGGGAATAAAGTCGGACTTGGTGGAGTATGTATTTATAAACACTCCAATCTAGTGTACTCAATGTAACTGTTTATACAGACATTATGGGTAGGTGGTTATTAAGGTCGGACTGAATGGACGTATGTTCTTTATACACCTCCAATATATGTTACTAATGAACTGTTACTACGAATTATGGTAGGGTGTATAAGGGTCGGGACTGGATGGACGGTATTGTCTGTTATACAAACCTCCATTACTATGTTACTATGTAACTGTATAACAGACAATTAGTGGGTTAGGTTATATAAAGGTCGGATGACCTAGAGGACGTTTCTTCTAAAAACCCTCGAATACTATGTTACTATGTAACTGTATAACAGGACATTATGGGTAGGGTATAAGGGTGGACTGTGATGGACGTATTGTCTATTTTATACAACCTCCAATACTATGTTACTATGTAATGTTACCAGACATTCTGAGGTAGGGTAGTTAAAGGTTGGACTAGCATGGACGTATGTCCTTTACCTCACAACCTCCAATACTAGTACATGTAACTGTATAACAGACATTAAGGGTATGGGTTATAAAGGTTGTGGAACTAGATGGACGTATGTCCTTTTATACAAACCCCATATACTATGGTTTACTATGTAAACTGTTATTACAGACATTATGGGATCGGGTATATACGGTTGTGACTTAGATGGACATGATGTCCTTTAAATAAACCTCCAAACTAAATGAGTAGTATGTAAATGTTTATAACAGACATTATGGGTAGGGTTATAAAGGTTGGCCTAGATGGACGTAGGTGCTTTATAAAACCTCCCAATATATTTACTAAATGTAAACTGTTATACAGACATTATGGGTAGGTAATAGGTTGGGACTAGAGGGACAATATTCCTTGTATATAACCTTCCCAATACTATGTTAGTATGTAACTGTATACAGACATATGGGTAGGGTATACAGTATTATGGTATTACAGTGTGTACAGTATTATGGTATTACTGTGTATACAATATTACAGGGTGTACAGTATTATGGTATTACAGTGTGTACAGTATTATGGTATTACTGTGTATACAATATTACAGAGTTTACAGTATTATGGTATTACAGTGTGTACAGGGGATCCCATTTAATTGACTGACTACTGCACTCCCGATATGTGGATAATTTCCGTCATTAATACTTATATATGGGATACCACATTTAATTACTACCGGAGGAGGGGAGGAGCAATCCTGATAGGTGATAATTACAGTCATTCATACTGTATCTGGATCCACAATTTAATTACTGCCGACGTCCTTAATAGGTGATAATTTCCCTCATTACTACTGTATATGGTCCACATTTTAATTACTGCCCGTTCCTATAGGTTATAATTACCGTCATTTAATACTTGGTATATGGGATCCACATGTTAATTACTGCCGGTCCCGATAGGTGTAATTTCCATCATACTACTTGTATATTGGATCCCCATTTAATTTTACTGCCTCCGATAGGTGTGATAATTTCCGTCATTAATACTGTAATGGATCCCCATTTATTACGACACTCCTGATAGGTGATAATTACGTCATATAACTGTATATTGGATCCACATTAATTACTGCCGTCCGATAGGTGATAATTTACAGTCATTAATACTGTATATGGGATCCACATTTAATTACTACCGTCCTGATAGGTGATAAGTTACATTCTTAATACTGTTTGGGATCCACATTTATTACTACTACTGCCTCCTGATATGTGATAATTTCCGTCATTAAAAATACTGTAATATGGGACCACATTTAATTATTACCTCCGTAGTGATAATTAAGTCATTATACTGTATAGGGATCCACATTTATTACTGCCTCCCGATAGGTGATAATTTCCGTCTTAATACTGTATAATGGGAGAGCCACTTTAATTAACTTCCGTCCCGATAGGTGATAATTCCGCATTAATACTGTATATGTTGATCCACATTTATTTACTGCCATCCCGATGAGGTGATAATTAACCTATCATTTAATACTGTATATGGGATCCACATGTAATTACTGCCTCCCGCTGGTGATAATTTCCATCATTAATACGGTATATGGGGGATCCCCATTTAATTACTACCCTCCCGATAGGTGTGATAATTACGTCATTAATACTGTATATAAGGGATCCCCTAATGTTAATTACTGCCTTGCCCGATAGGTGAATACATTACAGTCATTAATACTGTATATGGGATCCAGCCGTTTAGATTACAACTGCCTCCTGATGAGGTGATAATTTTCCCTCATTAATACTGTCTATGGGATCCACATTTAACTTAACTACTGGCCTCCCTGATAGGTGATCATTTCCCTCTGGCGTGAAAACGATCGTGAAAATATAACTGTATATGGAGATCACACATTTCATCTTACCTAGGCCGTCCTGATAGGTGATAATTACAGTCATTATCTGTATATTGGATCCACATTTAATTACGTACTGCCTCCTGCTAGGTGATATTACAGTCCCTTAATACTGTATATGGGATCCCATAAATTATTACTGCCGTCCTGATAGGTGATAATTACGTCATTACTATACTGGTAATGGGATCCACATTTAATTACTGCCTCCTGATAGGTGGATAATTACAGTCTTAATAATGTTATGGGATCCACATTTTAATTACTGTACTTCTGCCGCCCGAAGAGGTGATAATTACAGTCATTAATACTGTTAGATGGGATCCCATTTAATTACTGGCCGTCCTGATAGGTGATAATTCCTCATAATACTTGTATATGGAGCCACATTTAATTACTGGCCTCCTGATAGTGATATTACAGTCATTATACTGTATATGGGATCCACATTTATGTACGGCCCTCCTGAATGGTGATAATTAGAGCCGGGGTCATTACTACTGTATTTGGGATCCCTTTAATTACTGCCTCCTGATAGGTGATAATTTCCCGTCATTAATACTGTAATATGGATGTCACAATTTTAATTACTGGCCTCCTGATGATTAGTGATAATTCCGTCCATTAATACTTTATATGGGATCCAACATTTATTACTGCCCTCCCTCTGGGGATAGAATTTCCCTCATTACTCTGTATATGGGAGCCACATTTTAATTACGCCTCCCGATAGGATAATTCCAGTCATTAATACTGTAATCATGATCCCCCATTTAAGTATTACCTCCTGATAGTGATAATTTCCGTCATTAATAACTGTATATGGGAATCCACATTTAATTACTGCCTCCCCGATCGGTGATAATTAATTTCCCTCCCTCATTTAATACTGTATATGGGATCCACATTTAATGTACTGCTCCTGATAGGTGTAATTTCCCCATTACGTACTGTATATTGGGATCCACATTTACTTACTACTTCTGCCTCCTGATAGGTGATCAAATTGTCCTTCATTAATGCGTATATGGGATCCACATGTTAATTACTGCCTCCTGATCGTTGATATACCGTCATCAATACTGTATCTGTGATCCAACATTTAATTACTGCCTCCTGATAGGTTGTATAATAAACCGTCATTAATACTGTCTATGGGATCCACTTTAATTACTGCCTCCTGATAGGTGATAATATTCCCTCATAATACTGTCATTGGGGATTCCACATTTAAATTACTGCATACCTGAATAGGTGATATTACCGTCGCTTCATACGTGTATATGGGATTCCACATTTTAATTACTGCCTGCCGATAGTGATAATTACCGTCATTAATATGTATTATGGGATCACATTTAATTACTGCCTCTGATATGGTGATAATTACCGTCATTAAACTGTATATGGGATCCACATTTTAATTACTGCCGTCCTGATCGCTGATAATTACCGTCATTAGTACTGTATAAGGGATCCACATTTAATACTACCCCATCCCGATAGGTGATAATTTCCGTCATTAATCTGTATATGGGATCCACATTTAATTACTGCATCCTGATAGGTGATAATTACATTCCTTAATACTGTAATGGGATCCACATGTAATTACTGCCTCCTGCTGGTGATAATGTCCCTCATTACAGCTGTATATGGGATCCACATTTAATTCTACTGCCTCCTGATAGTGTGGAATAATTTCTTCATTAAATAACTGTATAATGGGATCCACATTTAATTACTTGCCTCCCGATCATGTGATACGTCATTAATACTGTATAGGCGGATCCACATTTATTACTGCTCTCCGATAGGTATAATTACCGTCATTCAAGACGGTATATGGGATTCCCATTTAATTTCCTACCGCGGGTCCCCTATAGGTGATAATTTCCCTCCTTAATCGGTATATGGGATCCACATTTAATTACTGCCTCCGAATAGTGATAAATTTCTGTCATTAATACTGTAACTTTGGGATCCACTGTTTAATTACTAAGGCCTCCCGATATGTATAATTTCCATCATTAATACTGTATATGGGATCCACATTTAACATTACTGCCATCTGATAGGTGATAATTTCTGTCATTAATACGTAATATGGGATCCACATTTAATGTACTAGCCTCCTGAGAGGTTATAATTTCCTGTCATTAATACTGTAATATGGGAATCCACATTTAATTACTGCCGAATCCCGATAGGTGATAATTTTCTGACATTATACTGTATTGGGATCCCATTTAATTACTGCCTCCCGATAATGTGATAAATTTTCCATCATTACAGACTGTATAATGGGAGTCCCATTTAATTACTGCCTCGCCGATAGGTGGCTAATTACGTCATTAATCCTGTATATTGGGGGGATCCACATTTAATTACTGACTGCCTCCCGATAGGTGATAATTACAGTCATTAAACTGTAATATGGGATCCACATTTAATTTACTACCTCCTGATAGGTGATAATACAGTCATGTAATACCTGGTATTGGGATCCAATTGAATTACTGATTACTACTGCCAAGGCCTCCCGATAGGTGATATGAACATCATTAATACTGTATACTGGGAATCCACATTTAATTACTAGCTTGCCTCCGATAGGTGATAATTTCCCGTCATGTAATACTGTATTGGATCCACATTTATTACTACTTGCCTCCCGATAGGTGGTTGATCATTTGTCATTCTATCCTGTAATCTGGGATCCACATTTAATTACTAGCTCCCGATAGTGATAATTACCCATCATTAATACGTCTATGGGATCCACATTTAATTACTGCCCTCCCGATCGTTGATAATTTTCCTCCTTAAACTGTATGGGATCCACATTTAATTTACTGCCTCCTGATAGGTGATAATTTCCCTCATTATACTGTATATGGATCCACATTTAATGACTGCCTCCTGATAGGTGATTCATTTCGTCATTATACTGTATATGGATCCACATTGAATTACTCGCCTCCTATAGGTGAATAATTACCGTCATAATACTGTATATGGGATCACATTTAATTCTACTCCGTCCAGTTATAGGTGATAATTACGTCATTAATACTGTATATGAGGATCCACATTGAATTACTGGCCTCTGATGAGGTGATAATTACACCGTCATTAATACTGTATATTATGGGAATCCACATTTAATTACTGTCCTCCCATAGGTGAAATTCACAGTCATTAATACGTATATGGGATCCACATTTTAATTACTGCCAGGCTCCCGATGTGATAATTTCCGTCATTAATACTGTATATGGGATCCACATTTATTACTGCCTCCTGAAGGTGTGAATTACAGTCATTAATACTGTATATTGGATCCACATTTAATTACTGCCTCCTGATAGGTGATCATTACCATCATTTAATACTGTGATATGGTTCCACATTTTAAATTACTGACTGCCCTCCTTATAGGTGATCTTAACCCGTCATTAATACTGTAATGGGGGATCCACAATTTAATTACTCGTACTGCTCCTGTAGTGATAATTACCATCATTAATACTGTAGATGGGGGATCCACATTTATTACTGCCTCCTGATAGGTGAAATTACAGTCGTTGATACTGTATATGGTGATTCCACATTTAATTACTGCCAGTCCCGATGTGATAATACCTACCAGCATTAATACTAGTTATTGGGGATCACATACCCTTTAATTACTGGCCTCCTGATAGGTTATAATTACAGTCATTAATACTGTTTAATGGGTAAAGGATCCACATTATAATTCCTTGCCTCCCGATAGGTGATAATTACAGTCCAGTAATCCTTGTATATGGGATCCAATTTAATTACTGCCGGTCCCGATAGGTGATAATTACCGTCATTAATACTGTATATGGGATCCACATTTAATTACTTACTACTGCCGTCCCGATAGGTGATAATTACAGTCATTATACTGTATATGGATCCACATTTAATTACTGCCTCCCGATAGGTGACTAATTAACAGGTCCTTAATACTGTATAATGGGATCCACATTTAATTACTACTGCCTCCCGATAGGTGAATCATTACCCATCATTAATACTGATATGGGGATCCACGATTTTATTCACTTACTACTGCCCGTCCCGATAGGTAAGTGATAATTCAGTCATTAATACTGTATATGGATCCACATTTAATTCTGCCAAAAAGTCCCGATAGGTTATAATTAACCGTCATTAATACGGTAGTATGGGATCCCATTTTAATTCTGCCTCTGAGAGGTGATATTACAGTCATTAATACTGTATATGGTACCCCATTTATTACTCTAATTACTTCCTCGCCATAGGTGATCATTACCATCATTAATACTGTATATATGGGATCCACATTTATTACTAGCTGTTACTAGGCATCCTGATTCGTGATAATTACCATCATTTAAGACTTGTATATGGATCCACATTATAATTACTGCTACCCTCCTGATAGGTTATAATTACCAGCATTAATACTGTAATATGGGATCCACATTTAATTACTGACTACCGCCTGATAGGTGATACATTACAGTCATTAATACGTATATGGGATCCAACATTTATTACTGTACTACTCCCGTCCTGATGGTGATAATTTTCCGGTCGATTAGACTGTTATGGGGATCCCATTTAATTACTGTTACGCCGAGTCCTGATAGGTGATAATTTCCCGTCATTATACGTATATGGGATCCCCTTTTAATACTACTGCCGTCCCTATAGGTGATAATTTCCGTCATTAATACTGTATATGGATCCACATTTAATTACTACTACTGCCGGCCCTGATTAGTGATCATTTCCGTCATTAATACTAGGTAATGGGATCCATCCAATTAATTACTACTGCCTCCCGATAGGTGATAATTACAGTCATTAATACTGTATATGGGATCCACAGTTAATTTACTGCCGTCTGATAGGTGATAATTACGTCATTCAACGTATATGGGATCCAATTTTAATTACTGCAAGGCCCTGATAGGAGTGTGTAATTACAGTCATTAAACTGTATAATGGCTCCACATTTAAGTACTGCCATCCTGATAGGTGGATAATTAACCGTCATTAATACTGTATATGGGAATCCACATTTAATTACTACTGCCTATCCCGATAGGTGATAATTTCGTCATAATACTGTATATGGGGTCTCCACTTTAGTTACTGCCTCCCATAGTGGATAATTACCATCATTAATACTGGTAATATGGGATCCCATTTAATTACTACTTACTGCCTCCTGATAGGTGATATTACCAGCATTAATACTGTATATGGGATCCACATTTATTACTAGCCTCCGTGATAGGTGATAATTAGACCATCATTAATACGTCTATGGGATCCACATGTTATTACTACTTCCCTCCCATAGGTGTACTTTTCCTTCATTAATACTGTATAGGGAATCCCCATTTAATTACTCAACTGCCTCCTGATAGGTGATAATTACCGTCATTAATACTGTATTTGGTGATCCACCTTTAATTAACTGCTCCCGATAGTTGATAATTACCGTCATTAATACTGTATATGGATCCACATTTAATTACTGCCTCCTGATAGGTGATATTAACCAGTCATTATACTGTATAATGGGGATCCACATTTAATTACTGCCTCCGGATAGGTGATAATTACAGTCCTTAATACGTATCATGGTGGTCCACAGTTAATTACTGAGTACTGCCTCCTGATAGAGTGATAAGTTTCCGTCATTATACTGTATGATGGGATCCAACCCATTTAATTACCGAACCGGATACGCGACCTACCATTACCTACCGCCTCCTGATATGAATAATTGACAGTCATTAATACTGTATATATGGGATCCACATTCATTACTCTGCCTCTGATAGGTTGATAATTTCTGTCATTAATATGTATTATGGGATCCACATTTAATTACTGCCTCCGGATAGTGTCATTTTCCGTCATTAATACGGATATGGGATCCACATTTAATACCCTGCCTCTGATAGGTGATATTCTGTCATTAATTACTTGTATATGGGATCCACAGTAATTACTGCCTCCCGATAGGTGATAATTACAGTCATTAATACTGTATATGGGATCCACATTATTACTGTGCCAAGTCCTGATAGTGTCATTTCCGTATTAATCTTAATATGGGATCCACACCATTTAATTCTGCCTCTGATAGGTGATAATTACCGTCATTAATACTGTATATGGGATCCACATTTAATTACTCGCCCCTCCTGATAGGTGATACTTACAGTCATTAATACTGTGATATGGGATCCACTTTAATTACTGCCTCCTGATAGGTGATAATTACCGTCATTAATACTGTAATGGGATCCACAACTTTTTAATTACTGCCGTACCCGATAGGTGATAATTACAGTCATAATACTGTTATGGGATCACATTTATTACTGCCTCCCTCTTAGGTGATACTTATCCGTCATTAATTGACTGTATATGGGATCCACAATTAATTACTGGCCTCCTGATAGTGATTTACAGCCATTAATACTGTAATATGGATCCACGATTAATTAGCTCTGCCTCCTGATAGGTGATAATTATATCAACCATCATTAATACTGTTATACGGGCATCCACATTGAATTACGCCTCCTGATAGGTTATAATTACCGTCATTAATAGTATATGGGATCCACAAATTTATCTTACTGCCTCCTGATAGGTGATACTTAACCATCATTACTACTGTAAGTGTGATCCACATTAATTACTGCCTCCTGATAGGTGAGAATTTACAGTCATTACTACTGTATATGGTATCCATCATTTAAATTTTTACTGCCTCTCCTCGATAGGTGATAATTCCCATCATTAATACTGTATATGGGATCCACTCATTTAATTACTGCCTCCTGATAGGTGATATTCCAGTGTCATTACTACTGTATAATGGGATCCACATTTAATTACTGTACTGCCGGTCCTGATAGGGTTGATAATTACAAGTCTTAAGACTGTAATATGGGGATCCACATTAGTAATTACTGGTCGGTCCCGATAGGTGATATTACCGTCATTACGTACTGTAATATTATATTGGGATCCACATTTAATTACTTGCCTCCGATAGGTGATTAATTACAGTCATTATACTGTATATGGGTGCCACATTTAATTCTTACTACTCCTGCCCGAAGGTGATAATTACAGTCATTAATACTGTATATGGGATCCAGCATTTAATTACTGGCCACTCCCGTAGGTTGATAATTGACCATCATTAATATGTATATGGGATCCCATTTTAATTACTTTTACTAGCCCCCGAAGGTGGATATTCCGTCATAATGCCTGTATATGGGATCCACATTTATTACGCCTCCTGATAGGTGATAATTACGAGTCATGTAATACGGATATATGGGATCCATTTATTACTGCCTTCCCGATGGTGATAGTACCATCATTAATGCTGTATATGGTCCACATTTAATTCTGCCCTCCTTGATAGAAGGTGATAATTACCATCATTAATACTGTATATGGGATCCACAAATTTAATTACTACTGACCTCCTTGTAGGTGATATTACCATCATTAATACTGTATATGGGGATCCACATTTAATTACTACCTCCTGATAGTGGATAATTACAGTCATTAATACTGTAATATGGGATCCTACCTATTAATACTATCCTCCTGATAGGTGATAATTTCCGTCATTATACTGTAATATGCGGGTCCAACATTTAATTACTGCCTCCTGATAGGTGATAAGTTCCGTCATTAATGACATGTTATATTGGATCCCACATTAATTACTGCCTCCCGATAGTGATAATTAAGTCATTAATACTGTATATGGGTATCCCATTTAATTACTGCCTCCTGATAGGTGATAATTACAGTCATTAATTAACTGTATATGGGGAACATCCACATAATGTAATTTACTGCCTCCTGATAGGTGATAATTTTACAGTCATTCCTACTGTTATGGGATCCACATCTTAATTAGCTGCCTCCTGATAGGTGATATTTACCGGGTCATTAATACTGTATATGGGACTCCACATTTAATTACTACTGCCTCCCGATAGGTGAATAATTTCGTCATTAATCTGTATATGGGATCCACATTTATTACTGGCCCGTCCCGATAGGTATAATTTTACCATCTTAATGACTGTATTGGGCCCACATTTAATACTTTACTACTGCCCTCCTGATAGGTGATAATTACCATCATTAATATGGTCTATTGATCGCCACACCATTTAATTACTACTACTGCCTCCTGATAGGTGATAATTACCATCATTCATACTGTATATGGGATCCACCTTTAATTCTGCCTCTCCCGATAGGTTATAATTTCCTTCATTAATACTGTATATTGGTATCCACATTTAATTAACTGATCCCCTTCTGTAGGTGATAATTACCGTCAGTAATACTGTAATATGGATCCACATTTAATTGACTTCCTCCCTATAGGTGAAATTAACCGTCATTAATACTGTATATGGATCACATTTATTACTACTACTGCCTCCTGATAGTGATATACAGTCCCATTAATACTGGTAAATATGGGATCCACCTTTAATTCCTGAGGCCAACTTGTGCCTCCTGATAGGTGATAATTACAGTCAAGTTAATACTGTATAATGGGTATCCACATTTAAAGTACTCTGCTCCTGAATGTGATAATTTCCGTCAGTAATACTGTATATGGGATCACATTTAATTACCGCCCCGTGAGGTGGATAATTTACAGTCATTAATACTGTATATGGGATCCCAACATTTAATTACTGCCTCCCGATAGGTGATAATTACAGTCATTAGATACTGTATATGGGATCCACATTTTATTACTGCTCCTGATAGGTGATCATTAACAGTCCATTACTAATACTGTATATGGGATCCACATTTAGTTACTGCCCTACTGCTCTGATAGTGATAATTTCTTAAGTAATACTGTATATGGTATCCACATTTAATTACTGCTCTCCTGATAGGGTGATCTATTTCCTTCCCGATCATTAATACGGGTAAAGTGGGATCCACAGTTAATTACTGGATTACTGCCTCCTGATAGGTGTCCTTTCCGTCATTTAATACTGTATATGGGATCCCATTTAATTACTGCAACTAGGCCCTCCTGATAGGTGCATAATTACAGGCATTAATACTGTCGTATGGGACCACATTTAAAAATTACTCTGCCCGTCCCGATAGGTGATTAATTACCGTCATTATACTCTGTTATAGAGGGATCCACATTTATTACTGCCATCCTGATAGTGATCATTTCCGTCTTAATACTGTATTGGGATCCAGCATTTTAATACTGCCGTCCTGTAGGTGAGACTTTTCTGTCCTTAATACTGTATATGGTATCGCGACATTTATGTCACTGACTACTGGCTCCTGATAGGGATCATATTTTCCGTCATTAATACTGTATATTGAATCCCATTTAATTACTTACTGGGGCCTCCTGTAGGTGATTATTCTGTCATTAATACTGAGATGGGATCCACATTTAATTACTGCCTCCCGATAGGTGATGAATTACCGCAGTCATTAATACTGTATATGGGAGTCCACAATTTAATTACTGCCCTCCTGATAGGTGATAATTAAAGGTCGTATACTGTATCTGGGTCGGCCACATTTAATTACTGCCTCCTGATAGGTGTGATAATTTACAGTCATTAATACTGTATATGGGATCCACTTTATTACTGGCCTCCCGCTAGGTGATAATTACAGTCCATTCATACTGTATATGGGATCCACATTTAATTCTACTCTGCCTCCCGGATAGGTGATAATTACGTCATTAAACTGTATATGGGATCCCATTTAATTACTGCCTCCTCAAGGTGATAATTTATCTGTCATTAATCTGTATATGGGAATCCCGATTTAATTGACTATACGCGCTCCCTGATAGGTGATCATTTCCGTCATTAATTACTGTATCTGGGATCCCACATTTATTACTGCCTCCCGATAGGTATAATACCATCATTAGAATAGCTGTATCTGTGGATCCACATTTAATTCCTACTGCACTTTTAAAACAAAAAACTTACTGTACTATACTGGGGGTTACTGCCGGCCGATAGGGTGATAAATAGTTCCATCATTAATACTGTAATGGGATCCACATTTATTACTAACCGTCCCGATAGGTGATATTACATTCATTAATACTACTGTATATGGGATCCACATTTAATTACTGCCTCCCGTAGGTGATCAGTTACAGTTCATTCTACTGGTTATGGATCCACATTTAAATTACTTGCCTCCCTGATAGGTGATAATTTCCCTCATTATACTGAATATGGGAATTCCACATTTAATTACTATTACTTTACTGCCTCCTGATAGGTGATCATTTTCCCCATTATACTGTATATTGGATCCAATTTAATTATTTACCTACCCCACGAACCATCCTATAGGGATAATTTTCCGTCCTTAATACTTATATGGGGACCACCTGTTGAAGTACTACCTCCTGATAGGTTAATAATTAAATTACCGTCATGAATACTGTCTATGGATCCCCATTAATTACGCCATCCTGATAGTGATAGATTAACGTCATTAATACTGTATAGTGGTGAATCCCACATTTAATTAACGCCTCCTGACTAGGTGATGCTTTCCGTCATTAATACTGTATATGGGATCCACATTTAATGTACTGAATTCTGCCTCGCTGATAGGTGATAATTCACTGTCATTCATACTGGTTAGGGATCCACATTTAATTACTCTTGGTGCCATCCCGATATGATAATTACAGTCAGTAATACTGTATCTGGATCCCCACATTTAATTTACTGGCCTCCTGATATGTGATACTGTACCGTCATTAATCCTGATATGGGATCCACATTTATTCCTACTGCCTCCTGATAGGTTGATCATTTCCGTGTCATTAATACTGTATATGGGATCCACATTTAATTACTTAGACTGCCTCCTGATAGGTATAATTACAGTCATTAATACTGTATATGGGATCCACTTTAATTACTGCCTCCTGATATGGTATGTAATTTCTGTCATTAATACGTATATGGTCTCCATCATTTAATTACTGCCTCCCTGATAGGTGACCAGTTCCGTCATTATACTTTATAGGGGAGTCCACATTTAATTACTGCCTCCTGGATAGGTGATATTTCTTTCTGTCGTTAATACTGTATTGTGATCCACATAAAGTTAATTAACTGCCTCCTGATAGGTTTATCATTTCCGTCATTATAATACTGTAATTGGATCCACATTTATTTACTACTGCCATGCCGTCCTGATAGGTGAATAATTACAGTCATTAATACTGTATATGGGATCCACATTTAAGTACACTGCCTCCTGATAGGTGATAATTTCTGTCATTCATACTGTAGATGGGATCCACAGTTAATTATGTACTGCCCAGTGCCCGATCGTTGATAATTAACAGTCCCATTCATACTGTATATGGGGTCCACATTTAATTACTGCCTCCTGATAGTGATCATTTCCGTCATTAATACTGTCATATGGGAAATCCACTTTATTACTTGCTCCTGATCGGTGAATAATTAAGTCTTATACTGTGTAATGGGATCCAACAGTTAAATTACGACTTGCCTCCTGATGTGATAATTACAGTCATTAATACTGTATAGGGGATCCCATCATTACTGCCTCCTGGATAGTGATAATTTCCGCATTAATCTGTATATTGATCCACAGTTAATTACTCCTCCCGATAGGTGATAATTAACAGTCCTAATACTGTCTATGGGATCCACATTTAATTACCTGCCTCCCGATAGGTGATAATTTCTGGTCCTTAATACTGTCTATGGGATCCACATTTAATTACTGCTCCCTGAACTGCTCCTGATAGGTGATAATTTCTCCATCATTAATACTGTATATGGGATCCACATTTAATTCTACCTCCTGGATAGGTGATAATTAACCTTCATGTAATACTGTATATGGGATCCACATTTATATTACTACTGCTCCCTGATAGGTGATAATTACAGGCCCATTAATACTGTATGGGATCCACATTTAATACTGGCCTCCCGATAGGTGATAATTTCTGTTCATTATACTGTAAGTAATGGATCCCTTTAATTACTTGCATCCTATAGGTGATAATTTCCATCATTACTCTGTATATGGGAATCCACATTTAATTACTACCGTCCTGATAGGTGATAATAATTACTCGTTCATATACTGTAATCATGGGATCCACATTTAACTTACTGCCTCCTGATAGTGATACTTACCGTCATTATACTGTATATGGGATCCACATTTAATTACTACCTCCCCTGGAAAAAAAAAATAGGTGATAATTACCGTCATAATACCTTGTAATATATGGGATCCACATTTAATTACTACCTCCTGATGGTGATAATTACGCATTCTACTGTATAATGGGATCCACATTTAATTACTGCCTCCCGATACGTTATAATTAACCGTCATCAATACTGTATATGGGATCCACATTTATAAATGACTGCCTCCTGATAGTTATAATTATACCCGTCATAATACTGTATATGGGAGCCACATTTTAATTACTGCTCCCGATAGGTGATAATTTCCCGTCATTAATACTGTATAGGGGATCCACATTTAATTTACTGCCTCCTGATAGGTGGATAATTAACCATCATTATACTGTATATGGGATCCAATTTTAATTACTGGCCTCCTATAGTCATAATTAACAGTCATTAATACTGGTATATAATGGGATCCCATTATTACTGGCCATCCTGATAGGGTGAAATTTTCGCGCATAGATACTGTATATGGGACCACATTTAATTACTGCCTCCCATAGGTGATAAGTTTCCGTCTTATACGTAATGAGTGGGACCACTTTGCAATTCACTACCCGAGATCCTGTAGGTGATCATTTCCGTCATTAATACTGTATATGGGATCCACAATTTACTTACTGTACGTGAACTTTCCATCCTGATATTTATAATTACAGTCATTAAATGCGTATATGTGATCCACATTTATTACTGCCTCCCGTATGTGATAATTTTCCCGTCATTGAATACTGGTATACTGGGGATCCCACATTTAATTACTACCGGCAGGGTCCTGATGTCGGTGATCATTCCGTCATTAATAACTGTATATGGTATCCACCTTTAATTACTACTGCCTCCCTGATAGGGGATAATTTAACAGTCCCCTTAAGCATTGTATACGGGGATCCACATTGAATTACTTACTGTACTTCGCTCCTGAATAGGTGATAATTACGCGTCATTAATACTGGTAATTGGGATCCACATTTAATTACTCTGCCTGCCTGATGGTGATAATTATACCGTCATTAATACTGTATATGGGATCCACATTTAATTACTGCCCTCCTGATAGTTGATAATTACGTCATTAATACTGTATATGGGATCCCATTTAATTACTGCCTGTCCCCGTAGGTTGATAATCCGGCATTAATACTGGTAATATGGGATCCACATTTAATTACTGGCCTCCTATAGTTGAAATTACAGTCATTAATCCTGTATCTGGGATCCACATTTAATTATTACTTGCCGTCCTGATAGTGATAATTAAGTCATTAATAAATACTGTATAAATGGGATCCACATTTAATGACTGACTGCCCTCCTGATAGGTGATCATTTCCGTCATTAATACTGTATATGGGATCCACATGTTATTACTGCCTCCGATAGGTAAATTTCCATCATTAATACGTCATCGGGGATCCACATTTAATTACTACTGCCTCCTGATAGGTGATAATTTTCCCGTCATTAATACTGTATAGGGATCCACAGTTACTTACTGGCCTGCGATAGTTGATAATACAGTCATTAATACTGTATATGGGAGCCACATTTAATTCCTGCCTCCCGATAGGTGATATAACCATCATTAATACTTATAGATGGGATCCACCTTTAATGACTGCCCCTGCCGAAAAGTCCTGATAGTGATCATTTCCTTCATTAATACTGTAATATGGGATCCACATTTTAATTACTCTTAGCCGTCCAGATATGTGATAATTTTCCAGCATTAATCTGTATATGGGATCCACATTTAATTACGGCCCTCCTGATAGGTGATCATTTCCTCATTAATACTGTATTGGGATCCACAGTTAATTACTACTGCCTTAACTCTTATAGGTGGATAATTAACCGCATTATACGTCTGATGGGATCCACATTTAATTACTGCCCTCCTGAGAGGTGTAATTTCCCGTCATTAATACTGTATATGGGATCCACTTTTAATTACTTACTGCCCTCTGATAGGTGATATTTCCTCATTTAATACGTATATGGGATCCACATTTAAAGTACGGCCTCCCGATAGGTGATAATTTCCGTCATTCAATACTGTATAATATGGAATCCATTTAATTACTTCCATGCGAATCAGGTGATAATTTCCCCGTCATAATACTGTATATGGATCCACATTTAATTATGCCTCTGTAGTGATAATTTACATCATTAATACTGTATATGTGATCCATCTTTAATTAATTCCTCCTGATAGGTGATCATCCGTCATTAATAACTGTATATGGGTCCACATTAATTAGCTACCTCGCTGATATGTGATCATTTCCTTTCCGTCATTATACTGTATATTTGGCTCCACATTTTAATTACTGAACTGGCCTCCTGATAGGTGATAAATTTCCGTCATTAATACTGTATATGGGATCCCATTTTAATTACTGCGCGTCCTGATAGTTGATAATTTCGCATTAATACTGTTATGGGATCCACATTTAATTTACTGTTACTGGCCCTCCTGATAGGTGATAATACCAATCATTTACTGTCGATGGGATCCACATTTAATTCCTTCCTCCCCTGTATAGGATAATTTCTAGGTCATTAATACTGTATATGGATCCACATTTGAAGTTTGCCGACTGCCATCCCGATAGGTGATATTTTCCGTCATTAATACTGTATAGGGGATCCACATTAATACTGCCTCCTGATGGTGATCATTTCCGTCATTAATACTGTATATGGGATCACATTTAATTATTACCGTATCCTGATAGTGACATTTCCGTCATTAATACTGTATAGTGGGATCCACATTTAATTACACCTCCTGATAGGTGATCATTTCCGTCATTATAATACTGTATATGGGATCCACATTTATTACTGCCTCCCGATAGGTGATAAAAGTTCCCTCATTAATACTGTATAATGGGGATCCACATTTAATTACTGCCTCCTGATAGTTGATAATTACAGTCATTAATACCTGTATATGGGATCCACATTTGAATTACTGGCCTCCTGATAGTGATAATTTCCGTCATTAATACTGTATATTGGATCCACATTTAATTACGGCCAATCCCGATAGGTGAGATTTCCGTCATTAATACTGTATAATGGGATTCCACATTTAATTACTGCCTCCCGATAGGTATAATTTCCGTCATTAACTGTTATGGATCGCACATTTAATTACTCGGAACGGGAGCCTTCCCGATGGTGATAATTTTCTGTCATTAATACTGTATATGATGTGGGATCCACATTTAATTACTACTAACTGCCTCCATTATAGGTGATCATTTCCGTCATTAATACTTGTAGTATGGCCTGATCCACATTTAATTACTGTCCTCCTGATAGGTATCATTTCCGTCATTAATACTGTTATGGGATCCAATTTAATTCACTTGCCGCCTCCTGCTAGGTTGATAATTACAGTCATTAATAACTGTATATGGGATCCACATTTAATTACTGCCTCCCGATCGTGTAATTCTGTCAATTAATACTGTATATGGGATTCCACATTTAATTACTGCCTCCTGATCGGTGATAATTGTCTGTCATAATACTGTATATGGTGATCCAACATTTAATTACTGGGCCGTCCTTATAGGTGATCATTTTCCGTCATTAAATTACTGTATAGGGATCCCCATTTAATTACTGCCCATGCCTCCCGATAGTTAAATTACCGTCATTAATACTGTGATATGGGATCCACATTTGCAATTACTTGCCTCCTGATAGGTGATAATTTCCTGTCCATTAAATACTGTATATGGGAAATCCACTTTAATTACTGGAGCTACTACTACTGCCTCCTGAATAGGTTGATCATAGTTCCGTCATAAGACTGTATATGGGATCCACATTTAATTACGTAGCCCTCCCATAGGTGATAATGGCCGTCATAATACTGTATATATGGGATCCACATTTCATTACTACTGGCCTCCCGATAGGTGATAATTTACCGTCATTAAACTGTATATGGGCTCCACATTTAATTACTACTACTTGCCACTGCCTCCTGATAGGTGATAATTTTTCTGTCATTAATACTGTATATGGATCCACTTTAATTACCTCTGCCTCCTGATAGGAAAAAATGATCATTTACGTCATTACTACTGTAATATGGGATCCACATTTAATTACTTGCCGTCCTGATAGGTGATAAATTACAGTCATTAAACTGTATATGGACATCCACATTTATTACTGTACTGGCCTCCCGCGATAGGTGATAATTTCCGTCATTATACTGTATAGTGGGATCCCATTTAATTACTACTCTGCCTCCCGATAGGTGATATTACCGTCATTAATACTGTAAGTATGGGTCCACATTTAATTCCTTTACTGCCTCCTGATAGGTGATATTTCTGTCATTAATACTGTATATGGGATCCACATTTAATTACTGCCTCCCGATAGGTGATAATTACCTATCAATATGAATAACGTATAATTGGGATCCCCATATGTAAATTACTCATACTGCCGTCCTGATAGGTGGAATAATTTCCGTCATTTAACTGTCTAATGGGATCCAATTTAATTACTTACTACTGCCTCCTGATAGTGATAATTTCCGTCATTAATACGTATAGGGATCCACCGTGAATTACTGCCATCCTGATAGGTTGATAAGTTACAGTCATTACTACGCTATGGGGATCCACATTTAATTACTGCCTCCGATAGTGTGATAATTTCCGTCATTATACTGTTATATGGGATCCCACATTTAATTATTACCAGGAAGTCCTGATAGGTGAGTAATTATACTCTTTTACTGTATATGGGTCCACAATTTAAGTACTGCCTCCTGCATTAGGTGATATTTCCGCTCATTATACCTGTATATGGTATCCACTTGTAATTAACTACTGCCGGTCCCGATAGGTGATATTTTCCGTCTTAATACTGTATATTGGATCCACATTTAATTACTGACTGCCTCCCGATAGGTGTAATTACCAATTACATCATTACATACTGTGTATATGGGATCCATTTAATTACTTGCCAACTGCCTCCCCGTAGGTTGATAATTTCCATCATTAATACTGTAATATGGGATCCACCTTTAATTACTACTGCCTCCCTGATAGTAAATGATAATTCACCGATCAATTAATACTGTATATGGGATCCACATTTAATTCCTGCCGTCCCGAGTAGGTTGATAATTACCATCATTAATACTGTATATGGGATCCACATTTAATTACTGCCCTCCCGATAGGTGATAATTTCCGTCTTAATACTGTATATGGGATCCACGATTTAATTACGAACTGCCTCCCGATAGGTGATAATTACCATCAGTAAATACTGTTTGGGATCCACATTAATTACTGCCTCCCTATGGTGAAATTACCATCATTAATACTGTATATGGGAATCCACATTTATTACTCTCTCTCCCGATAGGTGATAATTTCCATCATTAATACTGTATATGGGATCCACATTTAATTACTGCTCTCCCGATAGGTGATAATTACCATCATTATACTGTATGTGGGATCCACATTTAATTACTGCCTCCCGTAGTTGCTAATTACCTGTGGGGACCATCATTAATACTGTAGATGGATCCACAATTTAATTACTAGCTGCCTCCCGATAGGTGATAATTTCCCGTCATTAATACTGTAATATGGGAGCCACCATTTAATTACCAACTGACGCCTCCGATAGGTGATAATTTCCGTCATTAATACTGTATTGGGATCCCCACATTTAATTACCTTTCCCTTTGCCTCCTGAATAGGTGAATACTTTCGTTCATTAAACTGTATTGGCAGATCCCCATTTCTTACCACCTCCTTATAGGTATAATTTCCGTCCTTAATACTGTATCTGGGATCCACATTTTAATTACTGCCTCCTGATAGTGAGAATTACAGTCATTATACTGTATAGGGGATCCACAATTTAAAATTACTACCACTACCCTCCTGATAAGGTGATAATTTACCGTCATTAACCTGTAATTGGGATCCACATTTTAATTACTAATTACCTGCCTCCCGATAGTGTGATAATTAAACCATCCTTAAATCTGTATATGGGATCCCATTAATTACTGAGCCTCCGATAGTGATAATTACCGTCATTAATACTGTATATGTTATTCCACATGTAATTACTGCCTCCATAGTGATTTAACCATCATAATACTGGATATGGTATCACATTAATTACTGCCTCCCGATAGGTGATAATTTCCGTCATTAATACTGTATATGGGATCCACATGTAGCTGCTGAGTCTGAAATGTTCGGCTGGAAGGTTCTGCAGACTGAATTTCCACATTACAATGTGAAGTGTTACAATGGATACAACATTACAGTGTGTACAATATTACAGGGTATACAGTATTATGGTATTACAGTGTATACAATATTACAGGGTATACAGTATTATGGTAATTACATTTGTACAGTATTTATGGTATTCCGGTGTACAGTATTCTGGTATTACTGTGTCATACACAATATTCAGGGTGACAGTATTATTGTATTACAGTGTGTACGAGTATTCTGGTATTCTGGTGTGTACATATTACGGGGTGTACGTATTATGGTATTAAAGTGTTTACAATAATTACAGGGTGTACAGTCTTATGGTTTACAATGTACAAATTACAGGGTATACATTATATGTGTATTTTACAGTGTGTACAATATTACAGGTTACATATTATGGTATTACAGTTTGTACAATATTACAGGGTATACAGTATTATGGGTATTACAGTGTGTACATTATTACAGGGTTGTACAGTATTATGGTATTACGTGTGTACAATATTACAGGGTGTACAGTATTATGGTATTACAGTATGTACAATATTACAGGGTATACAGTATTATGGTATTACAGTGTGTACAATATTACAGGGTGTACAGTATTATGGTATTACAGTTGTTTACATATTACAGGGTATACAGTATTATGGTATTACAGTGTGTACAATATTACAGGGTATACAGTATTATGGTATTAACAGTGTGTTACAATATTCCCGGGTGTACAGTATATGGTATTAACGTGTGTACACTTTACAGGTACAGTACTTATGGTATTACAGTGTGTACCATATACAGAGTTTACAGTATTATGGTATTACAGTGGTATACAGGTATTATAAGTATGAGCGTAATGACGTTTATGGTATTAGCAGTATGTACAATATTATGGTATTACTGTGTGTACAATATTACAGGGTGTACAATAAAATGGTATTAAAGTGTACAATATTACAGGGTATACAGTATTATGGTATTACAGTATGTACAGTATTATGGTATTACTGTGTGTACAATATTAGTGTATACAGTATTATGGTATTACAGTGTGTACAATATTATAGTATTACAGTATGTACAATATTATTGTATTGCAGTGTGTACAGTATTATGGTATTACTGTGTGTACAATATTACAGGGTGTACAATAAAATGGTATTAAAGTGTACAATATTACAGGGTATAACAGTATTTATGTGTATTACGTATGTACAGTATTATGGTTTACTGTGTGTAGCAATATTAGTGTAGACAGTATTAATGGTAGTACAGTGTATACGTATTATGTTTATTACAAGTATGTACAGATAGTATTGTATTGCAGTGTAGTACTTCTTAGTATTTTTACTGTGTTACAATATACAGTGTGTAACATTATTTAGGGTATTACAGTGTGGTGTACAATATTACAGGGGTGTACAGTATATATGGTATTAGCAGTGGGTACAATATTACATGTTATACAGTATTAATGGATTACAGTGTGTAACAATATTAGCAGGGTCTACGTATTATGGCTATTAAGCAGTGTGTACCGGTATTAATGGTAGACAATATTACAGGGTGTAACAGTATTATGGATTACAGTGTGTACAGTATTATGTAAATACAATATAGCGGAGGGGTTGTACAGTTGTATGGGTCTTTACAGTTTGGTACAGTATTATGGTAATCAATATTACAGGGTATACAGTATTATGGTATTACAGTGTGTACAATATTACAGGGTATACAGTATTATGGTACGTACAATTGTGTACATATTACATGTGTACAGGTATATGGTATTACAGTGTGTACAATCTTACAGGGTGTACAGTATTATGGTATACAGTGTGTACAGTATTACAGGGTATTACAGGATTATTGTATTACGTGTGTACAGTATTACATGTGTCGAGTATTATTGCATTACAGTAATGTACATATTTACAGTGTGTATAGTATTATGGGATTATACAGTATTACAATATTACAGGGGTAATACGTATTTGGTATTACAGTGTGTACAATATTACAGGGTGTACAGTATTTGGTATACATTTGTAACAATATTAACAGGGATACAGTATTATGGTAGTCTACAGTGTGTACATTATTACAGGTGTACATATTATGGTATTACAGGTGTACCATATTACAGGTGTACATATTAAATGGGATTACCGTATGGACAATATTACAGGTATACAGTATTACTGGTATTACAGTTGTGTACAATATTACAGGGTATAACAGTATTAATGGTATTACAGTGTGTACAGTATTATGGATTACTGTGTTCAATAAATTACAGGGTGACATATATGGTATTCAGTGTGTACAGTATTATGGTATTAACTGTTATACATATTACAGGGTGGTACAGTAATTATGGTATTACAGTGTGTACAGTATTATGGTATTACTGTGTATACAATATTACAGAGTTTACAGTATTATGGTATTACAGTGTATACAGTATTATAGTATTACAGTATGTACAGTATTATGGTATTACAGTATGTACAATATTATGGTATTACTGTGTGTACAATATTACAGGGTGTACAATAAAATGGTATTAAAGTGTACAGTATTACAGGGTATACAGTATTATGGTATTACAGTATGTACAGTATTATGGTATTACTGTGTGTACAATATTAAGTGTAATACCTTATATGGTATTACAGTGTATACAGTATTATAGTATTACAGTATGTACAATATTATTGTATTGCAGTGTGTACAGTATTATGGTATTACTGTGTGTACAATATTATAGTGTGTACAGTATTATGGTATTACAGTGTGTACAATATTACAGGGTGTACAGTAATTAATGGTATTACAGTGTGTACAATATACAGGGTAATCAGTATTATGGTATTACAAGTGTGGTACAATCTTACAGGTAGACAGTATATGGTATTACAGTGTGTACAGTATTATGGTAATACAATATTACAGGGTGTACAGTATTAGGATTACGTGTGTACAGTATTATGTGTAATACAAATATTACGGGTGTACCGTATTATGGGAATTACAGTGTGTAAGACAGTAATTATGGTAAATACACTATTACAGGGATGACATATGTATGGTATTCAGTGTGTACAAATATTACATGTTATACGTATTATGTTATTACAGTGTGTCCAGATTACCGTGTTACAGTAATTATGGTATTAACAGTGTTTAACAATATTGACAGGGTGTACAGTATTAGGTATTACAGTGTGTACGATATTAACAGGGTTACAGTATTATGGTATTACGTGTGTACAAGTATTACAGTGTGTACATTATTATGCATTACAGTATGTACAATATTTACCGTGTGTATAGTAATATGGTATTTAGCAGTAGTACTATACGGGTATGACAGTATTATGGTAATTACAGGTGTACAATATTACGTGTGTCAGTATTATGGGTATTACAGTGTGGTCCAATATTACAGGGTATAAACAGTATTATGGTATACAGTGTGCCATTATTACAGGGTGTACATATTATGGTAATTACAGTGTGTACAATAGTACAGTGTACGTATTTGTAATTACAGTAATGTACAATTGACAGGTATCCAGTATTAAGGTATTACAGTGTGGGTAATATACATGGTAATACCGTATTATGGTATTACAGGTGTCAGTAATTATGGTATACAGTGTGGTCACTATTACATGTGTACAGTATTATGGTATTACAGTGTGTACAATATTTACCGGGTATACAGTATTATGGTATTACAGTGTGTACAATAACATACAGGTTAAGACAGTTGTATGGTATTACAGTGTGTACAATTTATACAGGGTAATAACAGTATTATGGTAGTACAGTGGTGTTACAGTTTACAGTGGTGTACAAAGTCACAGATCAGTCACCAACCAGCTTTTTTAATTGGCTTGTGTAAGGAGAGCTTCGTAATGTACAAAGAATTAAAGTCCTTGGGGCAGGGGGAGTATGTTTGATACTTTGTACCAAATAACATTTCTATGAATGGACCTGTCTTGTATCTCACTGATAACAACTATTAGGGTACATTTATGGTTTATTCATGGTTCAGTGATGTAACTAGAAATCACTGGGCCCCCAGCAGAACTATGATGGGGCCCCAATCCCGTGTATTTATCCACGTGGTTGTCTTGAGGGCTTTATCTGTCATAGAAACCCAACTGTGGATCAATAATAATAGGAAAATAAGATGGGGGCCGCCCTGGTGGCTCCTGGCCCCCCTTCGGTTGCTCCCCCTGCGCCCTCTAGTAAGCCCCTGGTTCATTCATGGTTCAATTCAATGTACATTTATGGTTCATGTCATGGTAGCATGTTATGTTCATGAGTTCATGGTCAGTCATGTTAATTCCATGGTAAATTCATGGTACTTTATGGTTCATGCTCATGGTACATTATGGTTCCATGTTCATGGTACGTCATGGTACATTATGGTTCATTCATGTACATTTATTGTATTTCATCTTGCATGGTACAGTCATGGTACCATTTAGGTTCATTCATGGTACATTTATGGTTTTTTTTCATTCATGGTACATCGAGGTACATGCAGTGGTAAATTCATGTTACATTTATGGTTATTCATGGAAATTCATGTACATTTATGTTCATTCATGTACATGTTATGGTTCATTCATGGTACCGGTCATGGGTACATTTATGGTTCATTCATGGTATATTCATGTACTTTAATGGTCCATTCAATGATAAATCATGGTTAATTCCTATGGTTAATTCATGGTAAATTAACCTGTACATTTATGGTTCATTCATGGTAACCTTTATGGTTCATTCATGGTACATTAGGTTCATTAATGGTACAGGTCATGGGTACATTTATGGTTAAGCATTCCTGGTACATTATTGTTCTTCATGGACATCATGGTCCTTTATGGTAATTTATGGTTACTTCATGGGGGGGTTAACAAAATTCATGGTAAATTCATGGTACCGTCAGGTACATTTTATGGTTCTTCATGGTACTTTTATGGTTAATTCATGGTAATTCATGTACTGTTTATGGTTAATTCATGGTAATTCATGGTAACAAGTTATGGTCATTCATGGTACATTTATGGTTTCATTCATGGACAGTCATGGTAGCTTTTATGTTACAAGTTCATGGTAATTTTATGGTACATTTAAGGTTAATTGCCATGTCCATTCATGGTAAATTCAGGGACAGTCATGGTACATTTATGTTCATTCACTGGTACCTTTATGGTTAATTCATGGGAAATTCATGGTACATTTATGTTAATTCATGGGTAAATTCATGTACAGGTTTAGGTTTCAGTTCATGTACAGTTTTTGGTTCATTCATGGTACGCTTCATGGTTACATTTTATGGTAATTCATGGTAAATTCATGGTACATTTTATGGTTAATTCAGTATATCATGGTACATTTTCTGGTTCATTCATGGTACAGTCATGGTAACATTTATGGTACAGTTGCATGGTAAATTCATGGTACAATTATGGTTAATTCATGGTAAATTCATGGTACATTTATGGTTCATTCATGGTACATTTATGGTTCATTCATGGTACTTTTGGTGTCTTAATGGTACAGTCATGGTACATTTTATGTAAATTCATGGTTACATTTTATGGTGTTACTCTTCATGTACATTTATGGTCACGTGTCATGGTACAGTCATGGTACATTTATGGTACATTCATGGTAATTTATGGTACATTTATGGTTAATTCATGGTACATTCATGGTAAATTCATGGTACAGTCATGGTACATTTATGGTTCATTCATGGTACATTTATGGTTAATTCATGGTAAATTCATGGACATTTCTGTTAAATAGTCATGGTAAA
The DNA here is from genome assembly GCA_019447015.1 of Hymenochirus boettgeri. Lineage (NCBI taxonomy): Eukaryota > Metazoa > Chordata > Amphibia > Anura > Pipidae > Hymenochirus > Hymenochirus boettgeri. Next base: position 3,633,152 of record CM033476.1, on the reverse strand, counting down.
TTAATGGTACATTTCTGTCATTTCATGGTACAATTTATGTTCATTTCATTGTACCGTCATGGTACATTTATGTTAATCATGTAACATTCATGGTACATTTAATGTTAATTCATGGTAAATTCATGGTTCATTCATGGTACAGTCATGGTACATTTATGGTTAATTCATGGTAAATTCATGGTACATTTATGGTACATTCATGGTAAATTCATGGTACATTTATGGTTCATTCACGGTACAGTCATGGTACATTTATGGTTAATTCATGGTAAATTCATGGTTCATTCATGGTACAGTCATGGTACATTTATGGTTAATTCATGGTAAATTCATGGTTCATTCAGGGTACGAGTCATGGTCGCATTTATGGTTAATTCATGTAAAATTCATGTACATTTAATGTAGCAATTCATTGGTAAATTTCATGGTACATTTATGGTTCCTTCACGTAACGTCATGGTACATTTATCGGTTATTCATGGTAAATAGTTCAATGTTCATTCATGGGACAGTCCCATGGTACCTTTATGGTTTTAATTCATGGTAAATTACACATGTACATTTATGGTTAATGTCATGTAAATTCATGGTACATTTATTTTTATTGTGTCATTTCATGGGTAAGGCATGGTACATTTATGGAACATTCATGGTAAATTCATGGTACATTTATGGTACATTCATGGTAAATTCATGGTACATTTATGGTTCATTCACGGTAGGTTGCTTTTATGTTTTTATAGCTCAGAGATGACTGTTCTAATCAAAAATTATTCTACAACCAAATATACTAACCACCCGCTCCTCTTCTATCAATGTAAAGTTCCCACAAGTAAGTAAGGTAGAAGTGTCTTCGGTAAAGGTAAGTATAGTGAAAAGTAGGTTTAGGGGGTCCTTAATAATTGGGTGGACTTGCCCTTTAACAGATTGAGTGGAAATGGGAATCACCCTACATGTGGCCATTCATGCACCAATCACAGGCAATAATATCGATTGCATCACATTTCATCACGTGGCGGTGGCTGCTGGATCACAGAGATTTTGCCCTGTTACTTTTGGGGATGAATGTGATTGTAATTCGGAAGCAGTTCCCAGACTGTATCACAATAACTGACTCCAGGGAAGGGATGTCGTAGGACCGATTAGATGTTCCATGAAGCAGGTTTTGTCTCTTATCACTTAAGGTTTATTTTCCAATTGGTATTTGAGATCTGGTAGATAAGCAGCAGGTTTATTTGATGTACTTGGTCTTGTTTATGAACCTTTCCTGCTAGACACATAGAAAATCAATTTACCTCCGTCTGTATGAATAACCTATCTGACCGACTGCCTGAGGCTTCTGGTTTCCATATTCAACCAGAGATGTCAAACAGATAAATTGATTACAGCCAGACAAAAGCACTCGATCTCTCAATACTATGTTACTATGTAACTGTTATACAGACATTATGGGTAGGGTTATAACAAAGGTGTTGGACGAGATTGGCCGTATGTCTTGTATTACACCTCCAATACTAGTTACTATGTAACTGTTTATACAGACAGTTATGGGTTAAGGAGTTATAAATGTATGGACTAGAGGATGTATGTCTTGATTAACCTCCAATACTATTTTACTGATGTACTGTTAATCCAGACATATGGGTTAAGGAGTATAAAGTTGTGTGACTAGAATGGACGTATGTGTCTTTCTACACCCGCCAAATACTATGTTACTGATGTAACTGTTATACAGACTTCTAGGGTAGGTTATAAGGTTGCGACTAGATGGACCGTTATGTCTTAGTACAACACCCCCAATACTATGTTACTATGTAACTGCTTATACAGACATTATGGGAGGGTATAAAGGTTGCCGACTAGATGGACGTATGCTTCTTGATACACACCTCCAATACTATGTACTATGTAACTGTTATACAGACTATATGGGTAGTTTATGAAAGTTGACTAGAATTGAACGTATGTTTTATAACACCCTCGGCCAATACATATGATTTACGTATGTAACTGTTATACAGCATTATGGTAAGGTATAAGGTTGGACTGATGGACGTATGTCTTTATACAACCCCAATATATGTTTCTATGTAACTGGTTATGAACAGACAGTTATGGTTAGCGGGTTACAGTTGGGATAGAGAGGACGTAAATGTCTTTATACCACCTCCAAACTATGGTTACTATGTAAACTGTTATAACAGAACATTATGGGTGGGTATAAAGGTTTGATTAGATGGACGTACGTCTTTATCAACCTCCAAAATCTGTGTACTCATGTAAACTGTTTATAAGGACATTATGGGTAGGTAATAAAGGGTAGACTTAGATGGCGTATGTCTTTATACAACCTCCAATTACTATGTTACTATGTTAACTGTTTTCAGACATTTGGGTAGGTATAGAGGTTGGACTACGATGAACGTGATGTCCTTTAACAACTCTCAATACTATTTACTAGGTAACTGTTATCAGACATTATGGGTAGGGTAATAACGGTGGACTAATGGCTTTGTGTGCTGTTATAACAACTCAATACTATAGTTCCTATGTAACTGTTATAACAGACATTATGGGTTAGGGTTATAAAGGATTTGGACTAGATGGACTTTGTTCTTTATAACAACCTCCCAATATATGTTACTATGTAACTGTTATACAGACTTATGGGTAGTGTATAAGTGTTGGGTTAGAATGGAGTATGTCTTATACAACCTCCAATGACTCTTTACTATTAACTTTTATAACAGACCATTGATGGGTAGGGTATAAAGTGTTGGTGTTAGATGGATGTAATGTTCTTTATACACCTCAAATACTTATGTATCTATGTAATGTTTAGACAGACATTATGGGTAGGGTATAAAGGTGTATAGAGGGAACTTGTGTTTATAACACCTCCAATACTATGTTACTATGTAACTGTTTATCAGACTTATGGTGTAGGGTTATAAGAGTTTGGACTAGATGGACGTATGTCTTTATAACAACCCCTCCAATACTATGTACTATGATAACGTTATACAGACATTATGGTAGGATATAAAGGCTGGACTGAGATGGACGTATGCTTTCTTCAACCTCCAATTACTAAATTACTGGTTTGTACTGTTATACAGACATTATGGTAGGATATAAAGGTGGCTAGAGGGACGTATGTCTTTATACAACCCCCCAATACTATGTTACATGTAACGTTATAAGACATTATGGGGTTAGGGTATAAAGGTTGGACTAGATGGACGAGTCTTTATACACCTCCAATACAAACTATGTTACCTGTGTAACCTGTTTTACACGCACTTATGGGTAGGGTATAAAAGGTGGACTAGATGGCTGTTAATGTCTTATAGAAACTCCAATTACGGGGCTATGGTTTACTATTAATGTTATAAGAATTATGGGTTAGGGTCAAAGGTTGGACTAGAGGGGATGGTATGTCTTTATACAACCTCCAATACTATGTTAACTATGTATTAATGTTATACAGGACATTAGGGGTAGGGTTTAAAGGTGGATAGATGGAGTATGTAGGTTGCTAGATGGACTATGTCTTTAAATAACCTCCAATACTATGTTACTATGTCTTTATACAGACATTATGGGTAGGGTATAAAGGTTGGACTAGATGGACGTAGTCTTTTACAACCTCCAATACTATGTTTACTATGTAACTGTTATAAAGACATTATGGTAGGGTATAAAGGTTGGACTAGATGGACGTATGTCTTTATACAACCTCCAATACTATGTTACTATGTAACTGTTTATACAGACATTATGGGTAGGGTATAAAGGTTTGGACTAGATGGACTAATGTCTTTATACAACCTCCAATACTATGTTCTATGTAACTGTTATACAGACATTATGGGTAGGGTATAGGTTGGACTAGATGGACGTTATGTCTTTATACAACCTCCCAATACTATGTTACTAGTAACTGTTATACAGACATTATGGGATAGGGTATAAAGTTGACTGGATGACATATGTCTTTATACACCTCTGATACTATGTTTTTTACTATTACTGTTATACAGACATTATGGGTAGGGTATAAAGGTTGGACTAGATGGACGTATGTCTTTATACAACCTCCAATACTATGTTACTATGTAACTGTTATACAGAGACATTATGGGTAGGGTATAAAGGTGGACTAGATGACGTAGTCTTTATACAACCTCCAATACTATGTTACTAGTAAACTGTATACAGAACATTTGGTAGGGTATAAAGGTTGGACTAGATGGACGTATTGTCTTTTAACCCTCCAATACATGTTACTATGAACGGTTATACAGACATTATGGGTAGGGTATAAAGGTTGGACTGGATGGAACTATGTCTTTATACAACCTCCGATACTATGTTACTATGTAACCTGTTATACAGACATTATGGGTAGGGTAATAAAGGTTGGACTAGCATGGACGTATGTCTTTTACAAACCTCCAATACTATGTTACTAGTAACTGTTATACAGACATTATGGGTAGGGTATAAAGGTTGGACTAGATGGACGTATGTCTTTATACAACCTCCATACTATGTTACTATGTAACTGGTTATACAGACTTATGGGTAGGGTATAAGGTTGGACTAGATGGACGTATGTCTTTATACAACCTCCAATATATGGTACTATGTAACGTTATAAGACCTTATGGGTAGGGTATAAAGGTTGGACTAGAATGACGTATTCTTAATACAACCTCCGATACTATGTTACTATGTAACTGTTTATGCAGACATTATGGGTAGGGTATAAAAGGTTGGACTAGATGGGACGTCTGTCTTTATATACCCTCCTATACTATGTTACTATGTAAACTGTTTAACAAGACTGATTGTAGGGTATAAAGGTTTGGCTAGATGGACGAGTCTTTATACAACCTCCAATACTATGTTTACTATGTAACTGTTTACAGACATTATGGGTAGGGATAAGGTTGGACTGGATGGACGTATGTCTTTCATACAACCTCCAATACTATGTTACTATGTAACTGTTATACAGATATTATGGGTTAGGGGTATAAAGGTTGGACTAGATGGACGTATGTCTTTATACAACCTCCAATACTATGTTACTATGTACTGTTATACAACATTATGGGTAGGGTATATAGGTTGGACTGGAATGGACTTAATCTTTATACACCTCCAATCAATGTTACTGATGTAACTGTTATACAGACATTATGGGTAGGTAGGGTATAAAGGTCGGACGTGGATGGACGTATGTCTTTTACAACCCTCAAAACTATGTTACTATGTAACTGTTATACAGACATTATGTAGGTATAAAGGTCGGACTGGATGGTACGTATGTCTTTATACAACCTCCAATACTATGTACTATGTAACTGTTATACAGACATTATGGGTAGGGTAAAGGTCGGACTGGATGGAACTATGTCTTTATACAACTCCAATACTATGTTACTATGTAAACTGGTATACGACATTATGGTAGGGTAAAAGGTCGGACTAGATGGACGTGTGTCTTTATACAACCATCGAATACTATGTTACTATGTAACTGTTATACAGGCATTATGGGTAGGGTATAAGTTGGACTGGATGGACGTATGTCTTTATACATCCTCACTACATGTTACTATGTAACTGTTTTACAGACATTATGGGGTAGGGTATAAAGGTTGGACTAGATGGACGTATGTCTTATACACCTCCAATACTATGTTACTATGTAATGTTATACAACAATTTGGGTAGGGTATAAAGGTTGACTAGATGGACGTATGTCTTATACAACCTCCAATACTATGTTACTATGTAACTGTTTATACAGACATTATGGGTAGGGTATATAGGTTGGACTAGATGGACATATGTCTTTATATAACCTCCAATACTATGTTAGTATGTAACGTTCATAGGCAGACATTATGGGTAGGGTATAAAGGTTGGACTAGATGGACGTATGTCTTTTAGACAAACCTCCATACTATGTTACTATGTAACTGTTTATACAGACATTATGGGTAGGGTTATATAGTTGGACTAGATGGAACATATGTCTTTAATATAACCTCCAATACTATGTTCGTATATAACTTTATACACGACATTATGGGTAGGGTATAAAGGTTGGACTAGATGGACGTATGTGTTTATACAACCTCCAATACTATGTTACTATGTAACTGTTATACAGACATTATAGAGGGAGTCTGCCGTGGCCAAGGGAAACACAGTCCCAAGCATTCTCCCTATGCTGTGTATATGCTGTGTATATGCTGTGTATATGCTGTGTATATGATGTGTATATGCTGTGTATATGCTGTGTATATGCTGTGTATATGATGTGTATATGATGTGTATAGTATCTGATTGTATATTGCGTGTATATGCTGTTATATGATGTGTATATGCTGTGTATTGCTGGTATATGCTGTGTATATGATATGTGTAATGGCTGTGTATATGCGTGTATATGTGCTGTGTTATGCTGTGTATTCTGTGTTATGTGTGTATATTGTGTTGGTATATGTGTTTATATGCTGTGTAATGTGTGTAATATGCTGTTTAATGCTGTGTAATGCTGTTATAGGCTGTGTATATGTGTGTATAGGTGTGTATATATGCTGTATCTGTGTGTATATGCTGTGTATATATGCTGGTATATGCTGTGTATATGCTGTGTATATGGCTGTGTATATGCTGTGTATATGATGTGTATATGTGTTATATGCTGTGTATATGATGTTGGTATCGGGTTAGGCGTGTATATGATGTGTATATGCGTGTATATGCTGTGTGTATCTGATGTGTTATGATGTGGTATATGCTGTGTAATGCTGTGTATATGATGTGATATTATGTGGTATATGCTGTGTATATGCTGTTACTATGATGTGTATATGATTGTGTATATGCTGTGTATATGCTGTGATATGATGTGTATATGAATGTGTATATGCGTGTATATAAATGTGGATATGCTGTGTATATGCTGTGTATATGATGTGTATATGATGTTGTATAGCTTTTATGCGGTGTATATGCTGTGTATATGCTGGTGTATATGCTGTGTAGTATATGTGTGTATATGTGTATATGCTGGTATAATTCTGTGTATATGCTGTGTATATTCTGTGTATATGCTGTGTATATGCTGTGTATATGTGTGTATATGATGTATATGCTGTGTATATGCTGTGTATTGATGTGTATATGCTGTGTATATTGTGTATATTCTGGTAATATGCGTGTTATATGCTGTGTATATGATGTGTATATACTGTGTATATGCTGTGTATATGATGTGTATATGCTGTGTATATGCTGTGTATGAATCTGTTATATGTTTGTATATGCTGTGTATATGATGTGTATATACTGTGTATATAGCTGTGTAATATGATGTGTATATATGTGTATATGCTGTTATATGCTGTTATATGCTGTGTACATCTGATTGTATATGCTGTGTATATGTCTGTGTGTATATGCTGTGTATATGTTTTGTATATGTGTGTATATGATGTGTAATGATGTGTATATGAGGTGATTGTGTGTATATGCTGTGTATTGCTGTGTATATCTGTGTATGCTGTGTATATGCTGTGTATATGCTGTTGTATATGATGTGTATATGATGTGTATAGTCTGTGTATATGCTGTGTATCTGGTGTGTATATACTGAGTGTAATGCTGTGTATATGCTGTGTATATGATGTGGTATATGATTGTATATGTAGTTTATATGCTGTGTATATGCTGTGTATATGCTGTATATGCTGTGTATATGCTGTGTATATGCTGTGGTATATGATGTGTATATGGTGTGTATATGCTGTGTATATGGTGTGTATATCTGTGTATATGCTGTGTATATGCTGTGTATATGATGTGTATATGAGTGTATATGATGTATATGCTGTGTATACTGTGTATATGGTTGTGTATATGCTGTGTTATATCTGTGTATATGATGTGTCTATGATGTGTATATGATGTGTATATGAATGTGTATATGATGGTGTATATGATGTGTATATGATGTGTATATGATTGTATAATGATGTGTATATGCTGTGTATATGATGTGTATATGATGTGTATATGAATGTATATGATGTGTATATGATGTGTATATGATGTGTATATGATGTGTATATGATGTGTGTATGATGTGTGTATGCTGTGTATATGATGTGTATATGATGTGTATATGGTGTGTATATGCTGTTATATGCTGTGTAATGATGGTATATGATGTGTATTGATGTGTATATGAATGTGTATATGATGTGTATATGATGTGTATATGATGTGTATATGATGTGTATATGATGTGATATGATTTGATGTGTGTATATGATGTGTAGATGATGGTATATGCATGTGTATATGATTGTGTATGCTGTGTATATGATGTTGTATATGTTGTGTAATATGAATTGTGTATATGCTGTGTATATGCTGTGTATATGCTGTGTATATGCTGTGTATATGCTGTGTATATGCTGTGTATATGAGTGTATAGGTGTATATGTTGTATATGCTGTGTATGATGCATGTGTATATGGCTGTTATATGCTGTTTATATGCTGTGTATATGCTGTGTATATGCTGTGTATATGCTGTGTATATGATGTGTAGTGGTGCGTGTGTATATGCTGTGTATATGATGCGTGGTTATGCTGTGTATATATGCTGGTATATGCTGTGTATATGATGTGTATATGCTGTGTATATGTGTTATTGCTGTGTATATGCTGTGTATATGCTGTGTATATGATGTGTATATGGTGTGTATATGCTGTGTATATGATGTGTATATGCTGTGTATATGCTGTGTATATGCTGTGTATAGGGAGAGCGCTCGGGACTTTGTGTAGCCCGATCTTTGAATGAATGACAGGCAGGATCTTGCTTTAGTATGATCTAGTTCAGTGGTTTACACTGTGACACACCTGTGTTGGAATTGCCGATATTTATCGCACCGTGAATATTGTAATCCTATTTGATGATGAATGTTATAGGAGACACGACATTAACTGCGCTGACATCATAATAATATTTTTAGATTAAAAATAACAAAAACACAAGTTATCCTGGTGAAAATATTTTCACAAGCACATTTTCTAAGGCCCGCCTCTGGCACTGGGAAGTCACACCAGGGTGCCCTGGCACATCCTTTGCACTAGTGCTGTATTGATCAACTCATCTTCCTTTGATTATCATCTCAGTTTTTCTGATACTGCAAAAATGAATTGTGCAAAAGAAACAGTATGGCAGCTTCCACCTGCTATATGAAAAGGATAATTCAACTATTTGAAAGAAAACGTGATTAATGACATAAATGTCATGGCCGTAGATTTACAGAATTACAGAGTTAAACAAACTCCTTTTCCTTCTGTTTCCTGCTGAGACGGGGCCCATGGGTGGGCGGTGGGTGCTGCTGATCCCTTGATGAGGGTTGACCTGCCGTTGAACTGACAGCAGATTACTCACCTTGGTTACTGCACCTCAGCAGGAGAGGAATTAGGACACAGGCTGCTAATCTCATTACCCAGAACCACCTGTCTGAGTATCCAGCATGGCTGCCAAGGGGAGACTCACATCTCTGGGCCCTTAAAGGGAAAGTTCAGGGGAAAATATCAATATTTGTTAAATTCTTAGTGTAGGCATACCTTGTTATTCTACATATTCGTTTCCATTTTGAAATATCAGTTGATTTCATTCCCTTTGCTGTTCCCTGCTGTTGACATTAGTGAGCTGACATTTTAGGTTCTAACGCTCCTTCTTCTTCCCAGAATGCACCACTACCTTGGAATGTTCCTAACAGTAATTTCTACTGATTGGCTGTTGGATAGGTCACACATGCTCAGATCTCTACTGAGCAACTGAATCAACCCAGGCGCTGGGTCAAGGGCAAGACCATAAGGGTCTCTATTAGGGGCACTGGCTCAAGGGCAAGACCATAACGGTCTCTATTAGGGGTGCTGGGTCAAGGGCAAGACCATAACGGTCTCTATTAGGGGCGCTGGGTCAAGGGCAAGACCATAACGGTCTCTATGAGGGGCGCTGGGTCAAGGGCAAGACCATAACGGTCTCTATTAGGGGTGCTGGGTCAAGGGCAAGACCATAACGGTCTCTATTAGGTGCGCTGGGTCAAGGGCAAGACCATAACGGTCTCTATGAGGGGCACTGACCGGTCTCTATAGGGGCGCTGGGTCAAGGGCAAGACCATAACGGTCTCTTATTAGGGGGACTGGGTCAGGGCAAGACCATAACGGTCTCTATTAGGGGGGTGGGTCAAGCGGCAAGACCATACGGTCTATTTAGGGGCGCTGGGTCAAGGGCAAGACTCATTAACGGTCTCTATGTAGGGGCGCTGGGTCAAGGCAAGACCATAACGGTCTCTATTAGGGGTGGGGGTCAAGGGCAGAACGCATAACGTCTTCTATTAGGGGGCTGGGTCAAGGCAAGACCATAACGAGTCTCTACTAGGGGTGCTGAGTCAAGGGCAAGACCATAACGGTCTCTATTAGGGGTGCTGGGTAAAGGTCAAGACCATAACGGTCTCTATTAGGGGTGCTGGGTCAAGGGCAAAACAATAACTGTCTCTATTAGGGGTGCTGGGTCAAGGGCAAGACCATAACGGTCTCTATTAGGGGTGCTGGGTCAAGGGCAAGACCATAACGGTCTCTATTAAGGGGTGCTGGGTCAAGGGCAAGACCATAACGGTTCCTCCTATTGGGGTCGCGGTCAAGGGCAAGATCTAACGGTCTTCTATGAGGGGCGCTGGGTCAAGGGCAAGACCATAACGGTCTCTTCTAATTGGGGCTGCTGGGTCAAGGGCAAGACCATAACGTCTCTATTAGGGGCTGGGTCAAGGCAAGACCATAACGGTCTCTATTAGGGGTGCTGGGTCAAGGGCAAGACCAGAACGTCTCTCTTAGGGGTCACTGGGTCAAGGGCAAGACCATAAACGTCTCTATTGAGGGGCGCTGGGTCAAGGCAAGACATAACGGTCTCGATAGGGTCTGGGTCAAGGCAAGACCATAACGTCTCTATTAGGGGGCTGGGTCCAGGGCAAGACCATAACGTCTCTATTAGGGGTGCTGGTCAGGGCAGACCATAACGGTCTCTATCTAATTAGGGGTGCTGGGTCAAGGGCAAGACCATAACGTCTCTATTAGGGGCGTGGGTCAAGGGCAAGACCATAACGGTCTCTATTAGGGGCCGCGGGTCAAGGGCAAGACCTAACGGTCCTCCTATTAGGGGTGACGGTGTCAAGGGCAAGACCATAACGATCTCTATTAGGGGGCGCTGGGTCAAGGCAAGACCATAACGGTCTCATTAGGGTGCTGGGTCAAGGGCCCAAGAACCATACGTCCCCCTATTAGGGGTGCTGGGTCAAGGGCAAGACCATAACGGTCTCTATTAGGGGCGCTGGGTCAAGGGCAAGATCATAACGGTCTCTATGAGGGGCGCTGGGTCAAGGGCAAGACCATAACGGTCTCTATTAGGGGTGCTGGGTCAAGGGCAAGACCATAACGGTTTCTATTAGGGGCACTGGGTCAAGGGCAAGACCATAACGGTCTATTAGGGGTGCTGGGTCAAGGGCAAGACCATAACAGTCTCTATTAGGGGTCCTGCAAACAGGAAGTCAGTATTTCGGAAGCATTTATTTATACACAGACACAATGCTGAATGGAAAGGTCATTAGGATGGAGAAACACTGCTCTCTTTTTTCTGAAAAGTACATGTATATGCACTGAACTTCCCATTTAAAGATATTAAGGTCCAGAATGTCAGTTTGTGAATGATTCTCTTTACCAACATAGTACACTTTTTCCATTTTTCCTTAGGATGGGAAGATACGGCTCTTTTTTTTATGTACTTGCACTTTACCCATTACTAGAAACTATCATTTTTCCCAACCACCATTTTTTTGTTGACCTGCCCCATCACTTACAAGCCTTGAACAACAGTTTAGGCCTTGCGATGTTTTGGGGGTGTTCTATTTTAGTTTGGGGGTTGGACATACCCTTTACCTATTCTGCTGCGTGCAGTTGGTATGTGTGAAATGCATTGTGGGAAATGTACTGGTCCATTGGTCGGTTAATTGCTTCCAATTACAGTTCCAACACTGTCAGTTTCAAATCGAAACAAGGTTAGAAACGAACCTGAAATCCCCAGTTAAATTTGCCCAAGATGGACAATGGTAAAGAGACAGAGAGACAGAGAAAAATAAATAGAGAACGAGAGACTCTAGGGGATGAATGGCACGAGGAGACAGAGGGAGAATGTAAGAGACTGCAGCATTAGACTGCAGAGCTAAACATCATCATGCAGTAAGGGCTAGGCCACACTAGCGCGTTTTCCATGCGTTTTTTTTCTCTAACATGGAAATCGCGGGAACGCGAACACTCCTGCGATTTCCAATGCACATGCGATTGAGCATCTGTTCGCGTTTTGCGGTCAAGCATTTTTTAATGCTATTGCTTATGTTTTCTCATCAAAAATAGCAAAAACGCATGCTCAAACACGAAACAGTGCGCGCGAATGCAAAAAACCGTGCACGCAATAAGTGCAATAACGCTCGCGATTGCATGCGCAATTTGGTGCGTTGTAGTGTGTCCTCAGCACGTGCTCAGACGAGGCAGCGAGGGGAATAACATTCAGTCATTGGCTGTGAATCTGTGATGTCATCTGTTACATCCATAACTGACAGCTATAAAAATCAGGAAGCAGAGAGAGGTAACGGAATATCAGGTTAGTCTTTCATCTTTCAGATTTCTTACTATTGCAATTTTTGGATTTGGGGATGGTTTACCTGTATTCATATTTTCATTTGAAAACTTGCCCTTTAACCAGTAAAGTTTTCCTTTTATAATTTTTTTATTTCAGAAAAAAAATGTGTTTCAAGTTTTTATGTGGACGGAACATGGTGATCTCATGGTTATTGCCAGGCCACCTGCCCCATTTCCCATAGCCTCCCTCTCCTCTGTCTACTGAGTCCTCGGTCTAATACTGAATGCGTTAATCTGACACATTTTTCCCCTATGTCTCTCTCCCTGACTGCTTCTATCCCCCCCTCCTGTGTCTCTCCCTCCCCTTGTGATTGTGAATATGCAAATTGTCAGGCTGGGAACATAGAAATATGGTTATTAGCAAATGCTGCCGGGTGCCATGTTTTTGTGCGTTTTTTGTTTGTGAAAATGTCCTTACGGACAATGTCATATACGGGGAGAATAGAGAGAGATCCACACATCACTATGGGGTCCAGCAATATTTCCCATATTGTATGTACAGAACATTCCGTCTCTGTATATTTATACATATGGGTGGGAGCTGCCATAGTGTTTCCCTTAGACAGTACAGTATGTGGGTATAGATTATTGTGTGTACAGAACATTCCTTCTCTGTATATTTATACATATGGGTGGGAGCTGCCATATTGTTTCCTTTAGAGTGTCCCTTAGGACAATACGAGTATGAGGGGATGATAGCTATTGTATGTACAGAACTTTCCTTCTTGTATATTATATTTATAACATATGGGTGGGAGCTGCCATATTGTTTCCCTTAGACAGTAGAGGAATTGTATCAGAATTCCTCTGATATATATAAAGAGGGTGGAGACAAGTATTGTCCCTTGACTATAGGTTTTAGTTATGTGTGTAAAGGAACATTCCTTCTCTGTATATTTAAATATGGGTGGGAGCTCTCCATATGTGTTTCCCTTAGACAGATACAGTATGAGGGTAATAGCTTATTTGTGTGTAGAACACCTTCTCTGTATATTTATATTTATACATAGGGGTGGGAAGCTGCCATAATGTTTCCCTTAGACGTAACAGTATGAGGGCTATACGCTTATTCTCTGTTAATCTTTATACATAATGGGTGGAGCTTCCATAGTTGTTCCCTTAGACAGTACACGTATCAAGGGTGATGCTTATTGTGTGTACGAAACATTCCTTATCTGTATATGTTATACCTATGGGTGGGAGGCGCCATATTGTTTCCCTAGGACAGTACAGTAGAGAGGTATAGCTTTATGTCATGTACAGAACACCTTTCTTTCTGTATATTTCTATCAGATGTGGGAGCTGCCATATTGTTTCCCCTGAGACAGTACAGTATGAGGGTATGAGCTTATTGTAAGTAGCACACTTCCGTCTCTGTATATTATATTTATACATATGGGTGGAGCTGCCCATATTGTTTTTACCCCTTAGACCTATACAGTATGAGAGTTAAAGCTTATATTGTATGTACGACATTCCTTCTCTGTATATATTATACATATGGGTGGGAGCTGCCAATGTGTTCCCTTAGACCGTACAGTATGAGAGTTATACTTATTGTATGTACAAAGAACATTTCCTTCTCTTATATTTAACATATGGGTGGGGAGACTGCCATATTATTTCCCTTAGACAGTACAGTATGAGGTATAGGTTAATTGTGGTTACAGAACATTCCTTCTCTGTATATTTTATACTTATGGGTGGGGCTGCCGATACTGTTTCCCTTAGACAGTACAGTAGAGGGGGGTAAGCGTTATTGTAGTGACAGAAACATTCCTTCTCTGTATATTTATACATATGTGTGGGAGCGCGCATATGTGTTTTCCCTTAGAGCAGTACAGTATGAGGGTTAAGCTTTGTGGTGTAACAGAACATTTTCCTCTCTGCATATTATACATTGGGTGGGAGCTGCCCTATTGTTTCCTTAGACAGTACAAGTATGAGGGTATAGATTATTGCATGTAACAGAACATTCCTTCTTTGTATATTTTATATTTAAACATAGGGGGGGCTGCCAATTGTTTTTTCCCCTTGACACGTAACATATATGGTATAGCTTATGGTGGTACAACATCCTTCGTGTATATTTAGACCATATGTGTGTGGAGCTGACCAGTAATTGTTTCCCTTAACGTACAGGATGAGGGTATAGCTTATTGTTGGACTGAACATTCTTCTCTGTATATTTTATGAATGGTGTGGAGCTCCATATGTTTCCCTTTAGTACAGGTACAGTAGAGGGTATTTTAGGGCTTATTGTATGTACAGAACATTCCGTCTCTCTGATATATTTATGAACGTATGGGTGGGAGCGCCCATAGTGTTTCCCCTTAGACAGTTACCAGTATGTCAGGGGTAAGCGTTATGTAAATGTACGAACATCCTTTCTCTGCTATTTATACACATGGGGTGGAGCTGCCATATTGTTTCCCTTAGACGTACATATGAGGGTATATATTATTGTGTGTACAGAAACATTTCCTTCTCTGCATATTTATATACATAGTGGGGTGGGAGTGCCATATTGTTTCCTTAGGAAAGTTACGTATGAGGGTGTAAAACCCACACCAGCGCCAGAGCCGTTGCATGAAGTACAATAGGATATAGTGGAGACCTCCTACATGCCGCTTTACAGTACATAGGCGCAACTCGCCACGACAAAAGGCCAGAAATACCCTAGTGTGGCAATTCATATTGCACAGCTGGGGTAACTTACTGTAACAGGAACCCAATGAGCGCCTCCTGGGGCCAGTCAGAGCCTTTCAATAGATTCAGAGGAAGAACAGAAGGAACAGGAACAGGGGGCAGAGGAATCGAGGAATGGAAGCCGAGGCGGGGCAGGCGGGGCACGTGCATCGGACAGAACGTAAGAGAAAATCGGAGAGTCAATTTTTTTTGTACTATATACACTATACTAACGTACTATCAGACACAACCATACACACTTAGAGTACATACTATAGACAACGAGACACACACACATGACGATCATATACAGTACGAGCACTTACAGTACTAGTACATATATACTATACACGTTATACTAGACAAGAGACTAGACAGACATCACATCAGTACTAGACGCTACGAGTAACCTACGCTAACGACATATACGTATAACACTATACAACTATACACTATAACGAGCAGTACACAACATAATAACACTATTACAACTATAATATAACATACTATACGATACTACTCACACATTACATACGCATATACACTAGACAGACTAGTACTCACTATACCCCCAGTTCAATAGGTTATGGATTGAGAGGATAGAGAAACGTTGTTACATGTTGCAGTGGCACGTTGGAGCAGGTGGAATGGACATACAGGGAATTTATCTTCATGTCATTCCCCATAAGTGCAGTTTTGGTTCTTTATAGGATTCCATGGTTTGGGGTTCTACTTCAGATATAGATTTCAAACTGTTGAGTTTTTATTTAGTTTTCCGATGTTGAAATTTTGAAAAATTTCGGAAAGTTTGGTGTGTGTTGATTTCCGGAAAATGGCTATAATTTCGATTTCGTTAATAGGCATCTATTCAATTCAATTAAATTAGCTACTTTCGTAAAAAGTGAAAATTCAAAAAATCGGGAGTTCCGAAGTTTCGAGTTACTGGGTTTCTAGTTCAAAACCCACATTCTCTCTACTTCCAGCAGCACTCTATGAATTAAAAAACCATCTAAAATGAAAACATGTTGGCCTCATGTGACCCAACCGCAATCGCCCCGGAACCTGGATAACAGTTTGGTATTACCGGATTCGTCACTGGCCCAAGCTGTAATCCCGAGATATTACACGGGTGCATTCTAGAGTAGTGATAAAAGTAAGACAAACGCCATTGTGATCCCGAGCAAGCCAGTGCACTTCGAAAGGAATTAAATCGCGGCTATTAATATTTAACACCCCTTATCGCACGTGGTAACGAGCGCATTAGTGTCTATAATGTAGATAGTCCCAAGCATGCTGGGATCTTTTATTTTAACACTGACAGTAAAAGGGTACTTCAGAAACTTTTTCACTTATAATCATTTGTTTTTTAGAAAATCGTAATATTACCACACTCAGCGTGCCCCAGCATAATCGTTCCTTGTGCCTTCTATACTGGAACTTTGTTTCTTCCGAAATATTACTGTGTCTTCCCATGGTTTTATTGACCCTGTCCCCTATTTCAATCTGAACCATTTTACCGTTTTTCACCTCAGTCAACATGCCTTATTATCATAAACTCTTCGTCTGCTTTGTGCAGTTTTGCTTTAGCTGGAATGGTGACAGTTGGAATCGAATGATCAGATAGTGGGAAAATTCCCTCTCCCGAGTGCCTCATAGTGCATTACTGAGCATGCTTGCCTTACAGAAAATGATGATATGTCGAGTGAAGGGAGCGAGTCGGTTAAAGAAAAAAAAGAACTTGGGATTATAAAAGGCAAAACACAATCACTTTAGAGCAACTGCTGATCTGCCATTTACATTTACTATTTATATCTACAGCTATTGGCACAGAAAGTATTTTGAGCACCTACACGTCAGGCCCCATTTACCATTACACAGTAGGACACGTGCCAAGGGCTGTGAATGTGTATTTCCCTCACCGCCACCAATTTAACCCTCTTATAGTGTTGTACTTTCTTTTTGCTCTCATATTTCTTCAAAAAGAGAAAGGGTGGGTGGGGTTTGGGGTGTTGGCCTGGTTTTGGGGTGGAACTAAGGTTCGACAACTTACGATTGGAACCAAGCCAATGACCCACGGACGCATTCGTGTGACGAACGGGCGTTTCCGTCCGAGAAGTGCGCATGTGTAGGCATCTCGTCGGGTGTTGCATATCGATCCGCCAGGTGAAACCCACTGATGCAAGGCATAACATGTGCGTCGTGTTTGGGCGTCGGTGCTCGGTGCAACATGCGTTTGTGTTTCGAACCTTAAAGCTG
Organism: Hymenochirus boettgeri; assembly: GCA_019447015.1. Taxonomy (NCBI): domain Eukaryota; kingdom Metazoa; phylum Chordata; class Amphibia; order Anura; family Pipidae; genus Hymenochirus; species Hymenochirus boettgeri. Next base: position 3,615,408 of record CM033476.1, on the reverse strand, counting down.
TGTAAACACTATTACATCCTTTTCTTGACTGACGTGTCAAGGCCTTTGATGACCATTGTGCCAGGAGGAAAGGACTGCGGTTTGTGGCAAAAGCATCTGCATCTGTACAGTTAGGCGCAGACACCGATCGTGTTGTCATAGAGGAACCGCCACGATCGGTGTTGTGATTTTACGACCTGTCAACCCTCGTTCGTTCATCCGATCGGACAAACGAATGTCGTCATCAGTCGTTGCCGCAAAAAAGCCGCCTAAAATATGCGGCGCCGACCGACCGAAACACTGAAATTTCGGTCGGAAGCCAAATAAGTTGTATCCGTGTCACGGTCATGGGTTGTTAAATCTAGTCCCTGCCAAAATTTAAATAACGTAACACAGAGATTAGCAACCCAAGGGGAATAGAGCGCCGTCATTCTATGGCAAAACAGCAAGAGAGGTTGTAATTACGCACTCAACCTGTTATCAGTCTTGATTATGAGAGCCGCATTAACCTCTCCGCCTGTTTCGAGGTGGGGCCAACGTTAATCAGGTCTCTGCTCCCTTGTTTAAAGTCGAATCACCTCTTGCTACCTGCGATCTAGTCCAGAGATGGGATTGTGCGATAAACGAGCGCCGATCCCCATAATGATTAGAAAAAGGAATTGATTCTGGGTCATCAGACGCCAATGGACAGAATTTTGACAGTTGCTCTAATACGTGCATCGATAAGCAGTCTACCAATCCGTGATATAATACACAGCAATGATCAAAGGGTCCGCAGCAGAGGGGGTTTTGTTTTGGGGGGTTATGAAGCTGTACATGAGACAGATTTTACAGCTCTACAACACATGCATGTTGCTTGCCAGAAAAAAATCAACGTTCGTTTGTAATGTTATCGGAATCAAATGGCGAACCAGACGCGACCAACAGTCTTTTGACTTGGACCCAACAAGCGGAAGTGGTGCAAGCATCCCGCTTTACAAAAGTTTGTTTGGGGTGTATCTAAAGCGCTTTACCAATGTTATGTATTGTATTTGAAAATTTCAACTCTAAGGGCCCTACTTTATAAAACTCGTTATCGTTATCTAAAAAAGAACGATCGGTATTGTACGATATTGATCTTATTTTACGTAGCAATCGTCATCCCCTTCCTGATATCTCTATCGTAAATCTACTGTGCCGATATCGTAGAATAAACGTCGCTATCGTAAAATAACCGACGTTTATCTAGATATAGTTTATTCTGACGATAAACGATCGCTATTTTACATAGCGATCATTAGTTTTACATAGCGATCGCTATTCTATGATATCGCCACCATATATTTATGATAGTAAGATATCAAGGTATACGATCGTTGTCATAAAATAACGATCGATATCGAGAAATACGATCGTTATTTTTTCAATAGCGGATAAACGTCTTTTATAATAGGGCCCTAAGACCTTCTTTCGAATTAAAACTGGAAAACTGACTTAAATTTCACAGGACACAGATAGAGATCATATCTACCAAATCAGAAACTTATCAAAAAAAATCAAACTTTGTTACAAGAAAATAAAATAAGCCAATAACATTTTTTAAAAATGTACAATTGCAAACACATGGGCGCAAGCACTACATGGTGTCTCTCGACTCGTGGTGAGGATCGAGAGCAAATGGACAGGTAGTAGTAGGGGTCCCTACAAGCGGTGGATGCGGAAAAATGGCGGCTTTAAATTGCTCCCGGCTGCCTGAAATACACTGTACAATATGCGGCACTGTGGAATTTTAATGCCGTTACGATCTGCCACATTTAAAGGGTAAGAGGTAACTCAACATGGACCCAATTAGTAAAACGCGTGGTATCACAAATTTAGCAAACCGTGTGTTTAGCGATAATGGACGACTGTGGCTGTAAAGTATGACCCGACAGTTTGTGACACTACCGCAATGGTATCTTATGGGGAGAAGGAAATGTGGAAAGAGAAGCATTGCAACACGCATTTTGGCGCTCGACTATCAGCTGAATATTAACGACACATGATGTTCCAAAATGTTACCAAATTTGTCCTTGGCATTTCATGTCACTAAAAATTATCGTGATAATTTAAAAAACAAAACCGTGTCTACAATGGGCTAATTTCTCCTTGGCGGAATTTCTGAGCGGTGTAAATGTCACCATACCACTTTCGATGGGAATATTAAGGGCAAAACACCCGCCAATATTTTGGTTCCGACTTGATCTCACAACAACACCGAGTCTCGGTCCAAACCTTTCCAGACAATCGCAGACAATGTTTCGACACGTGGACAGGAAATTATATATTCGTGATCCTGCCCATCGTTAATCTTCAATGGCCACCTCCACCTCCACCGTCCGCACAACCGTCCGTTATTCCAGACTGTGACAGACATAAAATCCATTAAATATTCGACGTATTTGGTGTATGCGGAGGGTTAGGGTGTCTCTATGTTACTCGGTGTTCCCGCTCCCATACTCGTTTAGACTACTCTCTTTGTCTTCTGTCGCTTAGTTTCTTCGTGCTTCGCGTTTGTTATTCTCTTTTTTTTTGTTCTCTTTTTCTTTTTCTGCCCTTCTAGGTTTTCCTTTATCCGATTTGTTTAGGGCGGTTGTAAGTGGCGTGTTTTTGGATAATATCTTTTGCTTCCTATTCGACACTCCATTTCTCATTAAGCGTTGGAGTTTATACATTTTGTCCCTTACAACATTGCAGATTAAGAAAAAGTAGTCAGCCGTGCTCACATTTTGGAATTATGTCTCTTTACAGACATGGATATTTTCTTTTTGCCCCCCCAATTTCTTTTTTCCCATTACATTAGGAGCGATAATTATTATAATAAGAAATAAAATATATAAAATTATAGGGACCCTGACTTTTTCCCTGTACTCGGGATAAAGCTAATAGGAGAAAAAGATTGTGTTTCCATGATGAGAATTCCATGGAATAATTGTATGTCTAAGACCTGTGGCCTTCTCTTGGAATGAGAGTCACCTGAGGACATGTACGTGTGTGAGAATGAGCCTTGGAACGCAAAGCCATCAGCTGACGTGAAACACAAAGAGGAGCACATAGTCAAAGGGAGGATGTAGGTCAACAAAAGTGATTGGGGGGGCAGGAACATGGAGAGAGACGCGGACCCTCTGTGACAGCGTCATTGGTGGAGTGTAATGAGGATAATCACATCATTAGCTGGACTTGTGAGACACACAGAGAGAGACGCATAGCAATGGGAATGCGCACATAATAGCTATTACCCCTCATACTGTACGGTCTAAGGGAAACAATATGGCAGCTCCCACCATATGTATAATTACAGAGAGATTATGTTTCTGTACATACAATAAGCTATAACCCTCATCTGTACTGTCTAAGGGAAACAATATGGCAGCTCCCACACCCATTGTTAATATACAAAGAAGGAATGTTCTTACATACAAAAAGCTATACCTCATACTGTACTGTCTAAGGGAACAATATGGCAGCTCCCACCCATTGTATAAATATACAAGAAGGAATGTTCTGTTCTGTACACAATAATGCTATACCCTCATACTGTACTGTCTAAGGAAACACTATGGCAGCTCCACCCATATGTATAATATACAGAAGGAATGTTCTGTACATACAACTAAGCTATAACCTCATACTGTACGTCTAAGGTCTAGGGAAACAATATGGCAGCTCCCCCAAATGTATAAATATACAAAGAAGAATGTTCGGTAACACAATAGCTATAACCTCATACTGTACTGTCAAGGGAAACAATATGGCAGCTCCCCACCATATGTAATAAATATACGAAAGGAATGTTCTGTACACACTAAGCTATACCCTCATACTGTACTGTCTAAGGAAACACATATGGCAGCTCCCACCCATGTATATATAAATATACGAGAAGGAAAATGTTCTGTACAAACATAAGCTATACCCTCATACTGTACTGTCTAAGGGAAACAATATGGCAGCTCCCACCATATGTATAAATATATATACAGAGAAGGAATGTTCTGTACATACAATAGCTATACCCTCATACTGTACTGTCTAAGGGAAACAATATGGCCGCTCCCACCCATATGTATAATATATACAGAGAGGAATGTTCTGTACATACATATATCTATACCTCATACTGTACTGTCTAAGGGAAAACAATATGGCAGCTCCCCCACTATGTATAAATATATTACAAGGAAGGAATGTTTCTGGTACACACAATAACTATACCCTCATACTGCACTGTCTAAGGAAACAATATGGCAGCTCCCACCCATATGTTAAATATAAATATACAGGGAAGGAATGTTCTGTACACAATAAACGATACCCTCATACTGTTGTCTAAGGGAAAACAGTATGGCAAGCTCCCACCCTATGTAAAATATACAAGGAAGGAATGTTTGTACACACAATAACTAACCCTCATACTGTAACTGTCAAGGGAAAACATAATGGCAGCTCCCCCACTCATATGTATAAATATAAATATACAGGAGGAATGTTCTGTACAACATAAACTATACCCTCATACTGTACTGACTAAGGGAACAATATGGCAGCTCCCACCATATGTATAAATATACAGGAGGAATGTTCTGTACATACAATACATATACCCTCATACTTGTACTGTCTAAGGGAACAATATGGCAGCTCCCACCCATATGTATAAATATAAGTATACGGGAAGGAATGTTCTGTACAACAATAATCTATACCTCATACTGTACTGTCTAAGGGAAACATATGGCAGCTCCCACCCTATGTATAAATATAAATATACAGGGAAGGAATGTTCTGTACACACAATAAACTATACCCTCTACGTACTGGTCTAAGGAAACAATATGGCAGCTCCCACCATATGTATAAATATACATAAGCAGAGAGGAATTTCTGTACACACAATAAGCTATACCCCATACTTGTACTGTCTAAGGAAACAATGGCACTCCCACCCATATGTATAAATATACAGAGAAGGAATGTTCTGTACAACAATAAGCATACACCTCATTACTGTACTGTCTAAGAGGAACATATGGCAGCTCCCACCCTATAATATAACTTACAGAGAGAATGTTCTGTACATACAATAAGCTATAATAACCCTCATACTGTACTGTCTAAGGGAAACAATATGGCAGCTCCCACCCATATGTATAAATATCAGAGAAGGAATGTTCTGTACCACACAATAAACTATACCCGCATACTGTAACTGTCTAAGGGAAACAATATGGCAGCTCCCACCCATAGTATAAATAATAAATATACAGGAGAAGAAAGAAGTGTTCTGTACACAATAATGCTATACCTCTACATTTACTTTCTAAAAACAAATGGCAGCTCCCACCATATGTATAAATATGCAGAGAAGAATGTTCGTACACACAAACAAACCGATCTACCCTCATACTGTACTGTCTAAGGGAAAACCATATGGCAGCTCCCACCATATGTATAAATATACAGAGAAGGAATGTTCTGTACTACAAATGCTATACCCTCATACTGTACTGTTACAGGAAACATATGGCAGCCCCCACCATATGTAAAATATACAGAGAAGGAATGTTCTGTACACACATTACTATACCCCATACTGTACTGTCTAAGGGAAACATATGGCAGCTCCCACCCATCATGTAAATATACGGGAAATGAATGTTCTGTACATCACATAGTAGTATACTCTCATACTGTACGGTCTAAGGGAAACAATATGGCACTCCCACCTATTATAATATACAGAGAAGGAATGTTCTGTACATACAATAAACTATACTCCTCATACTGTACGGTCTAAGGGAAACAATATGGCAGCTCCCACCCATATTAAATATAAAATACAGAGAAGGAATGTTCTGTACACACAAAAACTATACCCTCATACATATCAAGGCGGCCCTTAGTTCACCAGTCAGTGTTATTCGGTCCACCCTCCCACATTCACAAGCCTTCCACCCCACATCCATTTTTAAAGGAACCACAGGAAGATGTTAGAGATCTCAGGTACCAGAGTCTAGATATAAAAAACCCGTGACTCCTATAATGAATGAGAATTAGTCGGCAGAGGTTAATTTGTTTGGTGCAGAGGTACACAGTTTGCATGGACACCTGAAATTCTTAAAGGGATACACACCCGTAAACACAAAAAACATGATATATTCAGCACATTATTAAATGTATTACTAAAGGTGGCCATAGACAACTGCAATCCTATCTTACGATTCGCAGTTCAAAATAAACCCTGTTCAACTGGCCAGATAGAAGTTGATTTATATCGATTTAAATGATATCGGGAATATCCCGATATTGTACGACTGGGATCTTAGCATCTATGGTCACCATAACCATATAGTAAGGATAATTATTGTCCCCATTAGGCGAGAGTAAAGTGGGCCGCTCCCCTCCATAAAGTGTTTTTTTAAGGGTAGGTTACGTTTTTTTAAATGAGTTATAATATGCATATTAAATTATTCTACGTATTCTCTCATTTTAAAAATCAGTTAGAATTATATACACCCCTTTCTTGCACATTTCTCGCATTTAAATTACGCTGGGGGGGTGAGAAATTACTGGGGTTGGACTTGCCCTCTTATGCTATTGATTAGTGCATGATGGGTAACTAAATATAGGACTCTATGAGAGTGCATTATGGGTAACTAAATATAGGCTCTTAATAGAGTGCATTATGGGTAACTAAATATAAGGCTGTTATGAGAGTGCATGATGGGTAACTAAATCTAGAGCTGTTATGAGAGTGCATGATGGGTAACTAAACATAGGGCTGTTATGAGAGTGCATGATGGGTAACCTAATAGGGCTTTATGAGAGGTATGCTGGTACCTGGACGCTTCATTATTCCCCCATAGACAATAAACAGTATCGGTTATATGTGTATAGCATTTAGTTTCTTTTTGATATACAAACGTGGTGCTAAATAGTGAGCTTCCTCACAGCACAGTATGAGTTTTGCGCATGCGCTATCGGCCATCTGTCAGAACTGTCAGTTCCTGTAGGACATAAACAATATTCCCCGCCCAGCGTCCCTGCTCTGAAGGTAAAACTCCCTGTGATTGGATCAGAACATTTCGTTTGATTTGCGTATTAAGCTCCTCCCTATAGGGTGGGGGAACTGTCCGCAGGCTCGCTACCTGTAGGGCTCCTGGGTATATCACCGTGTTCCTAGCTCCGCCCAGCTCCGTAGCCACCCCCATAAACGCACTTGCTGCTGCTTTCCTTCCCTCTCAACACCGCCTCATTTCCCTAACCCCGCCCAGCTCCAAGGCTTCTTTTCTAGTTACGAACAAAATGGCGCGGGTCCTGACTCCCTTCGTCGGAATCCCTGTCAGCGCACGGAGGGAAAGCAGCGATTTCCCCACCACGGACACGTTACACCGGGAACTTCTCCCTTTCTATCCCCTCTGCACTCAGGGGACCAGTCAGGAACCGTGCGGCTCCACAGTCCCCGAGCTCGGTCCTGGCGCTGCCCCCGCCCCCCTCGGCCTCCCTGGATCCGTTTTGCCATCACCGGAGCCCCTCGCTCTACCCCCCCCCTCGACCACCCCTGAAGGGAGGAGGCACAGCGCCCCAGTGACCGGAGGGAAGCGGTAAGGGAACCACCTCCGAGCTGGACCCGGGGGAGAGGAAAGCAGGTACTTCCACGTGGCAGGGTCTCCTAGCCCACGCCCCCTGTGCTGTACAGACTGGCAGGTACGTCACGTGACCAGTGGTCTCCTAGCCCCGCCCCATGGGGGGTGTACAGGACTGGCAGCTACGTCACGTGACCAGTGGTCTCGAGCTCCGCCCCCTGTTCTGTACAGACCTGGGGAGGGTAGTCACTCTCTGTCTGTCTGTATGGACTGCCATGTGGCTTCCTCTGAATGTGTGTCTGGCTTTTGGATTAGTCCCCATTCTTACTATACCTGTCTGCGTAGAGCTGACACTTGCTTAACTGCATTTAGCTGTTGGATGGAGCTGCCACCATTCTCACTATCAGGATCTGCCATATTGCTTATTATTCCTGCCTTCCTGTGACAAGCTTCCTGGATGTATGTGCTACATGGAGCTGTCACCCTGCTTTCTGTCTCTGTGGAGCTGTCACCCTGCTTTCTGTCTCTGTGGGATCTGTCACCCTGCCTTTCTGTCTTGTGGACTGTCACCCTGCTTTCTGTCCTTATGAGATGCAGTCACCCTGTCTTCTGCTCTATGATCTGTAACCTGCTGGTTCTCGTCTCTATGGAGCTGTTCACCCTGCTTCTGTCTCTATGGAGCTGTCAACCCTGCTTTCTGTCCTATGGTACGTCACCGATTGCCGCTTGAGGGCTCCACCCTGCTTTCTGTCTCTATGAGAAGCTGCACCGCTTCTGTCTTATGGAGCTGTCACCATGCGTTGTTTTGGGTTCCCTGTTTCTCTTATGAGCTGTCACCCCCCATGCTTCTTCTTTGGTTCACTAGCTTGCTTATGATGATGCTGTCTCTCATGGGCTGCCTCTCGAGCTGGTCATCTTATCTGATGATTGTCATAGCTGTCTTGAAGCGTCCTAGCTTTCTGTCTCTTGGACTGTCACTACTTACCCTGCTTTGCTGGTTCTGTAGCGCATGTCAACCGGGGGCTCTTTCATTCGGGGAGCTGTGCACCCTGCTCTTCGACTGTACTGCTTTTATTGTGTGAGCTGTCACCCGGTCTTCGTCTAGAGAGGTCCCACCGTTCTGTCTGGGAGCTGTCCCCTGCTTTTGTCTGTGGAGATCGTCATCCTGCCTCTTCCGTTCTTGTGGAGCTGTTACCCTGCTTTCTGTCTGTGGAGGCGTCCCGCTTTCATGTCTCTGTGGAAGCGGTCCACCCTGCTTCTGTCTCTATGGGCGGTCACCCGGTCATTTTGTACCTGTCTTTGGAGAGCTTGTTGTCTTTGGTTTTGGAGCTGTTCACCCTTCCTTTCTTTATCCCCATGGAGCTCTCCCCTGCTGTCGTACCTGTCTTTTAGTTAGCTTGTTGTCTTTGGCATGGGACTGTACGCCTACTTAACTTGTGTTGTCTTTGGTATGGAGCCTTGTCACTAGCTTTCTGTTGTTGTCTTTGGTATGGAGCGTGTCACTATAGATGGAAATGTCCCCTGCTGTTCTGTCTCTATGGAGTGTCACACCTTGCTTTCTGTACCATATAGTTTATAGAGTATCACCCTGCTTCTCGTATTGTCTTTGTTTTATGATGCGTTGTTTCTTCTTCTTCGTACTTTAATCTGTCTCTCACTGTAAGGAAGCATCATTCCCTGTTCTGTCTGATTAGGGTTAGTCCCACTATGATGTGTTCGTTTTTTCTTGCGTGCTTGTGAATCGCAATGTAAGCTTAAAAAATTAAATGGAAATCACGATTATCGGTTTCCACCGTATAATTTGCATTCCAAATCTATTTAGTGTTTTTTTTTTCCCATCCGCACGCGTGAGCCGATATTTTGTCACGGGTGTCCAGAATCGCATTTTAATAAACGTTTATGAAACACAAAAAATGCGGACATCTGATTTGTGCCGTTTTTTCTGTTTCCTGTTGGATTTTACAAAAACTGACATATGAACAAAACGTGGACACACGCATAAAATCGTATGCTGTTATTCCACAAATGGACGGAATGCGTAAACAACGCCCACAGAATAAGTGAACGAAACTTACCCTGAAGTAGGCCTTGTCCTTCAGTTCCCTGTGGTTTACTGCTATCTGCTAAAGCAACTGTCATCCTGTTTCCTCTACCTGGTCTGTCCTGCATTGAGCTGCTAGCAGTATGCCATTGTTGTTTCTTTAATGACTACTACCTTTTTTCCGTTACCTGACTTGTGTTGTGGAATGTGTCACCTTGCTTCCGATGATGCGCTGTTCTGTTTTAAGAGAGCTGTGTCTCTGCATAGTGTTGCTGTACCAGTCTAATTCCATCTGGTATAGCAGTGTGTGTGTGTTTGTAGGTCACCTCTGATAGAAAGCTGTCATTGTGTGTGTGTATTGTCTACTATCTGGAAGAGGATCATTCCTTCAAGTTGTATCTAGTTTATCTATCCAGTTGGTTGGTTTGTATACAGATTCTATTGTCGTTGTATCAAGCATTCTGTATTTACTTGTCCAGGTTTTTATAAAGATTGCATAAATTTTTGTATGCCGTTACTTATTGGGCGACAATATTATGTTTTAAATGGATTGCCCTATGTGCAAACTGAATGAGGCCACTTCAGACTAACAGTGTTTGATAAGCACTTTAAAGATCAATAGGCTTCACACTAATTACTCTAAAGTAAATATGGTGGACATAAAAAATGGTCGTACAGGATCTACTTGAAGTTCCCAGTCTACATTACCCTTTAATCTCCATTGGGCTTTTTTTAATACTGTTGATGGGGTAGGGAATGGTTGTTGACTTTATAATACACTCTGACACCACCAAGATCACAACAGCAGTAATGTGGAATATTTGGTAATAAGACCGATAAGTCCATATGACCCAAATCATCATTAATCATTTTATCCAGGCTAGGCTAAAAAAACCTAAAAACCACAATAAAGGCATGTTCACCCATAAAAAAAAAAAAAAATACATATGCTGCAGCAAATACAATGATTTTTTGAGTGCCACGCTTTAAGTAAAAACATTATAGTTGTTTCAGCATTTTGGACAGAGTACCTGGTATGTGGGAAGTCTGGGTAATTTTGGGCACCTAGAGTTTAAAAAATTGAGGCTGACTTAATGTTTATTAATTTATAGGAAAAAATTTACAATGTCCTATTTTTCGCGATGCAGTGCTAGGTTGTATAGTCCTTTATATAATATGATATAATACAATATGGTACAGGCCCTATTACCAGATCCAGTCATAGTTAAAGTAAATTCCAAAACATGGACAATTCTATAATAATACAATATATTAAAATGTCCGATACCCGATATGTCATAGTTAGAAGCTCACTCCACAATATATATATAAGACATTGTTATTAATGTACTATTCCCAGATCATCAGTAGTTGTTAAAGTCCTTCATAGCAACATGGGCAATATTATAATAATACAATATGTTACATGTCCTATTGCCCAAAGTCATCGAGTTAGTAAAATCCTTCACACAAATGATAATATAATAATACAATGTTACAATGTCCTATCCCATAACAGTCATGCTTATAAAATACCTTCATACAATCGAATAATAAATAATACAGTATGTATAATGTCCTATTACCCAGATAAGTCAAGTTAGTAAATCATTCATACATTGATAATGTTAAGTAATATAATATATTACCAGTGGTACTATACACCCAGATAACAGTCATAGTAAAGTCTCTTCCTACAATGATAATATAATAATACAATAGGTTACAAATTCTTACCCAGACTGAAAGTCATGTTATTAGAAGTCCTTCATACAATATGATAATATAAAACAATTGTTTAATGTCATATTATAGCCCAGATAAGCATAGTTATAAAGTCCTACATACAAGATGAGATCATATAATAATACAATATTGTTATAATGTCAATTACCGCAGATAACATCATTTTAATAAAGTCCTACATCAATTAATGATAATATAATAATACAATCTGTTATAAATGTCCTATTATCCAGATTAAGTCATGAGTTATGTAAGATCTTCATACACATATGATAATATAATATACAATACTGTCTACAATGTCCGCTATTACCCGACATACAGTATTTCATAGTTGTAAAGTCCTTCAATACAATATGATAATATTAATAATACAATATGGTTTACAGTCCATGTACCCAGATAACGTCCATAGCTTAGTAAAGTCCATTATACAATTAATAATATAATAATACAATATGTTATCAATGTCCTATTTCCAATAATTAGTCATAGTATTATAAGTCCTTCAGTCAATATGAGATAGTATAATAATACACTAGTTCCATAATTCCTAGTACCCAGATAATAGTCATAGTTAATAAGCCTACTACATATGTATATGAATAACTACAATATGTTATATATGTCCTATTATCACAGATAACAGTCATGAGTAAGTCTTCATACCATGATGATAATATAATAATACAATATGTTAAATTCCTATTACCCAGATAACAGCATGTAAGTCATTCATACAATATGATAATATCATATACAATATGTTAATGTCCTATTATCAATACCGTCATAGTTAAAGTCAGTTCATTACAATATGAGTAATATAATAATATCAATATGTTATAATGTCCATTATTCCAGATAACAGTCATAGTTAATAAGTCCTCATACAATATAATAATATAAAATACGATATGTAAATGTCCTATTACCCAGATAACAGTCATAGTTAGTAAAGTCCTACTACAATATATAATTATAATAAGTACAAGTATGGTTACAATGTCCTATTACCTGTTAAGACAAGTCATTTTAGTACGTAATCCTTCTATACATATGACAGTATATAATACAAGATTTTATAATGCCTATTCCCCAATGACAGTCATAGTAGTAAAGTCTTCATCCATATGAAAATATAATAATACAATATGTTAACAATGTCCATTTCCAGATACAGTCATAGTTAGTAGCAGTCCCTTCATAACTATAATAATATAATAATACAAATCTTATATATGTTCATAACCAGAGAACAGTCAGTGTTTCTACCCAGAATTTTTTTCCTTGCGGGTGGCATGAAAAGTAGCCGGGTGGCGTTAGGCGGGGGATTTTGGTGGTAAGGAAAATGTGCCCTGCATCATGCTCTTATATAGGTGCGGATGTCAACTTTCCATCCACACTAGATGTTGCTGAAAACTATACTCCCAGCATTCCGGTTGGTAGATAGGTCGTTGTAGTAGTTCTGCAACATCTGAAGCGCTAACCCAATTGGAATAAGCCCTAGCAGCACAGTGACCCCTTTTGTGCCGGAGATCTTGGAAAAAAGCTAGTTAAGGGCTAAAAATGCTTGAGAGTAATAAAAAGGGGTCTGGACTGAGCATTTTTAGGCAAGGAGTTTTTAACTGACCTCTTGGCACCCTTTAAACCCTACATCAAATTCAGTTTAAATCACAAGTGTTCTCTCAAGAATTTTTTCCAGCGGCGGTGGGCATGAAAAAGTAGCGGGTGGGCCCGCCCAGCTAAAATACCCCTAGGGAGAACACTTGACAGTCATAGTTAGTAAAGTCCTACATAAATATGTAATATAAAATACAATATGTTACAATGTCTATACCCAGCTAATTCATAGTTAGTAAAGTCCTTCATACAATTATTATATAATATATGTGATTTACTATAGCGCCAACATCTTCCTGTGGCTTTACAATTAGCATACAGGGGTGGGAATTTACATGTTATACAAAAGTCATACATTTACAATGGAGAGAGACCCTTCCCAAAGTAGTTACAGTCTAGAGGAAATGGGGGGGGGCCAAGAGTTTGCTAGAGTCATAGGCTGTTAATTAGATTGGCAGATGGAGTGTGAAAGACTGGTTGGCATATATTGTAGTCAAAGTGGGGTGGGTACTGTCCTAGTGACCATGGTTATAGGCTTGCCTTGAAAAGGTTACATTTGAAGATATTAAAGGGCAGTGTCCACCCCCAAAACTACTAGATCCCCCCAGTATAGGTGGCCCCATCAGGTAGTGTTGGTTTTATCCTTACCTCCCATCCCAGCTCCATAGGTTCTCCTGTAGTCCCCCCCCCCCCCCCCCCCACCCCCCAATCCCAAAAACTTGCCCACACGGAGGATAGCATATGGACTCTGCCTCCATATTTGGACCTTGGGAGAGTTTGGCATGCGTTACTGCACCTTTCCCCTCCCTCTCCCCTCCGCTTTAGATCCCTCCCCCTAGTTTAAAAATCTTTTTACATAACATCCCCCCTCTTCCCCCCGCCCCAACCACTATATTTTGGTATTATCAGAAAATGCCAAAACATTACTTACCTCACTCCTTGTCCTCCGCCGCCTGGAACTCCTGGCAGCCGCGTCCGTGATTGGCTCCGCTCAGCCAATCTCACGGGACTGCCGTTTCCCGCCCCTTGCTTGCATTTTCCGCAAGCAGAGGGCCCTGCCCAAAAGGCCCCCCCCCGCGGCGGAGGAAAGGAAGAGAGATGAGTAATGTTTGGGCATTTTCTGATAATACAAAATAAAGCGGTTGGGTGCGGCGTGGAACCGGGGGAATGTTCTGTAAAAATTTTTTAGAAGGTGGATGATACCCTTTTAGGTTAAAAAATCCGTTCCTGGAAAATTGTGTTTCCGGGAAAGGTGATTTTCCAATTGGATTTTGACTTGGAAAACGTAATTATATCTTGTGATCACACCCCTTTTTTCCTCAAGCCTAACCAAAATAAAGCGTTTTTATTACTTCGCCACACACATACTTTTTTTTCATGGGGGCCAGTGGGTTATATTTTTACTATCGGCTATATACATCAAGGCAATCAGTTACTTTTTAGGTAAATAAAGCACCTCCGCTTATACTATGCGGCGTTGGTATACCCGGTATATACAGCAACATTCCTTCTCTGTATATTTATACATATGGGTGGGAGCTGCCATAGTGTTTCCCTTAGACAGTACAGTATGAGGGTATAGCTTATTGTATGTACAGAACATTCCTTCTCTGTATATTTATATTTATACATATGGGTGGGAGCTGCCATATTGTTTCCCTTAGACCGTACAGTATGAGGGTATATCTTATTGTGTGTACAGAACATTCCTTCTCTGTATATCAGTATGAGGGTATAGCTTATTGTATGTACAGAACATTCCTTCTCTGCATATTTATACACATGGGTGGGAGCTGCCATATTGTTTCCCTTAGACAGTACAGTATGAGGTCTATTAGGGTGCTGGGCTCAAGGGCAAAGCAGACCTCAAACAGGTCTCATTAGGGGCTGCAAAACAGGAAGTCAGTATTCGGAAGCATTATTTTTACACACAGACACAATGCTGAATGGAAAGGTCATTAGGATGGAGAGAAACATGCTCTTTTTTGAAAAGTACATGTATATGCACTGAACTCCACTTGTAAGATATTAAGTCCAGAATGTGCAGTTTGTGAATGATTCTCTTTACCAATCATTAGTACACTTTTCAATTTTCCTTAGGATGGGGAAGATGACCTCTTTTTTTTATGCTACTTGCATACATTACCCTTTAAAGAAACTATCCATTTTCCCAACCACCATTTTTTGTTGACCGGCCCCATACTTTACAAGCCTTGAACAACGGTTTGGCTTGGATGTTTGGGGTGTTCTTTTAGTTGGGGGTGTGGACATACCCTTTACTATGTCTGCTGCGTGGGCAGTTGTCCGTATGTGTGAAATGCGCTGGGGAAATTTACTGGTCCATCATGGTTCGGTTAATTGCCTCCAATTACAGTTCCAACACTGTCAGTTTCAAATCGAAACAAGGTTAGAAAACGAACCTGGAAATCCCCAGTTAAATTTGCCCAAGATGGACAATGGTTAAGAGACAGAGAGACAGAGGAAAATAAATAGAGACGAGAGACTCTAGGGGATGAATGGCACGAGGAGACAGAGGAGAATGTAGAGGACTGCAGCATTAGACTGCAGAGCTAACATCATCATGCAGTAAGGGCTAGGCCACCTAGCGCGTTTTCCCATGGTTTTTTTTCTCTAACATGGAAATCGCGGGAACGCGAACACTCCTGCGATTTACAATGCACATGCGATTGAGCATCCGTTCGCGTTTTGCGGTCAAGCATTTTTTAATGCTATGCTATGTTTTCTCACAAAAATAGCAAAAACGCCATGCTAAACACGAAAAAGTGCGCGCGAAGCAAAAAAACGTGCACGCAAAGGCAATAACGCTCGCGATTGCATGCGCATTTGGTGCGTTGGAGTGTGTCCTCAGCACGTGCTCAGACGAGGCGGCGCGCGAGGGGAATAACATTCAGTCATTGGCTGTGAATCTGTGATGTCATCTGTTACATATAACTGACAGCTATAAAAATCAGGAAGCAGAGAGGGTAAAGGAATATCAGGTTAGTCTTTAATCTTTCAGATTTTTCTACTATGCAATTTTTGGGTTTGGGGGATGGTTTACCGTATTCATATTTTCATTTGAAAACTTTGCCCTTTAACCAGTAAAGTTTTCCTTTTATAATATTTTATTCAGAAAAAAAATGTGTTTCAAGTTTTTAGTGGAACGGAACATGGTGATCTCATGGTTATGCCAGGCCACCTGCCCCATTTCATAGCCTCCATCTCTCGTCTTCTACTGAGTCCTCGGTCTAATACTGAAGCGTTAATCGTGACACATTTTTCCCCTATGTCTCTCTCCTGACTGCTTCTATCCCCCCTCCTGTGTCTCTCCCTCCCCTTGTGATTGTGAATATGCAAATTGTCAGGCTGGGAACATAGAAATATGGTTATAGCAATGCTGCCGGGGTGCCATGTTTTTGTGCGTTTTTTGTTTTGTGAAAATGTCCTTAGGACAATGTCATATACGGGAGAATAGAGAGGAGATCCACACATCACTATGGGGTCCAGCAATATTTCCCATATGTATGTATACGAACATTCCGTCTCTGTATATTTATACATATGGGTGGGAGCTGCCAATTGTTTCCCTTAGACAGTACAGTATGTGGGTATAGTTATGTTGTACAGAACATCCTTCTCTGTTATATTTATACATATGGGTGGGAGCTGCCATTTGTTTCCCTTAGACATCAGTATGAGGGTATAGCTTATTGTATGTACAGAACATTCCTTCTCTGTATATTTATATTATACATATGGGTGGGAGCTGCCATATTGTTTCCCTTAGACCTACAGTATGAGGGTATAGCTTATTGTGTGGACAGAACATTCCTTCTCTGTATATTATAATTATGGGTGGGAGCTGCATATTGTTTCCTTAGACAGTACAGTATGAGGGTATAGCTTATTGTGTGTACAGAACATCTTCTTGTATATTATATTTTACAAGTGGTGGGAGTTGCCATATGTTTCCCTTAGACAGTACAGTATGAGGGTATAGCTGTGTAGAACATCTTCTCTGTTATATTTATACATATTGGGTGGGAGCTCCATAGTGTTCCCTTAGACAGTACGTATAAGGGTATAAGCTTATTGTGTGTAAGAAACATTCTTCTCTGTATATTATACATATGGGTGGAGCTGCCATATTGTTTCCCTTAGACAGTACAGTATGAGGGTAAGCTTTTGTGTGTACAGAACATTCCTTCTCTGTATATTTATACATATGTGTGGGAGCTGCCATATTGTTTTCCTAGACAGTACAGTATGAGGGTATAGCTTATTGTATGTACACGAAACATTCCTTCTCTGTTATTTATATTATACATATGGTGGGAGCTGCCATATTGTTTCCCTAGAACAGTTACAGTATGAGGTAAGCTTATTGTATGTACAGAACATTCCTTCTCTGTATTATATTTATACATATGGGTGGGAGCTGCCATATTGTTTTCCCTTAGACGTACAGTATGAGAGTATACCTTATTGTATGTACAGAACATTCCTTCTCTCTGATATTAACATATGGGTGGGAGCTGCCAATTATTTTCCCTTAGACAGTACAGTATGAGGTATGTTAATTGTGTACAGAAACATTCCTTCTCTGTATATTTATACATATGGGTGGGAGCTGCCATTATGTTTCCCTTAGACAGTACAGTATGAGGGTATAGCTTATTGTAGTACAGACATTCCTTCTCTGTATAATTTATACATATGTGTGGAGCTGCCATATTGTTTCCCTTAGACAGTACAGTATGAGGGTATAGCTTTTGTGTAGCAGAACATTCCTTCTCTGCATATTTATACATATGGGTGGGAGCTGCCATATTTGTTTCCCTTAGACAGTACAGTATGAGGGGATAGATATTGCATGTACAGACATTCCTTCTTCTGTATATTTATATTATACATATGGGTGGGAGCTGCCATATTGTTTCCCTTAGACAGTACAGTATGAGGGTATAGCTTATTGTGTGTGTACAGAACATTCCTTCTCTGTATATTTAGTACATATGTGTGGGAGCTGCCATATTGTTTCCCTTAGACAGTACGTATGAGGGTATAGCTATTGTGTGTACGAACATTCCTTCTCGTATATTTATACATAGGGTGGGAGCTGCCATATTGTTTCCCTTAGACAGTACAGTATGAGGGTATAGCTTATTGTAGTACAGAACATTCTTCTCTGTATATTTATACATATGGGTG